>OX336394.1:438071169-439308975 GCA_946902985.2 Meconema thalassinum | reverse complement strand
CCGTGTCTTACGTGGGGTTTATGCCGTGTCTTGTGTGGGGTTTATGCCGTGTCTTGTGTGTGGTTTATGCCGTGTCTTGTGAGGGGTTTATGCCGTGCCTTGTGTGGGGTTTATGCCGTGACTTGTGTGGAGTTTATGCCGTGTCTTGTGTGGGGTTTATGCCGTGTCATGTGTGGGGTTTATGCCGTGTCTTGTGTGTGGTTTATGCCGTGTCTTGTGAGGGGTTTATGCCGTGCCTTGTGTGGGGTTTATGCCGTGACTTGTGTGGAGTTTATGCCGTGTCTTGTGTGTGGTTTATGCTGTGTCTTGTGTGGGGTTTATGCCGTGCCTTGTGTGGGGTTTATGCCGTGTCATATGTGGTGTTTATGCCGTGTCTTGTGTGTGGTATATGCCGTGTCTTGTGAGGGGTTTATGCGTGCCTTGTGTGGAGTTTATGCCGTGTCTTGCGTGAGGTTAATGCCGTGTCTTGTGTGGAGTTTATGCCGTGCCTTGTGTGGGGTTTATGCCGTGTCATGTGTGGGGTTTATGCCGTGTCTTGTGTGTGGTTTATGCCGTGTCTTGTGAGGGGTTTATGCCGTGCCTTGTGTGGGGTTTATGCCGTGACTTGTGTGGAGTTTATGCCGTGTCTTTTGTGTGGTTTATGCTGTGTCTTGTGTGGGGTTTATGCCGTGCCTTTTGTGGGGTTTATGCCGTGTCATGTGTGGGGTTTATGCCGTGTCTTGTGTGGAGTTTATGCCGTGTCATGTGT
This sequence comes from Meconema thalassinum, assembly GCA_946902985.2. Lineage (NCBI taxonomy): Eukaryota > Metazoa > Arthropoda > Insecta > Orthoptera > Tettigoniidae > Meconema > Meconema thalassinum. The sequence goes on along the minus strand of OX336394.1, from coordinate 439,308,227 downwards.
GGGGTTTATGCCGTGCCTTGTGAGGGGTTTATGCCGTGTCTTGTGTGGAGTTTATGCCGTGTCTTGTGTGGGGTTTATGCCGTGTCTTGTGTGGAGTTTATGCCGTGTCTTGTGTGGGTTTATGCCGTGCCTTTTGTGTGGTTTATGCCGTGTCTTTTGTGTGGTTTATGCCGTATCTTGTGTGTGGTTTATGCCGTGTCTTCTGTGGGTTTATGCCGTGCCTTGTGTGTGGTTTATGCCGTGTCTTGTGTGTGGTTTATGCCGTGTCATGTGTGGAGTTTATGCCGTGTCTTGTGTGTGGTTTATGCCGTGTCTTGTGTGGAGTTTATGCCGTGCCTTGTGTGGGGTTTATGCCGTGTCTTTTGTGGGGTTTATGCCGTGCCTTGTGTGGACTTTATGCCGTGTCTTGTGAGGGGTTTATGCCGTGCCTTGTGTGGGGTTTATGCCGTGTCTTGTGTGTGGTTTATGCCGTGCCTTGTGTGTGGTTTATGCCGTGTCTTGTGTGTGGTTTATTCCGTGCCTTGTGTGGGGTTTATGCCGTGTCTTGTGTGGGGTTTATGCCGTGTCTTGTGTGGAGTTTATGCCGTGTCTTGTGTGGAGTTTATGCCGTGCCTTGTGTGGGGTTTATGCCGTGTCTTGCGTGGGGTTTATGCCGTGCCTTGTGTGGAGTTTATGCCGTGCCTTGTGTGGAGTTTATGCCATGTCTTGTGTGGAGTTTATGCCGTGTCTTGTGTGGAGTTTATGCCGTGTCTTGTGTGGGGTTTATGCCGTGTCTTGCGTGGGGTTTATGCCGTGCCTTGTGTGGAGTTTATGCCGTGTCTTGTGTGGGGTTTATGCCGTGTCTTGCGTGGGGTTTATGCCGTGTCTTGTGTGTGGTTTATGCCGTGTATTGTGTGGGGTTTATGCCGTGTCTTGTGTGGAGTTTATGCCGTGTCTTGTGTGGAGTTTATGCCGTGTCTTGCGTGGAGTTTATGCCGTGTCTTGTGTGGGGTTTATGCCGTGTCTTGCGTGGGGTTTATGCCGTGCCTTGTGTGGAGTTTATGCCGTGCCTTGTGTGGGGTTTATGCCATGTCTTGTGTGGGGTTTATGCCGTGTCTTGTGTGGGGTTTATGCCGTGCCTTGTGTGGGGTTTATGCCGTGCCTTGTGTGGGGTTTATGCCGTGTCTTGTGTGTGGTTTATGCCGTGTATTGTGTGGGGTTTATGCCGTGTCTTGTGTGGAGTTTATGCCGTGTCTTGTGTGGAGTTTATGCCGTGTCTTGTGTGGAGTTTATGCCGTGTCTTGTGTGGGGTTTATGCCGTGTCTTGCGTGGGGTTTATGCCGTGCCTTGTGTGGAGTTTATGCCGTGTCTTGTGTGGGGTTTATGCCGTGTCTTGCGTGGGGTTTATGCCGTGTCTTGTGTGTGGTTTATGCCGTGTCTTGTGTGGGGTTTATGCCGTGCCTTGTGTGGGGTTTATGCCGTGCCTTGTGTGGGGTTTATGCCATGTCTTGTGTGGGGTTTATGCCGTGCCTTGTGTGGGGTTTATGCCATGTATTGTGTGGGGTTTATGCCGTGCCTTGTGTGGGGTTTATGCCATGTCTTGTGTGGGGTTTATGCCGTGCCTTGTGTGGGGTTTATGCCGTGCCTTGTGTGGGGTTTATGCCGTGCCTTGTGTGGGGTTTATGCCATGTATTGTGTGGGGTTTATGCCGTGCCTTGTGTCGGGTTTATGCTGTGTCTTGTTCGGAGATTATGCCATGTCTTGTGTGGGGTTTATGCCGTGTCTTGTGTGGAGTTTATGCCGTGCCTTGTGTGGGGTTTATGCCGTGCCTTGTGTGGGGTTTATGCCGTGTCTTGTGTGGAGTTTATGCCGTGTCTTGTGTGTGGTTTATGCCGTTCCTTGTGTGAGGTTTATGCCATGTATTGTGTGGGGTTTACGCCGTGTCTTGTGTCGGGATTATGCTGTGTCTTGTGTGGAGTTTATGCCATGTCTTGTGTGGGGTTTATGCCGTGCCTTGTGTGGGGTTTATGCCATGTATTGTGTGGGGTTTATGCCGTGCCTTGTGTGGGGTTTATGCCATGTCTTGTGTGGGGTTTATGCCGTGCCTTGTGTGGGGTTTATGCCGTGTCTTGTGTGTGGTTTATGCCGTTCCTTGTGTGGGGTTTATGCCGTGCCTTGTGTGGGGTTTATGCCGTGCCTTGTGTGGGGTTTATGCCGTGTCTTGTGTGGAGATTATGCCGTGTCTTGTGTGGAGTTTATGCCGTGTCTTGTGTGGAGTTTCTGCCGTGTCTTGTGTGGAGTTTATGCCGTGTCATGTGTGGGGTTTATGCCGTGCCTTGTGTGGGGTTTATGCCGTGTCTTGTGTGGGGTTTATGCCGTGTCTTGTGTGGGGTTAATGCCGTGTATTGTGTGGGGTTTATGCCGTGCCTTGTGTGAGATTTAGGCCGTGTCTAGCGTGGGGTTTTTTCCATGCCTTATGTGGGGTTTATGCCGTGCTTTCTGTGGGGTTTATGCCGTGTCTTGTGTGGGGTTTATGCCGTGTCTTGTGTGGGGTTTATGCCGTGTCTTGTGTGGGGTTTATGCCGTGTCTTGTGTGGGGTCTATGCCGTGCCTTGTGTGGGGTTTATACCGTGCCTTGTGTGGGGTTTATGCCGTGTCTTGTGTGGAGTTTATGCCGTGTCTTGTGTGTGGTTTATGCCGTTCCTTGTGTGAGGTTTATGCCGTGCCTTGTGTGGGGTTTATGCCGTGCCTTGTGTGCAGTTTATGCCGTGCCTTGTGTGTGGTTTATGCCGTGCCTTGTGTGGGGTTTATGCCATGTCTTGTGTGTGGTTTATGCCATGCCTTGTGTGTGGTTTATGCCGTGTCTTGCGTGGGGTTTATGCCGTGCCTTGTGTGGGGTTTATGCCGTGCCTTGTGTGGAGTTTATGCCGTGTCTTGTGTGTGGTTTATGCCGTGTCTTGTGTGTGGTTTATGCCGTGCCTTGTGTGGAGTTTATGCCGTGCCTTGTGTGGGGTTTATGCCGTGTCTTGTGTGTGGTTTATGCCGTGCCTTGTGTGGGGTTTATGCCGTGTCTTGTGTGTGGTTCATGCCGTGCCTTGTGTGGGGTTTATGCCGTGCCTTGTGTGGGGTTTATGCCGTGTCTTGTGTGTGGTTTATGCCGTGCCTTGTGTGGGGTTTATGCCGTGTCTTTTGTGGGGTTTATGCCGTGCCTTGTGTGGAGTTTATGCCGTGTCTTGTGTGGGGTTTATGCCGTGCCTTGTGTGGGGTTTATGCCGTGTCTTGTGTGTGGTTTATGCCATGCCTTGTGTGGGGTTTATGCCGTGTCTTGTGTGTGGTTTATGCCGTGCCTTGTGTGGGGTTTATGCCGTGTCTTGTGTGGGGTTTATGCCGTGTCTTGTGTGGAGTTTATGCCATGTCTTGTGTGTGGTTTATGCCGTGCCTTGTGTGGGGTTTATGCCGTGTCTTGTGTGGGCTTTATGCCGTGTCTTGTGTGGGGTTTATGCCGTGCCTTGTGTGGGGTTTATGCCGTGTCTTGTGTGTGGTTTATGCCGTGTCTTGTGTGTGGTTTATGCCGTGCCTTGTGTGGGGTTTATGCCGTGCCTTGTGTGGGGTTTATGCCGTGCCTTGTGTGGGGTTTATGCCGTGTCTTGTGTGGGGTTTATGCCGTGCTTTTGTGGGGTTTATGCCGTGTCTTGTGTAGAGTTTATGCCGTGCCTTGTGTGCAGTTTATGCCGTGCCTTGTGTGGGGTTTATGCCGTGTCTTGTGTGGGGTTTATGCAGTGTCATGTGTGGGGTTTATGCCGTGTCTTGTGTGGAGTTTATGCCGTGCATTGTGTGGAGTTTATGCCGTGTCTTGTGTGTGATTTAAGCCGTGTCATGTGTGGGTTTTATGCCGTGTCTTGTGTGGGGTTTATGCCGTGTCTTGTGTGGAGTTTATGCCGTGCCTTGTGTGGGGTTTATGCCGTGTCATGTGTGGGGTTTATGCCGTGCCTTGTGTGGAGTTTATGCCGTGTATTGTGTGGGGTTTATGTAGTGCCTTCGGTGGGGTTTATGCCGTGTCTTGTGTGGGGTTTATGCCGTGCCTTGTGTGGGGTTTATGCCGTGTCTTGTGTGGAGTTTATGCCGTGTATATTGTGGGGTTTATGTAGTGCCTTGTGTGGGGTTTATGCCGTGCCTTGTGTGGAGTTTATGCCGTGTCTTGTGTGGAGTTTATGCCGTGTATTGTGTGGGGTTTATGCCGTGTCATGTTGGGGTTTATGCCGTGCCTTGTGTGGAGTTTATGCCGTGTATTGTGTGGGGTTTATGCCGTGCTTTCTGTGGGGTTTATGCTGTGTCTTGTGTGGGGTTTATGCCGTGTCTTGTGTGGGGTTTATGCCGTGCCTTGTGTGGGGTTTATGCCGTGTATTGTGTGGAGTTTATGCCGTGTCTTGTGTGGAGTTTGTGCCGTGCCTTGTGTGGGGTTTATGCCGTGTCATGTGTGGGGTTTATGCCGTGCCTTGTGTGGAGTTTATGCCGTGTCTTGTGTGGAGTTTATGCCGTGCCTTGTGTGGAGTTTATGCCGTGTCTTGTGTGGAGTTTATGCTTTTATCTTGTGTGGGGTTTATGCCGTGACTTCTGTGGGATTTAAGACTAGTCATGTGTGGGGTTTATGCCGTGTCTTGTGTGGGGTTTATGCCGTGTCTTGTGTGGAGTTTATGCCGTGCCTTGTGTGGGGTTTATGCCGTGTCTTGTGTGGGGTTTATGCCGTGCCTTGTGTGGGGTTTATGCCGTGTATTGTGTGGAGTTTATGCCGTGTCTTGTGTGGAGTTTATGCCGTGCCTTGTGTGGGGTTTATGCCGTGTCATGTGTGGGGTTTATGCCGTGCCTTGTGTGGAGTTTATGCCGTGTCTTGTGTGGAGTTTATGCCGTGCTTTGTGTGGAGTTTATGCCGTGTCTTGTGTGGAGTTAATGCCGTGTCTTGTGTGTGGTTTATGCCGTGTCTTGTGAGGGGTTTATGCATGCCTTGTGTGGAGTTTATGCCGTGTCTTGCGTGGGGTTTATGCCGTGTCATGTGTGGGGTTTATGCCGTGTCTTGTGTGTGGTTTATGCCGTGTCTTGTGAGGGGTTTATGCCGTGCCTTGTGTGGGGTTTATGCCGTGACTTGTGTGGAGTTTATGCCGTGTCTTGTGTGTGGTTTATGCTGTGTCTTGTGTGGGGTTTATGCCGTGCCTTGTGTGGGGTTTATGCCGTGTCATATGTGGTGTTTATGCCGTGTCTTGTGTGTGGTATATGCCGTGTCTTGTGAGGGGTTTATGCGTGCCTTGTGTGGAGTTTATGCCGTGTCTTGCGTGAGGTTTATGCCGTGTCTTGTGTGGAGTTTATGCCGTGCCTTGTGTGGGGTTTATGCCGTGTCATGTGTGGGGTTTATGCCGTGTCTTGTGTGTGGTTTATGCCGTGTCTTGTGAGGGGTTTATGCCGTGCCTTGTGTGGGGTTTATGCCGTGACTTGTGTGGAGTTTATGCCGTGTCTTGTGTGTGGTTTATGCTGTGTCTTGTGTGGGGTTTATGCCGTGCCTTTTGTGGGGTTTATGCCGTGTCATGTGTGGGGTTTATGCCGTGTCTTGTGTGGAGTTTATGCCGTGTCATGTGTGGGGTTTATGCCGTGCCTTGTGAGGGGTTTATGCCGTGTCTTGTGTGGAGTTTATGCCGTGTCTTGTGTGGGGTTTATGCCGTGTCTTGTGTGGAGTTTATGCCGTGTCTTGTGTGGGTTTATGCCGTGCCTTTTGTGTGGTTTATGCCGTGTCTTGTGTGTGGTTTATGCCGTATCTTGTGTGTGGTTTATGCCGTGTCTTCTGTGGGTTTATGCCGTGCCTTGTGTGTGGTTTATGCCGTGTCTTGTGTGTGGTTTATGCCGTGTCATGTGTGGAGTTTATGCCGTGTCTTGTGTGTGGTTTATGCCGTGTCTTGTGTGGAGTTTATGCCGTGCCTTGTGTGGGGTTTATGCCGTGTCTTTTGTGGGGTTTATGCCGTGCCTTGTGTGGAGTTTATGCCGTGTCTTGTGAGGGGTTTATGCCGTGCCTTGTGTGGGGTTTATGCCGTGTCTTGTGTGTGGTTTATGCCGTGCCTTGTGTGTGGTTTATGCCGTGTCTTGTGTGTGGTTTATTCCGTGCCTTGTGTGGGGTTTATGCCGTGTCTTGTGTGGGGTTTATGCCGTGTCTTGTGTGGAGTTTATGCCGTGTCTTGTGTGGAGTTTATGCCGTGCCTTGTGTGGGGTTTATGCCGTGTCTTGCGTGGGGTTTATGCCGTGCCTTGTGTGGAGTTTATGCCGTGCCTTGTGTGGAGTTTATGCCATGTCTTGTGTGGAGTTTATGCCGTGTCTTGTGTGGAGTTTATGCCGTGTCTTGTGTGGGGTTTATGCCGTGTCTTGCGTGGGGTTTATGCCGTGCCTTGTGTGGAGTTTATGCCGTGTCTTGTGTGGGGTTTATGCCGTGTCTTGCGTGGGGTTTATGCCGTGTCTTGTGTGTGGTTTATGCCGTGTATTGTGTGGGGTTTATGCCGTGTCTTGTGTGGAGTTTATGCCGTGTCTTGTGTGGAGTTTATGCCGTGTCTTGCGTGGAGTTTATGCCGTGTCTTGTGTGGGGTTTATGCCGTGTCTTGCGTGGGGTTTATGCCGTGCCTTGTGTGGAGTTTATGCCGTGCCTTGTGTGGGGTTTATGCCATGTCTTGTGTGGGGTTTATGCCGTGTCTTGTGTGGGGTTTATGCCGTGCCTTGTGTGGGGTTTATGCCGTGCCTTGTGTGGGGTTTATGCCGTGTCTTGTGTGTGGTTTATGCCGTGTATTGTGTGGGGTTTATGCCGTGTCTTGTGTGGAGTTTATGCCGTGTCTTGTGTGGAGTTTATGCCGTGTCTTGTGTGGAGTTTATGCCGTGTCTTGTGTGGGGTTTATGCCGTGTCTTGCGTGGGGTTTATGCCGTGCCTTGTGTGGAGTTTATGCCGTGTCTTGTGTGGGGTTTATGCCGTGTCTTGCGTGGGGTTTATGCCGTGTCTTGTGTGTGGTTTATGCCGTGTCTTGTGTGGGGTTTATGCCGTGCCTTGTGTGGGGTTTATGCCGTGCCTTGTGTGGGGTTTATGCCATGTCTTGTGTGGGGTTTATGCCGTGCCTTGTGTGGGGTTTATGCCGTGCCTTGTGTGGAGTTTAAGCCGTGCCTTGTGTGGGGTTTATGCCGTGTCTTGTGTGTGGTTAATGCCGTGCCTTGTGTGGGGTTTATGCCGTGCCATGTGTGGGGTTTATGCCATGTATTGTGTGGGGTTTACGCCGTGTCTTGTGTCGGGATTATGCTGTGTCTTGTGTGGAGTTTATGCCATGTCTTGTGTGGGGTTTATGCCGTGCCTTGTGTGGGGTTTATGCCGTGCCTTGTGTGGGGTTTATGCCGTGCCTTGTGTGGGGTTTATGCCATGTATTGTGTGGGGTTTATGCCGTGCCTTGTGTCGGGTTTATGCTGTGTCTTGTTCGGAGATTATGCCATGTCTTGTGTGGGGTTTATGCCGTGTCTTGTGTGGAGTTTATGCCGTGCCTTGTGTGGGGTTTATGCCGTGCCTTGTGTGGGGTTTATGCCGTGTCTTGTGTGGAGTTTATGCCGTGTCTTGTGTGTGGTTTATGCCGTTCCTTGTGTGAGGTTTATGCCATGTATTGTGTGGGGTTTACGCCGTGTCTTGTGTCGGGATATTGCTGTGTCTTGTGTGGAGTTTATGCCATGTCTTGTGTGGGGTTTATGCCGTGCCTTGTGTGGGGTTTATGCCATGTATTGTGTGGGGTTTATGCCGTGCCTTGTGTGGGGTTTATGCCATGTCTTGTGTGGGGTTTATGCCGTGCCTTGTGTGGGGTTTATGCCGTGTCTTGTGTGTGGTTTATGCCGTTCCTTGTGTGGGGTTTATGCCGTGCCTTGTGTGGGGTTTATGCCGTGCCTTGTGTGGGGTTTATGCCGTGTCTTGTGTGGAGATTATGCCGTGTCTTGTGTGGAGTTTATGCCGTGCCTTGTGTGGAGTTTCTGCCGTGTCTTGTGTGGAGTTTATGCCGTGTCATGTGTGGGGTTTATGCCGTGCCTTGTGTGGGGTTTATGCCGTGTCTTGTGTGGGGTTTATGCCGTGTCTTGTGTGGGGTTAATGCCGTGTATTGTGTGGGGTTTATGCCGTGCCTTGTGTGAGATTTAGGCCGTGTCTAGCGTGGGGTTTTTTCCATGCCTTATGTGGGGTTTATGCCGTGCTTTCTGTGGGGTTTATGCCGTGTCTTGTGTGGGGTTTATGCCGTGTCTTGTGTGGGGTTTATGCCGTGTCTTGTGTGGGGTTTATGCCGTGTCTTGTGTGGGGTCTATGCCGTGCCTTGTGTGGGGTTTATACCGTGCCTTGTGTGGAGTTTATGCCGTGTCTTGTGTGTGGTTTATGCCGTGTCTTGTGTGTGGTTTATGCCGTGCCTTGTGTGGAGTTTATGCCGTGCCTTGTGTGGGGTTTATGCCGTGTGTTGTGTGTGGTTTATGCCGTGCCTTGTGTGGGGTTTATGCCGTGTCTTGTGTGTGGTTCATGCCGTGCCTTGTGTGGGGTTTATGCCGTGCCTTGTGTGGGGTTTATGCCGTGTCTTGTGTGTGGTTTATGCCGTGCCTTGTGTGGGGTTTATGCCGTGTCTTTTGTGGGGTTTATGCCGTGCCTTGTGTGGAGTTTATGCCGTGTCTTGTGTGGGGTTTATGCCGTGCCTTGTGTGGGGTTTATGCCGTGTCTTGTGTGTGGTTTATGCCATGCCTTGTGTGGGGTTTATGCCGTGTCTTGTGTGTGGTTTATGCCGTGCCTTGTGTGGGGTTTATGCCGTGTCTTGTGTGGGGTTTATGCCGTGTCTTGTGTGGAGTTTATATCATGTCTTGTGTGTGGTTTATGCCGTGCCTTGTGTGGGGTTTATGCCGTGTCTTGTGTGGGCTTTATGCCGTGTCTTGTGTGGGGTTTATGCCGTGCCTTGAGTGGGGTTTATGCCGTGCCTTGTGTGGGGTTTATGCCGTGTCTTGTGTGTGGTTTATGCCGTGCCTTGTGTGGGGTTTATGCCGTGTCTTGTGTGTGGTTTATGCCGTGTCTTGTGTGTGGTTTATGCCGTGCCTTGTGTGGGGTTTATGCCGTGCCTTGTGTGGGGTTTATGCCGTGCCTTGTGTGGGGTTTATGCCGTGTCTTGTGTGGGGTTTATGCCGTGCTTTTGTGGGGTTTATGCCGTGTCTTGTGTAGAGTTTATGCCGTGCCTTGTGTGCAGTTTATGCCGTGCCTTGTGTGGGGTTTATGCCGTGTCTTGTGTGGGGTTTATGCAGTGTCATGTGTGGGGTTTATGCCGTGTCTTGTGTGGAGTTTATGCCGTGCATTGTGTGGAGTTTATGCCGTGTCTTGTGTGTGATTTAAGCCGTGTCATGTGTGGGTTTTATGCCGTGTCTTGTGTGGGGTTTATGCCGTGTCTTGTGTGGAGTTTATGCCGTGCCTTGTGTGGGGTTTATGCCGTGTCATGTGTGGGGTTTATGCCGTGCCTTGTGTGGAGTTTATGCCGTGTATTGTGTGGGGTTTATGTAGTGCCTTCGGTGGGGTTTATGCCGTGTCTTGTGTGGGGTTTATGCCGTGCCTTGTGTGGGGTTTATGCCGTGTCTTGTGTGGAGTTTATGCCGTGTATATTGTGGGGTTTATGTAGTGCCTTGTGTGGGGTTTATGCCGTGCCTTGTGTGGAGTTTATGCCGTGTCTTGTGTGGAGTTTATGCCGTGTATTGTGTGGGGTTTATGCCGTGTCATGTTGGGGTTTATGCCGTGCCTTGTGTGGAGTTAATGCCGTGTATTGTGTGGGGTTTATGCCGTGCTTTCTGTGGGGTTTATGCTGTGTCTTGTGTGGGGTTTATGCCGTGTCTTGTGTGGGGTTTATGCCGTGCCTTGTGTGGGGTTTATGCCGTGTATTGTGTGGAGTTTATGCCGTGTCTTGTGTGGAGTTTGTGCCGTGCCTTGTGTGGGGTTTATGCCGTGTCATGTGTGGGGTTTATGCCGTGCCTTGTGTGGAGTTTATGCCGTGTCTTGTGTGGAGTTTATGCCGTGCCTTGTGTGGAGTTTATGCCGTGTCTTGTGTGGAGTTTATGCTTTTATCTTGTGTGGGGTTTATGCCGTGACTTCTGTGGGATTTAAGACTAGTCATGTGTGGGGTTTATGCCGTGTCTTGTGTGGGGTTTATGCCGTGTCTTGTGTGGAGTTTATGCCGTGCCTTGTGTGGGGTTTATGCCGTGTCTTGTGTGGGGTTTATGCCGTGCCTTGTGTGGGGTTTATGCCGTGTATTGTGTGGAGTTTATGCCGTGTCTTGTGTGGAGTTTATGCCGTGCCTTGTGTGGGGTTTATGCCGTGTCATGTGTGGGGTTTATGCCGTGCCTTGTGTGGAGTTTATGCCGTGTCTTGTGTGGAGTTTATGCCGTGCTTTGTGTGGAGTTTATGCCGTGTCTTGTGTGGAGTTAATGCCGTGTCTTGTGTGTGGTTTATGCCGTGTCTTGTGAGGGGTTTATGCATGCCTTGTGTGGAGTTTATGCCGTGTCTTGCGTGGGGTTTATGCCGTGCCTTGTGTGGGGTTTATGCCGTGTATTGTGTGGGGTTTATGCCGTGCCTTGTGTGGGGTTTATGCCGTGTCATGTGTGGGGTTTATGCCGTGCCTTGTGTGGGGTTTATGCCGTGTCATGTGTGGAGTTTATGCCGTGTCTTGTGTGTGGTTTATGCCGTGTCTTGTGAGGGGTTTATGTCGTGCCTTGTGTGGGGTTTATGCCGTGTCTTACGTGGGGTTTATGCCGTGTCTTGTGTGGGGTTTATGCCGTGTCTTGTGTGTGGTTTATGCCGTGTCTTGTGAGGGGTTTATGCCGTGCCTTGTGTGGGGTTTATGCCGTGACTTGTGTGGAGTTTATGCCGTGTCTTGTGTGGGGTTTATGCCGTGTCATGTGTGGGGTTTATGCCGTGTCTTGTGTGTGGTTTATGCCGTGTCTTGTGAGGGGTTTATGCCGTGCCTTGTGTGGGGTTTATGCCGTGACTTGTGTGGAGTTTATGCCGTGTCTTGTGTGTGGTTTATGCTGTGTCTTGTGTGGGGTTTATGCCGTGCCTTGTGTGGGGTTTATGCCGTGTCATATGTGGTGTTTATGCCGTGTCTTGTGTGTGGTATATGCCGTGTCTTGTGAGGGGTTTATGCGTGCCTTGTGTGGAGTTTATGCCGTGTCTTGCGTGAGGTTTATGCCGTGTCTTGTGTGGAGTTTATGCCGTGCCTTGTGTGGGGTTTATGCCGTGTCATGTGTGGGGTTTATGCCGTGTCTTGTGTGTGGTTTATGCCGTGTCTTGTGAGGGGTTTATGCCGTGCCTTGTGTGGGGTTTATGCCGTGACTTGTGTGGAGTTTATGCCGTGTCTTGTGTGTGGTTTATGCTGTGTCTTGTGTGGGGTTTATGCCGTGCCTTTTGTGGGGTTTATGCCGTGTCATGTGTGGGGTTTATGCCGTGTCTTGTGTGGAGTTTATGCCGTGTCATGTGTGGGGTTTATGCCGTGCCTTGTGAGGGGTTTATGCCGTGTCTTGTGTGGAGTTTATGCCGTGTCTTGTGTGGGGTTTATGCCGTGTCTTGTGTGGAGTTTATGCCGTGTCTTGTGTGGGTTTATGCCGTGCCTTTTGTGTGGTTTATGCCGTGTCTTGTGTGTGGTTTATGCCGTATCTTGTGTGTGGTTTATGCCGTGTCTTCTGTGGGTTTATGCCGTGCCTTGTGTGTGGTTTATGCCGTGTCTTGTGTGTGGTTTATGCCGTGTCATGTGTGGAGTTTATGCCGTGTCTTGTGTGTGGTTTATGCCGTGTCTTGTGTGGAGTTTATGCCGTGCCTTGTGTGGGGTTTATGCCGTGTCTTTTGTGGGGTTTATGCCGTGCCTTGTGTGGAGTTTATGCCGTGTCTTGTGAGGGGTTTATGCCGTGCCTTGTGTGGGGTTTATGCCGTGTCTTGTGTGTGGTTTATGCCGTGCCTTGTGTGTGGTTTATGCCGTGTCTTGTGTGTGGTTTATTCCGTGCCTTGTGTGGGGTTTATGCCGTGTCTTGTGTGGGGTTTATGCCGTGTCTTGTGTGGAGTTTATGCCGTGTCTTGTGTGGAGTTTATGCCGTGCCTTGTGTGGGGTTTATGCCGTGTCTTGCGTGGGGTTTATGCCGTGCCTTGTGTGGAGTTTATGCCGTGCCTTGTGTGGAGTTTATGCCATGTCTTGTGTGGAGTTTATGCCGTGTCTTGTGTGGAGTTTATGCCGTGTCTTGTGTGGGGTTTATGCCGTGTCTTGCGTGGGGTTTATGCCGTGCCTTGTGTGGAGTTTATGCCGTGTCTTGTGTGGGGTTTATGCCGTGTCTTGCGTGGGGTTTATGCCGTGTCTTGTGTGTGGTTTATGCCGTGTATTGTGTGGGGTTTATGCCGTGTCTTGTGTGGAGTTTATGCCGTGTCTTGTGTGGAGTTTATGCCGTGTCTTGCGTGGAGTTTATGCCGTGTCTTGTGTGGGGTTTATGCCGTGTCTTGCGTGGGGTTTATGCCGTGCCTTGTGTGGAGTTTATGCCGTGCCTTGTGTGGGGTTTATGCCATGTCTTGTGTGGGGTTTATGCCGTGTCTTGTGTGGGGTTTATGCCGTGCCTTGTGTGGGGTTTATGCCGTGCCTTGTGTGGGGTTTATGCCGTGTCTTGTGTGTGGTTTATGCCGTGTATTGTGTGGGGTTTATGCCGTGTCTTGTGTGGAGTTTATGCCGTGTCTTGTGTGGAGTTTATGCCGTGTCTTGTGTGGAGTTTATGCCGTGTCTTGTGTGGGGTTTATGCCGTGTCTTGCGTGGGGTTTATGCCGTGCCTTGTGTGGAGTTTATGCCGTGTCTTGTGTGGGGTTTATGCCGTGTCTTGCGTGGGGTTTATGCCGTGTCTTGTGTGTGGTTTATGCCGTGTCTTGTGTGGGGTTTATGCCGTGCCTTGTGTGGGGTTTATGCCGTGCCTTGTGTGGGGTTTATGCCATGTCTTGTGTGGGGTTTATGCCGTGCCTTGTGTGGGGTTTATGCCGTGCCTTGTGTGGAGTTTATGCCGTGCCTTGTGTGGGGTTTATGCCGTGCCTTGTGTGGGGTTTATGCCGTGTCTTGTGTGTGGTTAATGCCGTGCCTTGTGTGGGGTTTATGCCGTGCCATGTGTGGGGTTTATGCCATGTATTGTGTGGGGTTTACGCCGTGTCTTGTGTCGGGATTATGCTGTGTCTTGTGTGGAGTTTATGCCATGTCTTGTGTGGGGTTTATGCCGTGCCTTGTGTGGGGTTTATGCCGTGCCTTGTGTGGGGTTTATGCCGTGCCTTGTGTGGGGTTTATGCCATGTATTGTGTGGGGTTTATGCCGTGCCTTGTGTCGGGTTTATGCTGTGTCTTGTTCGGAGATTATGCCATGTCTTGTGTGGGGTTTATGCCGTGTCTTGTGTGGAGTTTATGCCGTGCCTTGTGTGGGGTTTATGCCGTGCCTTGTGTGGGGTTTATGCCGTGTCTTGTGTGGAGTTTATGCCGTGTCTTGTGTGTGGTTTATGCCGTTCCTTGTGTGAGGTTTATGCCATGTATTGTGTGGGGTTTACGCCGTGTCTTGTGTCGGGATATTGCTGTGTCTTGTGTGGAGTTTATGCCATGTCTTGTGTGGGGTTTATGCCGTGCCTTGTGTGGGGTTTATGCCATGTATTGTGTGGGGTTTATGCCGTGCCTTGTGTGGGGTTTATGCCATGTCTTGTGTGGGGTTTATGCCGTGCCTTGTGTGGGGTTTATGCCGTGTCTTGTGTGTGGTTTATGCCGTTCCTTGTGTGGGGTTTATGCCGTGCCTTGTGTGGGGTTTATGCCGTGCCTTGTGTGGGGTTTATGCCGTGTCTTGTGTGGAGATTATGCCGTGTCTTGTGTGGAGTTTATGCCGTGCCTTGTGTGGAGTTTCTGCCGTGTCTTGTGTGGAGTTTATGCCGTGTCATGTGTGGGGTTTATGCCGTGCCTTGTGTGGGGTTTATGCCGTGTCTTGTGTGGGGTTTATGCCGTGTCTTGTGTGGGGTTAATGCCGTGTATTGTGTGGGGTTTATGCCGTGCCTTGTGTGAGATTTAGGCCGTGTCTAGCGTGGGGTTTTTTCCATGCCTTATGTGGGGTTTATGCCGTGCTTTCTGTGGGGTTTATGCCGTGTCTTGTGTGGGGTTTATGCCGTGTCTTGTGTGGGGTTTATGCCGTGTCTTGTGTGGGGTTTATGCCGTGTCTTGTGTGGGGTCTATGCCGTGCCTTGTGTGGGGTTTATACCGTGTTTTGCATGGGGTTTATGCCATGCCTTATGTGGGGTTTATGCCGTGCTTTCTGTGGGGTTTATCCCGTGTCTTGTGTGGGGTCTCTGCCGTGCCTTGTGTGGGGTTTAAGCCTTGTCTTGTGTGGGGTTTATGCCGTGTCTTGTGTGGGGTTTATGCCGTGTCTTGTGTGGGGTTTATGCCGTGTCTTGTTTGGGGTTTATGCCGTGTCTTGTTTGGGGTTTATGCCGTGTCTTGTGTGGGGTTTATGCCGTGTCTTGTGTGGGGGTTATGCCGTGTCTTGTGTGGGGTTTATGCCATGTCTTGTGTGGGGTTTATACCGTGTCTTGTTTGGGGTTTATGCCATGTCTTAAGTGGGGTTTATGCCATGTCTTGTGTGGGGTTTATGCCGTGTCTTGTGTGGGGTTTATTCCATGTCTTGTGTGGGGTTTACGCCGTGTCTTGTGTGGGGTTTATGCCGTGTCTTGTGGGGGGTTTATGCCGTGTCTTGTGTGGAGTTTATGCCGTGCCTTCTGTGCAGTTTATGCCGTGCCTTGTGTGGGGTTTATGCCGTGTCTTGTGTGGGGTTTATGCAGTGTCATGTGTGGGGTTTATGCCGTGTCTTGTGTGGAGTTTATGCCGTGCCTTGTGTGGAGTTTATGCCGTGTCTTGTGTGTGATTTAAGCCGTGTCATGTGTGGGTTTTATGCCGTGTCTTGTGTGGGGTTTATGCCGTGTCTTGTGTGAAGTTTATGCCGTGCCTTGTGTGGGGTTTATGCCGTGTCATGTGTGGGGTTTATGCCGTGCCTTGTGTGGAGTTTATGCCGTGTATTGTGTGGGGTTTATGTAGTGCCTTCTGTGGGGTTTATGCCGTGTCTTGTGTGGGGTTTATGCCGTGCCTTGTGTGGGGTTTATGCCGTGTCTTGTGTGGAGTTTATGCCGTGTATATTGTGGGGTTTATGTAGTGCCTTGTGTGGGGTTTATGCCGTGCCTTGTGTGGAGTTTATGCCGTGTCTTGTGTGGGGTTTATGCCGTGTCTTTTGTGGGGTTTATGCTGTGTCATGTTGGGGTTTATGCCGTGCCTTGTGTGGAGTTTATGCCGTGTATTGTGTGGGGTTTATGCCGTGTATTGTGTGGGGTTTATGCCGTGCTTTCTGTGGGGTTTATGCTGTGTCTTGTGTGGGGTTTATGCCGTGCCTTGTGTGGGGTTTATGCCGTGCCTTGTGTGGGGTTTATGCCGTGTCTTGTGTGGGGTTTATGCCGTGTCTTGTGTGGAGTTTATGCCATGTCTTGTGTGTGGTTTATGCCATACCTTGTGTGTGGTTTATGCCATGTCTTGTGTGTGGTTTATGCCGTGCCTTGTGTGGAGTTTATGCCGTGTCTTGTGTGGTTCATGCCGTGTCTTGTGTGGAGTTTATGCCGTGTCTTGTGTGGTTTATGCCGGGTCTTGTGTGGGATTTACGCCGTGTCTTGTGTGTGGTTTATGCCGTGCCTTGTGTGGGGTTTATGCCGTGTCTTTTGTGGGGTTTATGCCGTGTCTTGTGTGGGGTTTATGCCATGCCTTGTGTGTGGTTTATGCCATGTCTTGTGTGTGGTTTATGCCATGCCTTGTGTGTGGTTTATGCCTTGTCTTGTGTGGGGTTTATGTCTTGCCTTGTGTGTGGTTTATGCCGTGCCTTGTGTGGGGTTTATGCCGTGCCTTGCGTGTGGTTTATGCCATGTCTTGTGTGTGGTTTATGCCATGCCTTGTGTGTGGTTTATGCCGTGTCTTGTGTGGGGTTTATGCCGTGCCTTGTGTGGTGTTTATGCCGTGCCTTGTGTGGAGTTTTTGCCGTGTCTTGTGTGTGGTTTATGCCGTGCCTTGTGTGGGGTTTATGCTGTGTCTTGTGTTGGGTTTATGCCGTGCCTTGTGTGGGGTTTATGCCGTGCCTTGTGTGGAGTTTATGCCGTGCTTTGTGTGTGGTTTATGCCGTGCCTTGTGTGGGGTTTATGCCATGTCTTGTGTGTGGTTTATGCCATGCCTTGTGTGTGGTTTATGCCGTGTCTTGCGTGGGGATTATGCCGTGCCTTGTGTGGGGTTTATGCCGTGCCTTGTGTGGAGTTTATGCCGTGTCTTGTGTGTGGTTTATGCCGTGTCTTGTGTGTGGTTTATGCCGTGCCTTGTGTGGAGTTTATGCCGTGCCTTGTGTGCAGTTTATGCCGTGCCTTGTGTGGGGTTTATGCCGTGTCTTGTGTGGGGTTTATGCAGTGTCATGTGTGGGGTTTATGCCGTGCCTTGTGTAGAGTTTATGCCGTGCCTTGTGTGCAGTTTATGCCGTGCCTTGTGTGGGGTTCATGCCGTGTCTTGTGTGGGGTTTATGCAGTGTCATGTGTGGGGTTTATGCCGTGTCTTGTGTGGAGTTTATGCCGTGCATTGTGTGGAGTTTATGCCGTGTCTTGTGTGTGATTTAAGCCGTGTCATGTGTGGGTTTTATGCCGTGTCTTGTGTGGGGTTTATGCCGTGTCTTGTGTGGAGTTTATGCCGTGCCTTGTGTGGGGTTTATGCCGTGTCATGTGTGGGGTTTATGCCGTGCCTTGTGTGGAGTTTATGCCGTGTATTGTGTGGGGTTTATGTAGTGCCTTCGGTGGGGTTTATGCCGTGTCTTGTGTGGGGTTTATGCCGTGCCTTGTGTGGGGTTTATGCCGTGTCTTGTGTGGAGTTTATGCCGTGTATATTGTGGGGTTTATGTAGTGCCTAGTGTGGGGTTTATGCCGTGCCTTGTGTGGAGTTTATGCCGTGTCTTGTGTGGAGTTTATGCCGTGTATTGTGTGGGGTTTATGCCGTGTCATGTTGGGGTTTATGCCGTGCCTTGTGTGGAGTTTATGCCGTGTATTGTGTGGGGTTTATGCCGTGCTTTCTGTGGGGTTTATGCTGTGTCTTGTGTGGGGTTTATGCCGTGTCTTGTGTGGGGTTTATGCCGTGCCTTGTGTGGGGATTATGCCGTGTATTGTGTGGAGTTTATGCCGTGTCTTGTGTGGAGTTTATGCCGTGCCTTGTGTGGGGTTTATGCCGTGTCATGTGTGGGGTTTATGCCGTGCCTTGTGTGGAGTTTATGCCGTGTCTTGTGTGGAGTTTATGCCGTGCCTTGTGTGGAGTTTATGCCGTGTCTTGTGTGGAGTTTATGCTTTTATCTTGTGTGGGGTTTATGCCGTGTCTTCTGTGGGATTTAAGACTAGTCATGTGTGGGGTTTATGCCGTGTCTTGTGTGGGGTTTATGCCGTGTCTTGTGTGGAGTTTATGCCGTGCCTTGTGTGGGGTTTATGCCGTGTCTTGTGTGGGGTTTATGCCGTGCCTTGTGTGGGGTTTATGCCGTGTATTGTGTGGAGTTTATGCCGTGTCTTGTGTGGAGTTTATGCCGTGCCTTGTGTGGGGTTTATGCCGTGTCATGTGTGGGGTTTATGCCGTGCCTTGTGTGGAGTTTATGCCGTGTCTTGTGTGGAGTTTATGCCGTGCTTTGTGTGGAGTTTATGCCGTGTCTTGTGTGGAGTTAATGCCGTGTCTTGTGTGTGGTTTATGCCGTGTCTTGTGAGGGGTTTATGCATGCCTTGTGTGGAGTTTATGCCGTGTCTTGCGTGGGGTTTATGCCGTGCCTTGTGTGGGGTTTATGCCGTGTATTGTGTGGGGTTTATGCCGTGCCTTGTGTGGGGTTTATGCCGTGTCATGTGTGGGGTTTATGCCGTGCCTTGTGTGGGGTTTATGCCGTGTCATGTGTGGAGTTTATGCCGTGTCTTGTGTGTGGTTTATGCCGTGTCTTGTGAGGGGTTTATGCCGTGCCTTGTGTGGGGTTTATGCCGTGTCTTACGTGGGGTTTATGCCGTGTCTTGTGTGGGGTTTATGCCGTGTCTTGTGTGTGGTTTATGCCGTGTCTTGTGAGGGGTTTATGCCGTGCCTTGTGTGGGGTTTATGCCGTGACTTGTGTGGAGTTTATGCCGTGTCTTGTGTGGGGTTTATGCCGTGTCATGTGTGGGGTTTATGCCGTGTCTTGTGTGTGGTTTATGCCGTGTCTTGTGAGGGGTTTATGCCGTGCCTTGTGTGGGGTTTATGCCGTGTCTTGTGTGGAGTTTATGCCGTGTCTTGTGTGTGGTTTATGCTGTGTCTTGTGTGGGGTTTATGCCGTGCCTTGTGTGGGGTTTATGCCGTGTCATATGTGGTGTTTATGCCGTGTCTTGTGTGTGGTATATGCCGTGTCTTGTGAGGGGTTTATGCGTGCCTTGTGTGGAGTTTATGCCGTGTCTTGCGTGAGGTTTATGCCGTGTCTTGTGTGGAGTTTATGCCGTGCCTTGTGTGGGGTTTATGCCGTGTCATGTGTGGGGTTTATGCCGTGTCTTGTGTGTGGTTTATGCCGTGTCTTGTGAGGGGTTTATGCCGTGCCTTGTGTGGGGTTTATGCCGTGACTTGTGTGGAGTTTATGCCGTGTCTTGTGTGTGGTTTATGCTGTGTCTTGTGTGGGGTTTATGCCGTGCCTTTTGTGGGGTTTATGCCGTGTCATGTGTGGGGTTTATGCCGTGTCTTGTGTGGAGTTTATGCCGTGCCTTGTGTGGGGTTTATGCCGTGACTTCTGTGGAGTTTATGCCGTGTCTTGTGTGTGGTTTATGCTGTGTCTTGTGTGGGGTTTATGCCGTGCCTTTTGTGTGGTTTATGCCGTGTCTTGTGTGTGGTTTATGCCGTATCTTGTGTGTGGTTTATGCCGTGTCTTCTGTGGGTTTATGCCGTGCCTTGTGTGTGGTTTATGCCGTGTCTTGTGTGTGGTTTATGCCGTGTCATGTGTGGAGTTTATGCCGTGTCTTGTGTGTGGTTTATGCCGTGTCTTGTGTGGAGTTTATGCCGTGCCTTGTGTGGGGTTTATGCCGTGTCTTTTGTGGGGTTTATGCCGTGCCTTGTGTGGAGTTTATGCCGTGTCTTGTGAGGGGTTTATGCCGTGCCTTGTGTGGGGTTTATGCCGTGTCTTGTGTGTGGTTTATGCCGTGCCTTGTGTGTGGTTTATGCCGTGTCTTGTGTGTGGTTTATTCCGTGCCTTGTGTGGGGTTTATGCCGTGTCTTGTGTGGGGTTTATGCCGTGTCTTGTGTGGAGTTTATGCCGTGTCTTGTGTGGAGTTTATGCCGTGCCTTGTGTGGGGTTTATGCCGTGTCTTGCGTGGGGTTTATGCCGTGCCTTGTGTGGAGTTTATGCCGTGCCTTGTGTGGAGTTTATGCCATGTCTTGAGTGGAGTTTATGCCGTGTCTTGTGTGGAGTTTATGCCGTGTCTTGTGTGGGGTTTATGCCGTGTCTTGCGTGGGGTTTATGCCGTGCCTTGTGTGGAGTTTATGCCGTGTCTTGTGTGGGGTTTATGCCGTGTCTTGCGTGGGGTTTATGCCGTGTCTTGTGTGTGGTTTATGCCGTGTATTGTGTGGGGTTTATGCCGTGTCTTGTGTGGAGTTTATGCCGTGTCTTGTGTGGAGTTTATGCCGTGTCTTGCGTGGAGTTTATGCCGTGTCTTGTGTGGGGTTTATGCCGTGTCTTGCGTGGGGTTTATGCCGTGCCTTGTGTGGAGTTTATGCCGTGCCTTGTGTGGGGTTTATGCCATGTCTTGTGTGGGGTTTATGCCGTGTCTTGTGTGGGGTTTATGCCGTGCCTTGTGTGGGGTTTATGCCGTGCCTTGTGTGGGGTTTATGCCGTGTCTTGTGTGTGGTTTATGCCGTGTATTGTGTGGGGTTTATGCCGTGTCTTGTGTGGAGTTTATGCCGTGTCTTGTGTGGAGTTTATGCCGTGTCTTGTGTGGAGTTTATGCCGTGTCTTGTGTGGGGTTTATGCCGTGTCTTGCGTGGGGTTTATGCCGTGCCTTGTGTGGAGTTTATGCCGTGTCTTGTGTGGGGTTTATGCCGTGTCTTGCGTGGGGTTTATGCCGTGTCTTGTGTGTGGTTTATGCCGTGTCTTGTGTGGGGTTTATGCCGTGCCTTGTGTGGGGTTTATGCCGTGCCTTGTGTGGGGTTTATGCCATGTCTTGTGTGGGGTTTATGCCGTGCCTTGTGTGGGGTTTATGCCGTGCCTTGTGTGGAGTTTATG
This sequence comes from Meconema thalassinum, assembly GCA_946902985.2. Taxonomy (NCBI): domain Eukaryota; kingdom Metazoa; phylum Arthropoda; class Insecta; order Orthoptera; family Tettigoniidae; genus Meconema; species Meconema thalassinum. Next base: position 439,287,882 of record OX336394.1, on the reverse strand, counting down.
CCGTGCCTTGTGTGGGGTTTATGCCGTGCCTTGTGTGGGGTTTATGCCGTGTCTTGTGTGTGGTTAATGCCGTGCCTTGTGTGGGGTTTATGCCGTGCCATGTGTGGGGTTTATGCCATGTATTGTGTGGGGTTTACGCCGTGTCTTGTGTCGGGATTATGCTGTGTCTTGTGTGGAGTTTATGCCATGTCTTGTGTGGGGTTTATGCCGTGCCTTGTGTGGGGTTTATGCCGTGCCTTGTGTGGGGTTTATGCCGTGCCTTGTGTGGGGTTTATGCCATGTATTGTGTGGGGTTTATGCCGTGCCTTGTGTCGGGTTTATGCTGTGTCTTGTTCGGAGATTATGCCATGTCTTGTGTGGGGTTTATGCCGTGTCTTGTGTGGAGTTTATGCCGTGCCTTGTGTGGGGTTTATGCCGTGCCTTGTGTGGGGTTTATGCCGTGTCTTGTGTGGAGTTTATGCCGTGTCTTGTGTGTGGTTTATGCCGTTCCTTGTGTGAGGTTTATGCCATGTATTGTGTGGGGTTTACGCCGTGTCTTGTGTCGGGATTATGCTGTGTCTTGTGTGGAGTTTATGCCATGTCTTGTGTGGGGTTTATGCCGTGCCTTGTGTGGGGTTTATGCCATGTATTGTGTGGGGTTTATGCCGTGCCTTGTGTGGGGTTTATGCCATGTCTTGTGTGGGGTTTATGCCGTGCCTTGTGTGGGGTTTATGCCGTGTCTTGTGTGTGGTTTATGCCGTTCCTTGTGTGGGGTTTATGCCGTGCCTTGTGTGGGGTTTATGCCGTGCCTTGTGTGGGGTTTATGCCGTGTCTTGTGTGGAGATTATGCCGTGTCTTGTGTGGAGTTTATGCCGTGCCTTGTGTGGAGTTTCTGCCGTGTCTTGTGTGGAGTTTATGCCGTGTCATGTGTGGGGTTTATGCCGTGCCTTGTGTGGGGTTTATGCCGTGTCTTGTGTGGGGTTTATGCCGTGTCTTGTGTGGGGTTAATGCCGTGTATTGTGTGGGGTTTATGCCGTGCCTTGTGTGAGATTTAGGCCGTGTCTAGCGTGGGGTTTTTTCCATGCCTTATGTGGGGTTTATGCCGTGCTTTCTGTGGGGTTTATGCCGTGTCTTGTGTGGGGTTTATGCCGTGTCTTGTGTGGGGTTTATGCCGTGTCTTGTGTGGGGTTTATGCCGTGTCTTGTGTGGGGTCTATGCCGTGCCTTGTGTGGGGTTTATACCGTGTTTTGCATGGGGTTTATGCCATGCCTTATGTGGGGTTTATGCCGTGCTTTCTGTGGGGTTTATCCCGTGTCTTGTGTGGGGTCTATGCCGTGCCTTGTGTGGGGTTTAAGCCTTGTCTTGTGTGGGGTTTATGCCGTGTCTTGTGTGGGGTTTATGCCGTGTCTTGTGTGGGGTTTATGCCGTGTCTTGTTTGGGGTTTATGCCGTGTCTTGTTTGGGGTTTATGCCGTGTCTTGTGTGGGGTTTATGCCGTGTCTTGTGTGGGGTTTATGCCGTGTCTTGTGTGGGGTTTATGCCATGTCTTGTGTGGGGTTTATACCGTGTCTTGTTTGGGGTTTATGCCATGTCTTAAGTGGGGTTTATGCCATGTCTTGTGTGGGGTTTATGCCGTGTCTTTTGTGGGGTTTATTCCATGTCTTGTGTGGGGTTTACGCCGTGTCTTGTGTGGGGTTTATGCCGTGTCTTGTGGGGGGTTTATGCCGTGTCTTGTGTGGAGTTTATGCCGTGCCTTCTGTGCAGTTTATGCCGTGCCTTGTGTGGGGTTTATGCCGTGTCTTGTGTGGGGTTTATGCAGTGTCATGTGTGGGGTTTATGCCGTGTCTTGTGTGGAGTTTATGCCGTGCCTTGTGTGGAGTTTATGCCGTGTCTTGTGTGTGATTTAAGCCGTGTCATGTGTGGGTTTTATGCCGTGTCTTGTGTGGGGTTTATGCCGTGTCTTGTGTGAAGTTTATGCCGTGCCTTGTGTGGGGTTTATGCCGTGTCATGTGTGGGGTTTATGCCGTGCCTTGTGTGGGGTTTATGCCGTGCCTTGTGTGGGGTTTATGCCGTGTCTTGTGTGGAGTTTATGCCGTGTATATTGTGGGGTTTATGTAGTGCCTTGTGTGGGGTTTATGCCGTGCCTTGTGTGGAGTTTATGCCGTGTCTTGTGTGGGGTTTATGCCGTGTCTTTTGTGGGGTTTATGCTGTGTCATGTTGGGGTTTATGCCGTGCCTTGTGTGGAGTTTATGCCGTGTATTGTGTGGGGTTTATGCCGTGTATTGTGTGGGGTTTTTGCCGTGCTTTCTGTGGGGTTTATGCTGTGTCTTGTGTGGGGTTTATGCCGTGCCTTGTGTGGGGTTTATGCCGTGCCTTGTGTGGGGTTTATGCCGTGTCTTGTGTGGAGTTTATGCCATGTCTTGTGTGTGGTTTATGCCATACCTTGTGTGTGGTTTATGCCATGTCTTGTGTGTGGTTTATGCCGTGCCTTGTGTGGAGTTTATGCCGTGTCTTATGTGGTTCATGCCGTGTCTTGTGTGGAGTTTATGCCGTGTCTTGTGTGGTTTATGCCGGGTCTTGTGTGGGATTTACGCCGTGTCTTGTGTGTGGTTTATGCCGTGCCTTGTGTGGGGTTTATGCCGTGTCTTTTGTGGGGTTTATGCCGTGTCTTGTGTGGGGTTTATGCCATGCCTTGTGTGTGGTTTATGCCATGTCTTGTGTGTGGTTTATGCCATGCCTTGTGTGTGGTTTATGCCTTGTCTTGTGTGGGGTTTATGTCTTGCCTTGTGTGTGGTTTATGCCGTGCCTTGTGTGGGGTTTATGCCGTGCCTTGCGTGTGGTTTATGCCATGTCTTGTGTGTGGTTTATGCCATGCCTTGTGTGTGGTTTATGCCGTGTCTTGTGTGGGGTTTATGCCGTGCCTTGTGTGGGGTTTATGCCGTGCCTTGTGTGGAGTTTTTGCCGTGTCTTGTGTGTGGCTTATGCCGTGCCTTGTGTGGGGTTTATGCTGTGTCTTGTGTTGGGTTTATGCCGTGCCTTGTGTGGGGTTTATGCCGTGCCTTGTGTGGAGTTTATGCCGTGCTTTGTGTGTGGTTTATGCCGTGCCTTGTGTGGGGTTTATGCCATGTCTTGTGTGTGGTTTATGCCATGCCTTGTGTGTGGTTTATGCCGTGTCTTGCGTGGGGATTATGCCGTGCCTTGTGTGGGGTTTATGCCGTGCCTTGTGTGGAGTTTATGCCGTGTCTTGTGTGTGGTTTATGCCGTGTCTTGTGTGTGGTTTATGCCGTGCCTTGTGTGGAGTTTATGCCGTGCCTTGTGTGGGGTTTATGCCGTGTCTTGTGTGTGATTTATGCCGTGCCTTGTGTGGGGTTTATGCCGTGTCTTGTGTGTGGTTTATGCCGTGCCTTGTGTGGGGTTTATGCCGTGCCTTGTGTGGGGTTTATGCCGTGTCTTGTGTGTGGTTTATGCCGTGCCTTGTGTGGGGTTATGCCGTGTCTTTTGTGGGGTTTATGTCGTGCCTTGTGTGGAGTTTATGCCGTGTCTTGTGTGGGGTTTATGCCGTGCCTTGTGTGGGGTTTATGCCGTGTCTTGTGTGTGGTTTATGCCGTGCCTTGTGTGGGGTTTATGCCGTGTCTTGTGTGTGGTTTATGCCGTGCCTTGTGTGGGGTTTATGCCGTGTCTTGTGTGGGGTTTATGCCGTGTCTTGTGTGGAGTTTATGCCATGTCTTGTGTGTGGTTTATGCCGTGCCTTGTGTGGGGTTTATGCCGTGTCTTGTGTGGGGTTTATGCCGTGTCTTGTGTGGGGTTTATGCCGTGCCTTGAGTGGGGTTTATGCCGTGCCTTGTGTGGGGTTTATGCCGTGTCTTGTGTGTGGTTTATGCCGTGCCTTGTGTGGGGTTTATGCCGTGTCTTGTGTGTGGTTTATGCCGTGTCTTGTGTGTGGTTTATGCCGTGCCTTGTGTGGGGTTTATGCCGTGCCTTGTGTGGGGTTTATGCCGTGTCTTGTGTGGGGTTTATGCCGTGCTTTTGTGGGGTTTATGCCGTGCCTTGTGTGCAGTTTATGCCGTGCCTTGTGTGGGGTTTATGCCGTGTCTTGTGTGGGGTTTATGCAGTGTCATGTGTGGGGTTTATGCCGTGTCTTGTGTGGAGTTTATGCCGTGCATTGTGTGGAGTTTATGCCGTGTCTTGTGTGGAGTTTATGCCGTGTCTTGTGTGGGGTTTATGCCGTGTCTTGTGTGGGGTTTATGCCGTGTCTTGTGTGGAGTTTATGCCGTGTATATTGTGGGGTTTATGTAGTGCCTTGTGTGGGGTTTATGCCGTGCCTTGTGTGGAGGTTATGCCGTGTCTTGTGTGGGGTTTATGCCGTGTCTTGTGTGGGGTTTATGCCGTGTCATGTTGGGGTTTATGCCGTGCCTTGTGTGGAGTTTATGCCGTGTATTGTGTGGGGTTTATGCCGTGTATTGTGTGGGGTTTATGCCGTGCTTTCTGTGGGGTTTATGCTGTGTCTTGTGTGGGGTTTATGCCGTGTCTTGTGTGGGGTTTATGCCGTGCCTTGTGTGGGGTTTATGCCGTGTATTGTGTGGAGTTTATGCCGTGTCTTGTGTGGAGTTTATGCCGTGCCTTGTGTGGGGTTTATGCCGTGTCATGTGTGGGGTTTATGCCGTGCCTTGTGTGGAGTTTATGCCGTGTCTTGTGTGGAGTTTATGCCGTGCCTTGTGTGGAGTTTATGCCGTGTCTTGTGTGGAGTTTATGCTTTGTCTTGTGTGGGGTTTATGCCGTGTCTTCTGTGGGATTTAAGACTAGTCATGTGTGGGGTTTATGCCGTGTCTTGTGTGGGGTTTATGCCGTGCCTTGTGCGGGGTTTATGCCGTGTCATGTGTGGGGTTTATGCCGTGCCTTGTGTGGAGTTTATGCCGTGTATTGTGTGGAGTTTATGCCGTGCTTTGTGTGGAGTTTATGCCGTGTCTTGTGTGGAGTTTATGCCGTGTCTTGTGTGGGGTTTATGCCGTGTCTTGTGTGGAGTTTATGCCGTGCCTTGTGTGGGGTTTATGCTGTGTCTTGTGTGGGGTGTATGCCGTGACTTCTGTGGGATTTAAGCCGTGTCATGTGTGGGGTTTATGCCGTGTCTTGTGTGGGGTTTATGCCGTGTCTTGTGTGCAGTTTATGCCGTGCCTTGTGTGGGGTTTATGCCGTGTCATGTGTGGAGTTTATGCCGTGTCTTGTGTGTGGTTTATGCCGTGTCTTGTGAGGGGTTTATGCATGCCTTGTGTGGAGTTTATGCCGTGTCTTGCGTGGGGTTTATGCCGTGCCTTGTGTGGGGTTTATGCCGTGTATTGTGTGGGGTTTATGCCGTGCCTTGTGTGGGGTTTATGCCGTGTCATGTGTGGGGTTTATGCCGTGCCTTGTGTGGGGTTTATGCCGTGTCATGTGTGGAGTTTATGCCGTGTCTTGTGTGTGGTTTATGCCGTGTCTTGTGAGGGGTTTATGCCGTGCCTTGTGTGGGGTTTATGCCGTGTCTTACGTGGGGTTTATGCCGTGTCTTGTGTGGGGTTTATGCCGTGTCTTGTGTGGAGTTTATGCATGCCTTGTGTGTAGTTTATGCCGTGTCTTGCGTGGGGTTTATGCCGTGCCTTGTGTGGGGTTTATGCCGTGTCATATGTGGAGTTTATGCCGTGTCTTGTGTGTGGTATATGCCGTGTCTTGTGAGGGGTTTATGCGTGCCTTGTGTGGAGTTTATGCCGTGTCTTGCGTGGGGTTTATGCCGTGTCTTGTGTGGAGTTTATGCCGTGCCTTGTGTGGGGTTTATGCCGTGTCATGTGTGGGGTTTATGCCGTGTCTTGTGTGTGGTTTATGCCGTGTCTTGTGAGGGGTTTATGCCGTGCCTTGTGTGGGGTTTATGCCGTGACTTGTGTGGAGTTTATGCCGTGTCTTGTGTGTGGTTTATGCTGTGTCTTGTGTGGGGTTTATGCCGTGCCTTGTGTGGGGTTTATGCCGTGTCATGTGTGGGGTTTATGCCGTGTCTTGTGTGGAGTTTATGCCGTGTCATGTGTGGGGTTTATGCCGTGCCTTGTGAGGGGTTTATGCCGTGTCTTGTGTGGAGTTTATGCCGTGTCTTGTGTGGGGTTTATGCCGTGTCTTGTGTGGAGTTTATGCCGTGTCTTGTGTGGGTTTATGCCGTGCCTTTTGTGTGGTTTATGCCGTGTCTTGTGTGTGGTTTATGCCGTATCTTGCGTGTGGTTTATGCCGTGTCTTGTGTGGATTTATGCCGTGCCTTGTGTGTGGTTTATGCCGTGTCTTGTGTGTGGTTTATGCCGTGTCATGTGTGGAGTTTATGCCTTGTCTTGTGTGTGGTTTATGCCGTGTCTTGTGAGGAGTTTATGCCGTGTCTTGTGTGGGTTTATGCCGTGCCCTGTGTGTGGTTTATGCCGTGTCTTGTGTGTGGTTTATGCCGTGTCTTGTGTGTGGTTTATTCCGTGTCTTGTGTGGGTTTATGCCGTGCCTTGTGTGTGGTTTATGCCGTGCCTTGTGTGTGGTTTATGCCGTGTCTTGTGTGTGGTTTATTCCGTGCCTTGTGTGGGGTTTATGCCGTGTCTTGTGTGGGGTTTATGCCGTGTCTTGTGTGGAGTTTATGCCGTGTCTTGTGTGGAGTTTATGCCGTGCCTTGTGTGGGGTTTATGCCGTGTCTTGCGTGGGGTTTATGCCGTGCCTTGTGTGGAGTTTATGCCGTGCCTTGTGTGGAGTTTATGCCATGTCTTGTGTGGAGTTTATGCCGTGTCTTGTGTGGAGTTTATGCCGTGTCTTGTGTGGGGTTTATGCCGTGTCTTGCGTGGGGTTTATGCCGTGCCTTGTGTGGAGTTTATGCCGTGTCTTGTGTGGGGTTCATGCCGTGTCTTGCGTGGGGTTTATGCCGTGTCTTGTGTGTGGTTTATGCCGTGTATTGTGTGGGGTTTATGCCGTGTCTTGTGTGGAGTTTATGCCGTGTCTTGTGTGGAGTTTATGCCGTGTCTTGTGTGGAGTTTATGCCGTGTCTTGTGTGGGGTTTATGCCGTGTCTTGCGTGGGGTTTATGCCGTGCCTTGTGTGGAGTTTATGCCGTGCCTTGTGTGGGGTTTATGCCATGTCTTGTGTGGGGTTTATGCCGTGCCTTGTGTGGGGTTTATGCCGTGCCTTGTGTGGAGTTTATGCCGTGCCTTGTGTGGGGTTTATGCCGTGCCTTGTGTGGGGTTTATGCCGTGTCTTGTGTGTGGTTAATGCCGTGCCTTGTGTGGGGTTTATGCCGTGCCATGTGTGGGGTTTATGCCATGTATTGTGTGGGGTTTACGCCGTGTCTTGTGTCGGGATTATGCTGTGTCTTGTGTGGAGTTTATGCCATGTCTTGTGTGGGGTTTATGCCGTGCCTTGTGTGGGGTTTATGCCGTGCCTTTTGTGGGGTTTATGCCGTGCCTTGTGTGAGGTTTATGCCATGTATTGTGTGGGGTTTATGCCGTGCCTTGTGTCGGGTTTATGCTGTGTCTTGTGTGGAGTTTATGCCATGTCTTGTGTGGGGTTTATGCCGTGTCTTGTGTGGAGTTTATGCCGTGCCTTGTGTGGGGTTTATGCCGTGCCTTGTGTGGGGTTTATGCCGTGTCTTGTGTGGAGTTTATGCCGTGTCTTGTGTGTGGTTTATGCCGTTCCTTGTGTGGGGTTTATGCCATGTATTGTGTGGGGTTTACGCCGTGTCTTGTGTCGGGATTATGCTGTGTCTTGTGTGGAGTTTATGCCATGTCTTGTGTGGGGTTTATGCCGTGCCTTGTGTGGGGTTTATGCCATGTATTGTGTGGGGTTTATGCCGTGCCTTGTGTGGGGTTTATGCCATGTCTTGTGTGGGGTTTATGCCGTGCCTTGTGTGGGGTTTATGCCGTGTCTTGTGTGTGGTTTATGCCGTTCCTTGTGTGGGGTTTATTCCGTGCCTTGTGTGGGGTTTATGCCGTGCCTTGTGTGGGGTTTATGCCGTGTCTTGTGTGGAGATTATGCCGTGTCTTGTGTGGAGTTTATGCCGTGCCTTGTGTGGAGTTAATGCCGTGTCTTGTGTGGAGTTTATGCCGTGTCATGTGTGGGGTTTATGCCGTGCCTTGTGTGGGGTTTATGCCGTGTCTTGTGTGGGGTTTATGCCGTGTCTTGTGTGGGGTTAATGCCGTGTATTGTGTGGGGATTATGCCGTGCCTTGTGTGAGGTTTAGGCCGTGTCTAGCGTGGGGTTTATTCCATGCCTTATGTGGGGTGTATGCCGTGCTTTCTGTGGGGTTTATGCCGTGTCTTGTGTGGGGTTTATGCCGTGTCTTGTGTGGGGTTTATGCTTTGTCTTGTGTGGGGTTTATGCCGTGTCTTGTGTGGGGTCTATGCCGTGCCTTGTGTGGGGTTTATACCGTGTTTTGCGTGGGGTTTATGCCATGCCTTATGTGGGGTTTATGCCGTGCTTTCTGTGGGGTTTATCCCGTGTCTTGTGTGGGGTCTATGCCGTGCCTTGTGTGGGGTTTAAGCCTTGTCTTGTGTGGGGTTTATGCCGTGTCTTGTGTGGGGTTTATGCCGTGTCTTGTGTGGGGTTTATGCCGTGTCTTGTTTGGGGTTTATGCCGTGTCTTGTTTGGGGTTTATGCCGTGTCTTGTGTGGGGTTTATGCCGTGTCTTGTGTGGGGTTTATGCCGTGTCTTGTGTGGGGTTTATGCCATGTCTTGTGTGGGGTTTATACCGTGTCTTGTTTGGGGTTTATGTCATGTCTTAAGTGGGGTTTATGCCATGTCTTGTGTGGGGTTTATGCCGTGTCTTGTGTGGGGTTTATGCCATGTCTTGTGTGGGGTTTACGCCGTGTCTTGTGTGGGGTTTATGCCGTGTCTTGTGGGGGGTTTATGCCGTGTCTTGTGTGGTGTTTATGCCGTGTCTTGTGTGGGGTTTATGCCATGTATTGTGTGGGGTTTATGCCGTGTCTTGTGTCGGGTTTATGCTGTGTCTTGTGTGGAGTTTATGCCATGTCTTGTGTGGGGTTTATGCCGTGTCTTGTGTGGTGTTTATGCCGTGTCTTGTGTGGGGTTCATGCCATGGCTTGTGTGGGGTTTATGCCGTGTCTTGTGTGGCGTTTATGCCGTGTCCTGTGTGGGGTTTATGCCGTGTCTTGTGTGGGGTTTATGCCGTGTCTTGTGTGGGGTTTATGCCGTGCCTTGTGTGGGATTTATGCCGTGTCTTGTGTGGGGTTTATGCCGTGCCTTGTGTGGGCTTTATGCCGTGCCTTTTGTGGGCTTTATGCCGTGTCTTGTGTGGGGTTTATGCCGTGTCTTGTGTGGGGTTTATGCCGTGTCTTGTGTGGGGTTTATGCCGTGTCTTGTGTGGGGTTTATGCCGTGTCTTGTGTGGGGTTTATGCCGGGCCTTGTGTGGGCTTTGTGCCGTGCCTTGAGTGGGTTTTATGTCGTGTCTTGTGTGGGGTTTATGCCGTGTCTTGCGTGGGGTTTATGCCATGTCTTGAGTGGGGTTTATGCCATGTTTTGAGTGGGGTTTATGTCGTGTCTTATGTGGGGTTTATGTCGTGTCTTATGTGGGGTTTATGCCATGTCTTGTGTGTGGTTTATGCCGTGTCTTGGGTGGGGTTTATGCCATGTCTTGAGTGGGGTTTAGGCCATGTCTTGAGTGGGGTTTATGTCGTGTCTTATGTGGGGTTTATGCCATGTCTTGAGTGGGGTTTATGCCATGTCTTGTGTGGGGTTTATGTCGTGTCTTGTGTGGGGTTTATGCCGTGTCTTGCGTGGGGTTAATCCATGTCTTTAGTGGGGTTCATGCCATGTCTTGAGTGGGGTTTATGTCGTGTCTTATGTGTGGTTTATGCCGTGTCTTGTGTGGGGTTTATGCCGTGCCTTGTGTGGGCTTTTTGCCGTGCCTTGTGTGGGGTTTATGCCGTGTCTTGTGTGGGGTTTATGTCGTGTCTTGTGTGGGGTTTATGCCATGTCTTGTGTGGGGTTTATGCCGTGTCTTGTGCGGGGTTTATGTCGTGTCTTGTGTGAGGTTTATGCCGTGCCTTGTGTGGGGTTTATGCCGTGTCTTGCGTGGGGTTTATGCCATGTCTTGAGTGGGGTTTATGCCATGTCTTGAGTGGGGTTTATGTCGTGTCTTATGTGGGGTTTATGTCGTGTCTTATGTGGGGTTTATGCCGTGCCTTGTGTGGGGTTTATGCCGTGTTTTGCGTGGGGTTTATGCCATGTCTTGAGTGGGGTTTATGCCATGTCTTGAGTGGGGTTTATGCCGTGTCTTGTGAGGGGTTTATGCCGTGTCTTGTGTGGGGTTTATGCCGTGCCTTGTGTGGGGTTTATGCCGTGTCTTGTGTGGTGTTTATGCCGTGTCTTGTGTGGGGTTTATGCCGTGTCTTGTGTGGAGTTTCGCCCAGGAGCACCAAGCTGGCTCATCAGCGGGTGAAGGGCTGTTTAAGCTCATAGCTCTCGCAGTTAGAGGCGCACAAGCGCTTCATAAGATGGAAGGTATTGGGCATGCTTGTGGTATTGACTTCCAAATCTCTTTCACCTACTCGAGACCTACCTAAATCATCCTGAAATTGGGTTCTCCATGGCATCCCTCTTCTACTCTAGATAAAATGCTGAGTGAATATCACACTATTAGTAATTCCCACTACGCCATGACAATATGTTGTTTCCGCTACGGTACCCATGATGCGCGGGTGTTCAGCGCATGCGATCGAGCAGACGGTGGCTGCACATTTTTAAGCCATCACAACAAAAGAATAGAACATATACATCAATTTTTCTTATGCCTGTCGACTAAAGAAAAGTATTGGAACCGATAAGAACGTTTTAGATTAAGAAAGTCAAGTAGTTACTTCCTATCTTTGCGTAGCGTGTAAGTATCCGTGGCTGAAATGCCACCGCGTCGGACTGCGGGTTGAAAGATCTTGGGTTCAATACTTGTTATGGGGAGAGGTTTATAATTTGTTTTCCTTACGTTTTATCGTCTGTGTCGACCGCTTTATCAATGTCTTAGGACAGAGATGATTCAAGAGGTGACAGTTACCGTTCTTGTTAAGCACGGCACACAGTAATAGAGCGAGTTGATGCATTTTCAGTTTGGATTCCATGAACGTTACCTAGTGTTTGAATTCGGTATTGGACGAGACATCATAATATGAGCACCTCAAACAGAGTTGTCTTCTTTTCGTTGGAATTTAATAACAAAACAATACCAAAGGAAATTCTCAAGAACAAGTATACTGGCAATCTGAATCTCCTTCGATATGTTGTTGTTGTTGTTGTTTCAGTTGAGGGGCTAGCCCCGTGTACGTGGGTGTGTGTGTGTATTTTTTAAGTTCTCTGATAACCAGTGTTATAGTGTTGTCTATATTAATGTGTGTCTTAGCAATTAAGGTGAGGATTGGGAAGGAGGCACGTTAGAAACCGTCCCGGCATTTGTCTGGAGTAGGAGTGGGAAAGGGCAGAAAACCTTTTCCAGGGTGTGTAAGGCTTAGTGTACTCCATTCCACTCCTCAGAGCAGCATTACATTCCTGTCAGAGCCGGGAATCGAACCCGGACCTCTGGAACAACACTTCGATATGTTATGTTAATATTCATGTCAGATGTATTACCTTTCTGCCATTACATGTTTCGTGGAATAACCTGATTCGATCGTATTCTCTTTATAATTCTGGAAAATTCGACGTTCTCTTTACAGGAATACATCGTAAGTCAATAAATAAGGCATTGAAATCGACAGCAGCCTTCAGGTACTTTCTAAAGAAAGAGGCGAGCTTCTCATAGTAGTTGGCCTAGATGTATTTTTCGGATGGGCGGGGCAGGCTGCTTGGTTTGTGCTCAACGATTTTAATCCTAGAAGTGATAGAAATACTAGGGTGGGAATTTCTGGAAGATAGAAAGACGAAATCCTGACTGTGCGCTATGTTTAAGACTTACACTAATCGGCCAGCATGGGGAGAGCTAAGCAAACATCTGTGAAATCCCACCTGCCTGAGCTGGGCAGATCAAGGTCCAACCACAGCGTACAACACGGATTTAGTCGAGGGTACTCTTGTGAGAACCAAATATTATAACTCTTGCAGGATATTAATGACTCGCTAGACAGGAGGATGTAAGTTGACGCTGTAATTATACCTAGATTTTGCGAAGGCATTTGTTGTCAACGCACATGACATACTACTCGGTAAATTAGCGGCAACGTAGATTGATAAAAGAGTAATTTTATGGATTCAAGAGTTCTTGAGTGGTCGCTCGCAAAAGATTAACATGGATAAAGTATTCTCGGAAGACATTTTGATAACGTCAGGTGTCGCTCAGGGTAGTGTGATCGGGCCCCTGTTATTTCTGGCACTTATTCACGACCTACCGAATCGGATTCGAAGTGACTGCCGATTGTTTGCGGATGATTGTGTAATATACCGAAAAATTCAAACATCACAAGACAACGATCAGTTGTAATCTGACCTCAGCCTGGTTCAAAAATGGACATTTGACAACAAAATGGAGATAACTACGAGTAAATGAAGTCTCATGAGAATATGGAGAGGGCGAAGGCATGATTTTCAATATAATATCGGCTCGGAAATAGTTGTAGAAGAAGACTCGTGCAAATACTTGGGCATGCATGTAAGGAATGATATGAAATGGAGTACTCATGTGGGTTACGTCGTCTCGAAAGCGTACAAATAACTTAATTTTTAACGCGCGTATAAAAGTCAGTAGCTCTACCGCAAAAGCATTAGGATCTTTGACCCTGGTGAGATCAATCTTGGATAACGGCTCAGCAATTTGGGACCCATATCAGGTGGGGCTCATCAAAGAGCTCGAGATGGTACAAAGAAAGGCTGATTGGTTTGTGCTCAACAATTTTAATCCTAGAAGTGGTGTAACTCGAATGATAGAAATACTATTGTGGGAATTTATGGAATATAGAAAGATGAAATCCAGACTATGTGCTAAGTTTAACACTTCCACTAATCGGCCAGCATGGGGAGAGCTAAGCAAACGTCTGTGAAATCCCACCCACCTGAGCACGGCCGATCATCCACACAAAGTTAAGGTCCGTCCACAGCGTAGAGATTATGGGAAATATTCTTTCATTAACCGTGGTATTGATAATTTACCTGGCTCAGTCTTAGAGCCTTTCCCCAAACGTATTGATGTGTTGAAGAGAAGATTGAAATGATGTGTAAATACTACGATGTAATTATTATAGTTCCTAAATTGTGAATTGTGGTTGATGTTACTGTTGGTAATTTTCTGTATTTGTATAATTTGCCACCGGGGAATAACCCCATCTGCAAATATTATATATAATAATAATATTTTGATAAATGACATAATCTGAAGAGCCAAGGGGGTTACACCAAGCAGATGAAGGAAGAACTCCGGAGGCTCGGAGTTAAAGATGACGACTGTCGAGACAGAACACAATTCAGGGAAATACTTTCGAACATAAAGGTTCTTGTGAGAGAAAAGAGAGAACGCAGGGGAGGAAGATGGACAGCAGAGAGAAAGGCGCAACACTCTGAAAGAATGGACGAAGAGAAAGGATGAAAGTACTATGAGAAGTAAATGATATTTGCGCGGTCCTTAGTTTTGGCCGGTTCGCATAATGTAATGTAATGTAATATTAAAGTAAAGTGCATTTATGTAATATGGTTAAGTGTAATGAAAGTAAGCACATGCAATGAGAAAATGTATGACTAATTTGAAGGATCAATGAATGAGTGAAAGTGGGTGATTAAGGACTGTCTAAATGATATTATACCTACTAGCTTAGTTTGTAAACAGTGTGTGAATTCCCCCCCCCCCCCCCCCCCAAATCTTCCCTCTGTAAGGACCACAATTGTAAGGACCACAATTAACATTTTATTTTTAAGAGTTGGCAAGAGATATTTACATACTTTGAGAAAGAAAAAAAAACGTGAGTGCAGAAAAACATGGTGGGAAACAAAATAATTGATGTACAGTGCTTATACCGTATGTGTATTCATTTGCAAAAGTTTATATGTATAATAATGTGAATGTTAATAAATAAAAATAGTGGTACTAGTTCAATGTCGACGGTTAAATATTGGTGACCCCGACGTGATAAAGAGAAGTAAGATGTCGACAAACGAGACCACGCCTGACACGCGATTAGAAGCCAATAAGGTTAGCATCAAAATCCCACCTTTTTGGATAGAGAAACTCGAAATCTGGTTCTATTAGGTGGAGGCACAGTTTAGTATTTGCAAAATTATTTCAGAAGAGACTAAATTTAATCTCCTAGTGTCTCAATACATTGAAAACATTTGGGACATTATTAGAAGTGCGGAAGTAAATAAATACTCATTGGCCAAGGAAAGTTGACGGAACATTTTCAAGGAAAGCGAAGATAAACGTATTAAGAGACTAGTTACTAGAATTGATTTAGGAGACCAGAAACCTAGTCAATTATTGCGTAAGATGCAAGCCTTAGCAGGGATCGATGTATCAAAAAATGTTCTTAAGACTCTCTGGTTAGAAAAACTCCCGGATTCAATAATGAATATTCTGATCGTCAGTGACGAAGGGCTTGAAAAAGTTGCTATAATAGCAGATAAAATAATTAAAATGAATCCCCGCAACGAATTATTTGCCATATAAATTGACTCTTGTAAACAACTAGATGTTCCTGTTACAATGCGCGATCTAATGGACAGAATTTCTGGACTAGAGCAACAAATAGCTGCCTTATCCACTGGTCATCAGGTTAAGCCTCGCCATAGAAGTAGTGAACGCCGACGATGTGATAATAGTCGTAGTAAATCACGTAATAGATACAATCCCAGGGGCAAGTACTGTTCTTACCATTTCCGATTTGGACAAAAGTGTAAGCCGGAGAAATGTACACCTCCATGTAGCTGGTCCGAACAGGGAAACGCCGCCCAGCAGCAGAATTAGCGGCAAGTTCTGCTGCTCAAGTCCATTGTCCCAAAACCCGCCTATTTGTAACCGACAGAAAAACGGGATTGCAAATTTTAGTTGACAGTGGGGCTGATGTTTCAATAATACCGAGCAACTCCAAAGTTAATACAGATTCGCAATCTAAATTGTATGCTGCCAACGGAACCGAAATTCCTACATCTGGAATTGAACTCCGTACCATTGATCTAGGATTACGACGACAATTCCAGTGGCCATTTGTGGTTGCGAAGATTAATATGGCTATATTGGGAGTAGACTTCTTGCATAAATTTCACTTGTTAGTAGATGTCCACAATAAGAAATTAATAGATGATATAACCAAGCTCTGGACCAAGGGCGAAGTTATGTCTATCTTAGATGAAAATGTAGTCAGTACAATGAGCCAAAATACAAAATTTACAGATCTATTGCTGCAGTATCCGGACATAGCTAAACCTAATTTGGTACCTGGCAAAATTAAACATGATGTCCAACACTTCATTACCGCTGAATGTCCACCCATGTTTTGTAGGGCAAGACAATTAGATCCCAAGCGCATGGAAATGGCAAAACAAGAATTCAAATACATGGACAATGGCATAATAAGGCCATCCAAATCATCATGGGCTAGTCCTCTTCACCTGGTGCCGAAGAAGGATGGTTCGATTCGTCCGTGTGGAGATTATAGACGATTAAATGAAAGAACAGTTCCCGATCGTTATCCTGTTCCTAGGATAGAAGATTTTCACTGTATTTTGCTAGGAAAGAACACCTTTTCTAAAATCGATCTATTAAAGGCTTATCATCAGATACCCATTGCGGAAGAAGATAAACATAAGACTGCAATCATCACACCATTCGGACTGTATGAATTTAATGTAACGAGTTTTGGTCTGCGGAATGCACCTTCCACCTTTCAACGATTCATTAATGAGGCTATGCATGGACTGGATTTTGTATTATCTTACCTGGATGACATATTGATCGCCTCATCCAGTAATGAAGAACACCGAGCACACCTGAAACTAGTTCTAGAGCGACTGTCAGAGTATGGCCTTTGAATCAACATCTCAAAATCAATATTTGGTGCGAATTAATTAGCATTCCTAGGCTACTGGGTTATACCAGAGGGATCTCGTCCCCTACCTGAGAAAGTACAAGCAATTTTGGAGTACAAGTTACCTAGTAAACTTCATGAGCTCCACACATTCCTTCGTGTTGTCAACTACTATCGCCGTTTCCTTAAAGATGCAGCACAAGTTCAGGCTGTATTACATGAATATCTTAAGGGAGCGAAGAAGAAGGACAACAGACTCATTCAATGGACTGAGGAAGCAAAGCAAATGTTTGAGAAATGTAAAAATGATATCGCAAACGCTGCATTATAGCGTTTCCCAACCCAGACTTACCTCTAGCACTTTGCACTGACGCGTCTGATTTTGCTGTCGGTGCTGTGCTCCAGCAACTGGAAAATGACAGCTGGAGGACAATTGCTTTCTTCTCACAAAAGCTGAGTCAGGCACAGAAGGTTTATAGTACCTACAACCGAGAATTGTTGGGAATTTACCTTTCTGTATAGAAGTTCAAGCATTTACTTGAAGGAAGAGAATTCAAAATCCTCACCGATCATAAACCACTCACATTTGCTTTCAAGCAAAGCAATGAAAAAGCATCTCCTAGGCAGATCAGACAGTTGCAGTACATCTCACAATTTTCAACTGATCTCCGTCATGTCAGTGGCCTCGACAATGTTGTTGCGGACGCCCTTTCCAGAGTTGATGAAATAGCAATAATGGATTATGATGAGATTGCCGAGAGCTAAAAGATCAAGAATTGCAGCAACTCCAGACAGGAAACAACTCCCTAAACTTCAAGCAATACCAACTACCATCAGGAAACTCTCTTTGGTGCGACACTTCCACTGCAAATATCAGACCTTAAATTCCTAAAGCATTTCGTCACCCAATATTTCTACATTTTCATGGGTTAGCTCATCCTGGCATAAGGACTACAGTGAAGCTGTTGAATAGTAGAGTCATTTGGCCGAATATCACAAGTGATGTGCGACAATGGACTAAATCCTGTGTTAGCTGCCAGAAAACCAAGGTCACTCGCCACACAAGATCGCCGCTTGAAAACTTTGAAGAACCCGATGAACGCTTCAGTGTAGTGCACATTGACCTCATTGGACCGCTTCCACCCTCTAACGGTATGACTTATTGCTTAACCTGCATCGACCGCTTCACAGCCTGGATGGAAGTCATACCCCTGGAAGACATCACAGCTGAAACAATGTCAAAAGCTTTCTACCATCACTGGATTGCAAGATTTGGCGTCCCATCTCGCGTAATCACTGTTCTAGGCACTCAATTTAGATCAAAATTGTTTAACAATTTGGCCATAGTATGTGGAATAAAACTTCAGCATACAACACCATATCTTCCACAGTGTAATGGCAAAGTTGAGCGACTGCAAAGAACCCTGAAGTGTGCGATCAATGCTCACAGCTCATCTAAATGGACAGAAACCTTACCTACCGTCCTATTGGGTCTACGCACTGCACTACGAGAAACGTCAAGCCACTCTATTGCACAGATGGTTTATGGTAAAACCATCAGACTGCCTGGTGAATTTTTTGAGGAGCCAATTACACGGATTGACTCTGATTCGTTTGCATCCAACTTGCAAAAGCAGATGCTGAACCTGAAACCTGCCAGATCTAAATATAGCACATCGAGATCAGTGTTTGTCCCAAAAGACCTTCAGACATGTTCCCATGTGTTTGTGAGATGTGATAGGGTCATAAAACCATTAGAACCTACATATGATGGTCCCTTCCCTGTCATAACAAGACATGGAAAACACTTCACCATCGAGTGCATGTGTAAACACATAAATGTGTCAGTGGACAGACTTAAGCCAACATATATATTGCAGGAAGAAAATGAAGCAGTAAAGGAGCTTCCAGAGTCAGCAAAATACACTCAACTCCAACAATCCACTAATGAACCCTCGCCAAATTTCAGACTGTCAAAATCTGGAAGAACTATAAGGTGTCCAGTTCGATTTTTAGAGAACGTCATCTCTGTGAAGAATTTTTGAAGTGATGTGTCAAGTTCGTAACTGTGTTACTGGTGGGGGAGTAGTGTAAGGACCACAATTGTAAGGACCACAATTAACTTTTTATTTTTAAGAATTGGCAAGATATATTTACATACTTTGAGAAAGAAAAAAAAAACGTTAGTGCAGAGAAACATGGTGGGAAACAAAATAGTTGTATGTGTATTAATTTGTAAAAGTTTATATGTATAATAGTGGGAACGTTTATAAATAAAAATAGTGGTACTAGTTCAATGTCGACGGTTAAACCTCTTTAAACTCTCTAGCCATAACCTTATTAAAATAAATGAAAGCACATATCTAAATGCAATTACTTTGTGGCACCTGTCGTCTGTTATACTCTAGTAAAGCCTTCACAATGGCACACGGTATCAGACGGCTCACAACCACCCACAAACTTTGAATAGTAAACATTGGAGTCCATGTCTAGTTGAATTGTCTATAATCCCTAAATCTCGACTGATTCAGCAAGAGAGTAGTAACCTCGAAGCCTGTAATTTAGATGCAGTTGTCCCAATTAACATACAAGTACATAGCAAGGACCAAACCTAAAAAAGAGAAATCAAATCTTGCTTTCAGTTAGCAGAACATATGTGAAGGCTGTAACAAGGCCTGTGCCTCTTCCTCGCCTTACTACGTCACATTCTAAGCGACAGGGAAACAAATTAGAGCATCTTTCAACTCACCATGAGAGGGAAGGCGAGATCAAAGGTTCATTTATAGCCTCGTAGGAAGAATTCGTACAAAGCGAGAGGTTAATTTAGGCAGAGGAGGGCGATAGAAAACGACATTAAGTATCTTGGACACGGAGCGCATTGTGGTGCCGAGTATTATTGCCTATGACCTGACGTGTTATAATTCAAAATTGTCCCCAAAAATACCGTATATCTGAGCACTCAGGTTTCATTTTCCAAGTCATATGCGGTTTATTTCTCGTGAATTGACCAGCCTTTTTCCTACGTGTGTTATTAGATGCTAATCTGTGCCATGGCGTCATTTTTATTGGCAGAAATAATCGTCACAAGCGGCCATTAGGAGCGCAATTGTGTTTGAACTAATGACTACTCAAAACGCAATTTTAAAAGTCACTCGCAACTCCCAAGAAGACAGGAATTTACGAGATCGTGAAATAATGAGGTCGGTATAAAGTTTAATCCAAACCCCGAGCATAGATATGAATTGGCCCTCAAAAGCTTCACTGCTTTTAACTCGAGGGTTGGTAGCACTGCCCGAACGGCGAGCATCATGTTATATTATGATATCTCTCTCTTGAGGGGCAGATGACCTAGCTGTTCCGTCCCTCAAAGCTTAGATAATTGTTATTCTCTCGGCGGAAATAACCTCGTAACCTTGGGGAGGATGGAGAATGCAGTGAACACGAATAGCCTCGTGGAAACTCGTCGCCTCTGGGAATTTCTAGGTTATTTATTCACGTAGGAACACAGTCAACTTGGTTGATAGTCAAGGTAACACGGTATTTGAAGTTGAAGAAAAATTACAGGTTTGGGAAAAATATATACAAGAGCTTTTTAATGATGATCATCGTCCTTCCCGACCCGAAATTCCTTCAGTTGTTGGACCCATGATCACCATGGATGAAGTGAAATATGCGATTAGGATAGCGAAAAATGGTAAGGCTCCTGGTCAAGATGACATTCCAGTGGAATTATTGAAGATCTTGGATGATGATAGCATTGTGACGCTCACTAATTTATATAACAAGATATACGACACGGGCATATTACCAGAAGACTGGCTCTTGTCTACATTTATTGCTCTTCCGAAGAAACCGATGGCTAAGTCATGTAGTGAATTCAGGACAATCAGTCTTATGAGTCATGTGCTCAAGGTATTTCTCAAAGTTATCCATAATCGCATATACAGGAAATGCGAGATGAATATCAGTGACACGCAGTTTGGGTTCCGCAACGGTCTAGGAACTCGTGAGGCATTATTTGCGCTTCAAGTTCTTTTCCAGAGATGCCGTGAGGTGAATCAGGATGTATGTGCATGTTTTCTGGACTATGCAAAAGCCTTTGACCGTTGTCAGCATGATAAGTTGTATAATGCACTCAAGAACTCAGGAATAGATGAGAAAGACATTCGGATCATCATTAATTTATACTGGGGTCAAAAGGCTAGTATCAGAATTGATGGACATATATCGAGATCAGTGGAAATAATGCGTGGTGTGAGACAAGGATGCATTCTTTCACCACTTCTTTATAATATCTATGCAGAACAGATTTTCTCCGAGGCACTTGATGGCATTCAACAAGGTATTAAGGTCAATGGTAATTATATTAATAATATACGGTACGCAGATGATACTGTATTGATTGCAAATAGTTTCGAAGGACTTAAAGAGATTGTTACTATGGTGTATCAAAAGAGTAAACAATATGGCCTTGACCTCAACATTAAGAAAACAAAATATATGATAATATCGCGAAAACCAGCATTGTCACAAGTCCTTTTAGTCGATGGACATCAGATTGAGCGAGTCAAGAGTTTGGTTTATTTAGGACAGAATATTAATGAGAATTGGGATCCTTCGGTTGAAATAAGATGCCGTATAGAGAAGGCTAGATCCATCTTTATGACAATGAAACAACTACTATGCTGTCGAGATCTCAGTATGACGCTTAAGAAAAGAATTGTGAAGTGTTATGTTGTCTCCACCCTTCTTTATGGTGTTGAAGCTTGGACATTGTCCGTAGCTACAGAAAAGAAGATTCGAGCTTTTGAAATGTGGATATACCGGCGGATTCTTAAAATTTCGTGGACAGAACATGTGAGTAATGCCGAGGTTCTTCAGCGTGTGAGCAGCCAACCTGAGCTGTTAAACACAATTAAGAAGAGGAAATTGGAATACTTGGGACACATGATGAGGAATCCAAAATACCGTCTGCTCCAAGTTATACTTCAGGGTAAAATTGAAGGACGGCCTGGACCAGGAAGGAGACGAATAACTTGGATGGATAATTTAAAAACGTGGTTTGGGCTGTCTTCCACGGAACTCTTCAGGATTGCACAGGATAAGAAGGTGTTAGCCATGGTGGTAGCCAACGTCCGTATCGGATAAGGTAGAAGAAGAAGAAGAAGGAATATCTAGTATCTTTTTTTCGCCCTTTCGTGACATCTAAGGCTAGCGTTAGTGTTATTTTCTCTTTTTTTTTGTTATCCCCTTCAGGGGTCTCAGGTCATCAGCCCGGTGCACTCGAGTAATGTTCAAGCCGACAGTTGACCTCCGGAGTATTATCTTGTCAGGAGCCCATTCTAATGCTCCCTCTCCTCTCCCCCCTGCTTTCCCTTCTGTGTTGTAGGTTTTGTGTGTGAGTGATGATAACCTGCTTTATTGCGGTGTCTGTGTCAGGTCAGGTGAGGATTGGGAAGGAGGCGGCCGTGGTCTCATGTTAAGCAACGTCACAATACCACAGGTCATCAGACAAAATTACTCACACACAGCCTAGTTTAAGGGGCTAATCAACCTCCCAAGTCGATGCCGCTCTCATAATAAATTACAACCCCAAAGCTGTCTAATTGATATTATTCCTACCAGCTTAGTTTGTAAACAGTGTGTGTATTTCCCCCTCTTCAAACTCTCTACTCCTACTCTATACTCTACTGGTACAGAAGAAGAAGGAAGACTGGAGTCCAACATCCAGGGGAAGGCGATAGACCAGTCAGGGGGAGAGTTATATTATCAGCTGTTTAACTATACGCAACAAAAGGTAGTGGGACGTCTTGTCTTAATATTGAAGCGATTTGAAGCTGAGAGATTGCATGACTTGACCGATTTCTAGGACACGCATTTATTTTATATTCGAAGATTTTAGTTATTTTGGAATCTAATTATTTTATTTTGATCGTAATTTGAGCAATGACTTTTTAATATAAGAATTTACTGAGTGGTAAATTATATTAGACTTAAGGCTATCTAACAGTGATAATATAATTTCATGAAGTAATTATGAGGTAATAATAGCAAGTTTGAATAATAGGAATTGTTATAGACAAACAGGAATGTTGATATTGTTATACAAATACTAGGATTATTTTGAGGAGTGGAATGTATGAAAATAACGTTTTAGATGATTTATGAACAACTTAAATAAGTTTTAAGGATTAAATTGAGGAAAATTTACGCATTATTAAGGATAATTTATGATGCTATTAGGAGGCAATATTGGAGGATAGTTAAGTACATTTCAGGTAGGAAAGTTCAAGGAGAATATCGAGTGGATCACTGATACATTTATAGAGAAGGATTATAATATGATCAGCTTAATAGAACCAAGGACATGGCTACATTCGTTAGAGTCAGGAGACTTGACAACATTAAAAGTAAAATTATAGGCTACCTAACAGAGATAATAACAATCATTTGTTGTGAGAGTAAAAGGAACTGTTTAAATTACAAGAATGGAGAGACGGCTTTTATATGATTATCATTAAATGTAATATTGTGAAGGTAAACTGAATTCATAATTCAACGATAACGTTTATGAGGATTCTAGATTGTGGTAATAAAAGACCATGTGAATTTAATAGCATTTTAAAAGATGAAAGGAACTAAAATGATGTAAAATAGCATGAGGATTGAGGACGTAAAATGAGCAGATAGTTATGACATGTTACATAGACAATTACCCTCTTAATACACCTAGTAGAATTAAATACCAATTAGGCTACACATTAAAAGCAGTGGTTTGTTTACGTTCTTATCACCATTCCTCTAGTTTCACTAACGGCACTTGAGAATGCGAATATCGGTAGTAAGACGTACGTGATAAAGTGGTTTCATATTTTTTACTTTGTGGTTAGTAATATGTACCGTAATCAAGCGAAATATTATTCTTCCTTAAACAAATGTTTATCAAAACCGTGGGCCCACGCTACGAGTTTATCACTTCGTAGGTTACATGTGTTTCATGGTCCTAGTAAAAGCAATGCGAAGTAGCCTACTCCTGATTGGTTGTGAAGAAGAGGAAAAACGTGATGATCCACTGTAACTGCCAGTATAAACTAAATATTTGGAAACAGCTCTACTTGAATTATTGGGCAGAGTCAGATGTAGGGAAATTTCCTGAGTTTAATTTAACTTAGTACTTTGGGATTATCTGAAAATATGTCCAGTTATTTTGAAAATTGGCGAACTGTATTAACAATAGCGATTAACTGCTTAATGTATAATTTTTTCGATGCCACTAGAATTTACCTGTTTTTGTTCAGGGCGGAATGTTTGGGATGTTGGTGAGTTGTGTAAAAGAACACAGCATGCCGATGTTACATTGATTGTTGAGCAAGGGAGCTTGTAATTTTACATGAGTTCCAATCTAGCGAAGTTAAGATATGGAATTTCCTTTCTACGTAGATTCAAAACCGTTGGAAGGGATTTGACCTCGGCGTGTATTAACCAAAAATAGAACCTGGTCGATATTGTTGAGTGTCATCAAGCCTCGCGGAGATTAATATACAGACCCCAACTCCATTCTGTCGACGTTAACAAATTTACCACATTACATCGCAATCTTCACTGACACAGTTTAAGATGCACCAACTTCCAAATACTTGGTAGTGAAGTAGCCTACTGTATCCCTTAACCAGCACTCGAAGAATTTGTGAACAAGGAAATTTTATGTACGGTAAATGAAAAGTGTAAGGATATCCATTTCGTCTTATGAATAATTGTTACACTAGTTGTAAAAATTAGATATGAGCCATTTGGCTGACGAAGACCTCAATGAAGAGTTGAAATATGTGCGAAAACACTGTTTGTGATAGCAATGGTGAATGTATTAGCATTCTATGTGCGGTATGTAAACACTATTTTTGTTAGCAATGGCGAATGTATTAGCATTCTATGTACGGTATGTAAACACTATTTGTGTTAGCAATGGCGAATGTATTAGCATTCTATGTGCGGTATATAAACACTATTTGTGTTAGCAATGGCGAATGTATTAGCACTCTCATCATCATCATCATCATCATCATTTCCCCTTATCCAGCTCCTGCCTGGTCGGGGTATTTATGGCACTTCTCCACTTTCCTCTTTCCTTCCACCATTCTTCTTCCACGATCTTATCCCAGTCCAGATTTCTTTTTCTTACGCCGTTCTTCACTGAATCCATCCACCTTGTTCTAGGTCTTGCTCTTGGTCTCTTACCCTTGCACTTCGCCTCCAGCATCTGTCTTGGTATTCTATTTTCCTCCATCCTCTTTACATGTCCAAACCACCTTAGTTTATTCTTCTCAATTCTCTCATTTAGTTTTCCCATCCCAACTTCCTTAACATCTTCATTCCTCACTCTGTCTTTCCTTGTCTTTCCTATCATACTTCTTAGGAATTTCATTTCACTGGCTTGGATTCTACTCTCTTGCCTGCTTGTCAGGGTCCAAGTCTCAGCTGCATAAGTTAATATGGGTACATAATACACTTTATACATTACCTCCTTGCTTTTCCTTGGTACTTCCTTATCCCAAACAAGTTTTCTTACACTTTGATAGAATGCATTGCTCTGCTGTACCCTCCTGCCAATCTCCATGTCCAACCTACCAGTTTGCATCAATTCACTTCCTAGGTATTTGAACGTGTCCACAATTTCCAAACTCTGACTTCCAATTTTCACAGTGCCCTTTCCTTGTCTTTCCCCTCTTGTCATCACCATGGTCTTGCTTTTCTCTATACTGATTTTCAGGCCATACTTCTGAATATTTTCGTTCAGTGCATCTAGTTGTTTTTGCACTTCTTCGGTGTTCCTTCCCCAGACCACAATATCATCTGCAAATAACAGTAACTTCATTTCTTTATGTTCATATGCTTCCTTTGTTTCCTTTACTATTTCATCCATCACCATTATGAACAAGAGAGGTGACAGCACACTCCCCTGTCTTAGTCAAGTCTTGTTCGTAAACCAATCTGTCTTTCCAACTGGGGTCAGTACCCTGCAAACACAGTTGTTGTACATTGCTTGCACCATTTCCAACATTTCTCTTCCCAGTCTCTTCTTAACCATGGTTTCCCATACCTTCTCTCTGGGGACACTATCATATGCCTTTTCTAGATCTATGAAAGTCATGATCAAATCCTCTCCATATTCCCAGTTCTTTTCCATCACCTGCCTCAAGCTAAAGATCGGATCCACTGTGGATCTTCCACTCCTGAAGCCATACTGTTCCTCTTGCAACTCTCCTTCCACCTTTCTTCTCATTCTTCTTTCTAATATCCTTTCCAGTTGTTTTACTATCTGTGATATGAGGGTGATCCCTCTATAGTTATCACACACCTTCTTGTCCCCCTTCTTAAACACTGGTATTATTAGCCCTTTCTTCCAGTCTTCTGGTACACATTTCCATTTCCACACACACTTTAGCAGTCGATACAGCCATTGCATACCAACAGGTCCAGCAGCCTTTATCATTTCTACACTGACTTCATCCACCCATGTTGCTTTTCCCATCTTCATTTTCTGTACTGCTAATTCCACCTCCAGCATTGTTATATCATCATCTGTTATAGAGTCGTCAGGTTGTGTCACTTCCATCTCACCAGTACCATTGCTCACATTCAAAAGCTTATCGAAATACTCCTTCCATCGTCCCTTTATCTCTTCTGGGTGTGTTAACAACTCTCCATCTTCCTTTTTCACTAGCTTTGTAGTAACTCTTTCTTTCCTCTTACTTCTTAGAAGCCCATACAGCATCCTTTTACTGCCACTTACATCTGTTTCCATTCTTCGTGTAAATTCTTCCCAACTTTTCTTCTTTTCTTCTCCTACCACTTTCTTACACCTCCGTTTGCTGTCGTGATACTTCCTTTTGCTTTCTTCTGTTTGATCTCGGTTCCATTCTTTCCATGCAGACTTCTTTTCTTTCACTGCTTTCCTCACTTCCTCATTCCACCATGGTGTCTCCTTCTCTTTCACTCTTGTTGACGTCCTACCACAAGCACTCTCTGCTGCACCAACAAATGCCTTTTTAAAGTGAGACCATTCCTCTTCTATGTTTTCCACTTCAGTAACTGGGATTTGTTGCTTCAATCTCTCCTGAAAATTTTCCTGTACGGTTTTGTCTTTCAATTTCCATACTTTTATTTTACTTTCTCTGATCTCCTTTAGGTTTTCCAATTTTTCCCATCTAAATTTTGCCACCAGAACTCTATGGTCCCCATCAAATGCTTCTTCTGGTAAAGCTGTCACATCTATCAGCTTTCTGCGATTAGTCCTTTCCACCAGAAAGTAGTCAATTACTGATTTTGTTCTTCTATCGCCCCAACCATATCTCGTAATTTTCCTGCTGTTTTTCTTCCGAAACCATGAATTACCCACTATCAGTCCATCCCTTTCACAAAAGTTTACAAGTTCCTCTCCTTCCCGGTTCTTTTTCCCATATCCATATGGTCCAATGAGTTCTTCCTTTCCTTGTCTCTCGTTTCCGACTTGTGCATTCATATCTCCCATGATCACCACTTCTACATCTGAAATTACTCTCTCTACATCCTCCAGGAATACTTCAATATCTTCTTCTCTGTTTCCAGTCTGTGGTGCATACACTTGTATGAAGTCCATCACGTCATTTTTCATCTTCATTCTAATTTTCATTATTCTGTCACTCACACACTCGACCACTTCAACATACTCCTCCAGTTGTTTCGAGGTTATCAGTCCCACGCCATTTTTGGCCTCTTGGCCACCACTCCAGTATAATGTATATCCTTTCCTCAATTTCTTCCTTCCTTTACCTTTCCATTTCACTTCACTCAGCCCCATCAATCCAACATTCTCCCTCTCCATGAAGTCTACCACCTCCTCCACCTTGCCTGTCAGGGTCATGACATTCATGATTCCCACTTTCATTTCGGTTACTGGTCGCCCATTTCTCACAGTTCCCCCAGTACCAAAAGAACTGCGCGTCGCCTGCAGGGTACGCCCTAACCTTTTCCGATTCATTCGAAGTGCCATTTCCAATTTAGGCTATTATTACGATGGGGTCGCCACTCCCAAAGGCATTTTATGAAGCTACTGCCAGCTATTATACAGGCCGCCCCTAACATGGGAAACAGACGCCCTTGCAGCCGCCCCTAACCTGGGAAACAGACGCTGCCGATTGATGCTGTACTCTTACTAATCCCTGACTACTGGGTTGCCTCTTCCGCAATCTCCACCGTTCCGAAGTCCATCTTCTCCGCTGCAGATTCCGTTGAGGTCTTCGCACGTAACCCTGTGCACGGGGCCTATGTTATATCCCATAGGACTGGGTCCTCACCAGAACTTAGCCGGTACTGTAGTTCCATGGTATATTACAGTACCGTTGCCCACCCCCACGACGTGGACGCGCCTGGCAAGTGTTATCCATGTAGCCAATTAAAATTGCCTCATGGACCGGGTTAAGGAGCTGGCTAAATCCAGCCTCCAAGGCTGAAAACCTACCTCTGATCGGGTTTGAACCATAGGCATTTGAGCGATAGGCTAACGCTCTACCACTGAGCTAATTGTGTCACTCTATGTACGGTATATAAACACTATTTGTGTTAGCAATGGCGAATGTATTAGCATTCTATGTACGGTATATAAACACTATTTGTGTTAGCAATGGCGAATGTATTTGCATTCTATGTGCGGTATATAAACACTATTTGTGTTAGCAATGGCGAATGTATTAGCATTCTATGTACGGTATATAAACACTATTTGTGTTAGCAATGGCGAATGTATTTGCATTCTATGTGCGGTATATAAACACTATTTGTGTTAGCAATGGCGAATGTATTTGCATTCTATGTGCGGTATACAAACACTATTTGTGTTAGCAATGGCGAATGTATTAGCATTCTAAGTGCGGTATATAAACACTATTTGTGTTAGCAATGGCGAATGTATTTGCATTCTATATGTGGTATATAAACACTATTTGTGTTAACAATGGCGAATGTATTAGCATTCTATGTGCAGTATATAAACACTATTTGTGTTAGCGATGGCGAATGTATTTGCATTCTATGTGCGGTATATAAACACTATTTGTGTTAGCAATGGCGAATGTATTTGCATTCTATGTGCGGCATATAAACACTGTTTGTGTTAACAATGGCGAATGTATTAGCATTCTATGTGCAGTATATAAACACTATTTGTGTTAGCAATGACGAATGTATTTGCATTTTATGTGCGGTATATAAACACTATTTGTGTTAGCAATGGCGAATGTATTAGCATTCTATGTGCGGTATATAAACACTATTTGTGTTAGCAATGGCGAATGTATTTGCATTCTATGTGCGGTATAAAAACACTATTTGTGTTATCAATGGCGAATGTATTAGCATTCTATGTGCGGTACATAAACACTATTTGTGTTAGCAATGGCGAATTTATTTGCATTCTATGTGCGGTATATAAACACTATTTGTGTTAGCAATGGCGAATGTATTAGCATTCTATGTGCGGTATATAAACACTATTTGTGTTAGCAATGGCGAATGTATTAGAATTCTATGTACGGTATATAAACACTATTTGCGTTAGCAATGGCGAATGTATTTGCACTCTATGTACGGTATATAAGCACTATTTGTGTTAGCAATGGCGAATGTATTAGCACTCTATGTACGGTATATAAACACTATTTGTGTTAGCAATGGCGAATGTATTAGCAATCTATGTACGGTATATAAACACTATTTGTGTTAGCAATGGCGAATATATTTGCATTCTATGTGCGGTATATAAACACTATTTGTGTTAGCAATGGCGAATGTATTAGCATTCTATGTGCGGTATATAAACACTATTTGTGTTAGCAATGGCGAATGTATTTGCATTCTATTTACGGTATATAAACACTATTTGTGTTAGCAATGGCGAATGTATTTGCATTCTATGTGCGGTATATAAACACTATTTGTGTTAGCAATGGCGAATGTATTAGCACTCTATGTACGGTATATAAACACTATTTGTGTTAGCAATGGGGAATGTATTAGCACTCTATGTACGGTATATAAACACTATTTGTGTTAGCAATGGCGGATGTATTAGCATTCTATTTACGGTATATAAACACTATTTGTGTTAGCAATGGCGAATGTATTAGCACTCTATGTACGGTATATAAACACTATTTGTGTTAGCAATGGCGAATATATTAGCATTCTATGTACGGTATATAAACACTATTTGTGTTAGCAATGGCGAATGTATTAGCATTCTATGTGCGGTTTATAAACACTATTTGTGTTAGCAATGGCGAATTTATTTGCATTCTATGTGCGGTATATAAACACTATTTGTGTTAGCAATGGCGAATGTATTAGCATTCTATGTGCGGTATATAAACACTATTTGTGTTATCAATGGCGAATGTATTAGCATTCTATGTGCGGTATATAAACACTATTTGTGTTAGCAATGGCGAATGTATTTGCATTCTATTTACGGTATATAAACACTATTTGTGTTAGCAATGGCGAATGTATTTGCATTCTATGTGCGGTATATAAACACTATTTGTGTTAGCAATGGCGAATGTATTAACACTCTATGTACGGTATATAAACACTATTTGTGTTAGCAATGGCGAATGTATTAGCACTCTATGTACGGTATATAAACACTATTTGTGTTAGCAATGGTGGATGTATTAGCATTCTATTTACGGTATATAAACACTATTTGTGTTAGCAATGGCGAATGTATTAGCACTCTATGTACGGTATATAAACACTATTTGTGTTAGCAATGGCGAATGTATTACCATTCTATGTACGGTGTATAAACACTATTTGTGTTAGCAATGGCGAATGTATTAGCACTCTATGTACGGTATATAAACACTATTTGTGTTAGCAATGGCGAATGTATTACCACTCTATGTACGATATATAAACACCGCGAAACGAACTGATCATGTGCGGCGCCACTAGCTTCTGCAGGGCGGACAGCTCCCAGAAGCTATTGGTGAGACTCACGGGCGTATGTAAAGTTTTATTTTGAGGGGGTGCACTATTGGGGGTTAGGGGACATGGCATAGGCCTAAAGAATATTGGGTCCGTGGTTCTACCGGGGAAACTTTTGTATAATATGGTGCAAAATGATGAGTTTTAAGGCTATCTGGCATCACTTTTTCAACCAATTTGTTGTGATGTTTTATGTTTGGTTAATGTCAAACACAACTAAGACCAGTTTATGATACTTTTTATTAATATAATCATCTTGTTTACTTGATAGTTTTTACATGGAAAGTATTAACATTACTGTTTTGATTTACAACTCACATTATAATATAAAGTCAAGGTTTCTTGAAGCATTGCCAAATCCGTTCATAACTTCATCGTCAGTGAGATGTATGTCTCTGTGAATAGATGACAATACTTGACCGTTGAGTCTGTTTTCAGAAGTAGAATTTCTTAAGTATGTTTTCAACCAACTCAAACTCTGTTCGGCAGTACCAGTAGCTACTGAGAGAGGGAAATTTGCCAAAAGTTTGATAAGGGTACAAAAGTTAGGGAAAATACTTTTGTCGCACGCTTCAAGGGCACTAGTTGCTGTTCTTGGTTCGTTCATAAGAGCGAAGGCACTGGAGAGTGATAAGAGGTTATGTTGTTACACTGTTAACATCGCTCTACCGTCGCCTCGCTTTGTAACGTTGCCACACGTCACTTAATAACAATAGGACGGTATATTGCTTTTTAATGTTTTAATTCATAAACAAATAATATATTTGACAAAAATTTCGGGGGAAGGGGGACGGGCACTCCTCTACCCCCCCCCTCCCCCCCTTTTATTCGCATCTGGTTAGACTGTTTATTATAGGACGCTAAGATTGGACAGGCGTTACTGTTTCTAGTTTGAGCTGAGCGTCAAGTAACCCATAGATGAAGTTGTACTTTCTTAGCTTCTGAATGCAACTAGCCCCCATTCATACAATTAGTAGTCGGGCAGTAAGTTGAGTTCAGTTTCACGCAGCCTAATTAACTGTGTTGATAGGTTTGTAATGAATTATATTTATGCAGCCTGCCCCAAAATGTTAACTATTCAGTCGCAATGAACAATATACTCGATGTTACACTCTAAGAGTTATCATTCAGTACACAGTATTTGAGATTGATAGGATTCTTAAGCGCACTTGCTGTGTTCTAGTTTCCTGAGCACAATGGAGGAGCAACTATTCGTCAAGAACGAGCCACAATGGTTGACTCACACAGACGAATTCCTCCACATCGTAAGTAGTATTTCAATTCGTGTGACATTGTGACTTTCACTATTCATGTTGTAATACATTTCACTTGTGTAATACTTCCCAGTTGCCCTCTGATAACCTGCAGGACGAGGCTGCTCATATATTTGAAGATGGAAGCACAGCTGTTAAAAAGGTGATTAATTACCTCGCTCATACGGTACGAATGATACACTTTTGTTGGGAGAAGGAATGTCTCTTTGTTTTAGCCTTCTTCTTCTCCTTATGAAGAAATAGACTTGTGACATCACTTTTTGTCCGTGTGTATATGGTCCGAGTGTCCCTAATTGAATCTAGACTAAAGCGATTTCTATGAAACTCGGTAATGACATACTTCTACATTGTCCGACCCCGACTGTGCCTTTCAGATTTTAAAATTCCTCTCGGCACGTCGGAAGGCGGAGGTAGATTTCACTGGGAAAACTAGGGGATAGCCTATAATAGGCAAAAAGTGCAGATTTTCGTAGACAATCAGACCTCATTTATTGCGAGAAAGTATTTTACATTTGGAGTTTACTTAACTTTCTTTTCGTCCTTCTATGCATATTTTTAACATTTTATTGTCTTACGGGGATGGTAACCATCTTGTAATTTGGGGTCCATTTTTATACTTGTGGTCACACTGTCCTTATGCAAGGTTTCGACACTGATGTGTAACTATCTAACAATTTCTTACTTCATCACGCAAAATTTTATCTCCCGCAGAGATGTTGGTTAGTTCCTTAGTTTAGGGGCTGCGACAACACGGTCATGTAACCCCGTGTACTTTGGGTGTGTGTAGGATCTGTGTTAATTGTGATGGTTGTATTAGTCTGTAATTCAGGTAAGGACTGCAGACGGTCAATTTCAATTAGGGGAATTATTAAGGGAATATTGCCCAATTGGTACAGTTTTGAAATTGTGCCTATTAAGAAA
Organism: Meconema thalassinum; assembly: GCA_946902985.2. Taxonomy (NCBI): domain Eukaryota; kingdom Metazoa; phylum Arthropoda; class Insecta; order Orthoptera; family Tettigoniidae; genus Meconema; species Meconema thalassinum. The sequence goes on along the minus strand of OX336394.1, from coordinate 439,255,698 downwards.
GATATGATTAATGTTTCCCGAAAAACCCAATTTTTTTTCCACCCCTTTGCTCAATGGTTGGTGCTATCAAAAAAGTTTTAAACATAAATTTTTGGCACTTATCCGACCCATAGTATGAACTTTGAACGGATTCGATATTTCACGTACTAAGAGAGTTATAGCGATTTCACCTTTTCGAAAAAAAAAAGCCCCCCATTTTCACCCCTTTCGACCGATTTTGCCCATTAACGAACTCGACCGAGATTCTAAAGGGATATATATATATATATATATTATGTAAATAATTCAAAGTGATTGGTACAAAATTACAGCAGTTATTGTGCCCACAAGAAACTGATATATACATATCTTATCTTATCCTATTTATATATATATATATATATATATATATATATATATATATATATATATATATAAAGGAATGTATGTGTGTTCGTCTTTTATGCGTTCATAAATCATTCATCCGATTGCGATCAAATTTTTGTGAGTTGTTGTAAACACTTCCGGGATGATCATAGGCATAGTTAATCCATTTCACAATAGATAGCGCGCGAAAAGTTTAAACAAATGCGTAATGGCGATGCGTTCATATACAATTCGTCCGATTGCGATCAAATTTTGGTGAGTTGTTGTGCATACGCCAGGAAAAGTTATAGGCATAGTATATCCAATTAACAATAGATTCAACAAATGAGCGACGACGGGCGAAGCGTTTCAACAAAGACCAGTATGCGTTCACATACCATTTGTCCGATAGCGATGAAACGTGGGTGAGATGTTGTGTACACTTCAGGGAAGATTTCTAGCTTAGTAAATCCAAGTTACAATAGGTATCGCACGAATGGATTCATATAGCATACTTTAGGGAAGGTTTCAGGCTTAGTAAATCCATTTTACAATAGGCAGCGCACGAGTAGATTCATTAGATGCGCGAAGCGTTTCAACAAAGTCCCCAACGCTTTCATATACCATTTGTCCGATAGCGATGAAACTTGGGTGAGATGTTGTGTACACTTCCGGGAAGGTTTCTGGCTTAGTAAAGGTCTGCGCACACCGGCGGGAACGGGAGTGGGAGCGAGAATGTCGCGAACATTTGCGCACTTGGCGGGATATGCATCCACTCAGACAGCTGCGTCACAATCCCGCACAAATGGCGGGATTGCTGCGTTACTGCAGGAGTACGCAGCTTGCTGCCTTTTCCCGCGTCCCGCATCCTCGAGGGTCTTCCACATGATTCTTTGATTTACTGAGTCGAAGGCTTTCTCGAAGTCAACAAATGTGAGGTAAAGGGTATTCCGCCACTCCACAATCTGCTCCAGGATGATTCGGAGGGTGTTGATGAGATCCACACAGCTGCGATGTTGTCGAAATCCAGCCTGTTCCTTCCGAAGCCTTTTTTCTACGCAGTCTTTTATAGGATTCAGGATGACTCTCCCCAGCACTTTGCTTGGAATGGACAGCAAGGTGATACCCCTCCAGTTGTTACAGTTTGTGGTGTCCCCTTTCTTCGGCAACTTTACTATCAACCCCTTCTTCTAGTCGGTTGGTATTTTCTCCTCCTTTCAGATCTTCTCCAGCAGTGGGTGCAGCAGATCAATCGTAATATCCAGGTCTGCTTTCAGTACTTCCGCTGGGATATTATCCAGACCTGGTGCCTTCCCGCATTTCATCTGCTTCAACGCTGTCCGTATTTCGCCCCGAGTTGGGGAGTCGAGGCTGATGCTTGGGTCACTTCCTGCTTCCTCTTCATCTTCTCCTCGCTGCTAACTTTCTGGTCCTCTATCTCTATTTAGAACCTCCGCAAAGTGTTCTCTCCCTCTTGTCAGCTGCTGTTCACACGTCGTGAGGATCTCGCCCGTCTTGTTCTTCACAGGCCTAGTTTTATTAAAATCTATCTTCGAAAGCATCTTTGTGATGCCATAGAGCTCCTTAACGTCCCCCCTTCTTGCCGCTTCTTCTGCTTTCTCCGCCTGCTCATCAATCCACCTCCTATGATCCTTCCACACACTCCTCTTTACCTCCCTGTTTGCTGTTGAATACTTTGCTTGTGTGAGAGCCTTCTGCTGCCTAGTCTTGCAGGTGTTGAGCTTGGCCTTAATCTCCTTCCTATAATTTATCTTGTCCCAGGTCTGATCGGATATCCATTCTTTCCGCAGGTAGTTCTTGTACCCGAGCTGCATCTCACTGGTTTCCACGAAGATATTCTTTACCTCGCTCCACACAGTCTCCACGTCCTTCTCTGTCTCGGAGTCCAACACCTATTAAAAAGCTTCCAACCGACGAACAACATAAAAATCCGAAACCATGTAACAGCATCAGCAACCGAACAATAAAAGATCTCAAAAATAAAATAACAACAAATAATATAATCGTTACGAAGTCTGACGAGGGCAACACAACGGTGATTATGCAAAAAGACGAATACATAAAGAAAACAGAAGACTTCTTTGACAACCCTAATTTTACCATCATCAACAAAGATCCATCAACAGCTTCGCAAAGGAAACTCAAACTACTACTTAAAAACACTTTATTCATAATAGATGAGAAACAATCTAATAGGTTGACTAATATGAATCCAAGTATGCCCACACTCAGATCACTACCCAAAATTCATAAGAACGGAACACCTATTAGACCAATAGTCAACTTTAGGAACAGCCCAGTCTATAAACTAGCACAATTCGTTCAACGTTTTCTAAACGCACATTATTGTTTCAAGGCTAACTGTTCAATCATAAATACGTTACAATTCTGTGAACGTACTAAAAATCTAAACATTGACAATAAACATAGCATGTCAACAATAGATATCAAGAATGTGTTCACCAATATTCCAGTAAACAACACAATAGAGATAATCAGAGACAACCTACTAAGCAATAGCTATCTATCAAAGGTTGAAATTGAGGAGTTCATAAAAATTTAAATTTCACGCTGGACAACACTTATTTTACTTTCAACAATAAAATGTACAAACAAAAATAAGTTTTGGCAATGGGTCACCAGCCTCTGGTATTCTAGCGAACATATACTTAGACCACTTAGAACACAGCAAAATAATAGATAACATTCAAGGCATCCAATTCTGGGCAAGGTATGTAGATGGCGTTTTTGTTATATTAGACAATGAGGTCATAGATGAAACCACATTATTGGAGAAATTGAATGATATAGACAGCAACACAAAATTCACGGCAGAATCGGAAATGAACAATTCCATAAACTATTTAGATCTAACTATAAGGAAAAACAACAATAGATTAAACTATGAAATATACAGAAAGCCAACGCAAACTGACGCTGTCATTATTATGCTGTTTTCACCTACACCAACAGGTTAACGCACAATATAACCAGCTCTTTAAAGAAATACAATGTTAAGATCGCATTTAAAACGGATAATTATAATCATAAAAAGTTTTTCAATTCTAAACAGGTCAATAGTTATAACATACACAGTAGATCAGGTATATACAGATTACATTGTGACAATTGCCAAGCAGACTATATAGGTCAAACAGGACGTAATGTCAGCATTCGTTATGCGGAGCATTTAAACGCGATTAAACATAGGAAGTTTTCGGCAATGGGAACACATATGTTAGAAACTGGCCATACATTCACTAACATTGAAAAAGATCTGGTTATTTTGCACTACGAGAATAAAGGATCTGTCATGAACATCCTGGAAAAAAATTGAGATAAACACGGCTCAAAGAGTCAATCCGTCCCATAATTTAAACGAGATTAATTTCGAAGCAAACGTCTTGTACGACACTTTGATTGAGACCATTACAAACAAAAGAAATTAAGCCAAATCGGCTGAGCATCTATCCTGAGACTCATAATTATATTGTTTGAGTTTAACAATAGCTGTTAACAATATTTATAACTTATTTCTGAGTCTGTTCTTCATGAAGTCGCTTTAGCACGAGGTTGCGCCGGTTCATATGTAGCTACGACTTCGCATGACTCGAGTCAGTAGTTTAGTGTGAGTTAGCAGATTATAGAAGTTTTCATGTTTTCCACTTAAACATTTAGGACAGTCATTTCAAATTTCTTAGTAGTTTCTCAGATTCTCTCAGATTTGTTTCGCTGTTTATTCGGGTTAACATCATATTAGGAGATAACACACAACATTTTCAAAATTAATATAATCAGGCATAGAACTACAAGCATTTTTACACTCATATGGGCTTTGGTGTAATTTTACAACATTATATTATTTATTCTTTGGATGTCGCAAACAATCGTACTGTTTCATCTATGGAATATTTAGAACGTGATTTTGTTTCTTCTTTGGATGTCACAAACTATTGTACTGTTACATCTATGGAATATTTAGAACATGCTTTTATTTCTTCTTTGGATGTCACAGTCTATTGCATTGTTTTATCTATGGAATGTTTTCATTGTATGTATTTGATAAGTGCGTAATATTTATCTTAATGCATATTTGGGCTCAGGAAGCACTAACGTTTGTGCGAAACATGTACCCAATTGTATAAATAGACTATTAATATTGTATTGAAAAGACGGAGAATTGTTAGTTTTATTAGTAAACATATTCAATACGGACCTGAAAATGGATAATATTATTCTGAGCTGAGTACAGTCCTGCGAAGTTTCATGAATGATTAAGTCCGTTTTTTAATGGGTGGCGCACAAGAAGATTCAACAAATGAGTGATGGCGCGAATAGTTTAAACAAAATCCCGTATGCGTTCATATGCTATTCATCCGATTGCGAAGAAACTTTGATGAGTTGTTGTGTACACGCCAGGAAAGGTTTTTGAGTTAGTAAATCCATTTTACAATAGGTAGCGTACGAGTATATTCAACAAATGGGTGACGGTGCTCTAATCGTTTCAGCAGTCCCGTATGCGTTCATATACCATTAATTTCATTGCGATGTAATTTTCGTGAGTTGTTGATCACGCTCTCGTGAATGTTTCTGAGATAGTAAATTATTTTTTATAATAGTTTAGGGGTGGCTTACGGAAAAAGAAGAAAATATTGGGAATCCAAAAGCACTGCAACTAACAAAGTCAAAACCCCAACACTTTCTTTGATTGGCATTGCAACGCATGCCGGGTACAGCTAGTATATATATAAAAAGGAATGCCTGTGTGTTCGTCTTTCATGCGTTCATAAACCAATTCATCCGATTGCCGTCAAATGTTGGTGAGCTGTTGTAAACACTTCCGGGAGGTTTATAGGGATAGTTAATCCATTTCAAAATAGATAGCGCGCGAGTAGTTTAAACAAATGCGTAATGGCGATGCGTTCATATACAATTCACCCGATTGCGATCAAATTTTGGTGAGTAGTTGTGCACATTCCCGGAAAAGTTATAGGCGTAGTAAATCCAATTTACAATAGATGGCGCGCGAGTTGCTTCAACAAAATGGCGTGCGTTTGTTTCAAGAAAGTTCCACATGCGTTCATATGCCATTCATCCCATTGCGATGAAACTTGGGTGAGATGTTCTGTACACTTCAGGTAAGGTTTCTGGCTTAGTAATTCCACTTAACAATAGGTAGCCCACGAGAAAATTCAACAAATGAGCGACGACGGGCGAAGCGTTTCAACAAATTCCTGTATACGTTCACATACCATTCGTCCGATATCGATGAAACTTGGGAGAGAGGTTGTGTACACTACAGTCTAGGTTTCAGGCTTAGTTAATCCGTGTTATAATAGGTAGCGCACGAGTAGATTCAACAAATGAGCGACGACTCGCGAAGCGTTTCAACAAAGTCCCGTATTCGTTCATATACTATTCGTCTGATAGGGATGAAACTTGGGTGAGATATTGTGTACACTTAAGGGAAGGTTTCTGGCTTAGTAAACCCACTTAACAATAGGTAGCGCACGAGTAGATACAACAAATGAGCGATGACGGGCGAAGCGTTTCAAAAAAGTCCTGTATGCGTTCACATACCATTCGTCCGATATCGATGAAACTTGGGAGAGAGGTTGTGTACACTACAGGCAAGGTTTCTGGCTTAGTAAATCCGCGTTATAATAGGTAGCGCACGAGTAGATTCAATAAATGTGCGACGACTCGCGAAGCGTTTCAACAAAGTCCCGTGTGCGTTCATATACTATTCGTTTGATAGCGATGAAACTTGGGTGAGATATTGTGTACACTTCATGGAAGGTTTCTGGCTTAGTAATGTGCCCGTTTGGACCGAAGTCCGGACGACCACAAATGCATTTCACCAAAAATCAGTCAGCACGAGAATCAAAATATCTCGGGGCGCCAGATGGGTTAAAGTTGAATGCAAAGACCCTACAAAAAAAAAAGCTTAACTGATTTTCGGCTCGACGCAACAATAAGGATAGAAGGAGATTCATGAAAACGGAGGTTGAAACCATAAAATTATCTTATTTTATTAAAACTTTAAAATGACATGAAGAAAATATGCCCAAAATGGCATAAAAGATGACTGGAAAAGAATAAATTACTTACACAATATACAATATCGCCAACACATGAACACTAACAAAGTTGAAACGAGAGGTCAGAATATCAGTCCTGTTGACTTCGTTCAACATAATTATGTACAGGGCTAGGGTTTTGTCAGCGCAAAGTCAATCGTCCATACTGATCCCTAAATTATTTAGTATTCACACGTTGAAGATCAATAAGAAAATTTATCACTGGTTGGGAAAATCACTTTCACTGTCAATTTCTCAAAACTATTATCGTAGCATTTCGACTAACACTTCTTAGGCAATAGTAATATTAGGATTTGTCAAATACAAAGTTGTTCATAATAAGTGAAATACACTATGATTTACATGGACCTTGAGCATTTTTGTGGATTCAAAAAAAAAAACAGAATATATCTATTGAAACATAGATCTCAATCCAAATTCTGCCAAAATAATTTTGACTTAATCAAAAATATAATTATCACAAATATAACTTCCATTCCATATGGATTCAGTCAACGAATTAATTAATTATTCATTGAAAACATTAATTAGGAAATTTTAAATATCATTTAACATGTTTTATAATGAAACAAATCATTATTATTATCATCAAAGTGATTTTGAAAAAATGTCAAATATGTTCAGCATCAACTTATTAAAGAAAATGTTTATTTATGTTTATAGGATCTGAAAATCCTTTCAGCCTATAGTGGTTGTTAATAAGTAACAATTTTAAACAACAGCATTGGCCCATATGATTGACACGTGATAAAAATCACAGAATTATAAATCAGCATTTAGACAACGGTAAAGCTTTCCTGAATGAAAGGAACTAGTAGAATAATAATTTTCTGGGTAAGCAATTACTAGAAATATTTTCAAACACGTGGATCAACAGTAATTTAATAATGATGGTTCACAAAATAACATGGAATCCAAGTGGCAGTGAACGAGTTCATTCGTGTTGATTAAGTGTGCTGACTTCTTCTCGAATTGATTGGTTGCAGGACTTCAATTGGGAAGTTTTCCAGGTTAATTGTGAGTACAACGAGTCTACTCATGTAATTGAACACAGGACTGTGATATACTGTTAATATAGAGTGAAAAAATATAATTTTATGTTTTACGAGTGCCAGATCAAATCAACAAAAGTCGACAATTGAATAACGTAATTCAGCGAGGCTTGTCCAAAGCCCTTCGCTACCCAAGAATGGCTACTAATAATGGCATCGAACCATTACATAACCCTACTAATAGTTCGTTCTACAATGTACCAAAGAAATCCCTTCCAAGTTACGCATCCGTAATTTAATCAACTCCAAGTAAAGAACAAGCAATTATCATGGACGCACATGACGGAATCCCATTAAAGGATTATATTCTCACTGGTGGTAAAATAACTAGTCCTGATAACATACGATATGTATCTCGCATTTCTAATTCGAGAATCTGCATATTCCTATCGAATAAAAATCTTGTTCAAGAATTATCCTTAAACCACCCTGTAATCAGCATCAACAACATTGACCTTTCCCTACGTCCACTAATAGTTCCAAACAAACGAGTGATATTATCAAATGTTTGTCATATTTTACCTAACTCAGTCATTACAGACTACCTTCAACAACTGAATATCAAACCAATGTCCTCCATATCTAACCTCAAGGCTGGAATTAATATCCCAGGTTTTGCACATATACTCAGCTTCCGCCGACAACTCTATGTTAAACCCTGTGACTTTAATAAACTACCACCTTCATTCCAGATATGCTATGAAGGAACGAGTTATTGGATATACACCTCCTCTGATATCCCAACCTGCTTTACTTGCAAAGAAGAAGGCCACTTGGCCCGTGCATGTCCATTGCTAACTAATCCTTCAGACGAAGAAAACCAACCTTTCAACCTACCTCCAACCCCTTACAAGGAGCAACCATCCAATCCAGCCGGCAATACTTTGGAGCATGAACAGGATAAGAATCCTCTTCAAACTATTGAACATAATACTGACTCCCTTCCTACTTATCAAAACTCTCCTCTAAAGGAGACGTCCTTGAATGGACAACTACTGCTACCTGAAATCAACAAAGAATCATCTACCACCATACACCATGGAATAAAACGACCTTTACCTCCAAGTGACTCCTCAGATATCTCTTCCAGAGCTGACATCAAGTCCTTCTGTGATGACCTCTCTATATCGGGAGATGATAAAACAGACGATGAATTCCCTACTCTGGGCTCCAAAAAAACTCCAGACATAATCCAACCCAAGAAAAAACCAATGAAACCGAATTCCTTCAACTTAGAAAATCAACTCCTCCCTGTCAAAGAAGTGATAGAAGCTGATCCCTCCAACTTTTCAGTTGACTTTTTACAACTAAAAAGTCTTTTTGAGAATACTAAAGGTGCATCAGCACCTAATGCCTTATCCATTGCACTATCTTACACATCTAGTATTGAAGAACTCATCGAGACTATGCGCAAACTACATCCCTACTATCAAGACAAGAACATCAAGAATAGTAACACTCGACTTATCAAGAAACTACTCAATGCACTTAATAATGACAGCAACTCCTCTCCTCCTATAACTCCTCAAACCGAAATGAACCCAAGCCAATAATCCTTCTATTTAAATAATATTCATGAATCCCAGTATATTACAGTGGAATATAAGCGGGTATTACCCCCAAAACGAATACTTGAAAATTTTAGTCAATGTACATCAACCTCAAATAATCTGCTTACAAGAAACCAACTTTAGAGACCACAATGTGGCTAATATTAATCATTATACAGCATACTAAAAAAACTGCAACAATCCTACTTATGCAAGCGGAGGAGTTACCACCTACATTAGCAATAAATTTCCTCAAAAAGAAATTCCACTAAATACAAAATTGGAAGCAGTAGCATCTATGATCTTCCTTTCACTTTCCTTCTGTATCTGCAATATATATCTCCCCGCCACTAAATCTCATAAAAGGCAACCCTTTAAAAGCCTACCCAATATCCATCAATACTATAAGGGCAGCTGGCTACTCCATAAAGCAGCTCAACCCTTGCGTAATTATGACACACAGCGACATACTACAAACTGGTTCAACTATGCCACAACGCGCTGACAGAACAGAGGCTAAAGGTATAAAAGGTGCCTTAAGTGGGTCACGAGAATCTCTCCATCATCAGTGCTTCGACGAGACAGCCGGAGGCTAACGACAGTGTCAACCGAGGTGAGTCAGTCAGTCAGTGTTCAGAATCCTACTTTTGTAACCTAACACCCACAGTTTGTACTCACATTATAACATCACAAGATCCCTTAAAAGGGACTAACAGTTACTCATTGCTGACCAATAAACACTTGGTCAGTCTCTTACACTTGCATTACTGATCTACACTCTTCTTCACGTCCCCACGTCCTTCCTTACTCCCGTCACGGTCAGACGTGACACACCGTAGTAATAACGCCAACTCAGACGTCCTTGTATTCCTCACAGCGGCTCGCGTGCTCAAAGGAAGCGCGTGCCGAACCGCTGACACTAGCAAGGTGATTATATAATAAGTAGCCGGCTGGGCGACTAGTACGTCGACCCGCGTGCTAAGGCTACATCCCTTAAACCACATTTACAGTCTTTATAGGAGCGCCCCCTAGTTCCTAGCACACCACAACACACTACACTGGTCAGCTTGCCCTGTCAAAGGGGAGCTACCCTTCTTTAGGCACAAACTCATAAATTAGTACAGCAACTCTCCCTTTTAGATCCACCCCCAAATAAGGGATCTAAAACACTGGTGGAGGCGGGGTCCTACGCATAGAGAAAAGGGACTCAACCAACGAGCCCTCGTAGGTAAAACGACCCCTTCCGTACCGCAAAAAGCCAAGCAAATTAGTGAGAAAATTTTTCCCCCAGACAAAAAGCACCATTTTTTTTTTGTGTGCTCCAAATTAGCTACACAGGGGAACTTCTTAATAAACCAACCCCCTAACCCCATACAGAATCAAAGAAATATAAGAATACACTGTCAAACACGTACAGACTTTTTTTTATTCTTATTGTAGGCCCATACACTGCAGTCAGAATGGCACCTCATGCAGAGATTGCAAGCCATAGAGGTAATAGGGGTATGCCAATATTAGTAGCATTATTGGCTAGATGCCAAAGGCACATACAGATCAGGCAAACACAAATACGGACACTCAAAACAGAAAATCGGGACAATACAGGGCAAACAGCCATACACTCCGTCAGAGGGTAGGACAGCGCGATTAAGATGCGCACATAAGCACTTGCAAACAGGCCATATGCCTCAATAGGCAGTACACCCAAATTTGGGACAAATACCGTGAGCTACAAGCCAATAAGGCCATTTTTGAGTTCATGGTAGGGCCATCAGCCCACCCGAGAGAGGACATAAGCGTGGATACGCTGACTCGACAATTTGCGAGGATGTCCCTCTCGACAAGTACTGCCACGCAGTGGCAGGAGTTCGCCGTGGCCACAGTCCAGGAGACGGCCAGGTTAGGCTCCAACATACTAAAGAATACATCCTACACAGACACACGTCCTCCAGCTCCGGATCGGAAGGCAATTTTGCCAAGCCGAGGGGAAGAGCCTAGAACAATCCCCTCGGACCGGATGAACGAGAGGGAGTTGAAGCCAGGACCTTCAATCACACATAATACGACAGAGGGACAACAGGAGGTAACCTCGTCATGGGCTGACGACGTAGAGCCTGACCTACCACATATAAAGCCTACATACACTCACACAGATAGGCTAACACAGTGGCAGGAGTCTGCCGTGGCCACGGGCCAGAAAGCGGACAGGCTACACGACACCACATTGGCAGGACAAAAACAGGCACTTAAGCGGCCCTCACCGCCAGTTCAAAGGGCAAATTTGCCAGAACGGAGGCGAACACCGGCATTAGTCCCTCAGGATGCACGGTACACGCACATACAGATTAAACAGGCATTACCATACAATACACGGGGGTTAGGAAAGGTATTATTACCCACCCCACAAAACCTCGCAGTCAAACATACATACACTCCCGCAAAATCTGCTAAGATAGCGCCAAGCGCAATAACGCCCTTAAATACAGGTACACTTAGACCTAGAAACACGCGCTACGGTGGAAGTAGGGCAAGGCTTACTTTGCTAGAAATTCCGCCGGAAAACAGCAAAGAAACACCGCAATGGATTTCAGAGGCCTATAATATCGTAACAGGGCAAAACCCTTCACCTTTCTGAGCACTGAAGCTCGAAAGACGATAACGACTTCCACCAAGGCCAAAGAAATAAAATAACATCACTTCCCCCATCATAAATGGCCACACAAGTTCTTTCACGCGGGAGATATCAGAAAATAGACCGACAATTACATAGTAAACATAAACTGCGCATTTTTTTTTCTTTCTCGTATTTTATGTATATACAGGGCAACATGGCCAAATTAGAAGTGAGTAATTTTAAATCCTTCTGTGTTTTTTTTTTGGGAACCATGGCATCTTTCTATTAGGCCATCACTAAGCCAAGTGAAAGCCCATCAGGCTTAAGGCCGGAAAGAGATATTTTGAACACAACTTAGGCATAAAATCACAGCATAAAGCTTAAGTGAGTCTTTCTAAGTAGAAATGACTAGACGTTCTACGTTATGGTTCCACAGTTTGACAGATTCTCTTGTTGCGGGCGAAAACCGTAAGCATGGCAAGAATTAAGAATCTCAAACTAGTTTCCAAAAAAAAAAAAAAAAAATTTTGGGAGGTGTGCTTTAACCAACTAAAAAGCCCAATTGCACACCGGGATGAGACACTGTCATTTTGGTGAGTTACAATTACTTTGATAGGCAGGTTTGACTCCCACAGTGCACTGGCTTTGCTCGTGACGTGGATACAAGGGTATCAGTTACGTCTGGCAATGGCCTTCCTAAGGTGTACTAGACAGTGTCGGTAGATTCCCCTGAGACGTAACCAGATTACGGTAGTACTCACGTTACCAAAATGGCAAATACTACACTCAGGTCCCAATCACCATTTTTTTTCAAAAACATAGTGCTCACGACATAATTTTTAGAGACTAACGCCACCTACTATTATTTTCTTTCAATGTGCTCTCTTAATGCAGAGCGGGGCATAAATAATTTTTTTTTTGTTTTACACATTTAGCCCAAGAAAGAAAAATGGCCAAATAAACTATATATATATTTTATACATAGGTATACATAACACAACACTCGGGGACACAAGTGTAGTCAATGGAAGGTTCTTTTGCAGACGGCCAATGCATATGAGATTTCCGAAGTGAAATGCCATGGCCTGTGGTTTGGATTCCAAGTAAAACGGAAATCCCGTGGCACATGATCTCTAGAAATGGTCACGTTAAACCACAAAATTCCCCTCTTGCCTTTTTATAATGCGAAGAGCACTAACAGAAAAGCAGGCTGATTAAGAACACATGTTCGGATACACAGCGTTATCGGAACAAATAAACAAGCGAGCGCGCAAGACATTGCAACCCGACACCCTCATACTCAGCAGTAAAGCAGACCTCAGTGATAAACTGTGAGCCTTACAGACGACAGTTCCCAAAGCACACTGCACGGAATCATTCATAGCCAACCTAAGAACCCTATATCTTCAAAATTTACACTACGAGGAGAGGGCAAAAATAAGCAAACTCCTCGCAGGAAGGTATACTAGGGGTTGCGCATAGAAAAACACACAGCCCATTTGCCATAGTGTAGGCGGCACAGAAATGGCCACCAAATCTTTACAGACAACCGGCTTCGAACCCATGTCCACACACAAAAACCTCGTACCGAAAACTAACTAAACAACGGTATTTTCGGTACGAGAAACACAAACAAAATACAGACAGAATGCCCGCAGAACATGAACAACGCACTTTCCTTCTTCGGAAGTGCGCAACCTCCTCCTACCCTGCTTTAACCCACTCTACAGATAACTACCCCCAGATCACAATAACAGGGTACCTGACGCCACAGACCCTACTAACACCTCCATCAAGGTTAAAAAAGAGCATTATCGCTGGAGAAGCTGATATAGCACAGGTAGCCTAAAGTAGTCTACGTATGTAGAGGTTTTACCAGCCCACCACACTGGAAGTATTTTACATTTGACACTTTTTTACACCTATATATATAAAAAAAAAAAAAAGGGAATCTGAAACACCCTGGCTGATGATACCGGCGTTAGCCAAAGGTCAAAAGCACAACACTAGGAGCAGAGCTGGGGAAGGCGATGTGGACCCTTACCCCAGTCGGCTCATCAAATTACTGACGACTAGACCAAATAGACGAACCACGTAAGGTCAAAGCATTCGCGGCCTGGTCGGGCAAGCTCTGGAATCCTAGGTGCGCATAAACCGCCCCTGGGAGGAAGGGATGCTAAACCCACTTTGAGCCACGGTCGTCGAAGCCAAGACCTGCAGGGAGACTTTCTGAGAATGGCGGGAGAAATAGCTCACTCCGCGTCGGCCTCGGGAGCTATCCCTAGAGACGACCATATTATGACTAGACTGTTAGTTAAATTTACGTAAGTAAGACTTCCATGGCGGGAAGCAAAACTCCTGTGCGTTGGAGCATACTACGGCGGCCCATAGAGGCAAATTTATATATCAATGCGAAAATGCATACTACGGCGGCCCATAGAGGCAACTTTATATATCAATGCGAAAATGCATACTACGGCGGCCCATGGAGGCAACTTTATATATCAATGCGAAAATGCATACTACGGCGGCCCATAGAGGCAAATATCACTGCGAAAGCAGATTGCGACGGCCGATTAAGGCGAAGACAATATTATGCCATTGGACCACACTGTCCAATGCCCACATAAATGGCGACGCATCGGGCAGTCAGAGGGCATTAAGAGATGGGGCATTGCGCGCCCCTCACAGGAGCCAAGTGGGCGGCTCACCTACGTCGAATAGGAACAGCACCCGGTTATGAACACGAAAGTTACAGCGGGCGAAACGGTTAGCTTAGTGGCACCGTAAGCCGCCCGCGGATAGATTAATCCTAGTAATAGACGTCGACACTAGACTTAAGGGGACGGAATCTAGCGACCCTAGAGACAACCGGTGTTTCTGGGGCTCGTGCGGGTGGTGATCTTGGGATTTAATTGCCCCAGGCGATCGTCCTAGGCCAAATTTAGTTATAGACGGTTGCATTTGACACGCAACCTAGGATTAAGCAAATTTAATGAACACTGTTGCAATTCAGCACAGCATCTTTCGGCAATAGATTAAGGCAACCCTCTCGGCTTAGATGTAGTTTTTTTTTTATATATATACCATAAGTAGAATAAGTAGTATAAGAGAACGCCGTTCGGCGCCTGATGACCCACAAATCCGTCATCAGGGTAAGTCCGATAACTCATGATAAGTTATTATAATGTAGCATAGTCTTACATTTAAGACAATTTTTTTTTAATACATATATTGAGGTAAAATTTCGGCGCCTGGCGACCCAAATTCGTTGCCAGGGTAAGCCCAATACTACAACACATTAGGAAATGACGTCACGGCACCATATAGGGTAAGCCCGGCCATATATCGAGTAATAATAACCATGCCATTCTTTTCACAGGTAAAAAGGGGCTTCAGACTGTGGCAACGCTGCCACAGGAAGCGGCATATGGAATAGGGAATTTCAATGTTTTGTTAACCTCTCCATTTTTTTTTTGCAGGCATTGTCACCTAGAATATGACACGTGTAATTATGATTTTGCTGCCAGATAGCAGCAACATGCTATTTAATGCCCCCTTATTGTAGTATTATACCTGTGCATACTAACCTCCAGTTAACATTCATTCTCACTTACACACTCACTACATTTTTTTTTTTTTTACAACTACACGTCAATAATCTGCACAGCGGGAATGATGCCTGTGGGGCATCAAGCTTGCTGGCAGATCTGCCTAAAACAAAAACACTTGAAGCGTCAAAATGAGACGCAGCTTACGGCGATGAGGGCGCAACCGGCATGTGGCGGCGACCCTCATGGCCAAGTGTGCAAGCATTCACCCACAGAGGATGCTTCACAGACTAGGTATTAAGAATACACTGCAAGCGGTACGACCACTCAACCGTGCCAAGAGGTGGCCGTATAGGATCAGCCGTGATACGGCAAGCGTACGTACAAACAGGTAGCGTGCACGCGAGGATCCAAACAAAAACTAGAATTATAAGGGTTTAGCGCGCTTAAGTAGACATAAGGTCATTGTAGTTCATAATTTTAAAGAGTAAACTACATACATATTCATGCGCCCACGGGCAATTATTCCAATGGAAATTCCTAAATGTCAGCATCGCAACATAATATTTTTGTCTGTTTATCAAGTTCACGTGTACACGATGTCTATATTTTTGTTTTGTTTTGTTTCGTTGGCTAAGGTAACACGTAACCAATGTCTGTGAATTGTTTTCTTTCATTTTTCTCTCTTCTAACTTCCCCATTTGTCAGGGTGTTCCGTTTTATCCCACACCAATAAATACATTTTAAATATTTCCTTTAAATTATACCCTGGAACACCCATTTTTTTTCTATTCTCTCCTATCTTCTTTATTGCAGGGAGCACTTTTTCCCCAAGATAGGGCGGACGACGCAATCATCCGTTCGGCCCTGGGTTTTTCCTCCCTGCACAACTATGTAACCATGTATAACCATGTTTTTTTTCTTTTTTATGCCGACAACGGCAATGGCGATTGTGCCTCAATAGCAATTATTTTCTTTATTCAACAATGTTAATGCACATTTCACCATGCAATGTAAAATTTATATACATATATATCTATGTACACCCCATAACCCTCCCCTCTGAACACGGGCTGACCGCACACCTACACTTCTGCACGACGACACCCGTTCCATACGACGACGCTTACGACGCCACCACCAGAAGAGACGAGGGGGATTCAAAAACTACTACGACAACATCCCAACCCCAAGTGCCCTTCCCGGTCGCGAGGACGCGACCAAATGGAGGAAGAGGCTTGTACAATACCCAAGGGGTATGCACCCCTTAGAGATCATCCCCCCCATCATCTGTCTAAATCTCATAAAAGGCAACCCTTTAAAAGCCTACCCAATATCCATCAATACTATAAGGGCAGCTGGCTACTCCATAAAGCAGCTCAACCCTTGCGTAATTATGACACACAGCGACATACTACAAACTGGTTCAACTATGCCACAACGCGCTGACAGAACAGAGGCTAAAGGTATAAAAGGTGCCTTAAGTGGGTCACGAGAATCTCTCCATCATCAGTGCTTCGACGAGACAGCCGGAGGCTAACGACAGTGTCAACCGAGGTGAGTCAGTCAGTCAGTGTTCAGAATCCTACTTTTGTAACCTAACACCCACAGTTTGTACTCACATTATAACATCACAAGATCCCTTAAAAGGGACTAACAGTTACTCATTGCTGACCAATAAACACTTGGTCAGTCTCTTACACTTGCATTACTGATCTACACTCTTCTTCACGTCCCCACGTCCTTCCTTACTCCCGTCACGGTCAGACGTGACACACCGTAGTAATAACGCCAACTCAGACGTCCTTGTATTCCTCACAGCGGCTCGCGTGCTCAAAGGAAGCGCGTGCCGAACCGCTGACACTAGCAAGGTGATTATATAATAAGTAGCCGGCTGGGCGACTAGTACGTCGACCCGCGTGCTAAGGCTACATCCCTTAAACCACATTTACAGTCTTTATAGGAGCGCCCCCTAGTTCCTAGCACACCACAACACACTACACTGGTCAGCTTGCCCTGTCAAAGGGGAGCTACCCTTCTTTAGGCACAAACTCATAAATTAGTACAGCAACTCTCCCTTTTAGATCCACCCCCAAATAAGGGATCTAAAACAGACTGATGGCGATGCGTTCATATATAATTCATCCGATTGCGATCAAATTTGGTGAGTTGTAGTGCTTACTCCCGATAACTTTATAGGCGTAGTAAATCAAATTTACAATATATGGCGTGCGAGTAGCTTCACCAAAATGGTGTAGAGAAGGTTTCAGGATTAGTAAATCCATTTTACAATGGGTAGCGTACGAGTAGATTCAACAAATGAGTGACGGCATGCGAATTGTTTAAACAAAATCCCGTATGCGTTCATATACCATTCATCGATTGCGATGAAACTTTCATGAGTTGTTGTGTGCACTTACGTGTAGGTTTCTAACTTAGTAAATCCATTTCACAGTAGGTAGCGAACGAGTTGATTCAACAAATGAGTGACAGCACACGAATCGTATAATTGAAATTTCGTTTGTATTCATATGCCATTCATCCGATTGCGATGAAACTTTGGTGAGTTGTTGTGGACGTTCCCACGTATGTTTCTAAATCAGTTAATCCATTTTACGATAGTTTGTAGGCAGTTAGCGGAAATTGAAAAAAAAAAAGAACTGTGTATCCAAAAGCACTTCAAAAAACAAAATTACAACGCCAACACTTTCTCTGATTGGCGTTGCAAAGCATGCCGGTTCAGCTAGTATACATATGTATACATAAATTATGTTTGAACTTTTAAACTTACGGTGGTTTTGGGGTCTGGGGGATGTGAAATGCGAAGATATGTCGAAATTTTCCGGAAGTCGAAACATGGTACCCATTGCAATAGTTAGCTTTCTAATGAAATCTACCTAATACGTTTTACCAATCCAACATGGCGGCCACACATAATATTTCACCGGCCTTCTACATGTACTTTGACCATGCCCATTTCAACCCCTTTTAAGTACTTAAACCAACATGGCGACCAAAGGGATTAAGATATTTAAATTTAATTTTCTCGCGATTTATTCTTCTAACCACAGTGAAATTTGGCGCGGTAAATCTTTAGGCCGATACATCATTTATTTGAACAGCATCCAATTCAATTGGGTTTATAACTCAAGATGGCGGCTGCGCGAAATTTATAATAAAGTTATTATTTTGTGTCCTAATTTAGCAATTGAAGTGAACGTTTGTGTAATGAATCAACACAGTAATTCTCAAGTTCTCGTGGATAACTCTATTGCCTACATATAGAACATCCCAGCTTGGCGATCATCCGAAATAATTCACCGGTTGTCAATTTCTACCAATCTATTACAGCAACCAAACTGAAATTTAGTACGTTCATAGAGACAGTTAATATACTTTTACCCTTAGGACTTTCAATAACCTTATGATGACAGAACCAACGCAATTATTAGATATTTGAATGGAGTTTTCTCGTGCTTGATTCAGCCGACTGCAGCGAAACTTAGAGCAAAGGTCGGCTACCAAATGCTATTTAGTACATAACGTGGAGAATCCTTGTAATAGGCGCGAGAGTGCTGCATTGAAAAGGCCGGTATGAAAAATGATTTTGTTCTTCACGGAACTACTTGTTCAATCCTGCCTTCGTAATATAGTAAAATAATTGCTTTTTAGTTGGCCAACAAGATATTGTGGACAAGTTCAGCCTAATTATGTTTGCTCTCTCCCTACATCTGTCGATATATATAACCGTTTGTTTTATTTAAGAACTGTGTTAGACATTTTGGCCTCTGTTATTTCTTCCTCCACCTTGAAGCTTAAGCTAGTATTAATGTGAATCAGGTTAGACAAGTGTCACCATCTTCCTCCATCTTAGTTATTAGTTAGTTACTGCTGTTTTGAGGGGCGTAACTATGAGGCCATCTGCCCCTTTCCTCCACCTTGAACCTTAAGCTAGTATTAATGTGAATCAGTTTAGACAAGTGTCGCCCTCTCCCTCCATCTTAGTTATTAGCTAGTTATTGCTGTTTTAAGGGGCGTAAATATGAGGCCATCTGCCCCTTTCCTCCATCTTGATCCTTGAGCTAATTTTATACGAATCTTGAACCTTGAGCTATTTATAATCAGATTCTTGAACCTTGAGGTAATTATAATGTGATTCAGGTTAGAATGCTGATTGTATAAATCCCAGCCTCAGGTGTAACTGAAACAGATATTCAGAGGGGCAATGTGGAATGGAATGTAGTCGACTGATGATACCGTATTAAAGGAACAGTTGGTGCTTTTCAGTCGGTCAACACGACTGTACCCAAATCAGTAGGGTCATTCCCTAATCCTGAAACAAATATTTATAAAATTAACTAGCAGAAGTACCCGTTCTTCGAACGGTGTTATATATTAACACCAGACATTATCGATTGAGCTACTGTTGCAATGGTTAGCGGTTTGTCATTCCTTCATAAGTTTATCAGAACGAAGTTAGTATTCTGGGAATATCACACACACTGTTAATTTAAGGGACTTCAAATGTGATTTTCGGAGACCCCTTATAGACTCGCGATTTTTTTGTCTCACAATGAGAAGCGCAACATATGCTTTGATCGTCCTTCTAGGATAATTTTTGTATTTCGCCTATTTTATCATGTATTTTGAGAAGTTTTTCCCTATATCCACCCTTCTACTGTATGAAAAGTACGGTGAGGAGTTTTATAAATGATTGTTGTATTGACTCATGTTTACTATACCTAATTTTACGATGCACCAAGCATCCGAACACGATTTATAGGCGTACATAAAGATACACAGAAAGACAGACAGACAATTCTATTGTCTACAACATATCACCCAGATATTCAAATATGGGTATATCTACCATACAGTATCAAACAAAATCATCCTTACGATAAACCCGTATGTCGACAAAAAAAAAAAAGATTGCTTAAAATGTGCTCTCAATCTAAATTCACCTAACGTGTACTTCCTGACGTGAAATAGAATTGAAAGCCTTGTAGACGAAACGCAATACACCTCAAATAAAAAAATACCCTCTACGTTGTGTTAGGTCCCCATACACAGGAAGACCTCTTTCATAAATTATAAAGGATTGCGGTGCATGAAAATTCAGGTTCTTTAGCCTCAAATGGCCCAAATTCCTAAAAGCCGCAAAAAATGCTGATTCAATTCAGGAATTTTTGAAAATAATGTTGCTGTTTGAAGATATAATAGACTTTCTGTACTGTATGTCGCACGTGAAATTGCATGAAAAAATTCTAGGTTACCCCTTGACCCCCTTAATTGCATTGACGAATTATACAGTCTACGTTGGTTCCGTGATAACCTTATAGCCATTTGCAAACTTTCACAGAAATGTAATAAATGGAGTGACATTGCTTCTTACAGAAATAGATGGAAAGTTGGATACCCCTTGAGATAATGTTATCATGGTTACCGATTTCCATTCCTTCATTAGTTTGTTAAATTAAATTAAATTAGTATTCTGGGAATATTTCAGATACTGTTGGTTATAGAGCCTTATAATGTAGTTTTCGAGGCCCTCAAGTTTTGTTTCTGGCACCGAGGGGCTTAGTCTCCTCGTTGTACGCCATAATATAATATTAATAATAATAATATAATATAGGGATAGGAATATAATAGACCTGCCCTACCACACCCGCAGGTGTAAATCGCGTGAAAAAATTCTAGTGTACCCCTTGACCCCCTTAAGCACATTATACGTATTGATGAATTTTACAGCTTAATTTCTTTCCGTGATAATCTTCTAGCCGTTTGCAAACTTTCAGACCAATGTAATTAATGGAATTGCATTGCGTCGTACAGCAATAGATGGACCTCTGAGAATCTGTTGCCATGGTTACCGGCTTGAATTCGTTCATTAGTTTATTAAATGAAATTAGTTTTCTGGGAATATCTCAAAAACGGTTGGTTTTAGGGCCTTAAAATGTGGATTTCGGGGACCCTTTAGGCCCCCCGAGTTTTGTCTCTCACATTGAGGGGCTGAAAATAATCTTTGTCTCGTCCTTCTACTCCTATTTCAGCATGTATTTTAAGGGGGTTGGCCCTCTAATATGAGAGGTACGGAGAAGCGTTACATCAATGATTAGTGTCGTGCCTCTGATGGATATCTGTACCAAATTTTACGTTGATACACCCAGCCGATCTCGTGTTATAAGGGAACAAAGTTGTCCACGGACAAACAAACAGACAGACCAAAAAATTATTTTCGCGCGCATCCATAATAAAACAGTCTGAAACGCGTAAATAACTCAAATTTCCGTAGAAATTGCGAAGATAACATACAAACTTTAATTTTTATCTATGTAGAGATATACTGCACCGCTCGGTGTAGACCGTGTTTTATTGCACAAATTTAGGTTTTACTCGCTAACCGTTGGAGATACACAAAAAGTGATAAGGACATTTTGGATAGCAAAATAAATGTTAATCTTGTGTACGCATCAAAAGTTTGATACTTCTTAGCGTTCTCTTTTTATTTGAAATGGAAATATGAAATTTTGAAACCTAAGGGTGTAAAGACGTCACATATGTGGGTTTTACTCGCTAACCGTTGGAGATACACGAAAACTGATAAGGACCTTTCGGATAGGAAATTAAATTGTGAAGCTCGTATTTGCCATCAAAAGTTTGCTATTTCTTAGCGTTCTCTTTTTATTTGATATGGAAATATGAAATTTTGAAACCAAAGGGTGTCGTGACGTCACTAAAATGGTCGCCATATTTTAGTAGTGCAAAATATCGAAATTAAAAGTATCCTATATGTAAACATGGTAAATCAGCTACATCCATGCAAAATTTCATTTAAATCAAACCAGTGGTTCTTGCGTTATTGAGTAACACACAGACAGACAGACAGACAGACAGAAAGACAGACACACACCATCTCATTTTTATATATTAGTATGATTACCAATCTTATTTGCAACACTGAAATAGTCTTGAAACACCAAAGTATAATGTATATTGCATCAGATAGGAGAGGAGCAGCCGTGCTTACAGATCACCTTCACAAGGACCATAGTATAATGTATATTGCATCAGATTGGAGAAGAGCAGCCGTGCTTACAGATCACCTTCACAAGGACCATAGTATAATGTATATTGCATCAGATAGGAGCAGAGTAGCCGTGCTTACAGATCACCTTCACAAGGACCATATTATAATGTATATTGGATCAGATAGGAGAAGAGCAGCCGTGCTTACAGATCACCTTCACTAGGATCATAGTATAATGTATATTGCATCAGCTAGGAGAAGAGCAGCCGTTCTTACAGATCACCTTCTCAAGGACCATAGTATAATGTATATTGCATCAGATAGAAGAAGAGCAGCCGTGCTTACAGATCACCTTCACAAGGACCATAGTATAATGTATATTGCACCAGATAGGAGAAGAGCAGCCGTATTTACAGATCACCTACACAATGACCATAGAATAATGTATATTGCATCAGATAGGAGAAGAGCAGCCGTGCTTATAGATCACCTTCACAAGGACCATAGTATAATGTATATTGCATCAGATAGGAGCAGAGTAGCCGTGCTTACAGATCACCTTCACAAGGACCATAGTATAATGTATATTGCATCAGATAGCAGAAGAGCAGCCGTGCTTACAGATCACCTTCACAAGGACCATAGTATAATGTATATTGCATCAGATAGGAGAAGAGCAGCCGTGCTTACAGATCGCCTTCACAAGGACCATAGCGGACTGCGGAATGTATATTGCTTCAGATAGGAGAAGAGCAGGCGTGCTTAGAGATCACCTTCACAAGGACCATGGTATAATGTATATTGCATCAGATAGGAGAAGAGCAGCCGTCATACAGATCACCTTCACAAGGACCATAGCGGACTGCGGAATGTATATTGCATCAGATAGGAGAAGGGCAGCCGTGCTTACAGATCACCTTCACAAGGACCATAGTATTATGCATATTGCATCAGATAGGGGAAGAGCAGCCGTGCTTACAGATCACCTTCGCAAGGACCATAGTATAATGTATATTGCATCAGATAGGAGAAGAGCAGCCGTGCTTACAGACCACCTCCACAAGGACCATAGTATAATGTATATTGCATCAGATAGGGGAAGAGCAGCCGTGCTGACAGATAACCTTCACAAGGACCGTAGTTTAATGTATATTGCATCAGGTAGGAGAAGAGCAGCCGTGCTTACAGACCTTCACATGGACCATATTTAATGTATATTGCATGAGATAGGAGAAGAGCATCCGTGCTTACAGATCGCCTTCACAAGGACCATAGTATAATGTATATTGCATCAGATAGGAGAAGAGCAGCCGTGTTTACAGATCACCTTCCCAAGGACTATATTATAATGTATATTGCATCAGAAAGGAGAAGTGCAGCCGTGCTTACAGATCACCTTCACAAGGACCATAGCGGACTGCGGAATATATATTGCATCACATAGCAGAAGAGCAGCCGTGCTTACAGATCACCTTCACAAGGACCATAGTATAATGTATATTGCATCAGATAGGAGAAGAGCAGTCGTGCTTACAGATCGCCTTCACAAGGACCATAGCGGACTGCGGAATGTATATTGCATCAGATAGGAGAAGAGCAGCCTTGTTTAGAGATCACCTTCACAAGGACCATAGTATAATGTATATTGCATCAGATAGGAGAAGAGCAGCCGTCATACAGATCACCTTCACAAGGACCATAGCGGACTGCGGAAAGTATATTGCATCAGATAGGAGAAGGGCAGCCGTGCTTACAGATCACGTTCACAAGGACCATAGTATTATGTATATTGCATCAGATAGGAGAAGAGCAGCCGTGCTTACAGATCACCTTCGCAAGGACCATAGTATAATGTATATTGCATCAGATAGGAGAAGAGCAGCCGTGCTTACAGATCACCTCCACAAGGACCATAGTATAATGTATATTGCATCAGATAGGGGAAGAGCAGCCGTGCTGACAGATCACCATCACAAGGACCGTAGTTTAATGTATATTGCATCAGATAGGAGAAGAGCAGCCGTGCTTACAGACCTTCACATGGACCATATTGTAATGTTTATTGCATGAGATAGGAGAAGAGCATCCGTGCTTACAGATCACCTTCACAAGGACCATAGTATAATGTATATTGCATCAGATAGGAGAAGAGCAGCCGTGTTTACAGATCACCTTCCCAAGGACCATATTATAATGTATATTGCATCAGAAAGGAGAAATGCAGCCGTGCTTACAGATCACCTTCACAAGGACCATAGCGGACTTCGGAATATATATTGCATTACATAGCAGAAGAGCAGCCGTGCTTACAGATCATCTTCATAAGGACCATAGTATAATGTATATTGCATCATATAGGAGAGGAGCAGCCGTGCTTACAGATCACCTTCAGAAGGACCATAGTATAATGTATATTGCATCAGATAGGAGAAGAGCAGCCGTCCTTACAGATCACCTTCACAAGGACCTTAGTATAATGTATATTTCATCAGATAGGAGAAGAGCAGCCGTGTTTACAGATCACCTTCACAAGGACCTTAGTATAATGTATATTGCATCAGATAGAAGAAGAGCAGCCGTGTTTACAGATCACCTTCACAAGGACCATAGTATAATATATATTGCATCAAATAGGGGAAGAGCAGCCGTGCTTACAGATCACCTTCACAAGGACCATAGTATAATATATATTGCATCAGATAGGAGAAGAGCAGCCGTGCTTACAGATCACCTTCACAAGGACCTTAGTATAATGTATATTTCATCAGATAGGAGAAGAGCAGCCGTGTTTACAGATCACCTTCACAAGGACCTTAGTATAATGTATATTTCATCAGATAGGAGAAGAGCAGCCGTGCTTACAGATCACCTTCACAAGGACCATAGTATAATGTATATTGCATCAAATAGGGGAAGAGCAGCCGTGCTTACAGATCACCTTCACAAGGACCATAGTATAATGTATATTGCATCAGATAGGAGAAGAGCAGCCGCGCATACAGTTCACCTTCACAAGGACCATAGTATAATGTATATTGCATCAAATAGGGGAAGAGCAGCCGTGTTTACAGATCACCTTCACAAGGACCTTAGTATAATGTATATTTCATCAGATAGGAGAAGAGCAGCCGTGCTTACAGATCACCTTCACAAGGACCATAGTATAATGTATATTGCATCAAATAGGGGAAGAGCAGCCGTGCTTACAGATCACCATCATACCTTTATATTAATTAATTTCAGTGCTTTCTCTGAGCTGACGCAATGCACCCAGATATCTTCTTTTAAAGTGCTCTTTTTACAATCCCCCTGGACCATAAAATGATCCCTCACATCTCCATTTTGCTATATCCTTCAGGGTGTTTTGTTATGGCGGGTATGACATATATGCAAGGAGATCAGCTGATGAAGATACCAAACAAAACGTCAAAGTCATGGACGTGAACTCTGAAAACAGAATTTTCATTCTGAACACAATAATTAGTGATCTAAGTCTTCTATGTGTGTGGCATTGTGTTTGGAAGAAATTGAAGGTAATTGAAACCTGAAATATGGTCACTTTTATCTTTGATTCCTGCAGTTTAAGCTTACAAGTTATGGGCAAGATATAATCTGAACTATGCAAGGAAACATGTTTGTGAAACAAGTTACTTCTCTGCAGGAAGATGCTGATCTTATTGGAGAGATTACGATAGACGAATATTCCATACCAGAGATCGTTCCATCCTTCAAAACAGAAGAAGTGGGAAATGGAGATTTGAATGAGGTAAGTACCTTAATGTGTTACTACTTGTTGCATCTCATACAAGACAAGATCTGATCGTCACTTTCTTCTCACCAATGCTATTAAGGTATTTCATAATTGTGAGTTCCGACCATACCAGTGACAAATAGAACCAGTCAGGTCGTGTATTGTACAGAAAGTACAAGTTGTGGAGCAATAAATACTCTGACCCATGCTGGACCGCCGTGTTTGTGTGCCGTTTCTCTGTCCAGTGAATTAATGGAGGATAGATCTCACTCATAGGTGAAGTCAGCACATCACGTTGTGTTAGTTGCCTCCTGTAAACTTAGTGTGTCTGTATGAACAAGGTAGGGTATTTTATTGCTCCAGGTGTACCAAATTGTCAGTGGTCGACCATATTTCGGTAAACTAATCAGAGGATTCTCTCATGTAGGATTTAAGGGAAAATGATTTTGACAAACTCCGAAATCGTCTGAAGTGGTCTTCCTTAGCATTCCCCTTTACCTTCAGGCTCATGCCGGGATGGTTTTATCAATGGGGTCGTGCATTATCCTGTTGGAAATTAATTTCTTCCTATACAATTACGGAAATTTTGCGTGCATTGTTGGAATTACATTGTTGATAGGCAGTGCCTGACATTCAGTTTGTGTTGCTGAGGCATTGGGGTGCACAACGGGGATATCTCCTGGTCAATGAATAGCCAAATACCAACTCGACCATGGAACCAGTGGTGTCTACTCGCAACTTGGGGTGCACAACGGGGATATCACGTGGTCAGTGAATAGCCAAATACCAACTCGACCGTGGAACCAGTGGTGTCTACTCGCAACTTGGGGTGCACAACGGGGGTATCACGTGGTCAATGAATAGCCAAATGTCAACTCGATCATGGAACCAGTGGTGTCTACTCGCAACTTGGGGTGCACAACGGGGGTATCACGTGGTCAGTGAATAGCCAAATACCAACTCGACCGTGGAACCAGTGGTGTCTACTCGCAACTTGGGGTGCACAACGGGGGTATCACGTGGTCAATGAATAGCCAAATGTCAACTCGACCATGGAACCAGTGGTGTCTACTCGCAACTTGGGGTGCACAACGGGGGTATCACGTGGTCAATGAATAGCCAAATACCAACTCGACCATGGAACCAGTGGCGTCTACCCGCAACTTGGGGTGCACAACGGGGGTATGACGTGGTCAATGAATAGCCAAATACCCACTCGACCATGGAACCAGTGGTGTCTACTCGCAACTTGGGGTGCACAACGGGGGTATCACGTGGTCAATGAATAGCCAAATACCCACTCGACCATGGAACCAGTGGTGTCTACTCGCAACTTGGGGTGCACAACGGGGGTATCACGTGGTCAATGAATAGCCAATTACCCACTCGACCATGGAACCAGTGGTGTCTACTCGCAACTTCGGGTGCACAACGGGGGTATCACGTGGTCAATGAATAGCCAAATACCAACTCGACCATGGAACCAGTGGTGTCTACTCGCAACTTGGGGTGCACAACGGGGATATCACGTGGTCAATGAATAACCAAATACCAACTCGACCATGGAACCAGGGGTGTCTACTCGCAACTTGGGGTGCACAACGGGGGTATCATGTGGTCAATGAATAGCCAAATACCAACTCGACCATGGAACCAGTGGTGTCTACTCGCAACTTGGGATGCACAACGGGGGTATGACGTGGTCAATGAATAGCCAAATACCCACTCGACCATGAAACCAGTGGTGTCTACTCGCAACTTGGGGGTGCACAACGGGGGTATCACGTGGTCAATGAAGAGCCAAATACCAACTCGACCATGGAACCAGTGGTGTCTACACGCAACTTGGGGTGCACAACGGGGATATCACGTGGTCAATGAATAGCCTAATACCAACTCGACCATGGAACCAGTGGTGTCTACTCGCAACTTGGGGTGCACAACGGGGGTATCACCTGGTCAATGAATAGCCAAATACCCACTCGACCATGGAACCAGTGGTGTCTACTCGTAACTTGGGGTGCACAACGGGGGTATCACGTGGTCAATGAATAGCCAAATACCAACTCGATCATGGAACCAGTGGTGTCTACTCGCAACTTGGGGTGCACAACGGGGGTATCACCTGGTCAATGAATAGCCAAATACCCACTCGACCATGGAACCAGTGGTGTCTACTCGCAACTTGGGGTGCAAAACGGGGATATCACGTGGTCAATGAATAGCCAAATACCCACTCGACCATGGAACCAGTGGTGTCTACTCGCAACTTGGGGTGCACAACGGGGATATCACGTGGTCAATGAATAGCCAAATGTCAACTCGACCATGGAACCAGTGGTGTCTACTCGCAACTTGGGGTGCACAACGGGGATATCACGTGGTCAATGAATAGCCAAATGTCAACTCGACCATGGAACCAGTGGTGTCTACTCGCAACTTAAGGTGCACAACGGGGATATCACGTGGTCAATGAATAGCCAAATGTCAACTCGACCATGGAACCAGTGGTGTCTACTCGCAACTTGGGGTGCACAACGGGGATATCACGTGGTCAATGAATAGCCAAATACCCACTCGACCATGGAACCAGTGGTGTCTACTCGCAACTTGGGGTGCACAACGGGGATATCACGTGGTCAATGAATAGCCAAATGTCAACTCGACCATGGAACCAGTGGTGTCTACTCGCAACTTGGGGTGCACAACGGGGTATCACGTGGTCAATGAATAGCCAAATACCAACTCGACCATGGAACCAGTGGTGTCTACTCGCAACTTGGGGTGCACAACGGGGATATCACGTGGTCAATGAATAGCCAAATACCAACTCGACCATGGAACCAGTGGTGTCTACTCGCAACTTGGGGTGCACAACGGGGGTATCACGTGGGCAATGAATAGCCAAATACCAACTCGACCATGGAACCAGTGGTGTCTACTCGCAACTTGGGGTGCACAACGGGGATATCACGTGGTCAATGAATAGCCAAATGTCAATTCGACCATGGAACCAGGGGTGTCTACTCGCAACTTGGGGTGCACAACGGGGGTATCACGTGGTCAATGAATAGCCAAATACCCACTCGACCATGGAACCAGTGGTGTCTACTCGCAACTTGGGGTGCATAACGGGGGTATCACGTGGTCAATGAATAGCCAAATACCCACTCGACCATGGAACCAGTGGTGTCTACTCGCAACTTGGGGTGCACAACGGGGGTATCACGTGGTCAATGAATAGCCAAATACCAACTCGACCATGGAACCAGTGGTGTCTACTCGCAACTTGGGGTGCTCAACGGGGATATCACGTGGTCAATCAATAGCCAAATACCAACTCGACCATGGAACCAGTGGTGTCTACTCGCAACTTGGGGTGCACAACTGGGGTATCACGTGGTCAATGAATAGCCAAATACCAACTCGACCATGGAACCAGTGGTGTCTACTCGCAACTTGGGGTGCACAACGGGGGTATCACGTGGTCAATGAATAGCCAAATACCCACTCGACCATGGAACCAGTGGTGTCTACTCGCAACTTGGGGTGCACAACGGGGGTATCACCTGGTCAATGAATAGCCAAATACCCACTCGACCATGGAACCAGTGGTGTCTACTCGCAACTTGGGGTGAACAACGGGCGTATCACCTGGTCAATGAAGAGCCAAATACCAACTTTACCATGGAACCAGTGGTGTCTACTCGCAACTTGGGGTGCACAACGTGGATATCACGTGGTCAATGAATAGCCAAATACCAACTCGACCATGGAACCAGTGGTGTCTACTCGCAACTTGGGGTGCACAACGGGGTATGACGTGGTCAATGAATAGCCAAATACCAACTCGACCATGGAACCAGGGGTGTCTACTCGCAACTTGGGGTGCACAACGGGGGTATCACGTGGTCAATGAATAGCCAAATACCCACTCGACTTGGAACCAGTGGTGTCTACTCGCAACTTGGGGTGCACAACGGGGGTATCACCTGGTCAATGAATAGCCAAATACCCACTCGACCATGAAACCAGTGGTGTCTACTCGCAACTTGGGGTGCACAACGGGGGTATCACCTGGTCAATGAATAGCCAAATACCAACTCGACCATGGAACCAGTGGTGTCTACTCGCAACTTGGGGTGCACAACGGGGGTATCACCTGGTCAATGAATAGCCAAATACCAACTCGACCATGGAACCAGTGGTGTCTACTCGTAACTTGGGGTGCACAACGGGGGTATCACCTGGTCAATGAATAGCCAAATACCAACTCGACCATGGAACCAGTGGTGTCTACTCGCAACTTGGGGTGCACAACGGGGGTATCACGTGGTCAATGAATAGCCAAATACCAACTCGATCATGGAACCAGTGGTGTCTACTCGCAACTTGGGGTGCACAACGGGGGTATCACGTGGTCAATGAATATCCAAATACCAACTCGACCATGGAACCAGTGGTGTCTACTCGCAACTTGGGGTGCACAACGGGGATATGACGTGGTCAATGAATAGCCATATACCAACTCGACCATGGAACCAGTGGTGTCTACTCGCAACTTGGGGTGCACAACGGGGGTATCACGTGGTCAGTGAATAGCCAAATACCAACTCGACCATGGAACCAGTGGTGTCTACTCGCAACTTGGGGTGCACAACGGGGGTATCACGTGGTCAATGTATAGCCAAATGTCAACTCGACCCTGGAACCAGTGGTGTCTACTCGCAACTTGGGGTGCACAACGGGGGTATCACGTGGTCAATGAATAGCCAAATGTCAACTCGATCATGGAACCAGTGGTGTCTACTCGCAACTTGGGGTGCACAACGGGGGTATTACGTGGTCAATGAATAGCCAAATGTCAATTCGACCATGGAACCAGTGGTGTCTACTCGCAACTTGGGGTGCACAACGGGGTATGACGTGGTCAATGAATAGCCAAATACCCACTCGACCATGGAACCAGTGGTGTCTACTCGCAACTTGGGGTGCACAACGGGGGTATGACGTGGTCAATGAATAGCCAAATACCCACTCGACCATGAAACCAGTGGTGTCTACTCGCAACTTGGGGTGCACAACGGGGGTATCACGTGGACAATGAATAACCAAATACCAACTTGACCATGGAACCAGTGGTGTCTACTCGCAACTTGGGGTGCACAACGGGGATATCACGTGGTCAATGAATAGCCAAATACCCACTCGACCATGGAACCAGTGGTGTCTACACGCAACTTGGGGTGCACAACGGGGATATCACGTGGTCAATGAATAGCCTAATACCAACTCGACCATGGAACCAGTGGTGTCTACTCGCAACTTGGGGTGCACAACGGGGGTATCACCTGGTCAATGAATAGCCAAATACCCACTCGACCATGGAACCAGTGGTGTCTACTCGTAACTTGGGGTGCACAACGGGGGTATCACGTGGTCAATGAATAGCCAAATACCAACTCGATCATGGAACCAGTGGTGTCTACTCGCAACTTGGGGTGCACAACGGGGGTATCACCTGGTCAATGAATAGCCAAATACCCACTCGACCATGGAACCAGTGGTGTCTACTCGCAACTTGGGGTGCAAAACGGGGATATCACGTGGTCAATGAATAGCCAAATACCCACTCGACCATGGAACCAGTGGTGTCTACTCGCAACTTGGGGTGCACAACGGGGATATCACGTGGTCAATGAATAGCCAAATGTCAACTCGACCATGGAACCAGTGGTGTCTACTCGCAACTTGGGGTGCACAACGGGGATATCACGTGGTCAATGAATAGCCAAATGTCAACTCGACCATGGAACCAGTGGTGTCTACTCGCAACTTGGGGTGCACAACGGGGATATCACGTGGTCAATGAATAGCCAAATGTCAACTCGACCATGGAACCAGTGGTGTCTACTCGCAACTTGGGGTGCACAACGGGGATATCACGTGGTCAATGAATAGCCAAATACCCACTCGACCATGGAACCAGTGGTGTCTACTCGCAACTTGGGGTGCACAACGGGGATATCACGTGGTCAATGAATAGCCAAATGTCAACTCGACCATGGAACCAGTGGTGTCTACTCGCAACTTGGGGTGCACAACGGGGTATCACG
Organism: Meconema thalassinum; assembly: GCA_946902985.2. Taxonomy (NCBI): domain Eukaryota; kingdom Metazoa; phylum Arthropoda; class Insecta; order Orthoptera; family Tettigoniidae; genus Meconema; species Meconema thalassinum. The sequence continues at coordinate 439,223,567 of OX336394.1, read as the reverse complement.
TGGTCAATGAATAGCCAAATACCAACTCGACCATGGAACCAGTGGTGTCTACTCGCAACTTGGGGTGCACAACGGGGATATCACGTGGTCAATGAATAGCCAAATACCAACTCGACCATGGAACCAGTGGTGTCTACTCGCAACTTGGGGTGCACAACGGGGGTATCACGTGGGCAATGAATAGCCAAATACCAACTCGACCATGGAACCAGTGGTGTCTACTCGCAACTTGGGGTGCACAACGGGGATATCACGTGGTCAATGAATAGCCAAATGTCAATTCGACCATGGAACCAGGGGTGTCTACTCGCAACTTGGGGTGCACAACGGGGGTATCACGTGGTCAATGAATAGCCAAATACCCACTCGACCATGGAACCAGTGGTGTCTACTCGCAACTTGGGGTGCATAACGGGGGTATCACGTGGTCAATGAATAGCCAAATACCCACTCGACCATGGAACCAGTGGTGTCTACTCGCAACTTGGGGTGCACAACGGGGGTATCACGTGGTCAATGAATAGCCAAATACCAACTCGACCATGGAACCAGTGGTGTCTACTCGCAACTTGGGGTGCTCAACGGGGATATCACGTGGTCAATCAATAGCCAAATACCAACTCGACCATGGAACCAGTGGTGTCTACTCGCAACTTGGGGTGCACAACTGGGGTATCACGTGGTCAATGAATAGCCAAATACCAACTCGACCATGGAACCAGTGGTGTCTACTCGCAACTTGGGGTGCACAACGGGGGTATCACGTGGTCAATGAATAGCCAAATACCCACTCGACCATGGAACCAGTGGTGTCTACTCGCAACTTGGGGTGCACAACGGGGGTATCACCTGGTCAATGAATAGCCAAATACCCACTCGACCATGGAACCAGTGGTGTCTACTCGCAACTTGGGGTGCACAACGGGCGTATCACCTGGTCAATGAAGAGCCAAATACCAACTTTACCATGGAACCAGTGGTGTCTACTCGCAACTTGGGGTGCACAACGTGGATATCACGTGGTCAATGAATAGCCAAATACCAACTCGACCATGGAACCAGTGGTGTCTACTCGCAACTTGGGGTGCACAACGGGGTATGACGTGGTCAATGAATAGCCAAATACCAACTCGACCATGGAACCAGGGGTGTCTACTCGCAACTTGGGGTGCACAACGGGGGTATCACGTGGTCAATGAATAGCCAAATACCCACTCGACTTGGAACCAGTGGTGTCTACTCGCAACTTGGGGTGCACAACGGGGGTATCACCTGGTCAATGAATAGCCAAATACCCACTCGACCATGAAACCAGTGGTGTCTACTCGCAACTTGGGGTGCACAACGGGGGTATCACCTGGTCAATGAATAGCCAAATACCAACTCGACCATGGAACCAGTGGTGTCTACTCGCAACTTGGGGTGCACAACGGGGGTATCACCTGGTCAATGAATAGCCAAATACCAACTCGACCATGGAACCAGTGGTGTCTACTCGTAACTTGGGGTGCACAACGGGGGTATCACCTGGTCAATGAATAGCCAAATACCAACTCGACCATGGAACCAGTGGTGTCTACTCGCAACTTGGGGTGCACAACGGGGGTATCCCGTGGTCAATGAATAGCCAAATACCAACTCGATCATGGAACCAGTGGTGTCTACTCGCAACTTGGGGTGCACAACGGGGGTATCACGTGGTCAATGAATAGCCAAATACCAACTCGACCATGGAACCAGTGGTGTCTACTCGCAACTTGGGGTGCACAACGGGGATATGACGTGGTCAATGAATAGCCATATACCAACTCGACCATGGAACCAGTGGTGTCTACTCGCAACTTGGGGTGCACAACGGGGGTATCACGTGGTCAGTGAATAGCCAAATACCAACTCGACCATGGAACCAGTGGTGTCTACTCGCAACTTGGGGTGCACAACGGGGGTATCACGTGGTCAATGTATAGCCAAATGTCAACTCGACCCTGGAACCAGTGGTGTCTACTCGCAACTTGGGGTGCACAACGGGGGTATCACGTGGTCAATGAATAGCCAAATGTCAACTCGATCATGGAACCAGTGGTGTCTACTCGCAACTTGGGGTGCACAACGGGGGTATTACGTGGTCAATGAATAGCCAAATGTCAATTCGACCATGGAACCAGTGGTGTCTACTCGCAACTTGGGGTGCACAACGGGGTATGACGTGGTCAATGAATAGCCAAATACCCACTCGACCATGGAACCAGTGGTGTCTACTCGCAACTTGGGGTGCACAACGGGGGTATGACGTGGTCAATGAATAGCCAAATACCCACTCGACCATGAAACCAGTGGTGTCTACTCGCAACTTGGGGTGCACAACGGGGGTATCACGTGGACAATGAATAACTAAATACCAACTTGACCATGGAACCAGTGGTGTCTACTCGCAACTTGGGGTGCACAACGGGGATATCACGTGGTCAATGAATAGCCAAATACCCACTCGACCATGGAACCAGTGGTGTCTACTCGCAACTTGGGGTGCACAACGGGGATATGACGTGGTCAATGAATAGCCAAATACCCACTCGACCATGGAACCAGTGGTGTCTACTCGCAACTTGGGGTGCACAACGGGGATATGACGTGGTCAATGAATAGCCAAATACCCACTCGACCATGGAACCAGTGGTGTCTACTCGCAACTTGGGGTGCTCAACGGGGATATCACGTGGTCAATGAATAGCCAAATACCCACTCGACCATGGAACCAGTGGTGTCTACTCGCAACTTGGGGTGCTCAACGGGGATATCACGTGGTCAATGAATAGCCAAATACCAACTCGACCATGGAACCAGTGGTGTCTACTCGCAACTTGGGGTGCACAACGGGGGTATCACGTGGTCAATGAATAGCCAAATACCAACTCGACCATGGAACCAGTGGTGTCTACTCGCAACTTGGGGTGCACAACGGGGGTATCACGTGGTCAGTGAATAGCCAAATGTCAACTCGACCATGGAACCAGTGGTGTCTACTCGCAACTTGGGGTGCTCAACGGGGATATCACGTGGTCAATGAATAGCCAAATACCAACTCGACCATGGAACCAGTGGTGTCTACTCGCAACTTGGGGTGCTCAACGGGGGTATCACGTGGTCAATGAATAGCCAAATACCAACTCGACCATGGAACCAGTGGTGTCTACTCGCAACTTGGGGTCCACAACGGGGGTATCACGTGGTCAGTGAATAGCCAAATGTCAACTCGACCATGGAACCAGTGGTGTCTACTCGCAACTTGGGGTGCTCAACGGGGATATCACGTGGTCAATGAATAGCCAAATACCAACTCGACCATGGAACCAGTGGTGTCTACTCGCAACTTGGGGTGCACAACGGGGGTATCACGTGGTCAATGAATAGCCAAATACCAACTCGACCATGGAACCAGTGGTGTCTACTCGCAACTTGGGGTGCACAACGGGGGTATCACGTGGTCAATGAATAGCCAAATACCCACTCGACCATGGAACCAGTGGTGTCTACTCGCAACTTGGGGTGCACAACGGGGGTATCACGTGGTCAATGAATAGCCAAATACCAACTCGACCATGGAACCAGTGGTGTCTACTCGCAACTTGGGGTGCACAACGGGGATATCACGTGGTCAATGAATAGCCAAATACCAACTCGACCATGGAACCAGTGGTTTCTACTCGCAACTTGGGGTGCACAACGGGGGTATCACGTGGTCAATGAATAGCCAAATACCCACTCGACCATGGAACCAGTGGTGTCTACTCGCAACTTGGGGTGCACAACGGGGGTATCACCTGGTCAATGAATAGCCAAATACCCACTCGACCATGGAACCAGTGGTGTCTACTCGCAACTTGGGGTGCACAACGGGCGTATCACCTGGTCAATGAGGAGCCAAATACCAACTTTACCATGGAACCAGTGGTGTCTACTCGCAACTTGGGGTGCACAACGGGGATATCACGTGGTCAATGAATAGCCAAATACCAACTCGACCATGGAACCAGGGGTGTCTACTCGCAACTTGGGGTGCACAACGGGGGTATCACGTGGTCAATGAATAGCCAAATACCCACTCGACCATGGAACCAGTGGTGTCTACTCGCAACTTGGGGTGCACAACGGGGGTATCACCTGGTCAATGAATAGCCAAATACCCACTCGACCATGAAACCAGTGGTGTCTACTCGCAACTTGGGGTGCACAACGGGGGTATCACCTGGTCAATGAATAGCCAATACCAACTCGACCATGGAACCAGTGGTGTCTACTCGCAACTTGAGGTGCACAACGGGGGTATCACCTGGTCAATGAATAGCCAAATACCAACTCGACCATGGAACCAGTGGTGTCTACTCGTAACTTGGGGTGCACAACGGGGGTATCACCTGGTCAATGAATAGCCAAATACCAACTCGACCATGGAACCAGTGGTGTCTACTCGCAACTTGGGGTGCACAACGGGGGTATCACGTGGTCAATGAATAGCCAAATACCAACTCGACCATGGAACCAGTGGTGTCTACTCGCAACTTGGGGTGCACAACGGGGGTATCACGTGGTCAATGAATAGCCAAATACCAACTCGACCATGGAACCAGTGGTGTCTACTCGCAACTTGGGGTGCACAACGGGGATATGACGTGGTCAATGAATAACCAAATACCAACTCGACCATGGAACCAGTGGTGTCTACTCGCAACTTGGGGTGCACAACGGGGGTATCACGTGGTCAATGAATAGCCAAATGTCAACTCGACCATGGAACCAGTGGTGTCTACTCGCAACTTGGGGTGCACAACGGGGGTATCACGTGGTCAATGTATAGCCAAATGTCAACTCGACCATGGAACCAGTGGTGTCTACTCGCAACTTGGGGTGCACAACGGGGGTATCACGTGGTCAATGAATAGCCAAATGTCAACTCGACCATGGAACCAGTGGTGTCTACTCGCAACTTGGGGTGCACAACGGGGGTATCACCTGGTCAATGAATTGCCAAATACGAACTCGACCATGGAACCAGTGGTGTCTACTCGTAACTTGGGGTGCACAACGGGGGTATCACCTGGTCAATGAATAGCCAAATAACAACTCGACCATGGAACCAGTGGTGTCTACTCGCAACTTGGGGTGCACAACGGGGGTATCACGTGGTCAATGAATAGCCAAATACCAACTCGACCATGGAACCAGTGGTGTCTACTCGCAACTTGGGGTGCACAACGGGGGTATCACGTGGTCAATGTATAGCCAAATGTCAACTCGACCATGGAACCAGTGGTGTCTACTCGCAACTTGGGGTGCACAACGGGGGTATCACGTGGTCAATGAATAGCCAAATGTCAATTCGACCATGGAACCAGTGGTGTCTACTCGCAACTTGGGGTGCACAACGGGGTATGACGTGGTCAATGAATAGCCAAATACCCACTCGACCATGGAACCAGTGGTGTCTACTCGCAACTTGGGGTGCACAACGGGGGTATGACGTGGTCAATGAATAGCCAAATACCCACTCGACCATGAAACCAGTGGTGTCTACTCGCAACTTGCGGTGCACAACGGGGGTATCACGTGGTCAATGAATAACCAAATACCAACTTGACCATGGAACCAGTGGTGTCTACTCGCAACTTGGGGTGCACAACGGGGATATGACGTGGTCAATGAATAGCCAAATACCCACTCGACCATGGAACCAGTGGTGTCTACTCGCAACTTGGGGTGCACAACGGGGATATGACGTGGTCAATGAATAGCCAAATACCCACTCGACCATGGAACCAGTGGTGTCTACTCGCAACTTGGGGTGCACAACGCGGATATGACGTGGTCAATGAATAGCCAAATACCCACTCGACCATGGAACCAGTGGTGTCTACTCGCAACTTGGGGTGCACAACGGGGATATGACGTGGTCAATGAATAGCCAATTACCCACTCGACCATGGAACCAGTGGTGTCTACTCGCAACTTGGGGTGCACAACGGGGATATGACGTGGTCAATGAATAGCCAAATACCCACTCGACCATGGAACCAGGGGTGTCTACTCGCATCTTGGGGTGCACAACGGGGGTATCACGTGGTCAATGAATAGCCAAATACCAACTCGACCATGGAACCAGTGGTGTCTACTCGCAACTTGGGGTGCTCAACGGGGGTATCACGTGGTCAGTGAATAACCAAATACCCACACGACCATGGAACCAGTGGTGTCTACTCGCAACTTGGGGTGCACAACGGGGGTATCACGTGGTCAATGAATAGCCAAATGTCAACTCGACCATGGAACCAGTGGTGTCTACTCGCAACTTGCGGTGCACAACGGGGATATGACGTGGTCAGTGAATAGCCAAATACCCACACGACCATGGAACCAGTGGTGTCTACTCGCAACGTGGGGTACACAACGGGGGTATCACCTGGCCAATGAATAACCAAATACCAACTCGACCATGGAACCAGTGGTGTCTACTCGCAACTTGGGGTGCACAACGGGGGTATCACGTGGTCAATGAATAGCCAAATACCAAATCGACCATGGAACCAGTGGTGTCTACTCGCAACTTGGGGTGCACAACGGGGGTATCACGTGGTCAATGAATAGCCAAATACCAACTCGACCATGGAACCAGTGGTGTCTACTCGCAACTTGGGGTGCACAACGGGGGTATCACGTGGTCAATGAATAGCCAAATACCAATTCGAACATGGAACCAGTGGTGTATACTCGCAACTTGGGGTGCACAACGGGGTATGACGTGGTCAATGAATAGCCAAATACCAACTCGACCATGGAACCAGGGGTGTCTACTCGCAACTTGGGGTGCACAACGGGGGTATCACGTGGTCAATGAATAGCCAAATACCCACTCGACCATGGAACCAGTGGTGTCTACTCGCAACGTGTGGTGCACAACGGGGGTATCAACTGGTCAATGAATAGCCAAATACCCACTCGACCATGAAGCCAGTGGTGCCTACTCGCAACTTGGGGTGCACAACGGGGGTATAACCTGGTCAATGAATAGTCAATACCAACTCGACCATGGAACCAGTGGTGTCTACTCGCAACTTGGGGTGCACAACGGGGGTATCACCTGGTCAATGAATAGCCAAATACCAACTCGACCATGGAACCAGTGGTGTCTACTCGTAACTTGGGGTGCACAACGGGGGTATCACCTGGTCAATGAATAGCCAAATACCAACTCGACCATGGAACCAGTGGTGTCTACTCGCAACTTGGGGTGCACAACGGGGGTATCACGTGGTCAATGAATAGCCAAATACCAACTCGACCATGGAACCAGTGGTGTCTACTCGCAACTTGGGGTGCACAACGGGGGTATCACGTGGTCAATGAATAGCCAAATACCAACTCGACCATGGAACCAGTGGTGTCTACTCGCAACTTGGGGTGCACAACGGGGATATGACGTGGTCAATGAATAACCAAATACCAACTCGACCATGGAACCAGTGGTGTCTACTCGCAACTTGGGGTGCACAACGGGGGTATCACGTGGTCAATGAATAGCCAAATGTCAACTCGACCATGGAACCAGTGGTGTCTACTCGCAACTTGGGGTGCACAACGGGGGTATCACGTGGTCAATGTATTGCCAAATGTCAACTCGACCATGGAACCAGTGGTGTCTACTCGCAACTTGGGGTCCACAACGGGGGTATCACGTGGTCAATGAATAGCCAAATGTCAACTCGACCATGGAACCAGTGGTGTCTACTCGCAACTTGGGGTGCACAACGGGGGTATCACGTGGTCAATGAATAGCCAAATGTCAATTCGACCATGGAACCAGTGGTGTCTACTCGCAACTTGGGGTGCACAACGGGGTATGACGTGGTCAATGAATAGCCAAATACCCACTCGACCATGGAACCAGTGGTGTCTACTCGCAACTTGGGGTGCACAACGGGGGTATGACGTGGTCAATGAATAGCCAAATACCCACTCGACCATGAAACCAGTGGTGTCTACTCGCAACTTGGGGTGCACAACGGGGGTATCACGTGGTCAATGAATAACCAAATACCAACTTGACCATGGAACCAGTGGTGTCTACTCGCAACTTGGGGTGCACAACGGGGATATGACGTGGTCAATGAATAGCCAAATACCCACTCGACCATGGAACCAGTGGTGTCTACTCGCAACTTGGGGTGCACAACGGGGATATGACGTGGTCAATGAATAGTCAAATACCCACTCGACCATGGAACCAGTGGTGTCTACTCGCAACTTGGGGTGCACAACGGGGATATGACGTGGTCAATGAATAGCCAAATGTCAACTCGACCATGGAACCAGTGGTGTCTACTCGCAACTTAGGGTGCACAACGGGGGTATCACGTGGTCAATGTATAGCCAAATGTCAACTCGACCATGGAACCAGTGGTGTCTACTCGCAACTTGGGGTGCACAACGGGGATATCACGTGGTCAATGAATAGCCAAATACCAATTCGACCATGGAACCAGTGGTGTCTACTCGCAATTTGGGGTGCACAACGGGGGTATCACGTGGTCAATGAATAACCAAATACCCACTCGACCATGGAACCAGTGGTGTCTACTCGCAACTTGGGGTGCACAACGGGGGTATCACGTGGTCAGTGAATAGCCAAATACCCACTCGACCATGGAACCAGTGGTGTCTACTCGCAACTTGGGGTGCACAACGGGGGTATCACGTGGTCAATGAATAGCCAAATACCAACTCGACCATGGAACCAGTGGTGTCTACTCGCAACTTGGGTTGCACAACGGGGGTATCACGTGGTCAATGAATAGCCAAATACCAACTTGACCATGGAACCAGTGGTGTCTACTCGCAACTTGGGGTGCACAACGGGGGTATCACGTGGTCAATGAATAGCCAAATACCAACTCGACCATGGAACCAGTGGTGTCTACTCGCAACTTGGGGTGCACAACGGGGGTATCACGTGGTCAATGAATAGCCAAATACCAACTTGACCATGGAACCAGTGGTGTCTACTCGCAACTTGGGGTGCACAACGCGGGTATCACGTGGTCAATGAATAGCCAAATACCAACTTGACCATGGAACCAGTGGTGTCTACTCGCAACTTTGGGTGCACAACGGGGATATGACGTGGTCAATGAATAGCCAAATACCAACTCGACCATGGAACCAGTGGTGTCTACTCGCAACTTGGGGTGCACAACGGGGGTATCACGTGGTCAATGAATAGCCAAATACCAACTCGACCATGGAACCAGTGGTGTCTACTCGCAACTTGGGGTGCACAACGGGGATATCACGTGGTCAATGAATAGCCTAATACCAACTCGACCATGGAACCAGTGGTGTCTACTCGCAACTTGGGGTGCACAACGGGGGTATCACGTGGTCAATGAATAGCCAAATACCCACTCGACCATGGAACCATTGGTGTCTACTCGCAACTTGGGGTGCACAACGGGGGTATCACGTGGTCAATGAATAGCCAAATGTCAACTCGACCATGGAACCAGTGGTGTCTACTCGCAACTTGGGGTGCTCAACGGGGATATCACGTGGTCAATGAATAGCCAAATACCAACTCGACCATGGAACCAGTGGTGTCTACTCGCAACTTGGGGTGCACAACGGGGGTATCTCGTGGTCAATGAATAGCCAAATACCAACTCGACCATGGAACCAGTGGTGTCTACACGCAACTTGGGGTGCACAACGGGGGTATCACGTGGTCAATGAATAGCCAAATACCAACTCGACCATGGAACCAGTGGTGTCTACTCGCAACTTGGGGTGCACAACGGGGATATCACGTGGTCAATGAATAACCAAATACCAACTCGACCATGGAACCAGTGGTGTCTACACGCAACTTGGGGTGCACAACGGGGGTATCACGTGGTCAATGAATAGCCAAATACCAACTCGACCATGGAACCAGTGGTGTCTACTCGCAACTTGGGGTGCACAACGGGGGTATCACGTGGTCAATGAATAGCCAAATACCCACTCGACCATGGAACCAGTGGTGTCTACTCGCAACTTGGGGTGCACAACGGGGGTATCACGTGGTCAATGAATAGCCAAATACCAACTCGACCATGGAACCAGTGGTGTCTACTCGAAACTTGGGGTGCACAACGGGGATATGACGTGGTCAATGAATAACCAAATACCAACTCGACCATGGAACCAGTGGTGTCTACTCGCAACTTGGGGTGCACAACGGGGGTATCACGTGGTCAATGAATAGCCAAATGTCAACTCGACCATGGAACCAGTGGTGTCTACTCGCAACTTGGGGTGCACAACGGGGGTATCACGTGGTCAATGTATTGCCAAATGTCAACTCGACCATGGAACCAGTGGTGTCTACTCGCAACTTGGGGTGCACAACGGGGGTATCACGTGGTCAATGAATAGCCAAATGTCAACTCGACCATGGAACCAGTGGTGTCTACTCGCAACTTGGGGTGCACAACGGGGGTATCACGTGGTCAATGAATAGCCAAATGTCAATTCGACCATGGAACCAGTGGTGTCTACTCGCAACTTGGGGTGCACAACGGGGTATCACGTGGTCAATGAATAGCCAAATACCCACTCGACCATGGAACCAGTGGTGTCTACTCGCAACTTGGGGTGCACAACGGGGGTATGACGTGGTGAATGAATAGCCAAATACCCACTCGACCATGAAACCAGTGGTGTCTACTCGCAACTTGGGGTGCACAACGGGGGTATCACGTGGTCAATGAATAACCAAATACCAACTTGACCATGGAACCAGTGGTGTCTACTCGCAACTTGGGGTGCACAACGGGGATATCACGTGGTCAATGAATAGCCAAATACCCACTCGACCATGGAACCAGTGGTGTCTACTCGCAACTTGGGGTGCACAACGGGGATATCACGTGGTCAATGAATAGCCAAATACCCACTCGACCATGGAAATAGTGGTGTCTACTCGCAACTTGGGGTGCACAACGGGGATATGACGTGGTCAATGAATAGCCAAATACCCACTCGACCATGGAACCAGTGGTGTCTACTCGCAACTTGGGGTGCACAACGGGGATATGACGTGGTCAATGAATAGCCAAATGTCAACTCGACCATGGAACCAGTGGTGTCTACTCGCAACTTAGGGTGCACAACGGGGGTATCACGTGGTCAATGTATAGCCAAATGTCAACTCGACCATAGAACCAGTGGTGTCTACTCGCAACTTGGGGTGCACAACGGGGATATCACGTGGTCAATGAATAGCCAAATACCAACTCGACCATGGAACCAGTGGTGTCTACTCGCAACTTGGGGTGCACAACGGGGGTATCACGTGGTCAATGAATAACCAAATACCCACTCGACCATGGAACCAGTGGTGTCTACTCGCAACTTGGGGTGCACAACGGGGGTATCACGTGGTCAATGAATAGCCAAATACCCACTCGACCATGGAACCAGTGGTGTCTACTCGCAACTTGGGGTGCACAACGGGGGTATCACGTGGTCAATGAATAGCCAAATACCAACTCGACCATGGAACCAGTGGTGTCTACTCGCAACTTGGGGTGCACAACGGGGGTATCACGTGGTCAATGAATAGCCAAATACCAACTTGACCATGGAACCAGTGGTGTCTACTCGCAACTTGGGGTGCACAACGGGGGTATCACGTGGTCAATGAATAGCCAAATACCAACTCGACCATGGAACCAGTGGTGTCTACTCGCAACTTGGGGTGCACAACGGGGGTATCACGTGGTCAATGAATAGCCAAATACCAACTTGACCATGGAACCAGTGGTGTCTACTCGCAACTTGGGGTGCACAACGGGGGTATCACGTGGTCAATGAATAGCCAAATACCAACTTGACCATGGAACCAGTGGTGTCTACTCGCAACTTGGGGTGCACAACGGGGATATGACGTGGTCAATGAATAGCCAAATACCAACTCGACCATGGAACCAGTGGTGTCTACTCGCAACTTGGGGTGCACAACGGGGGTATCACGTGGTCAATGAATAGCCAAATACCAACTCGACCATGGAACCAGTGGTGTCTACTCGCAACTTGGGGTGCACAACGGGGATATCACGTGGTCAATGAATAGCCTAATACCAACTCGACCATGGAAACAGTGGTGTCTACTCGCAACTTGGGGTGCACAACGGGGGTATCACGTGGTCAATGAATAGCCAAATACCCACTCGACCATGGAACCATTGGTGTCTACTCGCAACTTGGGGTGCACAACGGGGGTATCACGTGGTCAATGAATAGCCAAATGTCAACTCGACCATGGAACCAGTGGTGTCTACACGCAACTTGGGGTGCACAACGGGGGTATCACGTGGTCAATGAATAGCCAAATACCAACTCGACCATGGAACCAGTGGTGTCTACTCGCAACTTGGGGTGCACAACGGGGGTATCACGTGGTCAATGAATAGCCAAATACCCACTCGACCATGGAACCAGTGGTGTCTACTCGCAACTTGGGGTGCACAACGGGGGTATCACGTGGTCAATGAATAGCCAAATACCAACTCGACCATGGAACCAGTGGTGTCTACTCGAAACTTGGGGTGCACAACGGGGATATGACGTGGTCAATGAATAACCAAATACCAACTCGACCATGGAACCAGTGGTGTCTACTCGCAACTTGGGGTGCACAACGGGGGTATCACGTGGTCAATGAATAGCCAAATGTCAACTCGACCATGGAACCAGTGGTGTCTACTCGCAACTTGGGGTGCACAACGGGGGTATCACGTGGTCAATGTATTGCCAAATGTCAACTCGACCATGGAACCAGTGGTGTCTACTCGCAACTTGGGGTGCACAACGGGGGTATCACGTGGTCAATGAATAGCCAAATGTCAACTCGACCATGGAACCAGTGGTGTCTACTCGCAACTTGGGGTGCACAACGGGGGTATCACGTGGTCAATGAATAGCCAAATGTCAATTCGACCATGGAACCAGTGGTGTCTACTCGCAACTTGGGGTGCACAACGGGGTATGACGTGGTCAATGAATAGCCAAATACCCACTCGACCATGGAACCAGTGGTGTCTACTCGCAACTTGGGGTGCACAACGGGGGTATGACGTGGTGAATGAATAGCCAAATACCCACTCGACCATGAAACCAGTGGTGTCTACTCGCAACTTGGGGTGCACAACGGGGGTATCACGTGGTCAATGAATAACCAAATACCAACTTGACCATGGAACCAGTGGTGTCTACTCGCAACTTGGGGTGCACAACGGGGATATCACGTGGTCAATGAATAGCCAAATACCCACTCGACCATGGAACCAGTGGTGTCTACTCGCAACTTGGGGTGCACAACGGGGATATCACGTGGTCAATGAATAGCCAAATACCCACTCGACCATGGAAATAGTGGTGTCTACTCGCAACTTGGGGTGCACAACGGGGATATGACGTGGTCAATGAATAGCCAAATACCCACTCGACCATGGAACCAGTGGTGTCTACTCGCAACTTGGGGTGCACAACGGGGATATGACGTGGTCAATGAATAGCCAAATGTCAACTCGACCATGGAACCAGTGGTGTCTACTCGCAACTTAGGGTGCACAACGGGGGTATCACGTGGTCAATGTATAGCCAAATGTCAACTCGACCATAGAACCAGTGGTGTCTACTCGCAACTTGGGGTGCACAACGGGGATATCACGTGGTCAATGAATAGCCAAATACCAACTCGACCATGGAACCAGTGGTGTCTACTCGCAACTTGGGGTGCACAACGGGGGTATCACGTGGTCAATGAATAACCAAATACCCACTCGACCATGGAACCAGTGGTGTCTACTCGCAACTTGGGGTGCACAACGGGGGTATCACGTGGTCAATGAATAGCCAAATACCCACTCGACCATGGAACCAGTGGTGTCTACTCGCAACTTGGGGTGCACAACGGGGGTATCACGTGGTCAATGAATAGCCAAATACCAACTCGACCATGGAACCAGTGGTGTCTACTCGCAACTTGGGGTGCACAACGGGGGTATCACGTGGTCAATGAATAGCCAAATACCAACTTGACCATGGAACCAGTGGTGTCTACTCGCAACTTGGGGTGCACAACGGGGGTATCACGTGGTCAATGAATAGCCAAATACCAACTCGACCATGGAACCAGTGGTGTCTACTCGCAACTTGGGGTGCACAACGGGGGTATCACGTGGTCAATGAATAGCCAAATACCAACTTGACCATGGAACCAGTGGTGTCTACTCGCAACTTGGGGTGCACAACGGGGGTATCACGTGGTCAATGAATAGCCAAATACCAACTTGACCATGGAACCAGTGGTGTCTACTCGCAACTTGGGGTGCACAACGGGGATATGACGTGGTCAATGAATAGCCAAATACCAACTCGACCATGGAACCAGTGGTGTCTACTCGCAACTTGGGGTGCTCAACGGGGGTATCACGTGGTCAATGAATAGCCAAATACCAACTCGACCATGGAACCAGTGGTGTCTACTCGCAACTTGGGGTGCACAACGGGGATATCAGGTGGTCAATGAATAGCCTAATACCAACTCGACCATGGAACCAGTGGTGTCTACTCGCAACTTGGGGTGCACAACGGGGGTATCACGTGGTCAATGAATAGCCAAATACCCACTCGACCATGGAACCATTGGTGTCTACTCGCAACTTGGGGTGCACAACGGGGGTATCACGTGGTCAATGAATAGCCAAATGTCAACTCGACCATGGAACCAGTGGTGTCTACTCGCAACTTGGGGTGCTCAACGGGGATATCACGTGGTCTCTGAATAGCCAAATACCAACTCGACCATGGAACCAGTGGTGTCTACTCGCAACTTGGGGTGCTCAACGGGGATATCACGTGGTTAATGAATAGCCAAATACCAACTTGATCATGGAACCAGTGGTGTCTACTCGCAACTTGGGGTGCACAACGGGGGTATCACGTGGTCAATGAATAGCCAAATACCAACTCGACCATGGAACCAGTGGTGTCTACACGCAACTTGGGGTGCACAACGGGGGTATCACGTGGTCAATGAATAGCCAAATACCAACTCGACCATGGAACCAGTGGTGTCTACTCGCAACTTGGGGTGCACAACGGGGGTATCACGTGGTCAATGAATAGCCAAATACCCACTCGACCATGGAACCAGTGGTGTCTACTCGCAACTTGGGGTGCACAACGGGGGTATCACGTGGTCAATGAATAGCCAAATACCAACTCGACCATGGAACCAGTGGTGTCTACTCGCAACTTGGGGTGCACAGCGGGGATATCACGTGGTCAATGAATAGCCAAATACCAACTCGACCATGGAACCAGTGGTGTCTACTCGCAACTTGGGGTGCACAACGGGGGTATGACGTGGTCAATGAATAGCCAAATACCAACTCGACCATGGAACCAGTGGTGTCTACTCGCAACTTGGGGTGCACAACGGGGGTATCACTTGGTCAATGAATAGCCAAATACCCACTCGACCATGGAACCAGTGGTGTCTACTCGCAACTTGGGGTGCACAACGGGGGTATCACGTGGTCAATGAATAGCCAAATACCCACTCGACCATGGAACCAGTGGTGTCTACTCGCAACTTGGGGTGCACAACGGGCGTATCACCTGGTCAATGAAGAGCCAAATACAAACTTTACCATGGAACCAGTGGTGTCTACTCGCAACTTGGGGTGCACAACGGGGATATCACGTGGTCAATGAATAGCCAAATACCAACTCGACCATGGAACCAGTGGTGTCTACTCGCAACTTGGCCCCCCTGTGGGTGGGGGGTTTAGAATACACCCACGGTATCCCCTGCCTGTCGTAAGAGGCGACTAAAAGGGGCGACCTTGGCTATACTTTACGGACTCCGCGTTGTTTTGTGAATTGGACCCCCAGTGGGTGGGAGGAAGCGAATACATCCACGGTAATCCCTGCCAGTCGTAAAAGGCGACTAAAAGGGCTTCTCGGAACGGTCCCCTTTCGAGGGTTTGACAGTCAGCTCTAAAAGACATACACCCTTGCGGTATAACTCTCATTAGGTTATATCGCACTTCTTTCCGTCACTGCTTTCAGGGTCTGGCAACCAAAATTTCTATATGTGCGTGCTGTTAGGGGATGGGCCACTTACGCTAGCGACTACGCTCAAAAGCCTGTTCCGGTCACGGCCGCGCCGACAGGTGGGTGTGCCATGTACCCGTTCAGTAGTATCCGCCTGACTACGCAGGTCCCCGCACAGCCGAATGTCTGAGCTGTAAAATCCAGTATATGCCAAGGGGTACATGCCGATACGGCATTGTAAAACATCGGACCCACGGGCAATGCCTTCCAAGCTAGGCGGGCCTTGCCCTGGCTGGGTAGCGCCTACTGTGACGGCCCGTGATCGGATGTCGGTGGCATTCGGGGAGGATGATCTGGCCATGGGTTCTAAAAGAAAAATCCCCAACCAGGGTGGACGTACGCCCAAACAGGGTGGTCCTACACTCAAGTCTTTAACATTTGATTCCCTACGGGGATCAACCCCCTGGGAACAATCTGTGCGTGAAAATCTGGGTACTAACACCCCCAAGTTTCTGGTAGCTACCAGAACAGATGGGGGTGATTTCAAGCTGGTAAAGAGTATTTTGTTTTCTCGCCACATAGAAGGTGTCTATGGTGAGCTTGATAAAGTACAAAAGATGAGGAACGGTAGCTTGTTGCTCAAGACTAGGACTGGAGAGCAAGTTGAACAACTGTTGCAATGTGACCACTTTTGCGACATTCCCATCAAAGTGGAAAAGCACACGTCCCTGAATCTGGTCCGAGGAGTTATTTTCCACCGGGACCTGATTCTGAACACTGACGAGGAGCTCAAGGAGGATATGCGGCACCGTCACGTGACTGATGTCCGGCGCATTACGCGCAAGGTCAATGGTCAAATCGTGGATACTGGTGCTTTCATTATTTCCTTTGAGCTTTCGGTGCTCCCGGAGAAAGTCAAGGTTACAAGTTACCGTTGTGACGTACGGCCTTATATCCCTCCGCCAATGAGGTGTTATAAATGCCAGAAGTTCGGGCACATGTTATCCCGATGCTCGAGCCCCGCAATCTGCGGAACATGCGGTAAGGTACCACACGAAGCGGAAGAGTGCACAACACCTTATCAGTGCACTAATTGCCCTGGATTTCATTCTCCTCGGGACAGGAACTGCCCTGTCTTCCTGAGTGAGAAGAAAATCCAGGAGATCAAAACACTGGATGGTCTGACCTACCAGGAGGCCCGCAAGAAGTACCGTACCACGACTTCGCCTTCTCCAACGATTGATTATAGAGCCATAATACCAAATTTGGTCCCGGCTACCTCATCTTTTGTTCCAGCTGTGAAACCTGCAACTGAGTTTCCTGTTCCAAAACCAGCTCCTAACATTATAACGGAAAGCCCGAAGGTGACTTCAACTCCACCTTCGGCCAGCACGAAGGCTGTGCGAGCGAAGGCTGCTCCGCCCGCACAGCAGGGGAGGAAGTTGAAGACTTCCTCCCCACTCGGGAGGAAGTCGAAGTCTTCCTCCCCATCCAAACGGTCGGCGAAAGCCGCGCCGAAGCCGGCGGAGGCGGCATCGTCGACCAGGGTCAGGACTTCGGCTCCTGACCCGTCTATATACCTTAAAGAGCCGGGGGCGGGTAAGAAGGGACCCCGCACTACGCATTCCCTTTCTCCAAAAAAGGGGAAGCCATCCGCGCCAACACCTGCGGATGCTTCTGCGCCTGGGGACGTTTCGGCCCCCAGATCTTCGCGCTCCCCACGGAGATCCCCCCGCCGCCGAACTGCGTCCAGGAAATCATCTACCGAGTCGATTCACTCCATGAACTCGCCTGAGGACATGGAGATTATAGTCGACGTAGTGACTGTAGATTCTCCAGAGTCAAAGTTGGAGTAGCTTGCTGCTCCAACTTATTCCCTAAGTTCACACAATGGCACTGTTACAGTGGAATTGTAACAGTTATGACAGGCATTTGACAGAGCTCCGTCAGCTTATTGCCAAATACGCGGCGAGTATAGTCTGCCTACAGGAAACAAACCTCAGACCTGATCACGAGACTGTTCTGAGAGGTTTCCGACTATACTCTAAAGAGCGACAAGACGCCGCCCGGGCTTCCGGGGGCGTTTGTACCTTCGTTCGCTCTGACTGCTATAGTGAGGAGTTTCCACTCGCCACTCCTCTGGAAGCTATTGCAGTTCGCGTGTCCTTGCCTGCTATGACAACTGTTTGTAACGTGTACCTTCCACCGAACCAACCCCTTGATATTAATGACGTCTTAGATCTTGTTGATCAACTTCCAGTCCCTTTCCTACTCGTGGGTGATTTCAACTCTCATCACCCCCACTGGGGATCACCATCTTCCTGCCCCAGAGGAAGGGACGTGGAAGGCTTAATTCAAGGGTTGGATTTATGTCTATTAAATACAGGGGAAGCTACACATTTTAGCTTAGCGCACGGCACGTACTCACACATTGACTTGAGTGTGTGTAGCCGTGCGCTGGTCCCCTTATTTGGCTGGTATGTACACGATGACCTCTGTGACAGTGACCATTTCCCGATCGTTCTTACCCTTCTGAACCAGACGCCCGTTGAGTTCCCCAGTCGTTGGGTTCTCAAGCGGGCAAATTGGCCCTCGTTTCAAGAACGAGCTGTATTCGTTGATCTTGGTTGCCGGAGCGTCGATGACGAGGTACAGCACATCACCGATGTGCTTCTTGCTGCCGCCGAGGAGTCCATTCCATCCTTTTCTGGGACTCCTCGTCGCAAACTCGTCCCTTGGTGGACAGAGGATATTGCAGCGGCAATAAGAGACCGTCGTCGAGCTCATAAGCACTACCGTCGGCGTCCAACCATGGCCAATTTGGTGGCGTTTAAGAAATTCCGTGCCAAGGCACGGATTCTTATTCGCCAGAGTAAGAAACAATCCTGGGAACGGTATGTGTCTTCTATTACGGCACATACACCCTCCTCTCAAGTGTGGACTAAACTGCGACGCATTTCGGGAATTCAGACATCTTCTACTGTACCGGGAATTTCCATTGCTAATGAACTGGTTACAGATCCTTATCGCGTTGCAAACCATCTCGCCTCGTATTTTGCGGATATATCCGGTTCCGATAACTATGACCCTGCCTTCGTGGCCCTGAAGCGCGAAGCGGAACGTTTCCATCTTAGTTTTGCTTCCCGCGCTTCGGAGGAGTACAACGTGCCCTTTACGGAGTGGGAACTCCGCGGAGCGCTGGCGCTCTGCAGGGACACGTCTCCTGGCCCGGATAATATTCACAACCAAATGCTTAAACACCTTAACGATGAGAGCATTCGCTATTTGCTCAGGGTGTTTAATCGTATCTGGTTGGAAGGTGTGTTTCCAGCGCAATGGCAGGAAGGTATCATTATACCTATCCTGAAGCCCGATAAGGATCCCAAATTGTCAGGGAGTTACAGACCTATTTGTCTCACAAACGGTTTGTGCAAGCTCTTTGAGAGGATGGTCAATCGGCGCCTGGTGTGGGTCCTGGAGAAACGGGGACTCCTGTCTGAATACCAGTGTGGTTTCAGGGCGTCACGGTGTACCAACGACCATCTGGTACGCCTGGAGACTGCCATACAGGACGCTTTTCTCCGGAGACAGCACCTAGTCGCTGTTTTCTTTGACCTCGAGAAGGCCTATGACACCACTTGGCGTTACGGCATCCTCTCTACCCTGCATCAATGGAAATTCCGAGGTAACTTGCCGGTTTTTATTGCGAATTTTCTGTCCCTTCGCCTGTTCCGTGTCCGAATAGGGGGGACATATTCGCAATAGCATATACAGGAAAACGGAGTCCCACAGGGATCGGTGCTTAGCGTAACATTATTTGCGATTGCCATAAACGGTATAGTCGCTGCTGCTGGTCCAGCAGTGGTACCGTCGCTATATGTAGACGACTTTGCTCTACATTATAGTGCGCAAAATATGGCGGTCGCTGAACGACAGCTACAACAAGCTATTCGGAGAGTGGAACGCTGGACACTGGAGCATGGCTTTCGATTCTCAACCGCTAAGTCCTCGGTTGTCCATTTCTGCCGAAAGCGCACCCTCCATCCAGATCCTGAGCTTTATCTGGGCAATGTAGCTATGCCTGTTGTTGCTGCGTACCGGTTCCTTGGGCTCCTTTTCGATCAGAAATTGACGTGGGAACCACACGTGCGGTGTTTGAAAACTGCCTGCGCTAAGAAACTCAACATGTTGCGGTTTCTTAGCGGCACATCATGGGGAGCGGACCGCGTGGTGCTCCTGCGCTTTTATAAGTCACTGATTTTATCTAGGTTAGATTATGGCAGTGTAGCATATGGTTCGGCCCGTAAGTCAGTGCTTGTTAAACTGGACAGTGTCCACCACGGCGGTGTGAGGCTGGCGACGGGTGCCTTCCGGACAAGCCCAGTCGTCAGCTTGCTCGCCGAGGCTGGCGTACCTCCTTTACACCTGAGACGCCAACAAGTACTGCTGACCTATGCTGCAACTATTCGACAGATGCCACTTCATCCAAGCTATCCATGTTTGTTTTCCAATCCGAATCGCCGGCTGTATGATGTGCTCGCCCGAGCCACTCGGCCGGCGGGGATTCGCTTGGATGACTTATACCGTCGGTTCCGATTTCCTTCTGTCTCCTGTATCGTCCGAGTACCTAGCAAGGCCCCTCCGTGGATGGTCTCTCGCCCTGATATCATCCTGGATCTGCACACCGGCCCCAAGTCGGACACGGACTCCTCCGTCCATCGGAGGTTGTTCCAGTCCGTGGTGACACGGTATCCGGGATCAGGGCTTGTATTCACGGACGGTTCGAGGGTAAACAAGAAAGTAGGCTGTGCATTTGTGGTTGAGGATCGTCGGTTTCTCTTTTCACTTCCCGAGGCGTGTAGCGTGTACACTGCGGAGCTCTATGCCATCTTAGAGGCTCTGCGGTACACGTTATCAGACGATCACCAGCACTTTCTTTTGTGTACTGACTCTCTGAGTGCGCTGCAGGCGATCGATGTGTGTTTCCCGAAGCACCCGTTGGTCCAGCGTGTGCACGACCTGCTCGTCAGTTCGCGTAACGCTGGAACCGGGGTGACCTTTGTGTGGCTTCCTAGCCACATGGGTATTGCGGGAAACGAGCTTGCTGATCAGGCGGCGAGAGAGGCAGTCGCACTGCCCTCGCTACCGTATAAGGTGCCTGCTAGTGATGTGCGCTCTCAGTTGCGGCATACGATCCTGTCGCATTGGGAGGAGGCATGGCGTGCCACGCCTCCACCCAACAAACTGAGAGGCATCAAGGAGACAACGAAGGTGTGGAAATCTTCCTTCCGATCTCTCCGGAAGGAAGCTGTGGTACTCTGTCGACTCCGGATCGGCCATGGGATTGCTACGCACTCCCACTTGCTAAAGAGAGAAGATCCTCCTGTGTGTACTTGCGGCGCCCACCTAACCGTGGCACACCTTCTCTTGGAGTGTGTGGATCTGGCCGATCTGCGCAGGACTCTTAAACTGCCTAATACCCTCTCCCTTATTCTCCGTGATGACGAGCCGTCAGCTGACCTCGTCATCCGGTTCATGAGGGAGAGTGGTTACTTTTTTAAGTTTTAAGGTGTAGTTCCGACTTTTAATTGTGGTTAAATCTGTTTTATGTTTTTTATTGTGTTATGTATTGTATTGTTCCCTATGCCTTATTTGTTTTATCCTTTTTTACCATCCGCCTTTTATTCTTTTTATTCAAATAAGGCATAATTTTTGGGGCTCACTGTCTGTTTTATAAACACCATTTTCGCTTCATCCATGGCAGTGAGTTGTTTTTATCTACATCCTTTCATTTCACGTCATTCCATTTCATTAGGGGCCGATAACCTCGATGTTAGGCCCCTTAAAACAACAATTATCATCATCATCATCATCGCAACTTGGGGTGCACAACGGGGTATGACGTGGTCAATGAATAGCCAAATACCAACTCGACCATGGAACCAGGGGTGTCTACTCGCAACTTGGGGTGCACAACGGGGGTATCACGTGGTCAATGAATAGCCAAATACCCACTCGACCATGGAACCAGTGGTGTCTACTCGCAACTTGGGGTGCACAACGGGGGTATCACCTGGTCAATGAATAGCCAAATACCCACTCGACCATGAAACCAGTGGTGTCTACTCGCAACTTGGGGTGCACAACGGGGGTATCACCTGGTCAATGAATAGCCAAATGCCAACTCGACCATGGAACCAGTGGTGTCTACTCGCAACTTGGGGTGCACAACGGGGGTATCACCTGGTCAATGAATAGCCAAATACCAACTCGACCATGGAACCAGTGGTGTCTACTCGTAACTTGGGGTGCACAACGGGGGTATCACCTTGTCAATGAATAGCCAAATACCAACTCGACCATGGAACCAGTGGTGTCTACTCGCAACTTGGGGTGCACAACGGGGGTATCACCTGGTCAATGAATAGCCAAATACCAACTCGACCATGCAACCAGTGGTGTCTACTCGCAACTTGGGGTGCACAACGGGGGTATCACGTGGTCAATGAATAGCCAAATACCAACTCGACCATGGAACCAGTGGTGTCTACTCACAACTTGGGGTGCACAATGGTGATATGACGTGGTCAATGAATAGCCAAATACCAACTCGACCATGGAACCAGTGGTGTCTACTCGCAACTTGGGGTGCACAACGGGGGTATCACGTGGTCAGTGAATAGCCAAATACCAACTCGACCATGGAACCAGTGGTGTCTACTCGCAACTTGGGGTGCACAACGGGGGTATCACGTGGTCAATGTATAGCCAAATGTCAACTCGACCATGGAACCAGTGGTGTCTACTCGCAACTTGGGGTGCACAACGGGGGTATCACGTGGTCAATGAATAGCCAAATGTCAACTCGACCATGGAACCAGTGGTGTCTACTCGCAACTTGGGGTGCACAACGGGGGTATCACGTGGTCAATGAATAGCCAAATGTCAATTCGACCATGGAACCAGTGGTGTCTACTCGCAACTTGGGGTGCACAACGGGGGTATCACGTGGTCAATGAATAGCCAAATACCCACTCGACCATGGAACCAGTGGTGTCTACTCGCAACTTGGGGTGCACAACGGGGTATGACGTGGTCAATGAATAGCCAAATACCCACTCGACCATGGAACCAGTGGTGTCTACTCGCAACTTGGGGTGCACAACGGGGATATCACGTGGTCAATGAATAACCAAATACCAACTCGACCATGGAACCAGTGGTGTCTACTCGCAACTTGGGGTGCACAACGGGGGTATGACGTGGTAAATGAATAGCCAAATACCCACTCGACCATGGAACCAGTGGTGTCTACTCGCAACTTGGGGTGCACAACGGGGATATGACGTGGTCAATGAATAGCCAAATACCCACTCGACCATGGAACCAGTGGTGTCTACTCGCAACTTGGGGTGCACAACGGGGATATGACGTGGTCAATGAATAGCCAAATACCCACTCGACCATGGAACCAGTGGTGTCTACTCGCAACTTGGGGTGCACAACGGGGATATGACGTGGTCAATGAATAGCCAAATACCCACTCGACCATGGAACCAGTGGTGTCTACTCGCAACTTGGGGTGCACAACGGGGGTATCACGTGGTCAATGAATAGCCAAATGTCAACTCGACCATGGAACCAGTGGTGTCTACTCGCAACTTGGGGTGCACAACGGGGGTATCACGTGGTCAATGAATAGCCAAATACCAACTCGACCATGGAACCAGTGGTGTCTACTCGCAACTTGGGGTGCACAACGGGGATATGACGTGGTCAATGAATAGCCAAATACCCACTCGACCATGGAACCAGTGGTGTCTACTCGCAACTTGGGGTGCACAACGGGGGTATCACGTGGTCAATGAATAGCCAAATGTCAACTCGACCATGGAACCAGTGGTGTCTACTCGCAACTTGGGGTGCTCAACGGGGATATCACGTGGTCAATGAATAGCCAAATACCAACTCGACCATGGAACCAGTGGTGTCTACTCGCAACTTGGGGTGCACAACGGGGGTATCACGTGGTCAATGAATAGCCAAATACCAACTCGACCATGGAACCAGTGGTGTCTACTCGCAACTTGGGGTGCACAACGGGGGTATCACGTGGTCAATGAATAGCCAAATGTCAACTCGACCATGGAACCAGTGGTGTCTACTCGCAACTTGGGGTGCTCAACGGGGATATCACGTGGTCAATGAATAGCCAAATACCAACTCGACCATGGAACCAGTGGTGTCTACTCGCAACTTGGGGTGCACAACGGGGGTATCACGTGGTCAATGAATAGCCAAATACCAACTCGACCATGGAACCAGTGGTGTCTACTCGCAACTTGGGGTGCACAACGGGGGTATCACGTGGTCAATGAATAGCCAAATACCAACTCGACCATGGAACCAGTGGTGTCTACTCGCAACTTGGGGTGCACAACGGGGGTATCACGTGGTCAATGAATAGCCAAGTACCAACTCGACCATGGAACCAGTGGTGTCTACTCGCAACTTGGGGTGCACAACGGGGGTATCACGTGGTCAATGAATAGCCAAATACCAACTCGACCATGGAACAAGTGGTGTCTACTCGCAACTTGGGGTGCACAACGGGGGTATCACGTGGTCAATGAATAGCCAAATACCAACTCGACCATGGAACCAGTGGTGTCTACTCGCAACTTGGGGTGCACAACGGGGGTATCACGTGGTCAATGAATAGCCAAATACCAACTCGACCATGGAACCAGTGGTGTCTACTCGCAACTTGGGGTGCACAACGGGGGTATCACGTGGTCAATGAATAGCCAAATACCAACTCGACCATGGAACCAGTGGTGTCTACTCGCAACTTGGGTTGCACAACGGGGGTATCACGTGGTCAATGAATAGCCAAATACCAACTCGACCATGGAACCAGTGGTGTCTACTCGCAACTTGGGGTGCACAACGGGGGTATGACGTGGTCAATGAATAGCCAAATACCAACTCGACCATGGAACCAGTGGTGTCTACTCGCAACTTGGGGTGCACAACGGGGGTATCACGTGGTCAATGAATAGCCAAATACCCACTCGACCATGGAACCAGTGGTGTCTACTCGCAACTTGGGGTGCACAACGGGGGTATGACGTGGTAAATGAATAGCCAAATACCCACTCGACCATGGAACCAGTGGTGTCTACTCGCAACTTGGGGTGCACAACGGGGATATGACGTGGTCAATGAATAGCCAAATACCCACTCGACCATGGAACCAGTGGTGTCTACTCGCAACTTGGGGTGCACAACGGGGATATGACGTGGTCAATGAATAGCCAAATACCCACTCGACCATGGAACCAGTGGTGTCTACTCGCAACTTGGGGTGCACAACGGGGATATGACGTGGTCAATGAATAGCCAAATACCCACTCGACCATGGAACCAGTGGTGTCTACTCGCAACTTGGGGTGCACAACGGGGGTATCACGTGGTCAATGAATAGCCAAATGTCAACTCGACCATGGAACCAGTGGTGTCTACTCGCAACTTGGGGTGCACAACGGGGGTATCACGTGGTCAATGAATAGCCAAATACCAACTCGACCATGGAACCAGTGGTGTCTACTCGCAACTTGGGGTGCACAACGGGGATATGACGTGGTCAATGAATAGCCAAATACCCACTCGACCATGGAACCAGTGGTGTCTACTCGCAACTTGGGGTGCACAACGGGGGTATCACGTGGTCAATGAATAGCCAAATGTCAACTCGACCATGGAACCAGTGGTGTCTACTCGCAACTTGGGGTGCTCAACGGGGATATCACGTGGTCAATGAATAGCCAAATACCAACTCGACCATGGAACCAGTGGTGTCTACTCGCAACTTGGGGTGCACAACGGGGGTATCACGTGGTCAATGAATAGCCAAATACCAACTCGACCATGGAACCAGTGGTGTCTACTCGCAACTTGGGGTGCACAACGGGGGTATCACGTGGTCAATGAATAGCCAAATGTCAACTCGACCATGGAACCAGTGGTGTCTACTCGCAACTTGGAGTGCTCAACGGGGATATCACGTGGTCAATGAATAGCCAAATACCAACTCGACCATGGAACCAGTGGTGTCTACTCGCAACTTGGGGTGCACAACGGGGGTATCACGTGGTCAATGAATAGCCAAATACCAACTCGACCATGGAACCAGTGGTGTCTACTCGCAACTTGGGGTGCACAACGGGGGTATCACGTGGTCAATGAATAGCCAAATACCAACTCGACCATGGAACCAGTGGTGTCTACTCGCAACTTGGGGTGCACAACGGGGGTATCACGTGGTCAATGAATAGCCAAATACCAACTCGACCATGGAACCAGTGGTGTCTACTCGCAACTTGGGGTGCACAACGGGGGTATCACGTGGTCAATGAATAGCCAAATACCAACTCGACCATGGAACCAGTGGTGTCTACTCGCAACTTGGGGTGCACAACGGGGGTATCACGTGGTCAATGAATAGCCAAATACCAACTCGACCATGGAACCAGTGGTGTCTACTCGCAACTTGGGGTGCACAACGGGGGTATCACGTGGTCAATGAATAGCCAAATACCAACTCGACCATGGAACCAGTGGTGTCTACTCGCAACTTGGGGTGCACAACGGGGGTATCACGTGGTCAATGAATAGCCAAATACCAACTCGACCATGGAACCAGTGGTGTCTACTCGCAACTTGGGTTGCACAACGAAGGTATCACGTGGTCAATGAATAGCCAAATACCAACTCGACCATGGAACCAGTGGTGTCTACTCGCAACTTGGGGTGCACAACGGGGGTATGACGTGGTCAATGAATAGCCAAATACCAACTCGACCATGGAACCAGTGGTGTCTACTCGCAACTTGGGGTGCACAACGGGGATATCACGTGGTCAATGAATAGCCAAATACCCACTCGACCATGGAACCAGTGGTGTCTACTCGCAACTTGGGGTGCACAACGGGGGTATCACCTGGTCAATGAATAGCCAAATACCCACTCGACCATGGAACCAGTGGTGTCTACTCGCAACTTGGGGTGAACAACGGGCGTATCACCTGGTCAATGAAGAGCCAAATACCAACTTTACCATGGAACCAGTGGTGTCTACTCGCAACTTGGGGTGCACAACGGGGATATCACGTGGTCAATGAATAGCCAAATACCAACTCGACCATGGAACAAGTGGTGTCTACTCGCAACTTGGGGTGCACAACGGGGTATGACGTGGTCAATGAATAGCCAAATACCAACTCGACCATGGAACCAGGGGTGTCTACTCGCAACTTGGGGTGCACAACGGGGGTATCACGTGGTCAATGAATAGCCAAATACCCACTCGACCATGGAACCAGTGGTGTCTACTCGCAACTTGGGGTGCACAACGGGGGTATCACC
This sequence comes from Meconema thalassinum, assembly GCA_946902985.2. Lineage (NCBI taxonomy): Eukaryota > Metazoa > Arthropoda > Insecta > Orthoptera > Tettigoniidae > Meconema > Meconema thalassinum. Next base: position 439,195,988 of record OX336394.1, on the reverse strand, counting down.
TGTTCAATGAATAGCCAAATACCCACTCGACCATGAAACCAGTGGTGTCTACTCGCAACTTGGGGTGCACAACGGGGGTATCACCTGGTCAATGAATAGCCAATACCAACTCGACCATGGAACCAGTGGTGTCTACTCGCAACTTGGGGTGCACAACGGGGATATCACGTGGTCAATGAATAGCCAAATACCCACTCGACCATGGAACCAGTGGTGTCTACTCGCAACTTGGGGTGCACAACGGGGATATGACGTGGTCAATGAATAGCCAAATACCCACTTGACCATGGAACCAGTGGTGTCTACTCGCAACTTGGGGTGCACAACGGGGATATGACGTGGTCAATGAATAGCCAAATACCCACTCGACCATGGAACCAGTGGTGTCTACTCGCAACTTGGGGTGCACAACGGGGATATGACGAGGTCAATGAATAGCCAAATACCCACTCGACCATGGAACCAGTGGTGTCTACTCGCAACTTGGGGTGCACAACGGGGGTATGACGTGGTCAATGAATAGCCAATTACCCACTCGACCATGGAACCAGTGGTGTCTACTCGCAACTTGGGGTGCACAACGGGGATATGACGTGGTCAATGAATAGCCAAATACCCACTCGACCATGGAACCAGGGGTGTCTACTCGCATCTTGGGGTGCACAACGGGGGTATCACGTGGTCAATGAATAGCCAAATACCAACTCGACCATGGAACCAGTGGTGTCTACTCGCAACTTGGGGTGCACAACGGGGGTATCACGTGGTCAATGAATAGCCAAATACCCACTCGACCATGGAACCAGTGGTGTCTACTCGCAACTTGGGGTACACAACGGGGGTATCACCTGGCCAATGAATAACCAAATACCAACTCGACCATGGAACCAGTGGTGTCTACTCGCAACTTGGGGTGCACAACGGGGATATCACGTGGTCAATGAATAGCCAAATACCCACACGACCATGGAACCAGTGGTGTCTACTCGTAACTTGGGGTGCACAACGGGGGTATCACCTTGTCAATGAATAGCCAAATACCAACTCGACCATGGAACCAGTGGTGTCTACTCGCAACTTGGGGTGCACAAAGGGGGTATCACCTGGTCAATGAATAGCCAAATACCAACTCGACCATGCAACCAGTGGTGTCTACTCGCAACTTGGGGTGCACAACGGGGGTATCACGTGGTCAATGAATAGCCAAATACCAACTCGACCATGGAACCAGTGGTGTCTACTCACAACTTGGGGTGCACAATGGTGATATGACGTGGTCAATGAATAGCCAAATACCAACTCGACCATGGAACCAGTGGTGTCTACTCGCAACTTGGGGTGCACAACGGGGGTATCACGTGGTCAGTGAATAGCCAAATACCAACTCGACCATGGAACCAGTGGTGTCTACTCGCAACTTGGGGTGCACAACGGGGGTATCACGTGGTCAATGTATAGCCAAATGTCAACTCGACCATGGAACCAGTGGTGTCTACTCGCAACTTGGGTTGCACAACGGGGGTATCACGTGGTCAATGAATAGCCAAATGTCAACTCGACCATGGAACCAGTGGTGTCTACTCGCAACTTGGGGTGCACAACGGGGGTATCACGTGGTCAATGAATAGCCAAATGTCAATTCGACCATGGAACCAGTGGTGTCTACTCGCAACTTGGGGTGCACAACGGGGGTATCACGTGGTCAATGAATAGCCAAATACCCACTCGACCATGGAACCAGTGGTGTCTACTCGCAACTTGGGGTGCACAACGGGGATATCACGTGGTCAATGAATAACCAAATACCAACTCGACCATGGAACCAGTGGTGTCTACTCGCAACTTGGGGTGCACAACGGGGGTATGACGTGGTTAATGAATAGCCAAATACCCACTCGACCATGGAACCAGTGGTGTCTACTCGCAACTTGGGGTGCACAACGGGGATATGACGTGGTCAATGAATAGCCAAATACCCACTCGACCATGGAACCAGTGGTGTCTACTCGCAACTTGGGGTGCACAACGGGGATATGACGTGGTCAATGAATAGCCAAATACCCACTCGACCATGGAACCAGTGGTGTCTACTCGCAACTTGGGGTGCACAACGGGGATATGACGTGGTCAATGAATAGCCAAATACCCACTCGACCATGGAACCAGTGGTGTCTACTCGCAACTTGGGGTGCACAACGGGGGTATCACGTGGTCAATGAATAGCCAAATACCCACTCGACCATGAAACCAGTGGTGTCTACTCGCAACTTGGGGTGCACAACGGGGGTATCACGTGGTCAATGAATAGCCAAATACCAACTCGACCATGGAACCAGTGGTGTCTACTCGCAACTTGGGGTGCACAACGGGGGTATCACGTGGTCAATGAATAGCCAAATGTCAACTCGACCATGGAACCAGTGGTGTCTACTCGCAACTTGGGGTGCTCAACGGGGATATCACGTGGTCAATGAATAGCCAAATACCAACTCGACAATGGAACCAGTGGTGTCTACTCGCAACTTGGGGTGCACAACGGGGGTATCACGTGGTCAATGAATAGCCAAATACCAACTCGACCATGGAACCAATGGTGTCTACTCGCAACTTGGGGTGCACAACGGGGGTATCACGTGGTCAATGAATAGCCAAATACCAACTCGACCATGGAACCAGTGGTGTCTACTCGCAACTTGGGGTGCACAACGGGGGTATCACGTGGTCAATGAATAGCCAAATACCAACTCGACCATGGAACCAGTGGTGTCTACTCGCAACTTGGGGAGCACAACGGGGGTATCACGTGGTCAATGAATAGCCAAATACCAACTCGACCATGGAACCAGTGGTGTCTACTCGCAACTTGGGGTGCACAACGGGGGTATCACGTGGTCAATGAATAGCCAAATACCAACTCGACCATGGAACCAGTGGTGTCTACTCGCAACTTGGGGTGCACAACGGGGGTATCACGTGGTCAATGAATAGCCAAATACCAACTCGACCATGGAACCAGTGGTGTCTACTCGCAACTTGGGGTGCACAACGGGGGTATCACGTGGTCAATGAATAGCCAAATACCAACTCGACCATGGAACCAGTGGTGTCTACTCGCAACTTGGGTTGCACAACGGGGGTATCACGTGGTCAATGAATAGCCAAATACCAACTCGACCATGGAACCAGTGGTGTCTACTCGCAACTTGGGGTGCACAACGGGGGTATCACGTGGTCAATGAATAGCCAAATTCCCACTCGACCATGGAACCAGTGGTGTCTACTCGCAACTTGGGGTGCACAACGGGGGTATCACCTGGTCAATGAATAGCCAAATACCCACTCGACCATGGAACCAGTGGTGTCTACTCGCAACTTGGGGTGCACAACGGGCGTATCACCTGGTCAATGAAGAGCCAAATACCAACTTTACCATGGAACCAGTGGTGTCTACTCGCAACTTGGGGTGCACAACGGGGATATCACGTGGTCAATGAATAGCCAAATACCAACTCGACCATGGAACCAGTGGTGTCTACTCGCAACTTGGGGTGCACAACGGGGTATGACGTGGTCAATGAATAGCCAAATACCAACTCGACCATGGAACCAGGGGTGTCTACTCGCAACTTGGGGTGCACAACGGGGGTATCACGTGGTCAATGAATAGCCAAATACCCACTCGACCATGGAACCAGTGGTGTCTACTCGCAACTTGGGGTGCACAACGGGGGTATCACCTGGTCAATGAATAGCCAAATACCCACTCGACCATGAAACCAGTGGTGTCTACTCGCAACTTGGGGTGCACAACGGGGGTATCACGTGGTCAATGAATAGCCAAATGTCAACTCGACCATGGAACCAGTGGTGTCTACTCGCAACTTGGGGTGCACAACGGGGATATCACGTGGTCAATGAATAGCCAAATACCCACTCGACCATGGAACCAGTGGTGTCTACTCGCAACTTGGGGTGCACAACGGGGATATGACGTGGTCAATGAATAGCCAAATACCCACTCGACCATGGAACCAGTGGTGTCTACTCGCAACTTGGGGTGCACAACGGGGATATGACGTGGTCAATGAATAGCCAAATACCCACTCGACCATGGAACCAGTGGTGTCTACTCGCAACTTGGGGTGCACAACGGGGATATGACGTGGTCAATGAATAGCCAAATACCCACTCGACCATGGAACCAGTGGTGTCTACTCGCAACTTGGGGTGCACAACGGGGATATGACGTGGTCAATGAATAGCCAATTACCCACTCGACCATGGAACCAGTGGTGTCTACTCGCAACTTGGGGTGCACAACGGGGATATGACGTGGTCAATGAATAGCCAAATACCCACTCGACCATGGAACCAGGGGTGTCTACTCGCATCTTGGGGTGCACAACGGGGGTATCACGTGGTCAATGAATAGCCAAATACCAACTCGACCATGGAACCAGTGGTGTCTACTCGCAACTTGGGGTGCACAACGGGGGTATCACGTGGTCAATGAATAGCCAAATACCCACTCGACCATGGAACCAGTGGTTTCTACTCGCAACTTGGGGTACACAACGGGGGTATCACCTGGCCAATGAATAACCAAATATCAACTCGACCATGGAACCAGTGGTGTCTACTCGCAACTTGGGGTGCACAACGGGGGTATCACCTGGTCAATGAATAGCCAAATACCCACTCGACCATGTAACCAGTGGTGTCTACTCGCAACATGGGGTGCACAACGGGGGTATCACGTGGTCAATGAATAACCAAATACCAACTTTACCATGGAACCAGTGGTGTCTACTCGCAACTTGGGGTGCACATCGGGGGTATCACGTGGTCAATGAATAGCCAAAAGTCAACTCAACCATGGAACCAGTGGTGTCTACTCGCAACTTGGGGTGCACAACGGGGGTATCACGTGGTCAATGAATAGCCAAATACCAACTCGACCATGGAACCAGTGGTGTCTACTCGCAACTTGGGGTGCACAACGGGGATATCACGTGGTCAATGAATAGCCAAATACCAACTCGACCATGGAACCAGGGGTGTCTACCCGCAACTTGGGGTGCACAACGGGGGTATCACGTGGTCAATGAATAGCCAAATACCAACTCGACCATGGAACCAGTGGTGTCTACTCGCAACTTGGGGTGCACAACGGGGGTATCACGTGGTCAATGAATAGCCAAATACCCACTCGACCATGGAACCAGTGGTGTCTACTCGCAACTTGGGGTGCACAACGGGGGTATCACCTGGTCAATGAATAGCCAAATACCCACTCGACCATGGAACCAGTGGTGTCTACTCGCAACTTGGGGTGCACAACGGGGGTATCACCTGGTCAATGAATAGCCAACTACCAACTTTACTATGGAACCAGTGGTGTCTACTCGCAACTTGGGGTGCACAGCGGGGATATCACGTGGTCAATGAATAGCCAAATACCAACTTTACTATGGAACCAGTGGTGTCTACTCGCAACTTGGGGTGCACAACGGGGTATCACGTGGTCAATGAATAGGCAAATACCAACTCGACCATGGAACCAGTGGTGTCTACTCGCAACTTGGGGTGCACAACGGGGATATCACGTGGTCAATGAACAGCCAAATACCAACTCGGCCATGGAACCAGTGGTGTCTACTCGCAACTTGTGGTGCACAACGGGGGTATCACCTGGTCAATGAATAGCCAAATACCCACTCGACATTGGAACCAGTGGTGTCTACTCGCAACTTGGGGTGCACAACGGGGGTATGACGTGGTCAATGAATAGCCAAATACCAACTCGACCATGGAACCAGTGGTGTCTACTCGCAACTTGGGGTGCACAACGGGGGTATCACGTGGTCAATGAATAGCCAAATACCCACTCGACCATGGAACCAGTGGTGTCTACTCGCAACTTGGGGTGCACAACGGGGGTATCACGTGGTCAATGAATAGCCAAATACCCACTCGACCATGGAACCAGTGGTGTCTACTCGCAACTTGGGGTGCACAACGGGCGTATCACCTGGTCAATAAAGAGCCAAATACCAACTTTACCATGGAACCAGTGGTGTCTACTCGCAACTTGGGGTGCACAACGGGGATATCACGTGGTCAATGAATAGCCAAATACCAACTCGACCATGGAACCAGTGGTGTCTACTCGCAACTTGGGGTGCACAACGGGGTATGACGTGGTCAATGAATAGCCAAATACCAACTCGACCATGGAACCAGCGGTGTCTACTCGCAACTTGGGGTGCACAACGGGGGTATCACGTGGTCAATGAATAGCCAAATACCCACTCGACCATGGAACCAGTGGTGTCTACTCGCAACATGGGGTGCACAACGGGGGTATCACCTGGTCAATGAATAGCCAAATACCCACTCGACCATGAAACCAGTGGTGTCTACTCGCAACTTGGGGTGCACAACGGGGGTATCACCTGGTCAATGAATAGCCAATACCAACTCGACCATGGAACCAGTGGTGTCTACTCGCAACTTGGGGTGCACAACGGGGATATCACGTGGTCAATGAATAGCCAAATACCCACTCGACCATGGAACCAGTGGTGTCTACTCGCAACTTGGGGTGCACAACGGGGATATGACGTGGTCAATGAATAGCCAAATACCCACTCGACCATGGAACCAGTGGTGTCTACTCGCAACTTGGGGTGCACAACGGGGGTATCACGTGGTCAATGAATAACCAAATACCCACTCGACCATGGAACCAGTGGTGTCTACTCGCAACTTGGGGTGCACAACGGGGATATGACGTGGTCAATGAATAGCCAAATACCCACTCGACCATGGAACCAGTGGTGTCTACTCGCAACTTGGGGTGCACAACGGGGATATGACGTGGTCAATGAATAGCCAATTACCCACTCGACCATGGAACCAGTGGTGTCTACTCGCAACTTGGGGTGCACAACGGGGGTATGACGTGGTCAATGAATAGCCAAATACCAACTCGACCATGGAACCAGTGGTGTCTACTCGCAACTTGGGGTGCACAACGGGGGTATCACGTGGTCAATGAATAACCAAATACCAACTTTACCATGGAACCAGTGGTGTCTACTCGCAACTTGGGGTGAGCAACGGGGATATGACGTGGTCAATGAATAGCCAAATACCCACTTGACCATGGAACCAGTGGTGTCTACTCGCAACTTGGGGTGCACAACGGGGGTATCACGTGGTCAATGAATAGCCAAATACCAACTCGACCATGGAACCAGTGGTGTCTACTCGCAACTTGGGATGCACAACGGGGGTATCACCTGGTCAATGAATAGCCAAATACCCACTCGACCATGGAACCAGTGGTGTCTACTCGCAACTTGGGGTACACAACGGGGGTATCACCTGGCCAATGAATAACCAAATACCAACTCGACCATGGAACCAGTGGTGTCTACTCGCAACTTGGGGTGCACAACGGGGATATCACGTGGTCAATGAATAGCCAAATACCCACACGACCATGGAACCTGTGGTGTCTACTCGCAACATGGGGTGCACAACGGGGGTATCACGTGGTCAATGAATAACCAAATACCAACTTTACCATGGAACCAGTGGTGTCTACTCGCAACTTGGGGTGCACAACGGGGATATGACGTGGTCAATGATTAGCCAAATACCCACTTGACCATGGAACCAGTGGTGTCTACTCGCAACTTGGGGTGCACAACGGGGGTATCACGTGGTCAATGAATAGCCAAATACCAACTCGACCATGGAACCAGTGGTGTCTACTCGCAACTTGGGATGCACAACGGGGGTATCACCTGGTCAATGAATAGCCAAATACCCACTCGACCTTGGAACCAGTGGTGTCTACTCGCAACTTGGGGTGCACAACGGGGATATCACGTGGTCAATGAATAGCCAAATACCAACTCGACCATGGAACCAGTGGTGTCTACCCGCAACTTGGGGTGCACAACGGGGGTATCACCTGGTCAATGAATAGCCAAATACCCACTCGACCATGGAACCAGTGGTGTCTACTCGCAACTTGGGGTGCACAACGGGGGTATCACGTGGTCAATGAATAGCCAAATACCCACTCGACCATGGAACCAGTGGTGTCTACTCGCAACTTGGGGTGCACAACGGGGGTATCACCTGGTCAATGAATAGCCAAATACCCACTCGACCATGGAACCAGTGGTGTCTACTCGCAACTTGGGGTGCACAACGGGGGTATCACCTGGTCAATGAATAGCCAACTACCAACTTTACTATGGAACCAGTGGTGTCTACTCGCAACTTGGGGTGCACAGCGGGGATATCACGTGGTCAATGAATAGCCAAATACCAACTTTACTATGGAACCAGTGGTGTCTACTCGCAACTTGGGGTGCACAACGGGGTATCACGTGGTCAATGAATAGCCAAATACCAACTCGACCATGGAACCAGTGGTGTCTACTCGCAACTTGGGGTGCACAACGGGGATATCACGTGGTCAATGAATAGCCAAATACCAACTCGGCCATGGAACCAGTGGTGTCTACTCGCAACTTGTGGTGCACAACGGGGGTATCACCTGGTCAATGAATAGCCAAATACCCACTCGACCATGGAACCAGTGGTGTCTACTCGCAACTTGGGGTGCACAACGGGGGTATCACGTGGTCAATGAATAGCCAAATACCAACTCGACCATGGAACCAGTGGTGTCTACTCGCAACTTGGGGTGCACAACGGGGATATCACGTGGTCAATGAATAGCCAAATACCAACTTTACTATGGAACCAGTGGTGTCTACTCGCAACTTGGGGTGCACAACGGGGATATCACGTGGTCAATGAATAGCCAAATACCAACTCGACCATGGAACCAGTGGTGTCTACTCGCAACTTGGGGTGCACAACGGGGTATGACGTGGTCAATGAATAGCCAAATACCAACTCGACCATGGAACCAGGGGTGTCTACTCGCAACTTGGGGTGCACAACGGTGGTATCACGTGGTCAATGAATAGCCAAATACCCACTCGACCATGGAACCAGTGGTGTCTACTCGCAACTTGGGGTGCACAACGGGGGTATCACCTGGTCAATGAATAGCCAAATGACAATTCGACCATGGAACCAGTGGTGTCTACTCGCAACTTGGGGTGCACAACGGGGGTATCACCTGGTCAATGAATAGCCAAATACCAACTCGACCATGGAACCAGTGGTGTCTACTCGCAACTTGGGGTGGACAACGGGGTATGACGTGGTCAATGAATAGCCAAATACCCACTCGACCATGGAACCAGTGGTGTCTACTCGCAACTTGGGGTGCACAACGGGGATATGACGTGGTCAATGAATAGCGAAATACCCACTCGACCATGGAACCAGTGGTGTCTACTCGCAACTTGGGGTGCACAACGGGGGTATGACGTGGTCAATGAATAGCCAAATACCACTCGACCATGAAACCAGTGGTGTCTACTCGCAACCTGGGGTGCACAACGGGGGTATCACGTGGTCAATGAATAACCAAATACCAACTTGACCATGGAACCAGTGGTGTCTACTCGCAACTTGGGGTGCACAACGGGGGTATGACGTGGTAAATGAATAGCCAAATACCCACTCGACCATGGAACCAGTGGTGTCTACTCGCAACTTGGGGTGCACAACGGGGATATGACGTGGTCAATGAATAGCCAAATACCCACTCGACCATGGAACCAGTGGTGTCTACTCGCAACTTGGGGTGCACAACGGGGGTATCACGTGGTCAATGAATAGCCAAATACCCACTCGACCATGGAACCAGTGGTGTCTACTCGCAACTTGGGGTGCACAACGGGGGTATCACGTGGTCAATGAATAGCCAAATACCCACTCGACCATGGAACCAGTGGTGTGTACTCGCAACTTGGGGTGCACAACGGGGATATGACGCGGTCAATGAATAACCAAATACCAACTCGACCATGGGACCAGTGGTGTCTACTCGCAACTTGGGGTGCACAACGGGGGTATCACGTGGTCAATGAATAGCCAAATGTCAACTCGACCATGGAACCAGTGGTGTCTACTCGCAACTTGGGGTGCACAACGGGGGTATCACGTGGTCAATGAATAGCCAAATACCAACTCGACCATGGAACCAGTGGTGTCTACTCGCAACTTGGGGTGCACAACGGGGGTATGACGTGGTAAATGAATAGCCAAATACCCACTCGACCATGGAACCAGTGGTGTCTACTCGCAACTTGGGGTGCACAACGGGGATATGACGTGGTCAATGAATAGCCAAATACCCACTCGACCATGGAACCAGTGGTGTCTACTCGCAACTTGGGGTGCACAACGGGGATATGACGTGGTCAATGAATAGCGAAATACCCACTCGACCATGGAACCAGTGGTGTCTACTCGCAATTTGGGATACACATCGGGGGTATCACGTGGTCAATGAATAGCCAAATACCAACCCGACTATGGAACCAGTGGTGTCTACTCGCAACTTGGGGTGCACAACGGGGGTATCACGTGGTCAATGAATAGCCAAATACCCACTTGACCATGGAACCAGTGGTGTCTACTCGCAACTTGGGGTGCACAACGGGGGTATCACGTGGTCAATGAATAGCCAAATACCCACTCGACCATGGAACCAGTGGTGTCTACTCGCAACTTGGGGTGCACAACGGGGGTATCACGTGGTCAATGAATAGCCAAATACCCACTCGACCATGGAACCAGTGGTGTCTACTCGCAACTTGGGGTGCACAACGGGGGTATCACGTGGTCAATGAATAGCCAAATACCCACTCGACCATGGAACCAGTGGTGTGTACTCGCAACTTGGGGTGCACAACGGGGATATGACGCGGTCAATGAATAACCAAATACCAACTCGACCATGGGACCAGTGGTGTCTACTCGCAACTTGGGGTGCACAACGGGGGTATCACGTGGTCAATGAATAGCCAAATGTCAACTCGACCATGGAACCAGTGGTGTCTACTCGCAACTTGGGGTGCACAACGGGGGTATCACGTGGTCAATGTATAGCCAAATGTCAACTCGACCATGGAACCAGTGGTGTCTACTCGCAACTTGGGGTGCACAACGGGGGTATCACGTGGTCAATGAATAGCCAAATGTCAACTCGACCATGGAACCAGTGGTGTCTACTCGCAACTTGGGGTGCACAACGGGGGTATCACGTGGTCAATGAATAGCCAAATGTCAATTCGACCATGGAACCAGTGGTGTCTACTCGCAACTTGGGGTGCACAACGGGGTATGACGTGGTCAATGAATAGCCAAATACCAACTTGACCATGGAACCAGTGGTGTCTACTCGCAACTTGGGGTGCACAACGGGGATATCACGTGGTCAATGAATAGCCAAATACCCACTCGACCATGGAACCAGTGGTGTCTACTCGCAACTTGGGGTGCACAACGGGGATATGACGTGGTCAATGAATAGCAAAATACCCACTCGACCATGGAACCAGTGGTGTCTACTCGCAACTTGGGGTGCACAACGGGGATATGACGTGGTCAATGAATAGCCAAATACCCACTCGACCATGGAACCAGGGGTGTCTACTCGCATCTTGGGGTGCACAACGGGGGTATCACGTGGTCAATGAATAGCCAAATACCAACTCGACCATGGAACCAGTGGTGTCTACTCGCAACTTGGGGTGCACAACGGGGGTATCACGTGGTCAATGAATAGCCAAATACCCACTCGACCATGGAACCAGTGGTGTCTACTCGCAACTTGGGGTACACAACGGGGGTATCACCTGGCCAATGAATAACCAAATACCAACTCGACCATGGAACCAGTGGTGTCTACTCGCAACTTGGGGTGCACAACGGGGGTATCACGTGGTCAATGAATAGCCAAAAGTCAACTCGACCATGGAACCAGTGGTGTCTACTCGCAACTTGGGGTGCACAACGGGGATATCACGTGGTCAATGAATAGCCAAATACCCACACGACAATGGAACGAGTGGTGTCTACTCGCAACATGGGGTGCACAACGGGGGTATCACGTGGTCAATGAATAGCCAAATACCAACTCGACCATGGAACCAGTGGTGTCTACTCGCAACTTGGGGTGCACAACGGGGATATGACGTGGTCAATGAATAACCAAATACCAACTTTACCATGGAACCAGTGGTGTCTACTCGCAACTTGGGGTGCACAACGGGGGTATCACGTGGTCAATGAATAGCCAAAAGTCAACTCGACCATGGAACCAGTGGTGTCTACTCGCAACTTGGGGTGCACAACGGGGGTATCACGTGGTCAATGAATAGCCAAATACCAACTCGACCATGGAACCAGTGGTGTCTACTCGCAACTTGGGGTGCACAACGGGGATATCACGTGGTCAATGAATAGCCAAATACCAACTCGACCATGGAACCAGTGGTGTCTACCCGCAACTTGGGGTGCACAACGGGGGTATGACGTGGTCAATGAATAGCCAAATACCAACTCGACCATGGAACCAGTGGTGTCTACTCGCAACTTGGGGTGCACAACGGGGGTATCACGTGGTCAATGAATAGCCAAATACCAACTCGACCATGGAACCAGTGGTGTCTACTCGCAACTTGGGGTGCACAACGGGGGTATCACGTGGTCAATGAATAGCCAAATACCCACTCGACCATGGAACCAGGGGTGTCTCCTCGCAACTTGGGGTGCACAACGGGGGTATCACCTGGTCAATGAATAGCCAAATACCAACTCGACCATGGAACCAGTGGTGTCTACTCGCAACTTGGGGTGCACAACGGGGGTATCACCTGGTCAATGAATAGCCAAATACCAACTCGACCATGGAACCAGTGGTGTCTACTCGCAACTTGGGGTGCACAACGGGGGTATCACCTGGTCAATGAATAGCCAAATACCAACTCGACCATGGAACCAGTGGTGTCTACTCGCAACTTGGGGTGCACAACGGGGGTATCACGTGGTCAATGAATAGCCAAATACCAACTCGACCATGGAACCAGTGGTGTCTACTCGCAACTTGGGGTGCACAACGGGGGTATCACGTGGTCAATGAATAGCCAAATACCAACTCGACCATGGAACCAGTGGTGTCAACTCGCAACTTGGGGTGCACAACGGGGATATGACGTGGTCTATGAATAACCAAATACCAACTCGACCATGGAACCAGTGGTGTCTACTCGCAACTTGGGGTGCACAACGGGGGTATCACGTGGTCAATGAATAGCCAAATGTCAACTCGACCATGTTACCAGTGGTGTCTACTCGCAACATGGGGTGCACAACGGGGGTATCACGTGGTCAATGAATAGCCAAATGTCAATTCGACCATGGAACCAGTGGTGTCTACTCGCAACTTGGGGTGCACAACGGGGTATGACGTGGTCAATGAATAGCCAAATACCCACTCGACCATGGAACCAGTGGTGTCTACTCGCAACTTGGGGTGCACAACGGGGGTATGACGTGGTCAATGAATAGCCAAATACCCACTCGACCATGAAACCAGTGGTGTCTACTCGCAACTTGGGGTGCACAACGGGGGTATCACGTGGTCAATGAATAACCAAATACCAACTTGACCATGGAACCAGTGGTGTCTACTCGCAACTTGGGGTGCACAACTGGGATATCACGTGGTCAATGAATAGCCAAATACCCACTCGACCATGGAACCAGTGGTGTCTACTCGCAACTTGGGGTGCACAACGGGGATATGACGTGGTCAATGAATAGCCAAATACCCACTCGACCATGGAACCAGTGGTGTCTACTCGCAACTTGGGGTGCACAACGGGGATATGACGTGGTCAATGAATAGCCAAATACCCACTCGACCATGGAACCAGTGGTGTCTACTCGCAACTTGGGGTGCACAACGGGGATATGACGTGGTCAATGAATAGCCAAATACCCACTCGACCATGGAACCAGGGGTGTCTACTCGCAACTTGGGGTGCACAACGGGGATATGACCTGGTCAATGAATAGCCAAATACCCACTCGACCATGGAACCAGTTGTGTCTACTCGCAACTTGGGGTGCACAACGGGGATATGACGTGGTCAATGAATAGCCAAATACCCACTCGACCATGGAACCAGTGGTGTCTACTCGCAACTTGGGGTGCACAACGGGGATATGACGTGGTCAATGAATAGCCAAATACCCACTCGACCATGGAACCAGGGGTGTCTACTCGCATCTTGGGGTGCACAACGGGGGCATCACGTGGTCAATGAATAGCCAAATACCAACTCGACCATGGAACCAGTGGTGTCTACTCGCAACTTGGGGTGCACAACGGGGGTATCACGTGGTCAATGAATAGCCAAATACCCACTCGACCATGGAACCAGTGGTGTCTACTCGCAACTTGGGGTACACAACGGGGGTATCACCTGGCCAATGAATAACCAAATACCAACTCGACCATGGAACCAGTGGTGTCTACTCGCAACTTGGGGTGCACAACGGGGATATCACGTGGTCAATGAACAGCCAAATACCAACTCGGCCATGGAACCAGTGGTGTCTACTCGCAACTTGGGGTGCACAACGGGGGTATCACGTGGTCAATGAATAGCCAAATACCCACACGACCATGGAACCAGTGGTGTCTACTCGCAACATGGGGTGCACAACGGGGGTATCACGTGGTCAATGAATAACCAAATACCAACTTTACCATGGAACCAGTGGTGTCTACTCGCAACTTGGGGTGCACAACGGGGGTATCACGTGGTCAATGAATAGCCAAAAGTCAACTCGACCATGGAACCAGTGGTGTCTACTCGCAACTTGGGGTGCACAACGGGGGTATCACGTGGTCAATGAATAGCCAAATACCAACTCGACCATGGAACCAGTGGTGTCTACTCGCAACTTGGGGTGCACAACGGGGGTATGACGTGGTCAATGAATAGCCAAATACCAACTCGAGCATGGAACCAGTGGTGTCTACTCGCAACTTGGGGTGCACAACGGGGGTATCACGTGGTCAATGAATAGCCAAATACCCACTCGACCATGGAACCAGTGGTGTCTACTCGCAACTTGGGGTGCACAACGGGGGTATCACCTGGTCAATGAATAGCCAAATACCCACTCGACCATGGAACCAGTGGTGTCTACTCGCAACTTGGGGTGCACAACGGGGGTATCACCTGGTCAATGAATAGCCAACTACCAACTTTACTATGGAACCAGTGGTGTCTACTCGCAACTTGGGGTGCACAGCGGGGATATCACGTGGTCAATGAATAGCCAAATACCAACTTTACTATGGAACCAGTGGTGTCTAGTCGCATCTTGGGGTGCACAACGGGGTATCACGTGGTCAATGAATAGCCAAATACCAACTCGACCATGGAACCAGTGGTGTCTACTCGCAACTTGGGGTGCACAACGGGGATATCACGTGGTCAATGAATAGCCAAATACCCACACGACCATGGAACCAGTGGTGTCTACTCGCAACTTGGGGTGCACAACGGGGATATCACGTGGTCAATGAATAGCCAAATACCAACTCGACCATGGAACCAGTGGTGTCTACTCGCAACTTGTGGTGCACAACGGGGGTATCACCTGGTCAATGAATAGCCAAATACCCACTCGACCATGGAACCAGTGGTGTCTACTCGCAACTTGGGGTGCACAACGGGGGTATCACGTGGTCAATGAATAGCCAAATACCAACTCGACCATGGAACCAGTGGTGTCTACTCGCAACTTGGGGTGCACAACGGGGATATCACGTGGTCAATGAATAGCCAAATACCAACTCGACCATGGAACCAGTGGTGTCTACTCGCAACTTGGGGTGCACAACGGGGGTATCACGTGGTCAATGAATAGCCAAATACCAACTCGACCATGGAACCAGTGGTGTCTACTATCAACTTGGGGTGCACAACGGGGGTATCACGTGGTCAATTTATAGCCAAATGTCAACTCGACCATGGAACCAGTGGTGTCTACTCGCAACTTGGGGTGCACAACGGGGGTATCACGTGGTCAATGAATAGCCAAATGTCATCTCGACCATGGAACCAGTGGTGTCTACTCGCAACTTGGGGTGCACAAAGGGGATATCACGTGGTCAATGAATAGCCAAATGTCAATTCGACCATGGAACCAGTGGTGTCTACTCGCAACTTGGGGTGCACAACGGGGGTATCACGTGGTCAATGAATAGCCAAATGACAATTCGACCATGGAACCAGTGGTGTCTACTCGCAACTTGGGGTGGACAACGGGGTATGACGTGGTCAATGAATAGCCAAATACCCACTCGACAATGGAACCAGTGGTGTCTACTCGCAACTTGGGGTGCACAACGGGGGTATGACGTGGTCAATGAATAGCCAAATACCCACTCGACCATGAAACCAGTGGTGTCTACTCGCAACCTGGGGTGCACAACGGGGGTATCACGTGGTCAATGAATAACCAAATACCAACTTGACCATGGAACCAGTGGTGTCTACTCGCAACTTGGGGTGCACAACGGGGGTATGACGTGGTAAATGAATAGCCAAATACCCACTCGACCATGGAACCAGTGGTGTCTACTCGCAACTTGGGGTGCACAACGGGGATATGACGTGGTCAATGAATAGCCAAATACCCACTCGACCATGGAACCAGTGGTGTCTACTCGCAACTTGGGGTGCACAACGGGGATATGACGTGGTCAATGAATAGCGAAATACCCACTCGACCATGGAACCAGTGGTGTCTACTCGCAACTTGGGGTACACAACGGGGGTATCACGTGGTCAATGAATAGCCAAATACCAACCCGACTATGGAACCAGTGGTGTCTACTCGCAACTTGGGGTGCACAACGGGGGTATCACGTGGTCAATGAATAGCCAAATACCAACTCGATCATGGAACCAGTGGTGTCTACTCGCAACTTGGGGTGCACAACGTGGGTATCACGTGGTCAATGAATAGCCAAATACCCACTCGACCATGGAACCAGTGGTGTCTACTCGCAACTTGGGGTGCACAACGGAGGTATCACGTGGTCAATGAATAGCCAAATACCCACTCGACCATGGAACCAGTGGTGTCTACTCGCAACTTGGGGTGCACAACGGGGGTATCACGTGGTCAATGAATAGCCAAATACCCACTCGACCATGGAACCAGTGGTGTCTACTCGCAACTTGGGGTGCACAACGGGGATATGACGTGGTCAATGAATAGCCAAATACCCACACGACCATGGAACCAGTGGTGTCTACTCGCAACTTGGGGTGCACAACGGGGATATGACGCGGTCAATGAATAGCCAAATACCCACTCGACTATGGAACCAGTGGTGTCTACTCGCAACTTGGGGTGCACAACGGGGATATGACGTGGTCAATGAATAGCCAAATACCCACTCGACCATGGAACCAGTGGTGTCTACTCGCAACTTGGGGTGCACAACGGGGTTATGACGTGGTCAATGAATAGCCAAATACCCACTCGACCATGGAACCAGGGGTGTCTACTCGCAACTTGGGGTGCACAACGGGGGTATCACGTGGTCAATGAATAGCCAAATACCCACTCGACCATGGAACCAGTGGTGTCTACTCGCAACTTGGGGCACAACGGGGGTATCACGTGGTCAATGTATAGCCAAATGTCAACTCAACCATGGAACCAGTGGTGTCTACTCGCAACTTGGGGTGCACAACGGGGGTATCACGTGGTCAATGAATAGCCAAATACCCACTCGACCATGGAACCAGGGGTGTCTACTCGCAACTTGGGGTGCACAACGGGGATATGACGTGGTCAATGAATAGCCAAATACCCACTCGACCATGGAACCAGTGGTGTCTACTCGCAACTTGGGGTGCACAACGGGGTATGACGTGGTCAATGAATAGCCAAATACCAACTCGACCATGGAACCAGGGGTGTCTACTCGCAACTTGGGGTGCACAACGGGGGTATCACGTGGTCAATGAATAGCCAAATACCCACTCGACCATGGAACCAGTGGTGTCTACTCGCAACTTGGGGTGCACAACGGGGGTATCACCTGGTCAATGAATAGCCAAATACCCACTCGACCATGAAACCAGTGGTGTCTACTCGCAACTTGGGGTGCACAACGGGGGTATCACCTGGTCAATGAATAGCCAAATACCAACTCGACCATGGAACCAGTGGTGTCTACTCGCAACTTGGGGTGCACAACGGGGGTATCACCTGGTCAATGAATAGCCAAATACCAACTCGACCATGGAACCAGTGGTGTCTACTCGTAACTTGGGGTGCACAACGGGGGTATCACCTGGTCAATGAATAGCCAAATACCAACTCGACCATGGAACCAGTGGTGTCTACTCGCAACTTGGGGTGCACAACGGGGGTATCACGTGGTCAATGAATAGCCAAATACCAACTCGACCATGGAACCAGTGGTGTCTACTCGCAACTTGGGGTGCACAACGGGGGTATCACGTGGTCAATGAATAGCCAAATACCAACTCGACCATGGAACCAGTGGTGTCTACTCGCAACTTGGGGTGCACAACGGGGATATGACGTGGTCAATGAATAGCAAAATACCAACTCGACCATGGAACCAGTGGTGTCTACCCGCAACTTGGGGTGCACAACGGGGGTATCACGTGGTCAGTGAATAGCCAAATACCAACTCGACCATGGAACCAGTGGTGTCTACTCGCAACTTGGGGTGCACAACGGGGGTATCACGTGGTCAATGTATAGCCAAATGTCAACTCGACCATGGAACCAGTGGTGTCTACTCGCAACTTGGGGTGCACAACGGGGGTATCACGTGGTCAATGAATAGCCAAATGTCAACTCGACCATGGAACCAGTGGTGTCTACTCGCAACTTGGGGTGCACAAAGGGGATATCACGTGGTCAATGAATAGCCAAATGTCAATTCGACCATGGAACCAGTGGTGTCTACTCGCAACTTGGGGTGCACTACGGGGGTATCACGTGGTCAATGAATAGCCAAATGACAATTCGACCATGGAACCAGTGGTGTCTACTCGCAACTTGGGGTGGACAACGGGGGTATCACGTGGTCAATGAATAACCAAATACCCACTCGACCATGGAACCAGGGGTGTCTACTCGCAACTTGGGGTGCACAACGGGGATATGACGTGGTCAATGAATAGCCAAATACCCACTCGACCATGGAACCAGTGGTGTCTACTCGCAACTTGGGGTGCACAACGGGGTATGACGTGGTCAATGAATAGCCAAATACCAACTCGACCATGGAACCAGGGGTGTCTACTCGCAACTTGGGGTGCACAACGGGGGTATCACGTGGTCAATGAATAGCCAAATACCCACTCGACCATGGAACCAGTGGTGTCTACTCGCAACTTGGGGTGCACAACGGGGGTATCACCTGGTCAATGAATAGCCAAATACCCACTCGACCATGAAACCAGTGGTGTCTACTCGCAACTTGGGGTGCACAACGGGGGTATCACCTGGTCAATGAATAGCCAAATACCAACTCGACCATGGAACCAGTGGTGTCTACTCGCAACTTGGGGTGCACAACGGGGGTATCACCTGGTCAATGAATAGCCAAATACCAACTCGACCATGGAACCAGTGGTGTCTACTCGTAACTTGGGGTGCACAACGGGGGTATCACCTGGTCAATGAATAGCCAAATACCAACTCGACCATGGAACCAGTGGTGTCTACTCGCAACTTGGGGTGCACAACGGGGGTATCACGTGGTCAATGAATAGCCAAATACCAACTCGACCATGGAACCAGTGGTGTCTACTCGCAACTTGGGGTGCACAACGGGGGTATCACGTGGTCAATGAATAGCCAAATACCAACTCGACCATGGAACCAGTGGTGTCTACTCGCAACTTGGGGTGCACAACGGGGATATGACGTGGTCAATGAATAGCAAAATACCAACTCGACCATGGAACCAGTGGTGTCTACTCGCAACTTGGGGTGCACAACGGGGGTATCACGTGGTCAGTGAATAGCCAAATACCAACTCGACCATGGAACCAGTGGTGTCTACTCGCAACTTGGGGTGCACAACGGGGGTACCACGTGGTCAATGTATAGCCAAATGTCAACTCGACCATGGAACCAGTGGTGTCTACTCGCAACTTGGGGTGCACAACGGGGGTATCACGTGGTCAATGAATAGCCAAATGTCAACTCGACCATGGAACCCGTGGTGTCTACTCGCAACTTGGGGTGCACAAAGGGGATATCACGTGGTCAATGAATAGCCAAATGTCAATTCGACCATGGAACCAGTGGTGTCTACTCGCAACTTGGGGTGCACAACGGGGGTATCACATGGTCAATGAATAGCCAAATGACAATTCGACCATGGAACCAGTGGTGTCTACTCGCAACTTGGGGTGGACAACGGGGTATGACGTGGTCAATGAATAGCCAAATACCCACTCGACCATGGAACCAGAGGTGTCTACTCGCAACTTGGGGTGCACAACGGGGGTATGACGTGGTCAATGAATAGCCAAATACCCACTCGACCATGAAACCAGTGGTGTCTACTCGCAACTTGGGGTGCACAACGGGGGTATCACGTGGTCAATGAATAACCAAATACCAACTTGACCATGGAACCAGTGGTGTCTACTCGCAACTTGGGGTGCACAACGGGGGTATGACGTGGTAAATGAATAGCCAAATACCCACTCGACCATGGAACCAGTGGTGTCTACTCGCAACTTGGGGTGCACAACGGGGATATGACGTGGTCAATGAATAGCCAAATACCCACTCGACCATGGAACCAGTGGTGTCTACTTGCAACTTGGGGTGCACAACGGGGATATGACGTGGTCAATGAATAGCGAAATACCCACTCGACCATGGAACTAGTGGTGTCTACTCGCAACTTGGGGTACACAACGGGGGTATCACGTGGTCAATGAGTAGCCAAATACCAACTCGACTATGGAACCAGTGGTGTCTACTCGCAACTTGGGGTGCACAACGGGGGTATCACGTGGTCAATGAATAGCCAAATACCCACTCGACCATGGAACCAGTGGTGTCTACTCGCAACTTGGGGTGCACAACGGGGGTATCACGTGGTCAATGAATAGCCAAATACACACTCGACCATGGAACCAGTGGTGTCTACTCGCAACTTGGGGTGCACAACGGGGGTATCACGTTGTCAATGAATAGCCAAATACCCACTCGACCATGGAACCAGTGGTGTCTACTCCCAACTTGGGGTGGACAACGGGGGTATCACGTGGTCAATGAATAGCCAAATACCCACTCGACCATGGAACCAGTGGTGTCTACTCGCAACTTGGGGTGCACAACGGGGATATGACGTGGTCAATGAATAGCCAAATACCCACACGACCATGGAACCAGTGGTGTCTACTCGCAACTTGGGGTGCACAACGGGGATATGACGCGGTCAATGAATAGCCAAATACCCACTCGACTATGGAACCAGTGGTGTCTACTCGCAACTTGGGGTGCACAACGGGGATATGACGTGGTCAATGAATAGCCAAATACCCACTCGACCATGGAACCAGTGGTGTCTACTCGCAACTTGGGGTGCACAACGGGGATATGACGTGGTCAATGAATAGCCAAATACCCACTCGACCATGGAACCAGTGGTGTCTACTCGCATCTTGGGGTGCACAACGGGGGTATCACGTGGTCAATGAATAGCCAAATACCAACTTGACCATGGAACCAGTGGTGTCTACTCGCAACTTGGGGTGCACAACGGGGGTATCACGTGGTCAATGAATAGCCAAATACCCACTCGACCATGGAACCAGTGGTGTCTACTCGCAACTTGGGGTACACAACGGGGGTATCACCTGGCCAATGAATAACCAAATACCAACTCGACCATGAAACCAGTGGTGTCTACTCGCAACTTGGGGTGCACAACGGGGATATCACGTGGTCAATGGATAGCCAAATACCCACACGACCATGGAACCAGTGGTGTCTACTCGCAACTTGGGGTGCACAACGGGGGTATCACGTGGTCAATGAATAACCAAATACCAACTTTACCATGGAACCAGTGGTGTCTACTCGCAACTTGGGGTGCACAACGGGGATATGACGTGGTCAATGAATAGCCAAATACCCACTCGACCATGGAACCAGGGGTGTCTACTCGCATCTTGGGGTGCACAACGGGGGTATCACGTGGTCAATGAATAGCCAAATACCAACTTGACCATGGAACCAGTGGTGTCTACTCGCAACTTGGGGTGCACAACGGGGGTATCACGCGGTCAATGAATAGCCAAATACCCACTCGACCATGGAACCAGTGGTGTCTACTCGCAACTTGGGGTACACAACGGGGGTATCACCTGGCCAATGAATAACCAAATACCAACTCGACCATGGAACCAGTGGTGTCTACTCGCAACTTGGGGTGCACAACGGGGATATCACGTGGTCAATGAATAGCCAAATACCCACTCGACCATGGAACCAGTGGTGTCTACTCGCAACTTGGGGTGCACAACGGGGGTATCACCTGGTCAATGAATAGCCAAATACCCACTCGACCATGGAACCAGTGGTGTCTACTCGCAACTTGGGGTGCACAACGGGCGTATCACCTGGTCAATGAAGAGCCAAATACCAACTTTACCATGGAACCAGTGGTGTCTACTCGCAACTTGGGGTGCACAACGGGGATATCACGTGGTCAATGAATAGCCAAATACCAACTCGACCATGGAACCAGTGGTGTCTACTCGCAACTTGGGGTGCACAACGGGGTATGACGTGGTCAATGAATAGCCAAATACCAACTCGACCATGGAACCAGGGGTGTCTACTCGCAACTTGGGGTGCACAACGGGGGTATCACGTGGTCAATGAATAGCCAAATACCCACTCGACCATGGAACCAGTGGTGTCTACTCGCAACTTGGGGTGCACAACGGGGGTATCACCTGGTCAATGAATAGCCAAATACCCACTCGACCATGAAACCAGTGGTGTCTACTCGCAACTTGGGGTGCACAACGGTGGTATCACGTGGTCAATGAATAGCCAAATGTCAACTCGACCATGGAACCAGTGTTGTCTACTCGCAACTTGGGGTGCACAACGGGGATATCACGTGGTCAATGAATAGCCAAATACCCACTCGACCATGGAACCAGTGGTGTCTACTCGCAACTTGGGGTGCACAACGGGGATATGACGTGGTCAATGAATAGCCAAATACCCACTCGACCATGGAACCAGTGGTGTCTACTCGCAACTTGGGGTGCACAACGGGGATATGACGTGGTCAATGAATAGCCAATTACCCACTCGACCATGGAACCAGTGGTGTCTACTCGCAACTTGGGGTGCACAACGGGGATATGACGTGGTCAATGAATAGCCAAATACCCACTCGACCATGGAACCAGGGGTGTCTACTCGCATCTTGGGGTGCACAACGGGGGTATCACGTGGTCAATGAATAGCCAAATACCAACTCGACCATGGAACCAGTGGTGTCTACTCGCAACTTGGGGTGCACAACGGGGGTATCACGTGGTCAATGAATAGCCAAATACCCACACGACCATGGAACCAGTGGTGTCTACTCGCAACATGGGGTGCACAACGGGGGTATCACGTGGTCAATGAATAACCAAATACCAACTTTACCATGGAACCAGTGGTGTCTACTCGCAACTTGGGGTGCACAACGGGGGTATCACGTGGTCAATGAATAGTCAAAAGTCAACTCGACCATGGAACCAGTGGTGTCTAATCGCAACTTGGGGTGCACAACGGGGGTATCACGTGGTCAATGAATAGCCAAATACCAACTCGACCATGGAACCAGTGGTGTCTACTCGCAACTTGGGGTGCACAACGGGGATATCACGTGGTCAATGAATAGCCAAATACCAACTCGACCATGGAACCAGTGGTGTCTACCCGCAACTTGGGGTGCACAACGGGGGTATGACGTGGTCAATGAATAGCCAAATACCAACTCGACCATGGAACCAGTGGTGTCTACTCGCAACTTGGGGTGCACAACGGGGGTATCACGTGGTCAATGAATAGCCAAATACCCACTCGACCATGGAACCAGTGGTGTCTACTCGCAACTTGGGGTGCACAACGGGGGTATCACCTGGTCAATGAATAGCCAAATACCCACTCGACCATGGAACCAGTGGTGTCTACTCGCAACTTGGGGTGCACAACGGGGGTATCACCTGGTCAATGAATAGCCAACTACCAACTTTACTATGGAACCAGTGGTGTCTACTCGCAACTTGGGGTGCACAGCGGGGATATCACGTGGTCAATGAATAGCCAAATACCAACTTTACTATGGAACCAGTGGTGTCTACTCGCAACTTGGGGTGCACAACGGGGTATCACGTGGTCAATGAATAGCCAAATACCAACTCGACCATGGATCCAGTGGTGTCTACTCGCAACTTGGGGTGCACAACGGGGATATCACGTGGTCAATGAACAGCCAAATACCAACTCGGCCATGGAACCAGTGGTGTCTACTCGCAACTTGGGGTGCACAACGGGGTATCACGTGGTCAATGAATAGCCAAATACCAACTCGACCATGGAACCAGTGGTGTCTACTCGCAACTTGGGGTGCACAACGGGGGTATCACCTGGTCAATGAATAGCCAAATACCCACTCGACCATGGAACCAGTGGTGTCTACTCGCAACTTGGTGTGCACAACGGGCGTATCACCTGGTCAATGAAGAGCCAAATACCAACTTTACCATGGAACCAGTGGTGTCTACTCGCAACTTGGGGTGCACAACGGGGATATCACGTGGTCAATGAATAGCCAAATACTAACTCGACCATGGAACCAGTGGTGTCTACTCGCAACTTGGGGTGCACAACGGGGTATGACGTGGTCAATGAATAGCCAAATACCAACTCGATCATGGAACCAGTGGTGTCTACTCGCAACTTGGGGTGCACAACGGGGATATGACGTGGTCAATGAATAGCCAAATACCCACTCGACCATGGAACCAGTGGTGTCTACTCGCAACTTGGGGTGCACAACGGGGATATCACGTGGTCAATGAATAGCCAAATACCCACTCGACCATGGAACCAGTGGTGTCTACTCGCAACTTGGGGTGCACAACGGGGGTATCACGTGGTCAATGAATAGCCAAATGTCAACTCGACCATGGAACCAGTGGTGTCTACTCGCAACTTGGGGTGTGGAAAAGGGTGTGAGTAGTTAGCACCCCAACTGGGAAAAGGGGGATTGGGATTCGGGCACACAGTGAAATTTAAATAGAGCGATGAGGAAGAGACCAAATATTGATAACCAAGGTTTGATACATTTATTTGATTTGTGAAGTAATAACAAACATTTTCATTTAGAAGAATAATTAAAAGAAGCTAATAAAAAATGCAAGGTTTCTCCAGGAAACTTAGAATAAAGAAGAATTATAATAAAAATGCATAAAAAGGCCATATAAAGGCGATTAAAAAAGTATGTTTAAGAAAAATATCTAAAACCAAGCAAGAAGCAAGAAGAAAGGCTTAGCCTTGAAAAAAAATGTATAAACCAAGTGAAGGTAGTTCACGTTACCAATAATTCGATACTTTGGTACTTAGTATTTGGCCCGCAGGAAGCGGGTTGTGATCCAAACGAAGGGTTCCTCTAAGCTGCCTCGGCATGCCTTGCGAGAAAGAGGGATGGTGGCTCCATTGGCGAATTGCACCCCGCCGGAACAGACCTCTTGGTAATGATCTGTCTAGCGGTTTACAATCAATTGTAGTTTCTCATCGCCGAGTTGTAGTGAGTTAGCGGGCTGACTTAGTTGCTGAGGTGAAGGTCGTTGACTCATGCCTCGCCCAGCATGACAGAGTCCGAGCGATGAAGCATGCCGCCTGGCAAGGTTCCAGCCACTCAATGTTTACAAACAGGGCCTTCCCAAGAAGGGCCTTGCTGTGGAACGGCAGGCAGCCGTGGTCAGACTGGTTCAAGCAGGTAGATGTAGACAAGGCCGCAGAACGGCGAAGCGGAGAATTTATAGTGGAAATGACGACAGCGCGTCGAACAATCCAGAATGAAGGCGGGGCGGCAAACAGCCAATCAGCGCACAGCCCCAAGCACAATGCGACGGTTGCCGCTGAGATGAGCACAGTACCTCATGAAAAAATGTGACAGAATGGTGCGTCTAGAAAGACACTTCAAAAAAAGGTGAGTTGACAAGAATAATAAAGAACAACAATTCAAATGAAACGTAAGTTAAGTAAATAATCAGAACACCGTGTTCATACTGCAATTATAACGGAAAAAAATAATGGGGCAAAATTAAACGAGTGTTTCAAACCGTGCGGGAAACATAGCCACAAAAAAAACATTCGCGAAAGCGAACATGCTGGGAGGGGCGAGAAAAAATTGCAGTAAGAAGGCGCAGAAGTTAGGTCTCGCGTGGCAAAGGAGCAATCATAGTGATTGGCCTGAGAAACTGGCCAGCAGAAGTCCGCAGTTTTACCACGCGAATCCTACCATCTCTGCCAGGAAAGCACTCAACAATCCTACCCAAATTCCAGACAAGAGGGGGACTAGGGTCTTTCAAAAGGACCAAGTCCCCAATCTGAAGGTTAGAGCAGGAAACACGCCATTTGCCACGCTGCTGAAGCAAACCGAGGTATTCCAACCTCCAGCGGCGCCAAAAATTGTTGCGCAAACTTTCAATTTTGCGCCAAGAAATGGCTAAAGAAGATGGAGAATTAGAATATAATAAAGATGGGGAGGCAGTCAATGGACCGCCGATAAGAAAATGGCCCGGCGTTAATGGTAGAAGATCTGAAGGGTCATTAGATAAGGGTGATAAAGGACGAGAATTAATTATGCCCTCAATAAAAATAATTAAGGAGTTAAACTCTTCATGAGATAGGGGGGTGTGGCCACAAACACGTCTAAGGTGTTTCTTGGTGAGTTTCACACAAGACTCCCACCGTCCACCTTGATGGGGCGCATAAGGGGGGATGAAGTGCCACTTGAAATTTCTCTGGTGAGCATAATCAGTAATCCTTTCCAGCGCTGCATTTTGAGTAAGAGCTCTCTTAATTTGCTCAGAAGCTCCGATAAAATTTTTAGCATTGTCGGAAAATACTTCTGAAGGAAGCCCTCGGCGAGCAGAAAATCTGGCAAAAGCTGCCAAAAAATAAGCAGTAGAGGCGTTGGTAACTAGTTCTAAGTGTACTGCTCCGGTGACCATACATACAAACAGCGAAATAGAGTTTTCCACAAATACATCTTTTGGCCTCAGGAGAATTTTTTCTGTAAACAAAAGGCCCGGAATAATCCACCCCCGTAAAGGCAAAAGGTCTAGCAGGCGCAGATCTAAAGTTAGGAAGATCACCCATGAGCTGAGTGGTAATTTTAGGGTTGGATTTAAAACATGGAATGCACTTCCGGATAACAGAGGTAACTTCATGGACTCCGTTTATGGGCCAATACCTTTCCCGAAT
The DNA here is from genome assembly GCA_946902985.2 of Meconema thalassinum. Taxonomy (NCBI): domain Eukaryota; kingdom Metazoa; phylum Arthropoda; class Insecta; order Orthoptera; family Tettigoniidae; genus Meconema; species Meconema thalassinum. Next base: position 439,168,427 of record OX336394.1, on the reverse strand, counting down.
GATGGAAAGTAATGTACGGGTTCCAGCATGAAGATGCTGGTAATGATACTGACGAATGATTAGAGAAGTGACATGATGCTTTGAAGGAAGAATAATTGGGTGTTTTTTATCCTCAGAAAGATCAGCCAAAGATAAACGTCCTCCCACTCTTAATAAACCATCAGCATCCAAAAAGGGGGCGAGTGAGGAAAGCCTACTCGATTTCTTGAGGGATTGACCTTGAGACAACACCTGACATTCTTCAGAGAATATTTCTTGTTGAGTAAGCCATAAGATTTTTGTAGTGGCTAAACCTAATTCAGAAAGGGTTAAATATGGCTTAGGAAAAGAGGTTGTTCTACCACAAAATATTTCCATCGAAGGAGATAAGCCATAACCCTCACCAATTTATAAAAAGAGGAATATCGCTGCAAAAGAAGGGGAGAGTCAGAAGCGAAAAGAGAAGATCCAGTAATCTTACCAACATCTGGCAAGTCTGATAATTCCGGAAGAGGAAAATTTGGCCAAGCGGAAGGTTCTTGTAGAAGCCAAGAAGGACCGTGCCAGTATAATGTCAGGTTAGCCAACATAAGAGGGGAACATCCCCGAGAGATGACATCTGCAGGATTCTCCTTGCCAGATACATGATGCCATTGTTCAAAGTTAGACAATTGTTGAATTTTGGACACTCTATTAGCTACAAACACCTGCCAATGCGAGGAGGGTTTGGCAATCCATGCCAACGTGATGGCTGAGTCACTCCAAAAGTAAGTTTTGCTAAATCGGATTTTCAAAGATTGGCGGATTTTAACCGATAATTCAACCGCCAGAAGAGCAGCACAAAGTTCCAGTCGTGGCAAGGATAAGGATTTAAGAGGAGCCACCTTTGACTTAGCGCAAATTAAATTGGAAAAGAAATATGACTGGTCAAAATTGCGGCAAACAATATACGCACAAAACCCATAAGCTTTCAATGAGCTATCGGCAAAGATGTGAAGTTCATATCCTCCACAGGAGGGAAAGGGAATAATCACTCGCGGGATAATGACATTGGAGAGATCTTCCAAGCTATTTCTATAAGAAATCCAATTTTTTTGCAACTCGGAAGGAACTGGTTCATCCCAACCAGTTTTCAAGGACCAAAGGTCTTGCATGAAAAGTTTTGCTGTGACGATAATTGGCGCCAAAAATTGGAGAGGATCAAATATTTTTGCAATCTCAGACAAAATTTGCCGCTTAGTTTGCGGTTTGATGTCACTGAGATTAATTTTGAAAAAGAAAAAATCCTTTTGAGGACTCCAATAGATGCCTAAGGTTTTGATAGAATTACTTTCTTGAAGAAGCTCTACTGAGTCGTTATAGACTGAAGTTAATAGAAATTTGGAAAGAAATTCTTCCGAATTAGGGTTCCACTTGCACAAGGAAAATCCGCCTCCCAAAAGCAAAGCTGTCAAATCTTTAGAGACCTGTAGTGCTTCAGATACTGACTCAAATGAATGAAGAAAATCGTCAACGTAAAATGATGATTTTAACACTTCAGAAGCCTTAGGAGAATACAACGGGCCATCCTGTTCAGCAAGTAACTTCAACGTACGTATGGCTAGAAAAGCAGAGGGCTTTAGTCCATAGGTTAAGGTTTTTAGCCGAAAAATCTTGACAGGTTTAGTAGGCTCGTCGCGCCAAAGAATTCTCTGAAGGTCGCACTGTTGTTGATCGACCAAAATCTGCCTATACATTTGCTTGATATCAGATATCACTGCGATAGGGAACAAGCGAAAATTCATCAAGACAGAAGAAATGTCAGATTGAATAGGGGGGCCTGATAATAATGTGTCATTCAGAGAAGTTCCATTGGCATCCAAAGCAGAGCCATTAAAGACCACCCTTATGTTTTCCTTTAAAATCTCATTCTTCCAAACTGGATGATGATTGAGGTAAATGACTTCAGATGGGGTATAAGAAGCCTCATCTTTCTTGGTAACAACCTCCATGTGATCAAGTGCCTCATATTCCTCCATAAACGTGGAGTATTGAGCTTTAACAACAGGGTCACGTTTAAATTTGTTTTCCACAGCATAGAGTGCTCTAAGAGCCCTAGGGTGTGTTTCAAATAAAAGAGGTGGATTATCCACTCGGGGCATTGTTACAACAAATCTACCCTCTGAATTGCGTTTGGTTGTTTCGCGAAACAGTTTTTCACACATTTCATTTTCAACCGAGGAAGGTGAAACTGAATCAATAGTTTCGATTTTCCAAAATCTTTCTAAGTTGTAATCGAGACTTGTATTGACAAAATGACATTGAGAGAAATTTTGAAACGACTTACGAGGGACCTGACCCGTTACTAACCAACCTAGCTTGGTATGATGAACAAACACTCCAGGTGATATTTTAACCTTAGAGCTAAGGAGACATTGCCAAAATACTTGGGCACTGAGAAGTATGTCTACCGGGGCGCTCGTATTAAATGTTGGGTCCGCCAACTGAATGTTATGAGGAAATTGCCATTTTCTAATTTCAAAAGAAGTACTAGGGGTATTACTGCCAATAGTATCAATGGCAAGGCAATTCAACTGAAATGTTGTGTTAGAATTAACAGCATCTTTGATGTGAACACGAACAAAATGCAAAGATTTAACATTGCTATTGTTAATACCGGTAACCTGAATTAATGTAGGTTGCTTGGGAAGACCAAGTTTCTTAATGAGACGCTCACTTATGAAGTCATGGGTGGCGGCATTATCCAATAGGGCACGTGCTTCAAGCCATCTACCAGAAGAGTCTTGAACTTTTATTAACACGGTTGATAGTAGCACCTGGGAACTACGAATTGAGCTAGAGCTCTGAGTATAAGATTGCGCATTAGCTCCTGGGGATGCATCTTTAGAACATCCAGGGGAAGGAGCCTGACGTGGCTTTTCAAACCTATGAAGCAAGGTATGATGTTGAGCCTTGCAATGGGAGCAAGTATTTTTAGATAAGCAATCAGGCACCATATGCCTAGTTGACAAACAGTTATAGCAATATCTTTTTTGAGCTATTAATTTGCGTCTTTCATCGGTAGAAAGGGCTTTAAAGGCAACGCAGGAATATAACCTGTGAGGTGCTTTACAGAGAATACATTCCGTTGAGTTATGCTGAACAGTAAAGACAGCAGATTTGTCTATTTTGGCACCGACTGGTTTCACAACATTAGATTTGTTATCTGCACTTCCTGACATATGACAGGCTACAGCTGACAAAACCTGACATCTATTATTCATAAACGTAAGCAATGAGCCATAAGTATATGAAGTGTCATTTGTTAGTTCCCTCTCCCATGCCTTTAAAGTTGATGAATCAAATTTAGAAGTAACCAAGTGAATTAAGAATAGATCCCAATGCTCGACTGGTTGATTCAACCGTGCCAATGCTCTGACGTGTAGTTGGACCGTATCACTTAAGGCTCGCAGTGTTGACAAGCTGTCAGCTCGCAATGCGGGCAGGTTAAATAAGGCTTGAATATGCCTCTGTAAACATAATTTTTCATTGCCATAACGGCCTTTAAGAAGCTCGATAGCAATGTTATAGTTTTCTCCTGTTAAGGGAAGTTCTCTTATAAGTTGAAGGGGTGGCCCCTGCAAAATGGATTTTAAGTAATGAAATTTCTGAATTTCCGGAAGTGTGGCATTATTATGTACTAATGAACTGAACAATTTAAAGAATGATTGCCACATCTCTTCCTTTCCTGAAAAATGCGGAATTTCAATTTTAGGTAGCAATGGTTTGATACCATTCCCATGGTCGCTAATTCTTCCTTGAGTTTCCTCTACCTTCAACGCCAGGGTCAAAGTTCTTACTAATGCCACAGCCTGAGCGTGTGTATCAAAGTAATTACTCTCTACTTCTTCCCTATCTGATTGATGTTCTGGACTTTTGATTTCAATTTCAAGTTGCACGAGATCATATTTCTCGTACGCCTGTTCAAAAGCTTTTAAACGCTGAGATATAATATCAAGATTTTGTTCCTCTTTCGGTAGAGTGGCTAGATATTTTTGAAAACGGGTAAGTTGACCTTTGTAGGCCGCCCGAGAGTTTAACAGTTTATCGTCTATTATTACTGGCATGGCTGGGAAGTTGGAATAACTCACCTACCAAAGCTGCTTGCGGCACCAGACGGACCTGCTTTCCAGAAAGAAACCAGTTATGGAGTAAGCTGGGATTGTCTCCGCTTTCCCGCAGATCTTCTGCGCTAGCCACGATATACTGAAATGTATAAGGCAAATATTAGATTACACAAGTTCTGTTTTTGTTTTTTTTTTAATAGAATTTGTGGTCTCAGAATAAAGGTTCTGGGTTTGATCCCGGGTTTGAGGTACCATGGAAAAGGGTGTGAGTAGTTAGCACACCAACTGGGAAAAGGGGGATTGGGATTCGGGCACACAGTGAAATTTAAATAGAGCGATGAGGAAGAGACCAAATATTGATAACCAAGGTTTGATACATTTATTTGATTTGTGAAGTAATAACAAACATTTTCATTTAGAAGAATAATTAAAAGAAGCTAATAAAAAATGCAAGGTTTCTCCAGGAAACTTAGAATAAAGAAGAATTATAATAAAAATGCATAAAAAGGCCATATAAAGGCGATTAAAAAAGTATGTTTAAGAAAAATATCTAAAACCAAGCAAGAAGCAAGAAGAAAGGCTTAGCCTTGAAAAAAAATGTATAAACCAAGTGAAGGTAGTTCACGTTACCAATAATTCGATACTTTGGTACTTAGTATTTGGCCCGCAGGAAGCGGGTTGTGATCCAAACGAAGGGTTCCTCTAAGCTGCCTCGGCATGCCTTGCGAGAAAGAGGGATGGTGGCTCCATTGGCGAATTTCACCCCGCCGAAACAGACCTCTTGGTAATGATCTGTCTAGCGGTTTACAATCAATTGTAGTTTCTCATCGCCGAGTTGTAGTGAGTTAGCGGGCTGACTTAGTTGCTGAGGTGAAGGTCGTTGACTCATGCCTCGCCCAGCATGACAGAGTCCGAGCGATGAAGCATGCCGCCTGGCAAGGTTCCAGCCACTCAATGTTTACAAACAGGGCCTTCCCAAGAAGGGCCTTGCTGTGGAACGGCAGGCAGCCGTGGTCAGACTGGTTCAAGCAGGTAGATGTAGACAAGGCCGCAGAACGGCGAAGCGGAGAATTTATAGTGGAAATGACGACAGCGCGTCGAACAATCCAGAATGAAGGCGGGGCGGCAAACAGCCAATCAGCGCACAGCCCCAAGCACAATGCGACGGTTGCCGCTGAGATGAGCACAGTACCTCATGAAAAAGTGTGACAGAATGGTGCGTCTAGAAAGACACTTCAAAAAAAGGTGAGTTGACAAGAATAATAAAGAACAACAATTCAAATGAAACGTAAGTTAAGTAAATAATCAGAACACCGTGTTCATACTGCAATTATAACGGAAAAAAATAATGGGGCAAAATTAAACGAGTGTTTCAAACCGTGCGGGAAACATAGCCACAAAAAAAACATTCGCGAAAGCGAACAGGGTGCACAACGGGGGTATCACGTGGTCAATGAATAGCCAAATGTCAATTCGACCATGGAACCAGTGGTGTCTACTCGCAACTTGGGGTGCACAACGGGGTATGACGTGGTCAATGAATAGCCAAATACCCACTCGACCATGGAACCAGTGGTGTCTACTCGCAACTTGGGGTGCACAACGGGGGTATGACGTGGTCAATGAATAGCCAAATACCCACTCGACCATGAAACCAGTGGTGTCTACTCGCAACTTGGGGTGCACAACGGGGGTATCACGTGGTCAATGAATAACCAAATACCAACTTGACCATGGAACCAGTGGTGTCTACTCGCAACTTGGGGTGCACAACGGGGATATGACGTGGTCAATGAATAGCCAAATACCCACTCGACCATGGAACCAGTGGTGTCTACTCGCAACTTGGGGTGCACAACGGGGATATGACGTGGTCAATGAATAGCAAAATACCCACTCGACCATGGAACCAGTGGTGTCTACTCGCAACTTGGGGTGCACAACGGGGATATGACGTGGTCAATGAATAGCCAAATACCCACTCGACCATGGAACCAGTGGTGTCTACTCGCAACTTGGGGTGCACAACGGGGATATGACGTGGTCAATGAATAGCCAATTACCCACTCGACCATGGAACCAGTGGTGTCTACTCGCAACTTGGGGTGCACAACGGGGATATGACGTGGTCAATGAATAGCCAAATACCCACTCGACCATGGAACCAGGGGTGTCTACTCGCATCTTGGGGTGCACAACGGGGGTATCACGTGGTCAATGAATAGCCAAATACCAACTCGACCATGGAACCAGTGGTGTCTACTCGCAACTTGGGGTGCACAACGGGGGTATCACGTGGTCAATGAATAGCCAAATACCCACTCGACCATGGAACCAGTGGTGTCTACTCGCAACTTGGGGTACACAACGGGGGTATCACCTGGCCAATGAATAACCAAATACCAACTCGACCATGGAACCAGTGGTGTCTACTCGCAACTTGGGGTGCACAACGGGGGTATCACGTGGTCAATGAATAGCCAAAAGTCAACTCGACCATGGAACCAGTGGTGTCTACTCGCAACTTGGGGTGCACAACGGGGATATCACGTGGTCAATGAATAGCCAAATACCCACACGACCATGGAACCAGTGGTGTCTACTCGCAACATGGGGTGCACAACGGGGGTATCACGTGGTCAATGAATAACCAAATACCAACTTTACCATGGAACCAGTGGTGTCTACTCGCAACTTGGGGTGCACAACGGGGGTATCACGTGGTCAATGAATAGCCAAAGGTCAACTCGACCATGGAACCAGTGGTGTCTACTCGCAACTTGGGGTGCACAACGGGGGTATCACGTGGTCAATGAATAGCCAAATACCAACTCGACCATGGAACCAGTGGTGTCTACTCGCAACTTGGGGTGCACAACGGGGATATCACGTGGTCAATGAATAGCCAAATACCAACTCGACCATGGAACCAGTGGTGTCTACCCGCAACTTGGGGTGCACAACGGGGGTATCACGTGGTCAATGAATAGCCAAATACCAACTCGGCCATGGAACCAGTGGTGTCTACCCGCAACTTGGGGTGCACAACGGGGGTATGACGTGGTCAAAGAATAGCCAAATACCAACTCGACCATGGAACCAGTGGTGTCTACTCGCAACTTGGGGTGCACAACGGGGGTATCACGTGGTCAATGAATAGCCAAATACCAACTCGACCATGGAACCAGTGGTGTCTACTCGCAACTTGGGGTGCACAACGGGGGTATCACGTGGTCAATGAATAGCCAAATACCAACTCGACCATGGAACCAGTGGTGTCTACTCGCAACTTGGGGTGCACAACGGGGGTATCACGTGGTCAATGAATAGCCAAATACCCACTCGACCATGGAACCAGGGGTGTCTACTCGCAACTTGGGGTGCACAACGGGGGTATCACCTGGTCAATGAATAGCCAAATACCAACTCGACCATGGAACCAGTGGTGTCTACTCGCAACTTGGGGTGCACAACGGGGGTATCACCTGGTCAATGAATAGCCAAATACCAACTCGACCATGGAACCAGTGGTGTCTACTCGTAACTTGGGGTGCACAACGGGGGTATCACCTGGTCAATGAATAACCAAATACCAACTCGACCATGGAACCAGTGGTGTCTACTCGCAACTTGGGGTGCACAACGGGGGTATCACGTGGTCAATGAATAGCCAAATACCAACTCGACCATGGAACCAGTGGTGTCTACTCGCAACTTGGGGTGCACAACGGGGGTATCACGTGGTCAATGAATAGCCAAATACCAACTCGACCATGGAACCAGTGGTGTCTACTCGCAACTTGGGGTGCACAACGGGGATATGACGTGGTCAATGAATAACCAAATACCAACTCGACCATGGAACCAGTGGTGTCTACTCGCAACTTGGGGTGCACAACGGGGGTATCACGTGGTCAATGAATAGCCAAATGTCAACTCGACCATGTTACCAGTGGTGTCTACTCGCAACTTGGGGTGCACAACGGGGGTATCACGTGGTCAATGAATAGCCAAATGTCAATCCGACCATGGAACCAGTGGTGTCTACTCGCAACTTGGGGTGCACAACGGGGTATGACGTGGTCAGTGAATAGCCAAATACCCACTTGACCATGGAACCAGTGGTGTCTACTCGCAACTTGGGGTGCACAACGGGGGTATGACGTGGTCAATGAATAGCCAAATACCCACACGACCATGAAACCAGAGGTGTCTACTCGCAACTTGGGGTGCACAACGGGGGTATCACGTGGTCAGTGAATAACCAAATACCAACTTGACCATGGAACCAGTGGTGTCTACTCGCAACTTGGGGTGTACAACGGGGATATGACGTGGTCAATGAATAGCCAAATACCCACTCGACCATGGAACCAGTGGTGTCTACTCGCAACTTGGGGTGCACAACGGGGATATGACGTGGTCAATGAATAGCAAAATACCCACTCGACCATGGAACCAGTGGTGTCTACTCGCAACTTGGGGTGCACAACGGGGATATGACGTGGTCAATGAATAGCCAAATACCCACTCGACCATGGAACCAGTGGTGTCTACTCGCAACTTGGGGTGCACAACGCGGATATGACGTGGTCAATGAATAGCCAATTACCCACTCGACCATGGAACCAGTGGTGTCTACTCGCAACTTGGGGTGCACAACGGGGATATGACGTGGTCAATGAATAGCCAAATACCCACTCGACCATGGAACCAGGGGTGTCTACTCGCATCTTGGGGTGCACAACGGGGGTATCACGTGGTCAATGAATAGCCAAATACCAACTCGACCATGGAACCAGTGGTGTCTACTCGCAACTTGGGGTGCACAACGGGGGTATCACGTGGTCAATGAATAGCCAAATACCCACTCGACCATGGAACCAGTGGTGTCTACTCGCAACTTGGGGTACACAACGGGGGTATCACCTGGCCAATGAATAACCAAATACCAACTCGACCATGGAACCAGTGGTGTCTACTCGCAACTTGGGGTGCACAACGGGGGTATCACGTGGTCAATGAATAGCCAAAAGTCAACTCGACCATGGAACCAGTGGTGTCTACTCGCAACTTGGGGTGCACAACGGGGATATCACGTGGTCAATGAATAGCCAAATACCCACACGACCATGGAACCAGTGGTGTCTACTCGCAACATGGGGTGCACAACGGGGGTATCACGTGGTCAATGAATAACCAAATACCAACTTTACCATGGAACCAGTGGTGTCTACTCGCAACTTGGGGTGCACAACGGGGGTATCACGTGGTCAATGAATAGCCAAAGGTCAACTCGACCATGGAACCAGTGGTGTCTACTCGCAACTTGGGGTGCACAACGGGGGTATCACGTGGTCAATGAATAGCCAAATACCAACTCGACCATGGAACCAGTGGTGTCTACTCGCAACTTGGGGTGCACAACGGGGATATCACGTGGTCAATGAATAGCCAAATACCAACTCGACCATGGAACCAGTGGTGTCTACCCGCAACTTGGGGTGCACAACGGGGGTATCACGTGGTCAATGAATAGCCAAATACCAACTCGGCCATGGAACCAGTGGTGTCTACCCGCAACTTGGGGTGCACAACGGGGGTATGACGTGGTCAAAGAATAGCCAAATACCAACTCGACCATGGAACCAGTGGTGTCTACTCGCAACTTGGGGTGCACAACGGGGGTATCACGTGGTCAATGAATAGCCAAATACCAACTCGACCATGGAACCAGTGGTGTCTACTCGCAACTTGGGGTGCACAACGGGGGTATCACGTGGTCAATGAATAGCCAAATACCAACTCGACCATGGAACCAGTGGTGTCTACTCGCAACTTGGGGTGCACAACGGGGGTATCACGTGGTCAATGAATAGCCAAATTCCCACTCGACCATGGAACCAGGGGTGTCTACTCGCAACTTGGGGTGCACAACGGGGGTATCACCTGGTCAATGAATAGCCAAATACCAACTCGACCATGGAACCAGTGGTGTCTACTCGCAACTTGGGGTGCACAACGGGGGTATCACCTGGTCAATGAATAGCCAAATACCAACTCGACCATGGAACCAGTGGTGTCTACTCGTAACTTGGGGTGCACAACGGGGGTATCACCTGGTCAATGAATAATCAAATACCAACTCGACCATGGAACCAGTGGTGTCTACTCGCAACTTGGGGTGCACAACGGGGGTATCACGTGGTCAATGAATAGCCAAATACCAACTCGACCATGGAACCAGTGGTGTCTACTCGCAACTTGGGGTGCACAACGGGGGTATCACGTGGTCAATGAATAGCCAAATACCAACTCGACCATGGAACCAGTGGTGTCTACTCGCAACTTGGGGTGCACAACGGGGATATGACGTGGTCAATGAATAACCAAATACCAACTCGACCATGGAACCAGTGGTGTCTACTCGCAACTTGGGGTGCACAACGGGGGTATCACGTGGTCAATGAATAGCCAAATGTCAACTCGACCATGTTACCAGTGGTGTCTACTCGCAACTTGGGGTGCACAACGGGGGTATCACGTGGTCAATGAATAGCCAAATGTCAATCCGACCATGGAACCAGTGGTGTCTACTCGCAACTTGGGGTGCACAACGGGGTATGACGTGGTCAATGAATAGCCAAATACCCACTTGACCATGGAACCAGTGGTGTCTACTCGCAACTTGGGGTGCACAACGGGGGTATGACGTGGTCAATGAATAGCCAAATACCCACACGACCATGAAACCAGAGGTGTCTACTCGCAACTTGGGGTGCACAACGGGGGTATCACGTGGTCAGTGAATAACCAAATACCAACTTGACCATGGAACCAGTGGTGTCTACTCGCAACTTGGGGTGCACAACGGGGATATCACGTGGTCAATGAATAGCCAAATACCCACTCGACCATGGAACCAGTGGTGTCTACTCGCAACTTGGGGTGCACAACGGGGATATGACGTGGTCAATGAATAACCAAATACCCACTCGACCATGGAACCAGTGGTGTCTACTCGCAACTTGGGGTGCACAACGGGGATATGACGTGGTCAATGAATAGCCAAATACCCACTCGACCATGGAACCAGTGGTGTCTACTCGCAACTTGGGGTGCACAACGGGGATATGACGTGGTCAATGAATAGCCAAATACCCACTCGACCATGGAACCAGTGGTGTCTACTCGCAACTTGGGGTGCACAACGGGGATATGACGTGTCAATGAATAGCCAAATACCCACTCGACCATGGAACCAGTGGTGTCTACTCGCAACTTGGGGTGCACAACGGGGATATGACGTGGTCAATGAATAGCCAAATACCCACTCGACCATGGAACCAGGGGTGTCTACTCGCATCTTGGGGTGCACAACGGGGGTATCACGTGGTCAATGAATAGCCAAATACCAACTCGACCATGGAACCAGTGGTGTCTACTCGCAACTTGGGGTGCACAACGGGGGTATCACGTGGTCAATGAATAGACAAATACCCACTCGACCATGGAACCAGTGGTGTCTACTCGCAACTTGGGGTGCACAACGGGGGTATGACGTGGTCAATGAATAGCCAAATACCAACTCGACCATGGAACCAGTGGTGTCTACTCGCAACTTGGGGTGCACAACGGGGATATCACGTGGTCAATGAATAGCCAAATACCAACTCGACCATGGAACCAGTGGTGTCTACTCGCAACTTGGGGTGCACAACGGGGGTATCACGTGGTCAATGAATAGCCAAATACCCACTCGACCATGGAACCAGTGGTGTCTACTCGCAACTTGGGGTGCACAACGGGGGTATCACCTGGTCAATGAATAGCCAAATACCCACTCGACCATGGAACCAGTGGTGTCTACTCGTAACTTGGGGTGCACAACGGGGGTATCACCTGGTCAATGAATAGCCAACTACCAACTTTACTATGGAACCAGTGGTGTCTACTCGCAACTTGGGGTGCACAGCGGGGATATCACGTGGTCAATGAATAGCCAAATACCAACTTTACTATGGAACCAGTGGTGTCTACTCGCAACTTGGGGTGCACAACGGGGTATCACGTGGTCAATGAATAGCCAAATACCAACTCGACCATGGAACCAGTGGTGTCTACTCGCAACTTGGGGTGCACAACGGGGATATCACGTGGTCAATGAATAGCCAAATACAACTCGACCATGGAACCAGTGGTGTCTACTCGCAACTTGGGGTGCACAACGGGGGTATCACGTGGTCAATGAATAGCCAAATACCCACTCGACCATGGAACCAGTGGTGTCTACTCGCAACTTGGGGTGCACAACGGGGGTATCAAGTGGTCAATGAATAGCCAAATGTCAACTTGACCATGGAACCAGTGGTGTCTACTCGCAACTTGGGGTGCACAACGGGGGTATCACCTGGTCAATGAATAGCCAAATACCAACTCGACCATGGAACCAGTGGTGTCTACTCGTAACTTGGGGTGCACAACGGGGGTATCACCTGGTCAATGAATAGCCAAATACCAACTCGACCATGGAACCAGTGGTGTCTACTCGCAACTTGGGGTGCACAACGGGCGTATCACGTGGTCAATGAATAGCCAAATACCAACTCGACCATGGAACCAGTGGTGTCTACTCGCAACTTGGGATGCACAACGGGGGTATCACGTGGTCAATGAATAGCCAAATACCAACTCGACCATGGAACCAGTGGTGTCTATTCGCAACTTAGGGTGCACAACGGGAATATGACGTGGTCAATGAATAGCAAAATACCAACTCGACCATGGAACCCGTGGTGTCTACTCGCAACTTGGGGTGCACAACGGGGGTATCACGTGGTCAGTGAATAGCCAAATACCAACTCGACCATGGAACCAGTGGTGTCTACTCGCAACTTGGGGTGCACAACGGGGGTATCACGTGGTCAATGTATAGCCAAATGTCAACTCGACCATGGAACCAGTGGTGTCTACTCGCAACTTGGGGTGCACAACTGGGGTATCACGTGGTCAATGAATAGCCAAATGTCATCTCGACCATGGAACCAGTGGTGTCTACTCGCAACTTGGGGTGCACAAAGGGGATATCACGTGGTCAATGAATAGCCAAATGTCAATTCGACCATGGAACCAGTGGTGTCTACTCGCAACTTGGGGTGCACAACGGGGGTATCACGTGGTCAATGAATAGCCAAATGACAATTCGACCATGGAACCAGTGGTGTCTACTCGCAACTTATGGTTGACAACGGGGTATGACGTGGTCAATGAATAGCCAAATACCCACTCGACCATGTAACCAGTGGTGTCTACTCGCAACTTGGGGTGCACAACGGGGGTATGACGTGGTCAATGAATAGCCAAATACCCACTCGACCATGAAACCAGTGGTGTCTACTCGCAACCTGGGGTGCACAAGGGGGGTATCACGTGGTCAATGAATAACCAAATACCAACTTGACCATGGAACCAGTGGTGTCTACTCGCAACTTGGGGTGCACAACGGGGGTATGACGTGGTAAATGAATAGCCAAATACCCACTCGACCATGGAACCAGTGGTGTCTACTCGCAACTTAGGGTGCACAACGGGGATATGACGTGGTCAATGAATAGCCAAATACCCACTCGACCATGGAACCAGTGGTGTCTACTCGCAACTTGGGGTGCACAACGGGGATATGACGTGGTCAATGAATAGCGAAATACCCACTCGACCATGGAACCAGTGGTGTCTACTCGCAACTTGGGGTGCACAACGGGGATATCACGTGGTCAATGAATAGCCAAATACCAACCCGACTATGGAACCAGTGGTGTCTACTCGCAACTTGGGGTGCACAACGGGGGTATCACGTGGTCAATGAATAGCCAAATACCAACTCGACCATGGAACCAGTGGTGTCTACTCGCAACTTGGGGTGCACAACGGGGGTATCACGTGGTCAATGAATAGCCAAATACCCACTCGACCATGGAACCAGTGGTGTCTACTCGCAACTTGGGGTGCACAACGGGGGTATCACGTGGTCAATGAATAGCCAAATACCCACTCGACCATGGAACCAGTGGTGTCTACTCGCAACTTGGGGTGCACAACGGGGGTATCACCTGGTCAATGAATAGCCAAATACCCACTCGACCATGAAACCAGTGGTGTCTACTCGCAACTTGGGGTGCACAACGGGGGTATCACCTGGTCAATGAATAGCCAAATACCAACTCGACCATGGAACCAGTGGTGTCTACTCGCAACTTGGGGTGCACAACGGGGGTATCACCTGGTCAATGAATAGCCAAATACCAACTCGACCATGGAACCAGTGGTGTCTACTCGTAACTTGGGGTGCACAACGGGGGTATCACGTGGTCATTGAATAGCCAAATACCAACTCGACCATGGAACCAGTGGTGTCTACTCGCAACTTGGGGTGCACAACGGGGGTATCACGTGGTCAATGTATAGCCAAATGTCAACTCGACCATGGAACCAGTGGTGTCTACTCGCAACTTGGTGTGCACAACGGGGGTATCACGTGGTCAATGAATAGCCAAATGTCAACTCGACCATGGAACCAGTGGTGTCTACTCGCAACTTGGGGTGCACAAAGGGGATATCACGTGGTCAATGAATAGCCAAATGTCAATTCGACCATGGAACCAGTGGTGTCTACTCGCAACTTGGGGTGCACAACGGGGGTATCACGTGGTCAATGAATAGCCAAATGACAATTCGACCATGGAACCAGTGGTGTCTACTCGCAACTTGGGGTGGACAACGGGGTATGACGTGGTCAATGAATAGCCAAATACCCACTCGACCATGGAACCAGAGGTGTCTACTCGCAACTTGGGGTGCACAACGGGGGTATGACGTGGTCAATGAATAGCCAAATACCCACTCGACCATGAAACTGGTGGTGTCTACTCGCAACTTGGGGTGCACAACGGGGGTATCACGTGGTCAATGAATAACCAAATACCAACTTGACCATGGAACCAGTGGTGTCTACTCGCAACTTGGGGTGCACAACGGGGGTATGACGTGGTAAATGAATAGCCAAATACCCACTCGACCATGGAACCAGTGGTGTCTACTCGCAACTTGGGGTGCACAACGGGGATATGACGTGGTCAATGAATAGCCAAATACCCACTCGACCATGGAACCAGTGGTGTCTACTCGCAACTTGGGGTGCACAACGGGGATATGACGTGGTCAATGAATAGCGAAATACCCACTCGACCATGGAACCAGTGGTGTCTACTCGCAACTTGGGGTACACAACGGGGGTATCACGTGGTCAATGAGTAGCCAAATACCAACTCGACTATGGAACCAGTGGTGTCTACTCGCAACTTGGGGTGCACAACGGGGGTATCACGTGGTCAATGAATAGCCAAATACCCACTCGACCATGGAACCAGTGGTGTCTACTCGCAACTTGGGGTGCACAACGGGGGTATCACGTGGTCAATGAATAGCCAAATACCCACTCGACCATGGAACCAGTGGTGTCTACTCGCAACTTGGGGTGCACAACGGGGGTATCACGTGGTCAATGAATAGCCAAATACCCACTCGACCATGGAACCAGTGGTGTCTACTCGCAACTTGGGGTGGACAACGGGGGTATCACGTGGTCAATGAATAGCCAAATACCCACTCGACCATGGAACCAGTGGTGTCTACTCGCAACTTGGGGTGCACAACGGGAATATGACGTGGTCAATGAATAGCCAAATACCCACACGACCATGGAACCAGTGGTGTCTACTCGCAACTTGGGGTGCACAACGGGGATATGACGCGGTCAATGAATAGCCAAATACCCACTCGACTATGGAACCAGTGGTGTCTACTCGCAACTTGGGGTGCACAACGGGGATATGACGTGGTCAATGAATAGCCAAATACCCACTCGACCATGGAACCAGTGGTGTCTACTCGCAACTTGGGGTGCACAACGGGGATATGACGTGGTCAATGAATAGCCAAATACCCACTCGACCATGGAACCAGGGGTGTCTACTCGCATCTTGGGGTGCACAACGGGGGTATCACGTGGTCAATGAATAGCCAAATACCAACTTGACCATGGAACCAGTGGTGTCTACTCGCAACTTGGGGTGCACAACGGGGGTATCACGTGGTCAATGAATAGCCAAATACCCACTCGACCATGGAACCAGTGGTGTCTACTCGCAACTTGGGGTACACAACGGGGGTATCACCTGGCCAATGAATAACCAAATACCAACTCGACCATGGAACCAGTGGTGTCTACTCGCAACTTGGGGTGCACAACGGGGATATCACGTGGTCAATGAATAGCCAAATACTAACTCGACCATGGAACCAGTGGTGTCTACTCGCAACTTGGGGTGCACAACGGGGATATCACGTGGTCAATGAATAGCCAAATACCCACACGACCATGGAACCAGTGGTGTCTACTCGCAACTTGGGGTGCACAACGGGGGTATGACGTGGTCAATGAATAGCCAAATGACAATTCGACCATGGAACCAGTGGTGTCTACTCGCAACTTGGGGTGGACAACGGGGTATGACGTGGTCAATGAATAGCCAAATACCCACTCGACCATGGAACCAGAGGTGTCTACTCGCAACTTGGGGTGCACAACGGGGGTATGACGTGGTCAATGAATAGCCAAATACCCACTCGAACATGAAACCGGTGGTGTCTACTCGCAACTTGGGGTGCACAACGGGGGTATCACGTGGTCAATGAATAACCAAATACCAACTTGACCATGGAACCAGTGGTGTCTACTCGCAACTTGGGGTGCACAACGGGGGTATGACGTGGTAAATGAATAGCCAAATACCCACTCGACCATGGAACCAGTGGTGTCTACTCGCAACTTGGGGTGCACAACGGGGGTATCACGTGGTCAATGAATAGCCAAATACCCACTCGACCATGGAACCAGTGGTGTCTACTCGCAACTTGGGGTACACAACGGGGGTATCACCTGGCCAATGAATAACCAAATACCAACTCGACCATGGAACCAGTGGTGTCTACTCGCAACTTGGGGTGCACAACGGGGATATCACGTGGTCAATGAATAGCCAAATACTAACTCGACCATGGAACCAGTGGTGTCTACTCGCAACTTGGGGTGCACAACGGGGATATCACGTGGTCAATGAATAGCCAAATACCCACACGACCATGGAACCAGTGGTGTCTACTCGCAACTTGGGGTGCACAACGGGGGTATCACGTGGTCAATGAATAACCAAATACCAACTTTACCATGGAACCAGTGGTGTCTACTCGCAACTTGGGGTGCACAAGGGGGGTATGACGTGGTCAATGAATAGCCAAATACCCACTCGACCATGGAACCAGTGGTGTCTACTCGCAACTTGGGGTGCACAACGGGGGTATCACGTGGTCAATGAATAGCCAAATACCAACTCGACCATGGAACCAGTGGTGTCTACTCGTAACTTGGGGTGCACAACGGGGATATCACCTGGTCAATGAATAGCCAAATACCAACTCGACCATGGAACCAGTGGTGTCTACTCGCAACTTGGGGTGCACAACGGGGGTATCACGTGGTCTATGAATAACCAAATACCAACTTGACCATGGAACCAGTGGTGTCTACTCGCAACTTGGGGTGCACAACGGGGATATGACGTGGTCAATGAATAGCCAAATACCCACTCGACCATGGAACCAGTGGTGTCTACTCGCAACTTGGGGTGCACAACGGGGATATGACGTGGTCAATGAATAGCAAAATACCCACTCGACCATGGAACCAGTGGTGTCTACTCGCAACTTGGGGTGCACAACGGGGATATGACGTGGTCAATGAATAGCCAAATACCCACTCGACCATGGAACCAGTGGTGTCTACTCGCAACTTGGGGTGCACAACGGGGATATGACGTGGTCAATGAATAGCCAATTACCCACTCGACCATGGAACCAGTGGTGTCTACTCGCAACTTGGGGTGCACAACGGGGATATGACGTGGTCAATGAATAGCCAAATACCCACTCGACCATGGAACCAGGGGTGTCTACTCGCATCTTGGGGTGCACAACGGGGGTATCACGTGGTCAATGAATAGCCAAATACCAACTCGACCATGGAACCAGTGGTGTCTACTCGCAACTTGGGGTGCACAACGGGGGTATCACGTGGTCAATGAATAGCCAAATACCCACTCGACCATGGAACCAGTGGTGTCTACTCGCAACTTGGGGTACACAACGGGGGTATCACCTGGCCAATGAATAACCAAATACCAACTCGACCATGGAACCAGTGGTGTCTACTCGCAACTTGGGGTGTACAACGGGGGTATCACGTGGTCAATGAATAGCCAAAAGTCAACTCGACCATGGAACCAGTGGTGTCTACTCGCAACTTGGGGTGCACAACGGGGATATCACGTGGTCAATGAATAGCCAAATACCCACACGACCATGGAACCAGTGGTGTCTACTCGCAACATGGGGTGCACAACGGGGGTATCACGTGGTCAATGAATAACCAAATACCAACTTTACCATGGAACCAGTGGTGTCTACTCGCAACTTGGGGTGCACAACGGGGGTATCACGTGGTCAATGAATAGCCAAAGGTCAACTCGACCATGGAACCAGTGGTGTCTACTCGCAACTTGGGGTGCACAACGGGGGTATCACGTGGTCAATGAATAGCCAAATACCAACTCGACCATGGAACCAGTGGTGTCTACTCGCAACTTGGGGTGCACAACGGGGATATCACGTGGTCAATGAGTAGCCAAATACCAACTCGACCATGGAACCAGTGGTGTCTACCCGCAACTTGGGGTGCACAACGGGGGTATCACGTGGTCAATGAATAGCCAAATACCAACTCGGCCATGGAACCAGTGGTGTCTACCCGCAACTTGGGGTGCACAACGGGGGTATGACGTGGTCAAAGAATAGCCAAATACCAACTCGACCATGGAACCAGTGGTGTCTACTCGCAACTTGGGGTGCACAACGGGGGTATCACGTGGTCAATGAATAGCCAAATACCAACTCGACCATGGAACCAGTGGTGTCTACTCGCAACTTGGGGTGCACAACGGGGGTATCACGTGGTCAATGAATAGCCAAATACCAACTCGACCATGGAACCAGTGGTGTCTACTCGCAACTTGGGGTGCACAACGGGGGTATCACGTGGTCAATGAATAGCCAAATACCCACTCGACCATGGAACCAGGGGTGTCTACTCGCAACTTGGGGTGCACAACGGGGGTATCACCTGGTCAATGAATAGCCAAATACCAACTCGACCATGGAACCAGTGGTGTCTACTCGCAACTTGGGGTGCACAACGGGGGTATCACCTGGTCAATGAATAGCCAAATACCAACTCGACCATGGAACCAGTGGTGTCTACTCGTAACTTGGGGTGCACAACGGGGGTATCACCTGGTCAATGAATAACCAAATACCAACTCGACCATGGAACCAGTGGTGTCTACTCGCAACTTGGGGTGCACAACGGGGGTATCACGTGGTCAATGAATAGCCAAATACCAACTCGACCATGGAACCAGTGGTGTCTACTCGCAACTTGGGGTGCACAACGGGGGTATCACGTGGTCAATGAATAGCCAAATACCAACTCGACCATGGAACCAGTGGTGTCTACTCGCAACTTGGGGTGCACAACGGGGATATGACGTGGTCAATGAATAACCAAATACCAACTCGACCATGGAACCAGTGGTGTCTACTCGCAACTTGGGGTGCACAACGGGGGTATCACGTGGTCAATGAATAGCCAAATGTCAACTCGACCATGTTACCAGTGGTGTCTACTCGCAACTTGGGGTGCACAACGGGGGTATCACGTGGTCAATGAATAGCCAAATGTCAATCCGACCATGGAACCAGTGGTGTCTACTCGCAACTTGGGGTGCACAACGGGGTATGACGTGGTCAGTGAATAGCCAAATACCCACTTGACCATGGAACCAGTGGTGTCTACTCGCAACTTGGGGTGCACAACGGGGGTATGACGTGGTCAATGAATAGCCAAATACCCACACGACCATGAAACCAGAGGTGTCTACTCGCAACTTGGGGTGCACAACGGGGGTATCACGTGGTCAGTGAATAACCAAATACCAACTTGACCATGGAACCAGTGGTGTCTACTCGCAACTTGGGGTGTACAACGGGGATATGACGTGGTCAATGAATAGCCAAATACCCACTCGACCATGGAACCAGTGGTGTCTACTCGCAACTTGGGGTGCACAACGGGGATATGACGTGGTCAATGAATAGCAAAATACCCACTCGACCATGGAACCAGTGGTGTCTACTCGCAACTTGGGGTGCACAACGGGGATATGACGTGGTCAATGAATAGCCAAATACCCACTCGACCATGGAACCAGTGGTGTCTACTCGCAACTTGGGGTGCACAACGGGGATATGACGTGGTCAATGAATAGCCAATTACCCACTCGACCATGGAACCAGTGGTGTCTACTCGCAACTTGGGGTGCACAACGGGGATATGACGTGGTCAATGAATAGCCAAATACCCACTCGACCATGGAACCAGGGGTGTCTACTCGCATCTTGGGGTGCACAACGGGGGTATCACGTGGTCAATGAATAGCCAAATACCAACTCGACCATGGAACCAGTGGTGTCTACTCGCAACTTGGGGTGCACAACGGGGGTATCACGTGGTCAATGAATAGCCAAATACCCACTCGACCATGGAACCAGTGGTGTCTACTCGCAACTTGGGGTACACAACGGGGGTATCACCTGGCCAATGAATAACCAAATACCAACTCGACCATGGAACCAGTGGTGTCTACTCGCAACTTGGGGTGCACAACGGGGGTATCACGTGGTCAATGAATAGCCAAAAGTCAACTCGACCATGGAACCAGTGGTGTCTACTCGCAACTTGGGGTGCACAACGGGGATATCACGTGGTCAATGAATAGCCAAATACCCACACGACCATGGAACCAGTGGTGTCTACTCGCAACATGGGGTGCACAACGGGGGTATCACGTGGTCAATGAATAACCAAATACCAACTTTACCATGGAACCAGTGGTGTCTACTCGCAACTTGGGGTGCACAACGGGGGTATCACGTGGTCAATGAATAGCCAAAGGTCAACTCGACCATGGAACCAGTGGTGTCTACTCGCAACTTGGGGTGCACAACGGGGGTATCACGTGGTCAATGAATAGCCAAATACCAACTCGACCATGGAACCAGTGGTGTCTACTCGCAACTTGGGGTGCACAACGGGGATATCACGTGGTCAATGAATAGCCAAATACCAACTCGACCATGGAACCAGTGGTGTCTACCCGCAACTTGGGGTGCACAACGGGGGTATCACGTGGTCAATGAATAGCCAAATACCCACTCGACCATGGAACCAGTGGTGTCTACTCGCAACTTGGGGTGCACAACGGGGGTATCACGTGGTCAATGAATAGCCAAATACCCACTCGACCATGGAACCAGGGGTGTCTACTCGCATCTTGGGGTGCACAACGGGGGTATCACGTGGTCAATGAATAGCCAAATACCAACTTGACCATGGAACCAGTGGTGTCTACTCGCAACTTGGGGTGCACAACGGGGGTATCACGTGGTCAATGAATAGCCAAATACCAACTTGACCATGGAACCAGTGGTGTCTACTCGCAACTTGGGGTGCACAACGGGGGTATCACGTGGTCAATGAATAGCCAAATACCCACTCGACCATGGAACCAGTGGTGTCTACTCGCAACTTGGGGTACACAACGGGGGTATCACCTGGCCAATGAATAACCAAATACCAACTCGACCATGGAACCAGTGGTGTCTACTCGCAACTTGGGGTGCACAACGGGGATATCACGTGGTCAATGAATAGCCAAATACTAACTCGACCATGGAACCAGTGGTGTCTACTCGCAACTTGGGGTGCACAACGGGGATATCACGTGGTCAATGAATAGCCAAATACCCACACGACCATGGAACCAGTGGTGTCTACTCGCAACTTGGGGTGCACAACGGGGGTATGACGTGGTCAATGAATAGCCAAATGACAATTCGACCATGGAACCAGTGGTGTCTACTCGCAACTTGGGGTGGACAACGGGGTATGACGTGGTCAATGAATAGCCAAATACCCACTCGACCATGGAACCAGAGGTGTCTACTCGCAACTTGGGGTGCACAACGGGGGTATGACGTGGTCAATGAATAGCCAAATACCCACTCGAACATGAAACCGGTGGTGTCTACTCGCAACTTGGGGTGCACAACGGGGGTATCACGTGGTCAATGAATAACCAAATACCAACTTGACCATGGAACCAGTGGTGTCTACTCGCAACTTGGGGTGCACAACGGGGGTATGACGTGGTAAATGAATAGCCAAATACCCACTCGACCATGGAACCAGTGGTGTCTACTCGCAACTTGGGGTGCACAACGGGGGTATCACGTGGTCAATGAATAGCCAAATACCCACTCGACCATGGAACCAGTGGTGTCTACTCGCAACTTGGGGTACACAACGGGGGTATCACCTGGCCAATGAATAACCAAATACCAACTCGACCATGGAACCAGTGGTGTCTACTCGCAACTTGGGGTGCACAACGGGGATATCACGTGGTCAATGAATAGCCAAATACTAACTCGACCATGGAACCAGTGGTGTCTACTCGCAACTTGGGGTGCACAACGGGGATATCACGTGGTCAATGAATAGCCAAATACCCACACGACCATGGAACCAGTGGTGTCTACTCGCAACTTGGGGTGCACAACGGGGGTATCACGTGGTCAATGAATAACCAAATACCAACTTTACCATGGAACCAGTGGTGTCTACTCGCAACTTGGGGTGCACAAGGGGGGTATGACGTGGTCAATGAATAGCCAAATACCCACTCGACCATGGAACCAGTGGTGTCTACTCGCAACTTGGGGTGCACAACGGGGGTATCACGTGGTCAATGAATAGCCAAATACCAACTCGACCATGGAACCAGTGGTGTCTACTCGTAACTTGGGGTGCACAACGGGGATATCACCTGGTCAATGAATAGCCAAATACCAACTCGACCATGGAACCAGTGGTGTCTACTCGCAACTTGGGGTGCACAACGGGGGTATCACGTGGTCTATGAATAGCCAAATACCAACTCGACCATGGAACCAGTGGTGTCTACTCGCAACTTGGGGTGCACAACGGGGGTATCACGTGGTCAATGAATAGCCAAATACCAACTTGACCATGGAACCAGTGGTGTCTACTCGCAACTTGGGGTGCACAACAGGGGTATCACCTGGTCAATGAATAGCCAAATACCTACTCGACCATGGAACCAGTGGTGTCTACTCGCAACTTGGGGTGCACAACGGGGGTATCACGTGGTCAATGAATAGCCAAATACCAACTCGACCATGGAACCAGTGGTGTCTACTCGCAACTTGGGGTGCACAACGGGGATATGACGTGGTCAATGAATAGCCAAATACCAACTCGACCATGGAACCAGTGGTGTCTACTCGCAACTTGGGGTGCACAACGGGGGTATCACGTGGTTAATGAATAGCCAAATACCCACTCGACCATGGAACCAGTGGTGTCTACTCGCAACTTGGGATGCAGAACGGGGGTATCACGTGGTCAATGAATAGCCAAATGTCAACTCGACCATGGAACCAGTGGTGTCTACTCGCAACTTGGGGTGCACAACGGGGGTATCACGTGGTCAATGAATAGCCAAATACCCACTCGACCATGGAACCAGTGGTGTCTACTCGCAACTTGGGGTGGGCAACGGGGATATCACGTGGTCAATGAATAACCAAATACCAACTTGACCATGGAACCAGTGGTGTCTACTCGCAACTTGGGGAGCACAACGGGGGTATCACGTGGTCAATGAAGAGCCAAATACCAACTCGACCATGGAACCAGTGGTGTCTACTCGCAACATGGGGTGCACAACGGGGATATCACGTGGTCAATGAATAGCCAAATACCAACTCGACCATGGAACCAGTGGTGTCTACTCGCAACTTGGGGTGCACAACGGGGATATCACGTGGTCAATGAATAGCCAAATACCAATTCGACCATGGAACCAGTGGTGTCTACTCGCAACTTGGGGTGCACAACGGGGATATCACGTGGTCAATGAATAGCCAAATACCAACTCGACCATGGAACCAGTGGTGTCTACTCGCAACTTGGGGTGCACAACGGGGATATCACGTGGTCAATGAATAGCCAAATACCAACTCGACCATGGAACCAGTGGTGTCTACTCGCAACTTGGGGTGCACAACGGGCGTATCACCTGGTCAGTGAATAGCCAAATACCAACTCGACCGTGGAACCAGTGGTGTCTACTCGCAACTTGGGGTGCACAACGGGGGTATCACGTGGTCAATGAATAGCCAAATGTCAACTCGACCATGGAACCAGTGGTGTCTACTCGCAACTTGGGGTGCACAACGGGGGTATCACGTGGTCAATGAATAGCCAAATACCAACTCGACCATGGAACCAGTGGTGTCTACTCGCAACTTGGGGTGCACAACGGGGGTATCACGTGGTCAATGAATAACCAAATACCAACTTTACCATGGAACCAGTGGTGTCTACTCGCAACTTGGGGTGCACAACGGGGGTATCACGTGGTCAATGAATAGCCAAATACCAACTTGACCATGGAACCAGTGGTGTCTACTTGCAACTTGGGGTGCACAACGGGGGTATCACGTGGTCAATGAATAGCCAAATACCCACTCGACCATGGAACCAGTGGTGTCTACTCGCAACTTGGGGTGCACAACGGGGGTATGACGTGGTTAATGAAGAGCCAAATACCAACTCGACCATGGAACCAGTGGTGTCTACTCGCAACTTGGGGTGCACAACGGGGGTATCACGTGGTCAATGAATAGCCAAATACCAACTTGACCATGGAACCAGTGGTGTCTACTCGCAACTTGGGGTGCACAACGGGGGTATCACGTGGTCAATGAATAGCCAAATACCCACTCGACCATGGAACCAGTGGTGTCTACTCGCAACTTGGGGTGCACAACGGGGGTATCACGTGGTCAATGAATAACCAAATACCAACTTTACCATGGAACCAGTGGTGTCTACTCGCAACTTGGGGTGCACAACGGGGGTATCACGTGGTCAATGAATAACCAAATACCAACTTTACCATGGAACCAGTTGTGTCTACTCGCAACTTGGGGTGCACAACGGGGGTTTCACGTGGTCAATGAATAGCGAAATACCCACTCGACCATGGAACCAGTGGTGTCTACTCGCAAATTGGGGTGCACAACGGGGGTATCACGTGGTCAATGAATAGCCAAATACCCACTCGACCATGGAACCAGTGGTGTCTACTCGCAACTTGGGGTGCACAACGGGGGTATCACGTGGTCAATGAATAGCCAAATACCAACTCGACCATGGAACCAGTGGTGTCTACTCGCAACTTGGGGTGCACAACGGGGGTATCACGTGGTCAATGAATAGCCTAATACCAACTCGACCATGGAACCAGGGGTGTCTACTCGCAACTTGGGGTGCACAACGGGGGTATCACGTGGTCAATGAATAGCCAAATACCAACTCGACCATGGAACCAGTGGTGCCTACTCGCAACTTGGGGTGCACAACGGGGGTATCACGTGGTCAATGAATAGCCAAATACCCACTCGACCATGGAACCAGTGGTGTCTACTCGCAACTTGGGGTGCACAACGGGGGTATCACGTGGTCAATGAATAGCCAAATACCAACTCGACCATGGAACCAGTGGTGTCTACTCGCAACTTGGGGTGCACAACGGGGGTATCACGTGGTCAATGAATAGCCAAATACCCACTCGACCATGGAACCAGTGGTGTCTACTCGCAACTTGGGGTGCACAACGGGGGTATCACGTGGTCAATGAATAGCCAAATACCAACTCGACCATGGAACCAGTGGTGTCTACTCGCAACTTGGGGTGCACAACGGGGGTATCACGTGGTCAATGAATAGCCAAATACCAACTCGACCATGGAACCAGTGGTGTCTACTCGCAACTTGGGGTGCACAACGGGGATATCACGTGGTCAATGAATAGCCAAATACCCACTCGACCATGGAACCAGTGGTGTCTACTCGCAACTTGGGGTGCACAACGGGGATATCACGTGGTCAATGAATAACCAAATACCAACTCGACCATGGAACCAGTTGTGTCTACTCGCAACTTGGGGTGCACAACGGGGATATCACGTGGTCAATGAATAGCCAAATACCCACTCGACCATGGAACCAGTGGTGTCTACTCGCAACTTGGGGTGGGCAACGGGGATATCACGTGGTCAATGAATAGCCAAATACCAACTCGACCATGGAACCAGTGGTGTCTACTCGCAACTTGGGGTGCACAACGGGGGTATCACGTGGGCAATGAATAGCCAAATACCAACTCGACCATGGAACCAGTGGTGTCTACTCGCAACTTGGGATGCACAACGGGGGTATCACGTGGTCAATGAATAGCCAAATACCAACTCGACCATGGAACCAGTGGTGTCTACTCGCAACTTGGGGTGCACAACGGGGGTATCACGTGGTCAATGAATAGCCAAATACCAACTCGACCATGGAACCAGTGGTGCCTACTCGCAACTTGGGGTGCACAACGGGGGTATCACGTGGTCAATGAATAGCCAAATGCCAACTCGACCATGGAACCAGTGGTGCCTACTCGCAACTTGGTGTGCACAACGGGGGTATGACGTGGTCAATGAATAGCCAAATACCAACTCGACCATGGAACCAGTGGTGTCTACTCGCAACTTGGGATGCACAACGGGGGTATCACGTGGTCAATGAATAGCCAAATACCAACTCGACCATGGAACCAGTGGTGTTTCACCTCTACATAGCTACCACAACCTACATCCGAAGCAATCTGTTATATATATATTCTAACCTTGTTTTACCCCTACAGTTCTTGTCCTTGACCCTTCCTTCCATAACTTACTCCTTGGCGCTACAGCCATTCTTCCCTGTTGACTGCTTTGGTTCTCCATCTTCTGACTCCCATCCTCCTGCATGTTGTCCAGCCATCTGGTCCTAGGTCTTCCCCTCACACGCCGTCCTCCTGGCTTCTTCCTTACTTCCCTGTTCTCTGTCATTCTTTCTACATGTCCCAGCCACTACTATATCTGGCTTACCATACAACTCTCTTATCTCCATAATATTTCTGATTCGCCAGAATTCACCATAACTTATCTTGCTATTTCAAGGTGTCAGTATGTGTCCTACCAACCTTTCTCCTCTCTTCACTAGCAGTCGCCAGAAACATCTCTCCTGTCCCACTCGTCTTAATACCTCTTCATTTGTAACCCTACCCATCTGATCTTCATCATTCTCCTGTAACACCACATTTCAAACGCTTCAATTCACCTCTTTCCTGGTGCATCAACAATACAAGTTTCACTTCCATAGAGCGCCACGCTCCTGATCAAAGCTTTCAAAAATGACTTCGAAATACCTAAATCTATATTCGATGTCAACAGATTCCTTTTCTGTAGAAATGCTTTCCTTGCCTAAGCTAACCTACTTTTTATATCCTCTTTGCTTCGTCCATCACTGGTTATTTTGCTTCCTAAGTAACAAAAGTCTCCTTTTTCCTTTAGTTTTCACCTGCCAATTTGTTGTCCATTGAGGTTTCTGATTTATTTCGGCTGCATTCCAATATTTTTGTTTTACATTTATTGATTTTAATCGTCAATTCTTTCCTCAAGACGGAGTTCATATCATTCAAAAAAAAGTCCTCTCGGCACGCCGGAAGGCGGAGGTAGATTTCATCGGACAATCTTGGGGATAGGCGAAAATAGGCAGAATACGCAGGTTTTCGTAGAAGGATCAGACCTCATTTATTGCGAGAAAGTATTTTATAATTGGAGCTTAATTAACTTTGTTTTTCGTCATTTTATGCATATCTTAAACATTTTATTGTCTTATGGGGACAGTAACTTGCTTGTCATTTGGGGTCCATTTTTATACTTGTGGTCACACTGTCCTTATGCAAGGTTTCGACACTGATGTGTAACTATGTAACGGTCTGTTACTTCTTCACGCAAAATTATATCTCCCGCAGAGATTTTGGTTGATTCCTCAGTTTAGGGGCTGCGACAACGCGGTCATGTAACCCCGTGTACTTTGGGTGAGTGTAGAATCTGTCTGATAAACGATGTGAATTGTGATGGCTGTATTAGTCTGTAATTCAGGTAAGGACTGCAGACGGACAATTTCATGCAGTAGTACCTAATGTTGCTACCAGATACTACCGTCAACGACACCTAGCTTTGAATTTGGCTACTAGATGCCACCGCAACCAGCAACTCGCAACGAACGTTGGAACTTCCCCTCCAAAGGAAAGCATACTGAGGGATTTTTAGCGCTCTTAGAAAATCTGACGACTTCGGCCGGCTTTGAACCCGCGACTTTGGGCATAGAAGTTCAGCTTGCTACCAGTTACGTCACCGAAGCCGCTTCAAACTTAGTCAGATGGAAATCTGAATCTGATCTCGTGCATGTGCGTTGTCATGGCAACGTCTGATGGCTCATCCCTCTTCAATTTAGTCGTGCTGCCATGGCAACCACTGATAGCTCTTGGCATTTTCTTGTAATTCCGAAATCATTTTTCTCATCCCTTGGCGTAAAAATTCTTTCAGACAAACGTTTTAGGTAATTATTAGGGGAATATTGTCAATTTTGTACGGTTTTGATATTGTGCCTATTAAGAGAGATATGATTAATGTTTCCCGAAAAACCCGCTTTTTCCCACCCATTTGGTCAATGGTTGGTGCTATAAAAAACTCTTCAAACATAAATATTTGGGCTTTATCCGACACATTGAACTTTGAACGGATTCGATATTTCACATATTAAGAGAGTTATAGCAATATTTCACTTTTTCGAAAAAAGCCCCCCATTTTCACCTCCTTCCACCGATTTAGCCCAGTAACGAACTAGACCGAGATTTTATAGGTATACATATTCAGTAAAAAATTCAAAGTGATTGGTGCAAAATTACGGCAGTTATCGTGTACATATATATATACACATACATAAATTATATATAAACTTTTGAACTGACGGTGGTTTTGGGGTCTGGGGGATGTGAAACGCGAAGATATGTCGAAATTTTCCGAAGTCGAAACATGGTACCCATTGCAATAGTTAGCTTTCTAATGAAATCTACCTAACTCTGGCGTGTCGGCCTAGATGACGATGTCATCAGCAAATCTCAGTGTTGAAATTGTTTCTCTTTGAATCTTCACTCCCACTTTAATATTTCTCTAATTTCCTTCATTGCTTGTTCAATGTAAAAATTGAAAAGTATGGGTGAGAAGTTGCAGCCTTGCCTTACACTTTTTAGGTAGATTTCATTACAAAGCTAACTATTGCAATGGGTACTATGTTTCGACTTTCGGAAAATTTCGACATATCTTCGCGTTTCACATCCCCCAGACCCCAAAACCACCGTCAGTTCAAAAGTTTATATATAATTTATGTATGTATATATATTGAAAACTAGTTTCTCTCTCATGTCTTTCAGCTCGAATGACTGCTGTCTGGTTTCTGTATGGATTGTATATATCCTCCTATCCCTGTATGTTATTCCAATCGTTTTCAATATGTCAAGCAATTTTGCCCAATCAACGTTATCAAAAGGCTTTCCTAAGTTTACAAATTCCATGAACGTTTTCTTATTTTTAGCCTACTTTTCACATTTTGCAAAAATGGGGAAAAGTAGACTTATGAGATCGATCCGGGAAAATGTGTGTCTGTCTGTCCTTCTGTCTATCTGTCCTTCTGTCTGTCTGGCTGTGTGTGTGTGTCCCCCCCTATCAACTCCTAAATGGCTGCAGATATCGAAACCAAATTTAGTATGAGTAAAGATGTATACCGGAATATCTCACGTCCATATTTGAAAATGATGTCAGTTCTACCAACTGCTGAAAAATCGCACTAGAAATTTGAGCTCCATGTTGGATATCTTGGAAGGTATGTATGGGAGGTATTCCAAAATCGGCACACATATAGATAACACTATTTCAGTTTAATTTCCAGGAGGCCATTCATGACAGTGTTGCCAAAATAATTTTAAGCCTTCTGATAGGTCCAATTTTTAAATACCTATAACTTCTACACTATCAATTGGATTTCAACCAAATTTTGTATGTAATGTGTGTACATAAACAGATATGACTGAGCGTATTCCTAAGAGCCTCCAGGGCTGCCAACTGTGAATAATTGCTCTCTCTATTCTTTTATAGAAATACCAATATATCAGATAGTATGCAAGCCGACAGCTTTAAACTATGCACACGTATAGTACCTGACATTTTAGATTAATTTTGGAGTAACTTATATACTTCAGTTCTACCAATATGATTCTAAGCCTGCTGATAGGGCCAATTTTAAAATTCATGTAACTTCTATACTATCAGTTAGATTTCAACCAAATTTCGTATGTGCTATGTGTAACATAACAGATATGACTATAAGTATTCCTAAGAGCAATCATGGCTGCCTACTGTTAATACATGCTGTCTATATTTTTTACCCCAATATCAATATATCAGGAAGTATGCAAGCCAACAACCCTATACTTTGCACACGTATAGCACCTGGCATTCTAGATAAATGTGGAATAATTAATATAAGTCAGTGCTGCCAACACGATTCTATGCCTGCTGACAGGACCAATTTTAAAATACATGTAACTTCTATACTAACAAATGGATTTCATCCAAAATTGGCACAACAAGATATAATAATATTTCGATTACTTCTAACCAGCACACGCATGACATTGTTGCCAACATGTTTTTACGCGTGCTGATAGATCCAATGTCTAACTGCTTGTAACGTCCATTGGACTTCAACCAAATTTCGTATTCTGTACCTTAAGAGATGGAACTAAGAATATATTCAGTCAGTAGGGCTGCCAACTGTAGTGCTCTATTAGGCTACATTATACCAGGAATATTTCGAGCTAATTAGACATTTCGATATTACCAAGTTAATTTCGTCATTATTCTAGATAGGTTCATATAGAGTAGAATAATCATTGGCATGAAAAGTAGGCTCTTTAGTTCGTCACGGAACTTCTTGTTCCTTATTCAACCTTCCAAAATCGGCCTAAGACTTAGTTTTGCTTCCCTTGTTTCTACATTTCTCCTGAAAGCAATCTGGTCTTCACCCAACTCCGTTTCTGTCTGTCTTTCCATCCTCTTGTAAATTATTCTAGACAGGATCTTTGAAACATGAGTAATCATACTGATTGTATGGTAGTCTTCACATCTGTCAGCTCCTACTTTCTTCGGTATAGGGATGATAACATTCTTCTTGCAAAAAGAAGGTAGCTCACCTGTCTTATAAATCCTACACACCAAGTGAAATAACCTAAACAGACCATCATCTCCTATGCAGCGTAGCAATACAATCGGTAGATCATATATATGCTTTGTTCCTGCTTAAGTCTTCCAATGCTCTGTCTAATTCACATCTCAGTATAAAATCTCCTTTCGCACCCTCATCAATTTCCTCTTCCCTTCCCATTACATGATTCTCAATCTCCTTTCCCTTATACAGCACTGTATGTAAGCTTTCACTTCTCCTTAACTGTTGAAGGCTTTCCCTCTGTGTCCTTAATATTGCAGTACTTAGTCTTCTTTTCCCCAAATCTCAGTCAGCTGATATATCCTTACTTTGAGTTGATCTGTTACATGGCTTGTTATGTTTAGTGTAGAAGCGCAATGTGATAGCAAAGAAATAAATTATTTATTCTTGTCTCTAGGATGTGAAGGAAGAAGCTCAGGATGAAGAGAGTGATGCAAGAGGAACTCATCTAAATGAGTAAGTGGACAACCTAATAAGGAAAGCAAACTAAAATTGTTGGATGTGGATAAGGTTTGCTTGCAATATCAGATATTGTATATGTTTTTCTTACTGCATTCTCATGTGGATATTGATCTAAACATTCAATTTAACAGCCCACAAAATATCCATTCTAATTCAGAAGATTCAATATCAGTTTTTGCTGTATCAGATTGGAGTACCCGAAATTAATTTTTGACCTCCAATTTAAATTCTTCTCTGACCTCCTCCGTCAGCTTCCTCATATCAAATCTCTTTCTCTAGTTTTCAATCCTCTTTCTTGCCACCATGATCTTCATCTTGCACTCGGCACGCACCAGCTCCTCTCTTATACCGAACATCGGTGAGTGATCTTCTGAATCTCCTCCTCACTGCGGTGTGGTCAATTTGGTTATACGTTTCATGATCAGGGATTACATATGTGATCTCCGGCACCACAAAGTACCTCCAATAACAAGGTCATAGCTTGCACAGTGGTTTGTGAACTTTTCATTCATATCCCCAAGGCCATGTTGTAGTCCCTCGTTATTCTACCTTAGCATTAAGGTCTACAATTATTATAATCGCATCTCTCTTTCTGCTCTGTCTCATGCTGAAGGGAGTTAAGTTCTTCCTCTGATCGCGCCTTGAGTGCATAGCATTTAACATTTGGTGTATTCTTTGAATACACGGTACCTGAGATATAATTTTTATTGCTCTTTGCATGTTCATTTCTTCCTTTCTCTTTGTCAAACACCAACAGTGATCTTTTGTTTTCTCCTTGATAAGCAAATCTCTCATGTCTTCATAAGTCTGTTCTAGATATATAACTTCTGTGACCCACCTAGCGTCACCTCGCAGCGAATCTCTGAAGCTCCTCAACTCTTCCTGGTGCTAGAGGACTTACTTATCCATTTGGCCACCAGATCCTGTTACCATCGTCAGCTATTTTCTCTTGGAGCAAGAGGACTACGTCCACTTCTTTACTCACCATGCTGCGCTAGTATCAACTGTTATCAACTCTTAGAAGACCGGCTCAGCAAGAGAAGATAAATGTTTTGTTTTCAAGTTGGCAATGTTTATATGTTCTCCTTTTGTCTCCTACCCCGCACTCTTTCCCCTTTTCTTGGTCCCTCCGTGCTCCGTTGAGCTGCTCTCACTTCTCCGTCTGCAGTTGACTCGTTCAGTCAAAGCTCCGCTCGAGCTTGCCTCCTCAAACCAAGAGGCTCACCCTCTTTTACGCCATGTTGGCTAAGTAATCATCAACGAAAACTTCGACTTCAACATGAAATCAAGAAAAGTACCATTTTAAAAGTTTTAACCACATCTTCATGGTTTTAACTTCCACGTGCTTTTAATTATAATTTATAGACAGTGTGAAATTATTTACTTTGGGGCAATAATCATTCTTCGTGGGATTTGCCATGTTGAGCTTTTGCTTGTATAAGCCAACCTTACTAAAAAGAGCTTTTCTTAAGCTATTCAAACGAGAAATCCTCTCGCTACGTGGGATATTATCTAATACCCGCTGTCTATAATTATAAAGCTAGTTCCTCCGTTGGATTTTCTCAACCCCATTTTCTGCTAAGGTCGTTCTGGAACCTTCGAGATCTTGTTCTCTATCTGCGAGTCTTGCCGTCAAGTATTGTTCACGCACTTGTGAAAATGCTAGTTAAAATGAGGAATCTTCCTTACAAATTTTTGCAATAGCTAACTTTCCTCCACCGCTGGAACCTCTGGAACATTCTATGGCGCATTTAATTGTAAATCACAACTTTTTCAAGAAATAGACTCTCACCTATATAGTGCAATCAGTTATTTCCATAATTGCAATAACTTTTTTTCTCATAAACTTCAGTGTTTCTATAGTGAACTTTGCATCCATCTTCGTAGACTACAGTGATAAACAGTGCTTGCTCCACGTTTCTACCGCGCCGCGATCGTCCGGTTATATTAAATACGGCCATGAACATTGATCCTATATCCCAATGATCTTTCCTCAACCTTCTACTAACAACCATTATTAATAAAATTGAAACTTTTCTATAAGGTGTCACTCACGAGGTGCCCTTCCAACTTTGCTAGTTTAACATTAATTAAATTCTGCATAATTGCTTGTGTGATACAAGTTTTAAATTCACGTTGTTCCTTTCCCATAATCAGGGAAAACCATTCTCTAAACTCTTGAGCGAGTCATGTTCAGGTTTCACGAAATGGAAACTGTCCCATTTGGCGAGTGATTCCTGCTCAAACTTGGGAAGTCTAGAACTTTCCCTTTCACTTTCTTCAGGTTTCACAGTAAGTGACCTGCCCTCTTTGTATAATTCTCATATATTAATTCTGTATAAATATAAGAAGTTGTAGGAACTTCTATCTTATTTTTCATGTTGTTATTATTGTTATTTTCAAAGTTGTCACTTTCTCTAGAACATTCTCTCCTGAATTTCTTAAGGTGCACTTTTTGTACTCCAATTCACGTTCAAGCTTTAATTATTTCATTGCTCATTTGTTTAAATCTTATAAAGATTTTAGAAACATGTAAGGTTTGAAACCTTGTAAATTGTCAATTGCCTGGAGCAACCGTTTAATGTTGAGAGGTCTGCGACCCTATTTGTTAAAAAGTTCAAATGAACTATGTTTATTAAAATTATATTGCATAATTGTTAATTTCCTCAAACTTTTTCTAATTGTAAAATAAACAAATCTTTTCCCTTCGCTTTTTCATTTACGAATATAAAGTTTAGGCAAAATCCTGTCTTCCTTGACTCTCCTCACTCAATGATATTAAAATCATTAATAGAGCTTTCACCATTTGTTGCATTTGAGCAAGAACTCTTAATTTTCACCTCACTAAAGTTCTTCTTAGCGTTAATAGCTAATTCTAATTGGCCAGTAAGGCAAGTAAAGCTCGCTAAGCCAGCTACCTGCTTGTGGAGACCCTCTCCGAAAACTTATGGTCAATTTTCTAAAAAATACGTGTTTCTTTTTGTCTAAACTTTTAGCCGGCTCCTCGCTGAGTAAAAGCTTAGCCATTTTCCAATGCAACCATTGGTTCATTTACCAAGATTACCCAATAAGGCATAACCTTTTATCATTTTCCTTTTTAGAGACACTTGGTCGCCCTTACAGGAACTCCATAATTTTGGCAATTGAAAATACCAAGCTTGAGTTAAATCATTGGCATTCTTCGAATTACTTTGTAAAACCTAATTTCTTTGAGAAGACATACAGTAAATTTGTTCCTCTCAGTCTTGCCAGACCAGCACTCTTCCCCATAGTAGTTTTACATATGCTTGAGAGGGATTATACGAAAGCCACTCTCTTGCAAACAGCCCAAGTTCTATCTGTGTTTCTCGTCAGCTTAGACCAAGTCCTTACTCATTTTAGGTATCCGAAAGAGGATTTTCGGTGGCAACCACCTTTAAGTGTGTTTAAAACTAAACTTATTAATTTTGTGGGACTCTCCTCCTATTTTTCTATCCTTCTTTTCCAATCCAAAATCTACTTCCTTCTCTTAATCATCTTCCCT
Organism: Meconema thalassinum; assembly: GCA_946902985.2. Lineage (NCBI taxonomy): Eukaryota > Metazoa > Arthropoda > Insecta > Orthoptera > Tettigoniidae > Meconema > Meconema thalassinum. Next base: position 439,132,819 of record OX336394.1, on the reverse strand, counting down.
TGGTGGGTGGGTTATTCCTCAGCCAATAAACTACCCAACATTCCGAATACGACTTAAATATTATCTCAGAAATGGGTTGCCAACTCATAAGGCTTTCCATTGCGTGTTCAGTGAGCAAAAGTCCAACTCCCTCTCCTCGCTCTTCCCAGAGAATATGAGGGCAAGTCCTTCATCTCACTGGGCCCAAGTATATCAAGTTTATACGACGACACCTGCCTCAGCCTACCACCATCGCCCAGAGTATATGAGGGTAAGTCCTTTATCTTACTGGGCCCAAGTATATAAAGTTTATACGACGACACCTGCCTCAGCCTACCACCATCGCCCAGAGTATATGAGGGTAAGTCCTTTATCTCACTGGGCCCAAGTATATCAAGTTTATAAGACGACACCTGCCTCAGCCTACCACCCTCGCCCAGAGTATATGAGGGTAATTCCTTCATCTCACTGGGCCCAAGTATATCAAGTTTATAAGACGACACCTGCCTCAGCCTACCACCCTCGCCCAGAGTATATGAGGGTAAGTCCTTTATCTTACTGGGCCCAAGTATATCAAGTTTATACGACAACACCTGCCTCAGCCTACCATCCTCACCCAGAGTCCCCTCGATCCTGAAACCTATTCGTGTCTTCCCTTTCGTCCCGAAAGTTCCCAACAATGGACGAGTCTGGTTTTCATTCGTTTCAGGTTCTTTAATAATAATCAATTTCGGTGAGTGCGAGTAATTCCTAGTTTCCGGCAGGGCTGCCACCATAACGACTGAGATCGAGGCCCCGCAGTAATACAACTGTACCTCTACTGATGGCGTTGCTACCCACAGTCATGGTGTGGTCTTTTTCTCACCCTTGACCTTACCGGCAGGGGGGACCCTGTATTGCTCTTAGGATCACTGAGACAAGCTTCATGGTGTGGTCAGTTTCCTATTACACTAGCGTTTTGTATTACAATCAACAAAGCGTAGGATCAAACGCTTCATCGAGTTGGAGTCTACTTGCCTGATCCAGTTTTAGGCCATGGAAAGTTGTATGTTGCCTTATTCCGAGGAAAATCATTTAAGGATATAAAAGTAGAAATTAAACCCAAGGGTCGACGCACAGCGAACTTTGTCTGGAAGGAAGTATTGTGGAATGAATGTTATAAACTATTACATAATGTCGTTATTTTTAATTCCAATAACGAATAATAATGCTGCAGAGCAGCACGGGCGCCCTAGTCTATATTATTAAAAATATTTATGAAAACTTAACCGAGTCCAACTGGCCATTCTATCCGGTCAATTTTCTTCATTCTTTTTTAAATGAAAGGTATTCATGCACAGATTTGTTATCAAGTATTACAAATCACTTAATTTCCGCCTTCCTCAAATTATTTGATTTTTTCAACTTTTCCCTACTTTTTCCAACTTGGATGCAATCATATCTTTGGTTCTAATTGAGGTAAGCAGGTCGTTTTGGTCTAAGAACGCTCAGTTACTGAAGTGATTTAATTGTAGCTCTTAACTATTCAAAACGGCTGATTCTGAGGAATGTTATGAGTGGACATTCGATATTACATCTCATTTTTTCTATTTTTTTCTATTTTAGCAATCATATCTTTGGTTCTAATTTAGTTACACAGTACGTTCTGGTCTAAGAGCTTTCAGTGGATCAAGCTCTATCTTTTGAGGTATTAAATATTTAAATTGGTTGATTCTGAGGAATTTTATGAGTGTCAAAGCGAATATTAGAAATATTAATGAAAACTTAACCGAGCCCGTCCGGCCATTCTATCCGGTCGATTTCCTTCATTCCTTTTTTAAATGAAAAGTATTCATGCACGGATCTGTTATCAAGTATTACAAATCACTTAACTTCCGCCTTCCTCAAATTATTTGATTTCTTGAACGTTTTCCAACTTTTTTTCTCATTGAGGCAATCAAATATATTATTAAAAATATTTATGAAAACTTACCCCAGTCCGACCGGCCATTCTGTCCCGTCAATTTCCTTCATTATTTTTTTAAATGAAAGGTATTCATGCACGGATTTGATATCAAGTATTACAAATCACTTATCTTCCGGCTTTCTCAAATTATGAGATTTTTTCAACTTTTTCCAACTTTTATCTAATTGAAGCAATCATATCTTCGGTTCTAATTAAGGTACGCAGGTCGTTTTGGTTTACGAACACTCAGTGAGTCAAGCGCTTTAATTTGAGCTCGTGACTATTCAAATCTGCTGATTCTGAGGAACGTTATGAGTGGACATTCGATATTACACCTCAATTTCAACATTTTGACTCATAGTAGCAATCGAATCTTTGGTTCTGATTTGATTAAATTACACAGTTCGTATTGGTCTAAGAGCAATCAGTGGGTCAAACTCTATCTTTTGATGTATTAAATACTTGGGTTGGTTTTTTAGGTTTGGCACCTTAGTTATAACTGGATTAATAACTCACTTAAATGGTTCCAAGTTTCACAGGCCCTCGATGTAATCCCCACCGTTGCGTACAACGTGTTCCCAGCAATGCGCAACTCGCTGGATCCCGTTGGCACTGCCCAATATATTGATGGTACGAAGAGAGCGCTCGGCTGCCTGCTTAACGTATTAAATGGTACGGAAGCGCTGCCATGCTGTTCCCCGAGGGCAAACCGTTAATGCGGCGTACTATTGTTCGTTTCTGCAAGACCATCTCCGAGGAGCTCTGAGAAGGAAACGGCGCCACCACATGGTTACACCGCCCATCGTTCTGCATGACAATGCTAGGGCACACACAGCAGGCGTTGTGTCGGCATTGTTGGATCGCTGGGACTGGGAGGTCCTCTATAATCCCCCATATTCTCCCGACATCAGTCCTTGTGACTATGATCTCATCCCGAAGATGAAGATGACAATGACGTTAAGCAGGCTGCCGAGCGCTCTCTTCGTACCATGAATAGATTGGGCAGTGCCAACGGGATCCAACGACTACCGCATCGCTGGGAACACGTTGTACGCAACGGTGGGGACTACATCGAGGGCCTGTGAAACTTGGAACCATCTAAGTGAGTTATTAATCCAGTTATAACTAAGGTGCCAAAACTAAAAAACCTACCCATGTATTTAAATTGGTTGATTCTGAGGAATGTTTTGAGTGCCGAAGCGAATATTAGAAATATTTATGAAATCTTAACCGAGTCGGTCTGGCCATTCTATCGTGTCGATATCCTTCATTCTTTTTTAATGAAAGGTATTCATGCACGGATTTGTTATCATGTATAACAAATCAGTTAACTTCCGCCTTCCTCAAATTATTTGATTTCTTGAACGTTTTACAACTTTTTTTTCTCATTGATACAATCATATACTTGGTTTTAATAGAGGTACGTATGTCGTTTTAGTCTGAGAACACTCGGTGGATCACGCTCTTTCATTCCAGCTCTTAACTATTCAAATCGGCTGATTCTGAGGAAAGTTATGAGTGGACATACAATATTACTTCTCATTTTTCATTTTCTTGCACCGAAAAATGAACATTGCCATAAAATTAATATGGTAGTTTCAGATCTACTTCCAGGAATTTCTAGATTTTACACGAGAGTGAATGCATTTGTAACTGAAGAAGAGAATTGAAGTTTTGTATTTTCCCACTGGATTTTTGAACAGGCTTGAGATGAAAGGTCTACCTCCCCATGTGCAGACTTTGAAAGAAGGTGCTATAGTAATGCTCCTTAGGAATTTCAATGCAACTAAGAGATTGCTGAACGGGACGAGGCTAATAGTTAGAAAAAAGTACGACAATATCATTGATTTCTAAGTTCTAACTGGTGTGAATAGTGGGGAGCGAATACTGCTACCTCGCGTAGATTTATCACAATCGGACACTACAATGACGGCAATTTCCTATTAAACTAGCGTTTTGAATTACACTCAACAAAGCGCAGGGTCAAATGCTTCATCTAGTTGGAATCTATTTGCCTGATGCTGTTATAGGCCTCGGAAAGTTGTATGTTGCCTTATCCGGAGGAAAGTCATTTAAAGATGTAAAATTAGAAATTAAACCCAAGGGTCGACGCACAGCGAACATTGTCTGGAAGGAAGTACTGTGAAATAAATGCTATAAACTATTAGGCCTACATAATGTCGTAATTTTTTAATTCCAATACTGAAAAATAATGCTGTGGAGCAGCACGGGCGCCATAGTATACTGTAATACTTTAAAATAGTTATAGCCTATACCGCTGTTGACTTAATTAAGTTAGCGCCACTGTTACCCATTTATAATTAAAATAAATTTCGGACAACGCCAAATCTATCTATATATATAAAGCTCAATGTTTGTCTGTCTGTCTGTTTGTCTGTTATGTACACAAATACACACCGTTTCACCGATCTGAACCAAAATGTGTATACTTACCCTTCGGAACCCTGCGGGTAACCCTGTCCACTTGAAATTTCCGACAGACCACCCCATTCCCTGCATTTAGGCCCTTTGTCCCAAATCTACACCGTTTCACCGATCTCAACCAAAATTTGTATACTTACCCTTTGTAACCCTGTGAATAACACTGTCCACTTAAAATTTCGGATAAACCACCCCATTTCCTGCATTTAGGCCCTTTGGCAAACATCTACACCGTTTCACCGATACGAACCAAAATTTGTATACTTACCCTTTGCAACCCTGCGGGTAACCCTGTCCACTTGAAATTTCGGACAGACCACCCCATTCTCTGCATTTAGGCCCTTTGGCCCATACCTACACAGTTTCACCGATCAGAACCAAAATTTGTATACTTGCCCTTTGGTACCCTGCGAGTAACACTGCCTGCTTGAAATTGCGGACAGACCACTCCATTCCCTGCATTTAGGCCCTTTGGCCCAAATCTACACCGTTTCACAGATCTCAACCAAAATTTGTTATTTACCGTCTGGAACCCTGCGAGTAACACTGCCTGCTTGAAATTTCGGACAGACCACTCCATTCCCTGCATTTAGGCCCTTTGGCTCAAATCTACACCGTTTCACCGATCTGAACCAAAATGTGTATACTTTCTCTTTGTAACCCTGTGAATATCACTGTCCATCCAAGATTTCGGACAGACCACCCCATTTCCTGCATTTAGGCCCTTTGCCAAAAATCTATATCGTTTCACCGATCCGGACCAAAATTTGTATACTTACCCTTTCGAACCCTACGTGTAACCCTGTCCACTTGAAATTGCGGACAGATCACCCCATTCCCTGCATTTAGGCACTTTGGCACAAATCTACACCGTTTCACCGATCAGAACCAAAATGTGTATACTTACCCTTTGGTACCCTGCGAGTAACACTGTCTGCTTGAAATTGCGGACAGACCACTCCATTCCCGGAAAGAGGACAGGGTCCGTCCCGAAGGCTATAGAAAGAAAGGGTAAAACTGGACCCGCTCAGGAAACCCTCAGGGTTGCCAGCTCCCGAACACACCAGCCATGAGCCCTTGAGCATGTAGCACTATCCAGGGTGCACCAGAAGTGATGGGGCTACACACACCCTGCCTCCTTGAGGGTCTTGAGCAGAAGACATGAGATATTTAGGAAAGAAAAGAAGGCTGACACCTCGAAGAATGAGGCTATCAGGAATGATTAGACAAGGACCAATTAAGGCGGGAAAGTGAAAGAGTCGCTAGGCCTCGGATACCCTGATACCTTCGGGGTCGGAAGAGAACAAGAGTTTGACCAAGGGAGGCTGACAGGAAAGAGAACTGAAAGGAGCCCGGCACCAGTAAGTAGAAGCAATGCCGGACTCAGCTGGGGTCCCGTGGTCGCAAACCCACGTCCCACAAGTTGTGAGACCCTGGTGGGTGGAGGGGGGAGGAGGGGGCAGGTGTGAGAATAGCTTGCTGATTCATCGCGAGGTGACATGAGAGAAATGTCCAGACCCCGCCGTGTTACCTGGTATTGCTGACTATGCTGATGTTCATACAAGGTCTTTGCTCAAACCACTGTAGTGTTACGAAAGAATGAGTGATTCACCGGTCAATGTGAATAGGACCGGGAACCCCCCTTCTCCCCCCCGAACGTCTGTCATCATATATCGTCATCATCTGCGATATTCTCAGGTTCGTGCAGCTTGGACGGACCCGAGCAGTACTCGATAAGCTCTTTCACTACTCGCATTGAGTATAGGACTAAACCAGAAAATAACGTTCAGACTTTGGAAGACATCGAAGGTACTGTAGAAATCTGAATTACCTATATCAGATTTAAAATTTCACCATGTTCGTTTAGTAGTCATTTTTCATTACCTTATTATTATCATCATAAGGGCAAATGACCTAGATGTTACGCCCATTATACCTCTAATCACCACACACAATAAGTCTTTATCGCCTGTGAATTTTGAAATATTTCTTTCTATCACGGTAGTTTGTAAGTTTGTCGTGTCAATTCAACAGTAGTTTTCATTACCATCCTCATCAAAAGGGCAAATGACCTAGATGTTACGTCCATTATACTACTAAGTAACACCACAGTCTTCATCGCCTGTGATTTTTAAAATGTGTATTTCCATTAGTTTGTAAGTTTGATATACCCGATCAGTAGTAGTCGTCTTCATTATCATCCTCATCAAAGGGGCAAATGACCTAGATGTTGCGTCCATTATACTACTAAGCAACACCAGAGTCTACTTAGCCTGTGATTTTAAAAATATGTATTTCCATTAGTTTGTAAGTTTGATATACCCGTTCAGTGGTAGTCGTCTTCATTATCATCCTCATCAAAGGGGCAAATGACCTAGATGTTACGTCCATTATACTACTAAGTAACACCACAGTCTTCATCGCCTGTGATTTTTAAAATGTGTATTTCCATTAGTTTGTAAGTTTGATATACCCGATCAGTAGTAGTCGTCTTCATTATCATCCTCATCAAAGGGGCAAATGACCTAGATGTAGCGTCCATTATACTACTAAGCAACACCAGAGTCTACTTAGCCTGTGATTTAAAAAAAATGTATTTCCATTAGTTTGTAAGTTTGATATACCCGTTCAGTAGTAGTAGTCTTCAATGTCATCCTCATCAAAAGGGCAAATGACCTCTCATTCCTTTAAAGTATCAATTTTTCCCATTCGTTGATAAGTTACATATCCCAGTAGTCGCTCCTATGTTCATCATCACTATGTAGAAGATGTTTTGCGTTTGAAGAAAAGACAACTGGAATCTCAGGAACGTTAACGATATATCGACTGCGAAATCTGGAAGCTTCTCTTTGAGGAATTTCTTCAGACATTTATCGTACAGTTTAAACCTTAACAAGATGAAACTTTTAACCAGGTAGCGATCTAAGTGGGAGCTCTTTGGCAAAAAATAATCAAGTCTTTCCCAAAATGTGAGTCCTAAAAATAACTTTTTCATTATTTTCTAAGTTTCATATGTCAGTTATGTAGTAATTTTCAATATCATCTTGATCAGTAGGGCAAATTACCTAGATGTTACGCCCTCAACGTCATTGGGGGCAAATGACCTAGATTTTAAGTCCATTATATTTCTAATCACCAACACATAAAGTCTTCTACAACTTGATATTTGGAAAAAACACTCTTTTCACCTTGCAACCAAAAGAAAATTTCCGAAAAGGTACATTTTTTAATTTTCAACCCTACAAAAGACAAAAAAATAGGGGGAAGCTACATATCTCCAGTAATATCTCTGAGTATGATATTGTGCATGGCCTATGTTGTAGACAATAACACATTACATCTTTTTTGTCTCTTGCTATTTCAGCATACGACGTTTAATTAGGGAGTTATTAATGATTTTGTACTTTTTGGCCGAAATTTTTCTCTGAGTGTGATATTGTACATGGCCTATGTTGTAGACATTAACACATTACATCTTTTTTGTCTCTTGCTATTTCATCATACGACGTTTAATTACGGACATATTAATGATTTTGTACTTTTTGGCCAAAAATTTTCTCTGAGTGTGATATTGTACATGGCCTATGTTGTAGACAATAACACATTACATCTTTTTTTGTCTCTTGCTATTTCATCATACGACGTATAATTAGGGAGTTATTAATGATTTTGTACTTTTTGTCAGAAATTTTTCTATGTCCCACGAATAACTTAAAAATTGATTCGAATGAAATTTCAAAAAATAGGTTTTTTAATACTTTTATTATATTTTTTACGTCTTGTTGGGTCGGAAACCAACATGATATTTTGATGTATTTTTTCGTCCCATGCATTTTTGGTTTCAGGTGATAGAATTATTTTCCATTAGGTCCCATGCTCATCTATCTATCTATCTATCTATCTATCTATCTATATATATAAAGCACAAAGTTTGTCTGTCTGTCTGTCTGTCTGTTTGTCTGTTATGTATACAAATCTACACCGTTTCACCGATCTGAACCAAAATTTGTATACTTACCCTTTGGAACCCTGCGGGTAACCCTGTCAACATTAAATTTCGGACAGACCACCCCATGCCCTGCATTTAGGCCCTTTGGTCCAAATCCACACCGTTTCACTGATCTCAACCAAAATTTGTATATTTACCCTTTGGAACCCTGCGAGTAACACTCTCCACTTAAAATTTCGGACAGACCACCCCATTCCCTGCATTTAGGCCCTTTGGTCCAAATCTACACCGTTTCACCGATCAGAACCAAAATTCGTATTCTTACCCTTTGGTACCCTGCGAGTAACACTGTCTGCTTGAAATTGCGGACTGACCACTCCATTCCCTGCATTTAGCCCCTTTGGCCCAAATCTACACCGTTTCACCGATCTCAACCAAAATTTGTATATTTACCCTATGGAACACTGCGACTAACACTGTCTGCTTGAAATTTCGGACAGACCACGCCAGTCCCTGCATTTAGGCCCTTTTTGCACAAATCTACACCGTTTCACCGATCCGAACCAAAATGTGTATAATTACCCTTTGGAACCCTGCGAGTAACACTGTCCACTTGACATTTCGGACAGACCACCCCATTCCCTTTATTTAGGCCCTTTGGTCCAAATCCACACCGTTTCACCGATCTCAACCAAAATTTGTATATTTACCCTTTGGAACATTGCGACTAACACTGTCTGCTTGAATGCGGAGAGGCTACTCCGTCCCCTGCATTTAGGTCCTTTGGCACAAATCTACACCGTTTCACCGATCTGAACCAAACTCTGTATACTTACCCTTTGGAACCCTGCGAGTAACACTGTCCACTTAAAATTTCGGGCAGACCACCCCATTCCCTGCATTTAGGCACTTTGGCACAAATCTATACCGTTTCACCGATCGGAACCAATGTTCGGAAACTTACCCTTTGGTACCCAGCGAGTAACACTGTCTGCTTGAAATTGCGGACAGTCACTCCATTCCCTGCATTTAGGCCCTTTGTACCTAATCTACACCGTTTCACCGATCTCAACCAAAATTTGTATATTTACCCTTTGGAACACTGCGACTAAACAGTCTGCTTGAAATTGCGGCGAGGCCTCTCCATCCCTTGCATTTAGGCTGTTTGGCACAAATCTACACCGTTTCACCGATCTGACCCCAATTTTATATACTTACCCGTCGGAACCCGACAAGTAACAATGTTCACTTTAAATTTCGGACAGACCACACTATTCCCTGCTTTTTGGCCCTTTGGCAAAAAACTACACAGTTTCACCGATCTCAACCAGATTTTACATAATTAGCCTTTGGAACTCGACGAGTAACACTGTCCACTCGAAATTTCGGACAGACCACTCCATTCCACGCATTTAGGCCCTTTGGCACAAATCTACACCGTTCACCGATCGAAAACAAAATGTGTATACGTACCCTTTGGAACCCGATGAGTAACACTGTCCACTTTAAAATTTGGACAGGCCACTCCATTCCCTGCATTTTGGCCCTTGGGCACAAAACTACACCGTTTCACCGATTTCAACCAGATTTTACATAATTACCGTTTGGAACTCGACGAGTAACACTGTCCACTCGAAATTTTGGGCAGACCACTCCATTTCCCGCATTAAGGCCCTTTGGTACAAATCTACATCGTTCACCGATCGAAAACAAAGTGTGTATACTTACCCTTTGGAACCCGATGCGTAACACTGTCCACTTGAAATTTCTGACATACCATTCCATTCCCTGCATTTAGCTCAGGAATTCATCGGGGTTGCCAGCTTCCTAACTCACCAGTCATGAGCCCTTGAGGGTGTACCAGAAGGTGTGGGTTTACAGACCCTGCCTCTTTGAGGGCCTTGAGCAGAAGACAGGAGATATTATGAAAAGAAAAAGAAGGCAGACCCCTCGAAGAATGAGGGTATCAGGAAAGATGAGACAAAGCCAATTAAGGCGGGAAATTGAAAGACTCCCTATCCTCGGATACCCTAATACAGTCTGGGTCGGAAGAGAACAAGAGTTGACCAAGGGAGGACGACAGGAAAGAGAACTGAAATGAGCCCGGCACCAGGAAGTAGAAGCGATGCCAGACTCAGCTGTGGTCCCGTGGTCGCCAACTCACGTCCCACAAGTTGTGAGACCCTGGGGGGGGGTCAGTTGTGAGAATAGCTTGCTGATACATCGCGAGGTGACTTGAGAGTACTTTCCAGAGCCCGCCGTGTTATCTCCTGCTGTCTATGCTGATGCCAGCACAGGGCCGTTGCGAAAGAGTGAGTGATTCCCGGTCAATCTAAATAGGACGAGGAACCCCGAACGTGTGTCATATTTCGTCATCATCTGCGATCATCTCAGGTTCGTGCAGCTTGGAGCTATATTTTTTGTCTTTGCCGAGCAGTACGCTCTTTCACTAGACGCATCGAGTACAGGCCTAAGCCAGAAAATAAGGTTGAGACTTTGGAAGACATCGAAGCTAGACACCTGAATTACCTATATCAGTTTTAAAATAACACCATGTTTGTTTAGTAGTCATTTTTTCATTACCTTATTATTATCATCATAAGTGCAAATGACCTAGATGTTACCCGCATCATACCAATAATCACCGCCGCATAAAGTCTTTCTCGACTGTGATTTTTAAAATATTTATTTTTGGTTGGTTGGTTCTTAAGTTTAGGGCCTGCGACAACGCGGTCATGTAGCCCCGTGTACTTTGGGTGTGTGTAGAATCTGTCTGATAACCGGTGTTAATTGTGATGACTGTATTAGTGTGTGTTATCTGTTTTTTAATTTAAGTACAAACTGCAACTTAGAATTCTTCAAATAGTTCGTACATTTGCCGCCAAGCGCCACCGTCAACGACTGCTAGGCCAAGTTCGGAACTTAGCTACTAGACGCCACTGCAGTCGGCTCTTGGCAACGGACGTGACATCTAAGAGCGTTGTTTACCTATCCAATTTAGCTTCACACAGGTGTAATTAGTGGAAGGTTCTTTAACATGCCATAAATCTGACATGGGACCGCCGGCTTTACTTCCCCTCCGAAGAAAGGCATACTGACGGATTTTTAACGCTCTTAAAAATCCGACGGCTTTGAACCCGCTATCTTGGGCATAGAAGCTCAGCATGCTACCAAATACGCCACCGAAGCCGCCATATATTTATTTTTATTACAGTACATTGTGTACATTATACGTTGAAGTGTCAATTCAATACCGGTAGTAGTTTCCCTTATCATCCTCATCATAAGAGCAAATGACCTACAGTAGATATTACGCCCATTACACCATTAATCACAAGTCTTCCTCGCCTGTGAATTTTGAAATATGTATTTCTATTACGGTAGTTTGTAAGTTTGACGTGTCAATTCAACAGTAGTTTTTATTATCATCCTTATCAAAAGGGCAAATGACCTAGATATTACTCCCTCTTTGTCTTTGGGGGCAAATGACTTAGATTTTAAGTCCATTATATTTCTAAGATGGCCTGCTTGCCATCGCTTGATGAATGCAGTACCTTTGCATTTGTCTGTTGGCACTGGCTAGAGTAAAATGTGGCTTTGCACCGAGGTCTCAGTCTCACTCATGGCTGTGATTATATGGAAGCTACTGAGGTATGGGTGGTGCTTAGTAATGACATCCAGGGCACAGTCAGTGCCTGTGGATGCTGTGAAAGGTTCTACTCATAGGGTTAGTACTGCTGTTCTGACTCAGTGAGGAAAGCAATGGCAAACTACCTCACTCCTCATCTTGCCTAGTACGCCTCAATATAGCGCTGCCTTGGGGTTTTGTGGGTATATACCCACATAACCTAACGGCGGTGCTTTTTGAGGATCCAACCAGCCTTCGGGCTGACTACCTAACAGACAGACATATTTCTAAGGAGACCTTAAAACATTATCATCATTCCACCGGGCGAAGCCGGGTACTACTGCTAGTGAAATATAATACTCAATTATTTAAAAATTTGATAAATTCGTATCCAAATTAGGAGGTGGGGTGTCTGAGTATATGAATTTAAGTGCGTAGGTGTAGCACATTAAAGCGCTACTTTGTTGCGAGAGCTCAGCTCTTTTCCTCGCTATAGACGTTGTCCGTCCACAACATTTGAAATATCCTTACCTTACATGGATCTGCAATGAAGTAAATACCACAATTTTCAGAATGTAATATCTCACCGAAAATTACATCAAAATTATATTAAGTTGGCACTCCCGAATCAACTCCAACAGCCAACAGCCAAGAAACGCGAGATTACCTCCTGTGGCTAGACTGCTCTTTGTATTGATGGTATTGTTGCCGAGGATACGATTTACGGTACTGTAATGTAGAATAATATTAATAAATGTTCAAACAGTTACTAATGATAACATTGGATATTACAACGCTTTGCCACTGCACGATTAGTGTGAACTGTTTCCACTCTTGTCAGTTACTCATAACGTTCCCATATCAAAATTAGATGATCCATGATGGGTACCGTCACTGGAATTAGTCTGTCACACATATATTCCTGCGAGATGTCAGTCTAATAAGAATGTTTTAAAGATATACCGGTATGGTACCTAAAGAACAGGTCCAAGTTCGAAGACTTCTAATATTCTGTAGGGACTCGCAACAACTTGGATTATAACTGTCTTTTTCTACAGCGGAAGTAAATGACCAGTGCAGATCATCAATTTACAATATTAATTGTGGAGGATACAGGAACAGCCTTATGACGGCAATATACAAGTAACCCGCGTATTATTTTCAGAGTCTTATTGGAGATGCTGAACGTCTTCAGTTTGAGGTGGGCGTCTTTTAACAAAAGGAGGTAGTTTCATTTTGTGGCTGGCGAATGCCTGTATGGAACTAGTGCTCATGCTCTTGCAGTTACCTGAGTTTACTTTCACGTGGGCGAATTAATCGTGTTTATAGGTTTGTAATGTCTTTATTGCCTGACAATATTCTATTTACTCCTCGAAAATAGATATCTGTATTCGTAGGGATAGAGAATCCGAATGTAGGATGCTATATTTTACTGCCCTGTAAGCAGGCACAATTATTTGCTTATTTCATCTATCCAATCACAATGATAAATATAAACACTCACACGACCATGATGCTTAACATACAAACATATGGTTATAGTAATAATAATAATCATGTTAATGGTTTTACATCCCTTTTAGCTATTAAGGCTTTTAGAGACGCAGTAAATGTTTGCAAATAGAGCGACATTGTCGTATAATCTGTACTTTCGTTGACTACAGTCTGTTCTCATCACTGTGCACCTCGAGGGTTGTATTCAGATTGCCAGAGTATTTACACACCGGTACATTTGGAGCTCTGCAATTACCTCATTTAATATATTAAATTGTGTGACCGATTTGCCGTACTTAAGTGCTCTTCCTCTGTTCTAGTTTCCTTAGTATAATGGAGAAACCGACCTTGATCAAGAGTGAGCCCGAATGGTTGGCTCATACAGACGAGTTCCCGAACATTGTAAGTTTCTTAGTGACTGAATACTTGATAGAAAATGGTACGCTAACTTTACTTTTTGTTACATGTAACTTAGATCTCACATTGTGTCGATATATTTTGCATTGAATCATGCGTGTATAATACTTCCCAGGGATCAAACACGCAGTTGACCTCTGATAACCTGCAGGACGAGGCTGGCGATATATTTGACAATAGAAGGGTAGCAGTTAAAGAGGAACTTGAACTACAGGTAATTATAGATTCTGCATTACTTCTCTTGTATTGGTACAAATGGTCTTTTTATTAAATATTAATAGGAAATTTGGATCACTCAGTCTTGTTTTCCGTAAGAACAGCTAGGAATAGCTGGTGTTATTGCACTGATGCTCCAGTTTCACTGTGCTGATGTCCTGGGGTATTTTGTAGTTCATGTCCACCGCATGTTCCATGCTCAATAGATCTATGTAGCTCATTTGTCAACTCTTGATGGAAAGGTTAAGTTTGTCGAGTGCCTCACTCTCTAGAATAATTCCTTGGTTTAGATGGCTCAAGGGAATAGTGAGACCCACAGGACCTGAGTGGAGGCCATCATTGCTTCTGCTTTCATCTGCCGAGCTCTTTCTCTTGGGTAACCTTCCATTATCTCACCATGATGAACTGTTTTATTTACAAACTGATAACTTAACTTCTGACCTCTGTCTTCTATTCAGGATATCCTCTACCTCTTATAAGGGGTAATTAAAAGGGGGTTGTGTAGCCTACCTTCAATGGTGCACACTGGGTAATATCGACAAGAGAACATCACAAATGTTCTGTCCTGCTGAAGCATTGCACAAATATTGTCTGGGTCGTAAGAAATACATCTCTGATGTTATTTAGTTTTGATATATCCTTGGGTGATCTCTACGAAGGGCGGTTTTTGCCATGCTTTAATACACACTTGAGAGAGAGTTCTCATATCCTCTCGTACAAGCACACTGCATTATACACTTTCCCTGGGATGTTTAATGGCCCTCTAGGTATGTAGATAGACTGCTGAGAGAATAGGGCTACAGGATATGAGACGTTACTAGCACTTTCCCTGGGATGTTTAGCGGCCCTCTAGGTATGTAGATAGACTGCTGAGAGAATAGGGCTACAGGATATGAGACGTTACTAGCACTTTCCCTGGGATGTTTAGTGGCCCTCTAGCTATGTAGATAGACTGCTGAGAGAATGGGGCTACAGGATATGAGACGTTACTAGCACTTTCCCTGGGATGTTTAGCGGCCCTCTAGGTATGTAGATAGACTGCTGAGAGAATAGGGCGATAGGATATGAGACGTTACTAGCCCTTTCCCTGGGATGTTTAGTGGCCCTCTAGGTATGTAGATAGACTGCTGAGAGAATAGGGCGATAGGATATGAGACGTTACTAGCACTTTCCCTGGGATGTTTAGTGGCCATCTAGGTATGTAGATAGACTGCTGAGAGAATGGGGCGATAGGATATGAGACGTTACTAGTACTTTCCCTGGGATGTTTAGCGGCCCTCTAGGTATGTAGATAGACTGCTGAGAGAATGGGGCTACAGGATATGAGACGTTACTAGCACTTTCCCTGGGATGTTTAGCGGCCCTCTAGGTATGTAGATAGACTGCTGAGAGAATGGGGCTACAGGATATGAGACGTTACTAGCACTTTCCCTGGGATGTTTACTGCCCCTCTAGGTATGTAGATAGACTGCTGAGAGAATGGGGCGATATGATATGAGAACGTGATAAGCCATTTCAAATGAGCCACTTGTTTCTGGCGTGTGTTTCTCTTGAGTACATCTTCATTCATTCTAGGGATGGTTTACGTGAATTTGGGGATGAGGAACGATCATAGATTCTAATGAAGTCAGACCATCAAGTGTACAAAACCATAAGATATACAAAGATTATGATCCCTTGTCCTTGTGGCTAGTGACCTACCTCCTTCCATCTAAGTTCCTTATGCTTCACGTGTACTTAACCTTTCTATAGAGCTTACATTTTATATTGTTCATTTACTCGTCATAGGACGCGCCACTGGCATATGGTTATGCATAACGAGCTTCCGGTTTAGTATTCAGGTAATGGAAGCAATGGGAACTGTGTACTACAATTTTCCATGCATGTAACTGAGCAAATTGTATGACGTTAAACTGCGTCCGGCCGAGTGACCACCGGTATATGTGGTGTCCCTCTTTCAAGCGTGGAGGAGGTAAAGGGCACTCTCTTGTCCTTGGGGTGAGAAATCACCCCTAAAGGCGGATGCACGTATACGGAATCGCCAACGGCATAGAATGCAGAAGTCAACGAGAAGCCACTGCATTAAAGATCCTCTGGATATCCCAAGGAATAGCGGCTCATGTCATGAAACCTGTACTCGTAACATTTTCCGGATTAGCCCCGCAATCGGATCTCCGGGCGGGGTGTGCTCATTGTAGGAGACCTAAAGCTTGAGATTGGAGGAATGAATGTAAATGTGTTAGGAATAGCCGAAGTGAGGTGGCCTGATAATGGAGATTTTTGGAGTGGAGATTACAGAATAATCCACACGGGAACTATTATGGACAAACCTGGGGAGGGAGGAGTAGGAGTGGTGCTGACGAAGAAAATGGGTCACCGAGTTAAAAGGATACGTTCAGCAGAGTGGAAGAATGATTTTAGTGAAATTAGATACTAAACCAAGGGACACCGTGATCATTCAAGTCTACATGCCCACCACTGCCCGCGAAGATGAAGAAGTGGAAGAGGTGTACGATGATCTGACAGGATTAATCAAAGGTGTTAAGGGAGAGGAGAATCTGATAATCCTCGGAGACTGGAAAGCTGTTATTGGAGAGGGTAAATATGGAATGGCTGTGGGCCAATTAGGGCTTGGCACACGGAACGATCGAGGAAACCGTTTATTGCAATTCTGTGCTTACAATCAACTGGTGGTTGCAAATACATTATTTCAACACCATGCACGAAGACGTTATACTTGGACAATGCCAGGTGGTGGGAATCAATTTCAAATCGATTACATTTGATTAAAGTAGCGATTTAAGACACAGCTGAAGGACTGTAGAAGCTGCCCTGGCCCAGATATTGGTAGCGACCACAACATGGTTTTGAACGAATGCCAACTAAAACTGAAGAAACTGAAAAGGAGAACAGTCAAAAATGGTATACCGACGCTATCAGAGATCAAAACCTTGCTATAGATCTTAAGAAGAAGAAAGATGAACTTCTGGCAGACATATCAGCAATAGACTTAGGAAGTATGGAGAATAAGTGGAATGCTTGGAAGGGAAGTGTTCTAACAGCAGCAACAGATGTTGTGGGAAAGCTGAAAGCACAGAACAGGAAAGCCTGGATAACTAATGAAATAATTGAGAAGATGGACACAAGAAGAAAGTTTAAGAACTCTTCGACTGAGGAAGGACTACAACTATACCGGAAATTGAGAAACGAAATAATCGAGAGGCGAAGGCAGCCAGAGAAAAATTTCTGGAATTGCAATGCATGGAAGTAGAAGAACTAGTAAAGAATCATAAATTTGAGACAGCGTTTAAAGTAGCCAAAAGGTTCTTTGGGGACAAGAGAATTAGGTGCAATGGACTGAAGACAGATGATGGAGAACTGGTGTATGAATATTCGGTAATTGGCTCAAAATGGAAAGAATACATTGAAAATTTATATGGAGGAAAACATACACCTTGTGAAATACTAGAAAATAAAGAGCTAGTAGATAAAGAGGGAGATGAAATACTCCTGGATGAATTTATACAAGCAATGGAAATGCTGAAAAACGGAAAGGCATCTGGGGTTGATGATATACCAGCAGAGCTGATAAAAGCCAATGGAGACAATGTGAAGAAAGTCCCATTTGATCTGATTTGTGAAATGTACAACACGGGACATATCCCATCGGACGTAAGGAAATGTGTCATAGTGCCCATTCCTAAGAAATCATCTGCTAATAGATGTGACCAACTTCGCACATTAAGCGTTGTAACCCATGCTTCTAAAATACTCACCAGCATTATCTTGAAACGTATTGAAGGATGGTAAATTTGACATTGACAAAAGATCAGTTTGGATTCAGGAAGGGTAGAGGGACTCGAGAAGCAACCCTAGCTTTAAGAATGATTATAGAAAAACGACTAAGAAAAGATCTTGATACATTCATTGCTTTCGTAGACCTGGAGAAGGCATTTGATAAGTTTGAGTGGAATACACTATTCATGGTGTTGAAAGAACTGGGTGTTAAGTACAAGGACAGGAGGACAATTTAGAAATTGTATGAAGACGAGATAGCCGTTATACGATGTGAAGATTCCACAACAGAGGCCAACATTAAACAAGGAGTTCGGCAAGGTTGTTCGCTCTCACCAATTCTTTTTAATGCATACATCCAAAAATCAATAAATGAAGTAAATAATTATTTGCCAATGACTGGAGGTCTCAAGACTCAAGGAGAAAGAATTGCCATGCTTCGCTTTGCGGATGATATCGCAGTCCTGGCAGAAAACGAAGATGATCTGAATTATTCATTAGCAGAAATGGAATCCACCTTCAACAAATATAATATGAAGATCAACAAAATGAAAACCAAAGTTCTTCTCTGTAGTCGGCAGTATGAACCTCCTCGTACTTTAAATGGAGAACAGTTCACTTACCTTGGTAGCAAAATAACAGCAGATGGAAGAAGTAGAAGAGAAGTAGGCAGCCGCATCAACCAAGCCAAAATAGCATTCAACAAGCTCTTTACATGTAAAAACATTAGTATGAGCCTCAGGAAACGTCTTGTGAAGATATATGTGTGGAGCGTACTGTTGTATGGTAGTGAAACCTCGACTCTTAGCTTGACTGATTAGAAACAAATAGTAGCCTTTGAAATATGGTGCTACAGGAAAATACTAAAAATTTCATGGGTGGACAAAATCAGTACGGTACCGTAATGCAGAAACGCTGAAAAGAATTGGAGAGAAGCCTTGTTTATGGAATATGCTTAGCCACCGAAGAGACAATTGGATTGGACATATCTTGAGGCATGAAAGTCTTCTGCACACAATACTGGAGGGCAATGTGGAAGGAAAGAACTGTAGAGATAGACCACGGCTAGGATACATAAAACAAATCATTCACGACAACGGTTGTGACAATTACTTGAACTTGAAGGGACTAGCCACAGACCAGAGTTCATGGAAAGCTGCTACAAACCAATCTTCGGATTGAACACCACGGAAGTAGAAGAAGACGAAGAATAAGAATAAGAAGAATAAAAGTTGTAATCTGCACGAAGAATTATATGATCTTCAGCTGTGTACAATGTGAAAGCTCTGCATGTGTTTATTCCTTATGTATTAATGATGCGAAATGTCAGCTAACGTTGGCCGCATACAACCATCGCCGTGACTGAATGTTGCATATTTTCCCGTGAATTTACTACCAATTATGTTTAAAAATTGTTCAAGATAGTGACGAAGAAAGGCTTTCTCCAAACGGAAGATTGTATTTATTGGTGCCATATTCAAGTCGTATAATCTTGGCGAGGTTAATTTTTCACAGAGCGACTTTATACCGTAGAAGGCACGCAGCTCTTTGGATTTAGTATTCTGGCAACTTTTCTTAAATTATTGATTATATTTCTGAAGACCAATCCATACCTCCATAATTCATGCAAAATGAGGTTCGTTAGTTTTTGTTAATTGAGGCCGTAAAGCCCTGTACTCTTCCAGTTTTTTTTTTTTTGTCGTGTAGCCTCCTGAGAGGCCGAGTGCAGGTCTTTCTAGTCGACGCCCGTGGGCGACCTGCGCGTCGGGACGAGAGATGGAATGGATGAAGATGAATGCAACTGGGCAAGGATGTGGAAGGAAGCGGCCGTGGCCTGTCAGAAGGTACTGTCCCAGCATTTGCCTGGTGTTGAAAATGGGAAACCACGGAAAACCATTTCAAGGACAGCCGACGGTGGGGCTCGAACCCACCCGTCTACCGAGTCAGCGGAGAGCTTGGCCCCTTGACCTAACGCAGCGCTTTAGCCCGCGTAGCCACTACTGTCGGTACTCTTTCAGTGATTACCGTATGGTACTTGACGTAGACTAGGGTGAAGATGTACTTTTGTCGCCAGTTATTTGATCTAGTAATTTACCATTTACCATGTTTTCCATACCGTAAACTAGGCACGGTTGGATTTTAAGATGGAACCGCATGTGTTATCAAATATTCCTTTCTTGCAGTACCTGGAATATGTGTATATTGGTTTAATAAGTGTTAATATACCTTACAAGGACTAAGTAAATACTAAAGAAGAAAGCTTCAGTTATTGGTAATTGTTACCGGTATGATGTACAAGCCATAACTCGTAGCTTTCGTCTCATTTTAGCATTTAAATGGGTCAAGTTAATAGCAACTCGATTATAATATTCTCACATTGCCACCAACTTAATACAATAATAGTCCAGGATATGTTGGACCACTGCAATTCGCACACTTTGTAGGCAATTCGAAATAACAATGAAAATTATCACGGACAATTCATTGCCAATGGTAATCAAATGGAGATTCGCGGAACGGAAGTTCTCTATGCACATGCTTTGGTGCTATTTTAACTCGTAGAAGCTCTATAGTAGAAAATTAGAAGCAATTTTTAGCCTATTTTCATGTATGAAAAAATTGGCTTATGAAATCACCTTTTGACCTCGTAGTTCCGCCCCTTAAAACAACAATAACTAACTAACGTGTGTCTGTCTGTGTGTGCGTGTGTGAGATTGATTCGTGTGTGCCCCCCTCCAATAACTTCTAAACAGCTGGAGCGACTTCAATGAATATCGGTTAATTCATAGCACTATTCCGGACGACACCGACCGTGCACTTCTAGTTTTGTTATGTCTCACCAATCCAAGATGGCGGCAGCGCGAAATATTTCACCAGCATTCAATATCTCCGAAACTATTACCTATATCACCCTGGAATTTTGTACGGTGATAAAGGGAACTACTAGAAGTTCACTTTTGAAAAACTGGTATCAACAAAATCAACATGGCAGCATAGCGAAGTTGCGAGTTTTAAATAGACGTTTCTCGCAATTTAACCAACCAACATCAATGAAACTTGGTACAGTATATGATTTTACACATTCTAATGCACCGACATCTAACTTCGTTCAATTGTTTACATAACCTTAAGATGGCGGCTGTGCGAAATATTTCACCGGCATTCTATATCTCTGAAACTATTACTGGTATCACCCTGAAATTTTGTACGGAGATAAAGGGTACTGCTGGAAGTTCATCTATGAGGCTTTCAAAAACCGGTTAACTACAAAACGAACATGGCGGCCTAGCGAATTTGAAAGTTTTAAATAGACTTTTCTCGCGATTTAATAATACAAACGCAATGAAACATGGTACAGTAAATGCTTTTGCAATTTGTAATGCACTGGTATCTAATTTAGTTCAATTATTTATATAAACTCAATATGGCGGCTGTGCGGATTTTAAAATTAAGTCTTTATTTCTTGTGTCGTAATCATGCGATGGAAGTGAATGTTTAAATAATGAACCTACGCAATAAGTTTATTTTAATGGTACATGATTCTATGGCCTATACATATAACAATACAACATGGCGACCATCCGAAATATTTAGACGGATCTCAATATCTACGAATCTATCACAGCAATCAAACTGATTTTTTTAATGTTCATAGGGGCTATGAACATAAGTTCACCTATAGGACTTTTAATAACCTGGTGACCACAAATGAAACATGTCGGTGACGTGAAGTATAAATATTCACATGGTCGTTTCTCGCAATTTAACCATCCGAGTGCAGTGACACTTGGTACAGTAAATCCTTATACAAATGTTAATCCACTGGCATCTAATTTATTACAATTGTTTCCATAACCACAAGGTGGCAGCTATGCGAAATTTTAAAATCTCGTTTTTACTTCTTGTGTTCTAATCATGCGATAGAAGTTTGAATACTGCATGTACACAATAATCTTCATGTAACAGTACATAACCCTAAACCCTACATATATAAAAATCCAACATGGCGACCATCCGCAATATTTAATCGGTTCTCAATATCTACGAGTCTATTACAGCAATCAAACTGAAATTTTGTATGTTGATAGACGCAATTAACGTAAGTAGGATATATGAAAATAGACTGTATAGTTCTTCACGGAACTGTTTGTTTATTTTTGCATTTGTAAGGATTGTTTTCCTGTCGGTAATCACATATATGTGCCCAATTACATATTTACAGACGCATTCTAATCATGTTCGTTCCCAGCTGAAAGGCTCGTCATGATGATTCGTATTGACGTTTCTAAAACTAATAACTTTCTATTACTTATGCAATGGATCATATTTGTGAAGCAAGTAATTTCTTTGCAGGATGATGCTGATCTCTGTGGGGATATTAAAATTGAAGAAATGTCCATACCCGAAATTATTCCATGCGTCAAAACAGAAACACCATCTTCAGGGAGTGGTGAAGTGGTAAGTTACTGCTTGTATCTTATGGAGGACTTTTTTCTTCTGACTAATGCTGTTCTGGCCGTACTGATGGCAAGTGGAAGCTGTATATTGTACTGGAGGCGCAAGCCGTGTCGATGGAAGGCGATGAGTTAGGATGTGTGACCGATGCTGGGACTCTATGTATTCCATTGATCTATTGAGGATAGAGCTTAATTCTCATAGGTCAAGCCTTAGCACAATCACATTTTATTAGTTTATTATTGTGTAATGTAGGTCGAGTATTTTACTGGACTAGGTATACCAAATGATCAGAGATCTCAACTAATTACTGTATTCTGTCAGAGGAATGGTACGCGATACCGCCGTGAATGAAGTAGATGGGAGATGATCTACAATCGGCTTAAGGTGTCTTCCTTCCTTGGGTTGTCACATAACTCAGGCCATTGCAGGAATGGCAGTGACCACCCTCCCTCTCAATCCTGCACTTGACTATAAGCATGAAGGTAACAAAATACTTGCAGACAAGAGTAAGAGAATGTTGAAGAAACAAATGGTGAAACTAAGTGTGATTACATAAATCCACATGGAGGGTGGGTATGCAATAACTCTTAGACTTTGTTTATAGCTAGTCGCCAACGACTAGACGTTCTCGCTGAATGTTGTATTAGAAGTTGAGTTAACTATGGCCAAACAGAGGACATTGATCTTTCACTTCAAGCTAGGAGTTGTGTGCCAGACATGAAAGAGAGATTGGGTAGGAGCACAATGATGGCATTCTAAGTCTCTCTAGCTTGCCTTCGTTGTGTTTCAGTTGCACTCTTATTATGCGCAAACACTGTATTTCTCATCATCCGCCATATGTGATGTCTGTAAGTGTGCTCATATGTTCATTCACTTTCTATGTACTGTTTAATCAGAGTGAAATCTGGTGAGTAGTTGGAATTGTCTACGGCCTATGACGATGTACCATCCGAGCATTTACCTGGAATTTAAAGAGAGAAACTATGGTAAACCATTTTCAAGATGGCCGATGGTGGGGTTTATACGCACTTGCCCCTAGGTTGGAAGTAGCCTGATGACATGGCCTGGAGTTAAAATTTGGTAGGGTATTTAAAATGAGCCCAGCTTTATGGCATGCTAAATGAATCAAGGATTCAATGTGAAATATCAAGGTTGTATATCTAAATTACTGAAGGAGGGTTAAAAATATACATGATAGAGAAATGCATTATTGAAAGCATTTGTTTTTATGATTCCCTATAAGACTGCATTCATGAAAGCTTTTGAAACAAACGCAATAGCCTTCTCTTGGTATGAGTGGGTTAAAGCTTTTAAAATGTCACCGCTGTGAGAATTGCTTCTGCCTGATTTTGGATGGTAATCTCTTATGGCGATATTGAAGGAAGAAATAAACACAGGCTCATGTCCTTCAATCTATTGAAGTTTTGCAAGGAACGAAATGTTTTAACGCGCATGAGTAAGTCTGTGGCATATCATGTACTGTATGACAGTTCCAGGTGGCTAGATATGATTACTTACAAAAACAAGAAAGTCTTCCGAATAAATCCAACGAGGAGGTTTGAAAACAATCTAGACCAGACTTAAGAAGAGAACACATGGTGATTTATGTTGGCTTGTAACATTACATTTCACCTTTGTTGGCAGCCTGGATAAATGGAAAGGTGCTAGTTTTTAGTAAATAGATCCTTCTTTCTACCCCAATCGCTTCAATAACTGCTGTTGATATATAATGTGAATACTGTAGTCTACTGCTTCTAGTTAAAAAGAATTATGTAGTAGCAATGTGATGGTACGTTGTCTACATTACACTCACTCCATAGGACTTAATTTACTTACCCTAACTTTTCTGAAAGTTTAATAGCCTTAATCAAAAATTGTGCAGTGCTTTGTGTAAATTTCTTGTAGAATATTGTATATCTGGTGTGAGTGATTTATGTGTTCATTATCATAAGCTGAGCTGGTACAACTATTGAGGGCCAGGTCACTTTTTAGTGACATGTGCAAGTATTAAGTCCTGTGGTTTAAATGGATCAAAATCTTGGACTAGTAATATGAACTCCCCCTATACTCTTACTTCTATAATTTGTAAAATAAATGTTCTTACTTCAGTCCTTTAGCCTTCTTCTTTAGAGCATTGTGTTACATATTTTCTATCAGCCATAGATTTACTAAACGTATAAAGGAGTGATGGCTTTGATAAGGTTCACAACTGGCGAAGACTTGCATATTGCAGTAATATATAATGGAGATTAAGAAAGTAATCTCAGTCAGTTGTGGAGCTTATCTTTGGTAGAGCTGTGTTGTAATATTTCATAATTTATTATCTATTAAGTAGACGTGTAAGATGATAACAAAATATATTAATAATTCATTCTTGTTACTAGGATACAATAGAAGAAACCCGGAATGAAGAGAATGATGCAAGCAGAAATCATCTAAATGAGTAATTGGAAAATATTATAAGGAATTGAATCCTTTCTGTTTTATGCATGCAAACTAAAAATGTTGCATGTGAATAAGCTTTGTGGGCAAAATCATCGATCCCCTTATTACATCTTCAATTGAACATATTGGTTTTTAGCCTATTTTCATTTATGTGATCACCTTTTACCGCGTTGTCGCAGCCCCTAAACTTAAGAACCAACCGAGATCACCTTTTGTCCGTGTGTCTGTCTGTGTGTGCGTGATGGATTTTTATGTGCCCCCCCCTAATAACTGCTAAATACTGGAGCGATAGCACTATTCCGGGTGATCCCGGCCGTGCCCTTCAAATTTTATTACCTCTGACCAATCCAACACGGCGGCTGTGTGAAATATTTCACCAGCATTCAATATCTCCGAAACTATAACCGATATCACACTGGAATTTTGTACGGTGATAAAGGGAACTACTAGAAGTTCACCTATGTAAATTTTGAAAACTTGGTAACTACAAAACCAACATGGTGGCCAAGCGAATTTTCGACTTTTAAATATACGCTTCTCGCGATTTAACCAACCAAACGCAATGAAACTTAGTACAGTATATGTCTATACACATTGTGATGCACCGACATCTAACTTCGTTCAATTGTTTACATAACCTCAAGATGGCGGCTGTGCGAAATATTTCACCGTCATTCTGTATCTCTGAAACTGTTACCGGTATCACCATGAAATTTTGTACGGGGATAAAGGGCACTACTGGAAGTTCATCTATGAGACTTTCAAAAACCGGTTAACTACAAAATGGGCTTGGCGGCCAAGCGAAGTTGAAAGTTTTAAATAGACTTTTCTCGTGATTTAATGATCCAAACGCATTTAAACTTCATACAGGAAATGTTTATACCCATTGTAATGCACTGATATCTAATTTAGTTCAATTGTTTACGTAACCTCAAGATGGCGGTTGTGCGAATTTAGAAAATTAAGTTTTTATTTCTTGTGTTCTAATAATGCGATCGAAATCAACATTTGCATAATGAATGTACACAATAATCATCATCTAATAGTACATAACTCTATGGCCTACATATATTAAAATCCGACATGGCGACCATCCGAAATATTTAGACGGTTCTCGATATCTAATATTCTATTACAGCAATCCAACTAAAATTTTGTAAGTTTATACAGACTTTAAGCTTAAGTACACCTATGGGACGTTCAATAACTTGGCGAGCACAAATCCAACATGGCTGCAACGCGAAACTTAAATATTCAAATGGACGTTTCTTGCTTTTTAACCATCCGAGCGCAGTGAATCTTGATATGGTATATACTTATACAAGTTTTAATCGACTGGCATCTAATTCATTTAAATTATTTTCATAACCACAAGATGGCGGCTGAGCTAAATTTTTATATCCCGCTTTTATTTCTTGTGTCCTAATCATGCGATTGAAGTTTGAATAAAACACCTACACAAAAATCTTCATGTAATCGTATCTTATCTTATATATATATAAAAAGGAATGTCTGTCTGTTCGTCTTTTATGCGTTCATAAACCATTCATCCGATAGCGATCAAATTTTGGTGAGTTGTTGTACACACTTTCGGGATGTTCATAGGCATAGTTAATCCATTTCACAATATAGAGCGCACGAGTAGTTTAAACAAATGCGTAATTGCCATGCCTTCATATACAATTCATCCGATTGCGGTCAAATTTTGGTGAGTTGTTGTGCACAGTTCCGGAAAATTTATAGGCATAGTAAAACAAATTTACTATAGATGGCGCGCGAGTAGCTTCAGCAAAATGGCGTGCGTTTGTTTCAAGAAAGTCCCACATGCGTTCATATACCATTCATCCCATTGCGATGAAACATGGGTGAGATGTTGTGTACACTTCAGGTAAGGTTTCTGGTTTAGGTAGCTCATGAGTAGATTCAACAAATGAGCGATGACGGGCGAAGCGTTTCAACCAAGTCCTGTATGCGTTCACATACTATTGGTCTGATAGCGATGAAACTTGGTTGAGATGTAGTGTACACTTCAGGGAAGGTTTCTGGCTTAGGAAATACATTTAAAAATAGGTAGCGCACGAGTAGATTCAACAAATGAGCAACGACGGGCGAAGTGTTTCAAAAAATTCCTGTATGCGTTCACATATCATTCGTCCGATAGCGATGAAACTTGGGTGAGAGGTTATGTACACTACAGGCAAGGTTTCTGGCTTAGTAAATCCATGTTATAATAGCATATGAGTATATTCAACAAATGAGCGCCGACGCGCGAAGCGTTTTAACAAAGTCCCGTATGCGTTCATATACTATTCGTCTGATAGTAATGGATCTTGGGTGAGATGTTGTGTACACTTCAGGGTAGGTTTCTGGGTTATTAAATCCACTTTACAATAGGTATCGCACAAGTAGATTAAACAAATGAGCGGCGACGCGCGAAGTGTTTCAACATAGTCCCGTATGCGTTCATTTACTATTCGTCCGATAGTGACTACACATTGGTGAGTTGTTGTGTACACTCCATGGAGAGTTCCAGGCTAAGTTACTCCATTTTACAATAGGTAGCGCACAATTAAATTCAACAAATGAGCGAAGACGCGCGAAGCGTTTCAACGAAGTCCCGTATGCGTTCATATACCATTCGTCCGATAGCAATGAAACTTGGGTGAGATGTTGTATACACATCAGGGAAGGTTTCTGGCTTAGTACTGCCCCCGTAATTGAATTATATAGAGACCACGGTGGCTATGTTGGAAATTTTAAGGAGAGGTACGGCTGTCATAGTTATGACGTGGGTAGTCATGACGTAAGCACGGATGACGTAAACGTTACGCCAGCAGGCTACTTGAGCTGAGATTCTCAGTGACGTCAGCATTTAGTCGAGAATGTTCCAAGATTTACGACGCAGTCGCAGGAAACGAGGAATTCTGCTGAGGAAGAAACTATGCTATTGGAGGGGAGGCTTGAACCAATGAACGATAGTTTAAAGGAAGACGGAGATTGCTGAAACTATGGTATTTGTATTACTTTTTGGAATGCAGAATTGTGGAAATCCATTTGCAGTAGAGGCATTGATTTGGAATTTTGGTGAAATTTATTTTCAGTTTTTGAATTTTGAAAATCCGTCATGTATTGACGAAGTTGGAACCTTTAGCGATGACGCAGTATCACGCTATGGAAGGGATGGAAACGCCCCTCGTGAAGTTAATAAAAGGGCTTGCGCAGAAGAGAGGAGCCTCATTCTCCGCTCATTCTCCGATCATTCTCAGATCTCATTCTCAGATCATCGAAGTCTAATTGTGAAAGTTCTTTCTTATATAGTCATATATAGTGAAAAGTGTGAAAAGAGTCGTTTTTATAACGCGTGGTGAGGCCACTGCATTATACGAGATTCAAGTCAAACTAGGTGAAGTTAAAACGCACCTTAGAATGCAGCTACAAGTTTAGCTTCGAACAGTTAGCGGTCGCCGATACGCTAATTCGATTGTGCAGTGCTACATGAAGTAATATAGAAAAGCTGAACAATTTCGAGCGATTAGTTTGAAAGATATTAGCAAGTTTCGACGACTGACAAAAGTGA
The DNA here is from genome assembly GCA_946902985.2 of Meconema thalassinum. Taxonomy (NCBI): domain Eukaryota; kingdom Metazoa; phylum Arthropoda; class Insecta; order Orthoptera; family Tettigoniidae; genus Meconema; species Meconema thalassinum. The sequence continues at coordinate 439,104,474 of OX336394.1, read as the reverse complement.
TTATCTCGCCACCTGAGAAGCACTATTGTATCGCCAGAATTTACGCCACGGCTGACGCTGCTAGTGAAATAGGGAGACTTCTGATTGCTTTTGTTACACGACACTACAGTATAATGGAGCAATTTAATAAGGCAGTGTGTTCTTCCATTACTACAACCGAGGAGAAAATGGAAGGCTAAAGGACTTAATGCGATTGGGACATATTTCAACGGAGTAAGATAGCAACATGGAACTTCGCTAATTGCTATTCCACACAAGCGAACATGTGGTGAATGCCATCTACACCCATGTTTCGTGATTAAAAGCTGAATACTATCCAACAGCAATGAAATCTATTACATACTCATTGAATATGAATATTTCTTCGGAAATTTCTACAAAAACTTCATGGCGATTGTCTACAGGAACTTCAGGGATTTTTTCAAGAGAGGTCAGGGTTGTCCCGACTCACAAAGAAGATTATTGCCGGAAGGATGTCTATTCGTCTTCGAGGAGCAGTGCGATTTCCGGAGAAGGAAGCAGTTCGATTCTCCGAGGGTGCTATTTCCTGTTTCGAGGATGGAGCTCAGCTTTAACTTGGTGAAATGGATCCATCAGCAGTCTTCTTTGGGGAATTTTCCTCTGGAACGTCAATCGGCAGATAAGGTAGTCGTGAACGTTTATTGTATTTGAGTTTCTTAATAATGTTTGAGCAACCATTTTTCCCATATTTTTGTCCTCATGTATTTTGCCCTATTTTCTTGTTGAGATTCCTATTCTCAGTACACCTTGATGAGTTATGCCTTTTTCGACGATTTATTAAGACATTGTTATGTCATGGGCATAGTTAAACGATTTTGGATCAGTTGAGACTGATATTTAGATTTTTCAGTAATTAATATTTTTGTAGTCCCGATTTGACTGTAAGTTAATGATTTTTATGGCAGATTTAAATTCAGACAGCGTGTCACTTTATTAAAGTAATTCTACCCCAGTTTAATTACTTTGACCAATTTTCTGTCATCATCAAGAAGGAAGAACATTTAAATGATTTTAGAGCGTTAAAATCTCTTGCGTTGTCGACGATCTTGGAAATACTAGTCGTTATTTGAATTGATTGCAACACAGACATTTATCGTCAGTTATGAACGATCATTGCATCATAGACATTTTTGTGAAAGATTAACTTTAATAATGAATTATTGAATGCATTAAAGTCAAGAACTTTTGTTAGGAGTTTTTCTCAATTAGAGATTTATATAACGATGTTTGCATTCCCCAGTCTAATTGGATTCTATTCGACTACTTTGCAGTTTTAGTCACATTTTTTTTGATGATAGTATTTTTATACTACAATTCTTTTAAGATGTTAATCTTAAATTTTGATAGACCAGACAGGCGTATATAAGCGTATTCACTATTAAATTTGTTTGTGATTGGCAAATTTTGACTTCAGTTCGATTCATGAATGAAATCCACGAAGGTTAAATAAAAACAGTTTTGAAACAATTAATGATTATAAGGATTTTTAAGTGGAACTATGGATGTATAATCGCTAGTGCAGCGCACGTGTTGAAAGTCGCTGATGTATAATGCCCTTGAATATGAAGGAGGTTCCCACAGGAATTAATGATAAAGAATTATTTGTGGAAGTTTTGTAAGTTCGGTGGAAGTTTTAATGCCATATAGATTAATATATGATGAATTTTGGGCCTAATTATAATGCAGTTTGTGCATTATTGTGTTAGCGAAGTATTTTCCGCTGGAGTGAATTGTCATAGTTCGTTGAAAATTAATCAAGTGAATTTACTGTTATAATTAACAAGAGTTTTGAAAGAATTTGAGATAAGATTTTGAATGAAGATTACCGTCACAAATAATTATTAAAACCTTTATTAAACCAGATTGTGACATTAATATGTATAACTAACCTTCATTGGTCGATTATATTAAACACGATTATGAAATTACCAACCGGATGAACCTGTGGTTAATGTATTTCTTAAATTTAATAATTTAAACAATTTAAATGTTAATATTGTAAATAAATGCTGTAAATATTTTTGACAATAATGTGGAACGATAGTGATGTTAAAGGCGTGTTTAAAATATTTTTATTGTCTTTGACAAATATTATAAACAATTTCTAATTGTTATAAATAATTTATGTGATTTTGTTATAAACATTTAAGAGCTTATTAAACATTTGGATGAGAACTTAACAAGTTAAGGAATTATCATAATAATCCAGTAGGATGTGAGTGAAGTATTTGAAAGGATTGCGTAAATATATATATTTGAGTTGTCTTGCGGACATTTAAAGCTTGAGAGAGAGAGCTGTACTCTTACGTAACGTAGCATGTGAGAAGGGAGTCCATTTGACAAGTATGCGACAGGTTGGAGGGTAGCTTGCAGCTTTCCCAACAACTGGTTATCAGCGGGTGAGGTCGTCCACACTCTGGCCTTGCGACTATAAATACAATTGTCATGTTTATTAAAAGGAAACCAAATGCTCTATATATGTCTCGTCCTCACTTCCTTTCCAATCCAATTGTGTTATGAATATTACGTTATTTGGAGCTCGTGGGAGCTAATATGTTTTATATCATGTTGTATGATAACTTTGCAAGTCCTACAGGAGGACGTAGTCAGATTGACATGGGCTACTGATAGCCACGTGTATTTTGTTGTGTTATCAAAATCATACCCTTTATTTGAAATAAAGCTTTTGTACAGTTCAAAGTTCTCGTCTTCGTTTTGGTTCATTTTTAAATGTCATGGTGGAAGTTATTGTGTGAACAGACTTTAGTGATCCTGTTGTCAACTCAAACCCCGAGATAACTTTTAAGAGGTAAGTAACGGTAAGTATGAACCCCCGTCTATTTTGGTGTGTTCCACAATAATTTCTTGGTAACTTTTGTGCTCTTAATTCGATAGTATCTATCAGTGCCATTTTCATTGATGTAGCTGAGCCGGTGCGATTGATTGTTGGCAATCCGATCGAGGGGGCGGATATCTGACAGCCTACTATCCGGGTAAACGGGGACAGTAAGATTGGCGACCCTAAAACGTGGGGCCTGTTCGACAAAAATGGATCACCAGGTTGAACGCGAGTAAGATTGACAAACCTAACACGTGAGGTTCGATTAGACTCAAATAAAGAGGTTGGTTCTTTGTTAGATGTCTAGGCCAATTGTAGTATTTAAGTGTGTGATTATATAGGAATTAAATGTTGTATTGTATTAGGAAAATTACACTCAGAAAAGATCAGATCTTATACAACTTGGGAAAGGTTAAATAGGCTGGAAACTTAAATCGCCTATAATCTGGAATATTATTTTATTTGACCGGCTTATGACATTTTAGTCATATTAAAGATAAAATTAAATTATTTGGATTGTAAATGTAAATTATTTGTGTTAGGATATTTTAAAATGAGCCAGGGAAATTTGAACATGTGCTTGAGTTTGTTTCAACATGAAGCGTCTTCGAAAGTTAATTATAAGGTAGTTATAAGTTAGATTTAAGACAGAAAATTGATCAAATTTATATATGGTGAAAAGTGTTGCTCAAATGTTGTTATTTTGCTCTTTTGATGTATGTCCCTACAGCAGTCTATTTTTGAATAATATTGTAATGGCAGATGAGAGTATGAGGATAATGTTAGAAGAGTTGAAAGCTAGCATGAATGAAAGTGCGAGGGAGATGTCTGCTAACATGAATAGAAGTATGAAGCAGATGATGGAGGAGAGTGTTAGTAATTTCTCTGCTAATTTGAATGCAAGAATGGAGGAGAATGCTAGTAATTTGAAAGCTAGTATGGGTGAAAGTTTGAAAGGTATCCAAACTAGTGCTGCTAATTTGGAGGATAATATGTCGCGTTTACAGATTAATACCCTAGGAATTGAGAATACTGTAACTGACATCCGCACAGATGTATCTAATGTGCATAAAAATGTTGATGATGTTAAATTTGATGTGTCTAAGGTACAAAAAGACCTTACAATGTTAAATCTAGATGTAGCTAATGTCCGAGGGGATATTTCTTGTGCTACAGCCGAAGTAGTTGTTGTTAAAAATGATGTTGCGACTGTCCAAGACAAGGTCGAGGAAGTCCAAAAAGAAATTCAAAATGCTAGAACGGATGTATCCAATGTTCAGGTAGATATTAATAACATTCATGCGGATATAACTGAGGTGCAAAGTGACATAACTAAGATTCAGGTAGAAGTCAACACAGTTTTCGTAGATATTACTAAAGTCCAAACTGATGTAAATAAATTCAGGGAAGAAATAGAAAACTCAAAAACCATTTGTACGCGTAATATAACTGCATTAGCGACTAGACTAGTTGATGAGTCAGTTAGAACAACAACGTCTTTAGCAGATTTGAAGTATGATGTAGAGGTCATGAGAACCCAGGTATTAGACCATAATAGATTATTAAAGGAAGATATCGAAGTAGACATAGCAGAAATGTTAACAGCAAACGTAGCGGTATGGAAAGACGAGTGGAATAAGTCAAGTGGGGAATATGTAACCCAAATTCAGGAAAGGATTGAAAGAAAACTTGCCAGTACTCAAATAGAAATTAACAAGGAAGTAGTACAGATTAGGAAAGATTTAAGCGTCAGGATAAATTCGCTATCCGAAAAACAAGCTGACGATAGAACACAACTAGATCAGGATATGCAAAAATTAAAATCTACATTAGAGGAACAGATTCATAAAGTTGTCTCTGATGTAAATGAAACGACGAGCAAACTGCAAAATTTGAAGTTAGGAGAGGCTAGTTTAATGGAGAACTACAAAGAAGAGATAATCAAGAAAGTCTTAACGGAAATCACTGACAAGGATACAGAAGGCTTAGCTTGCGAAATGAATAGGAATTATACCAGAAGATATAACCTAGATCCAGAAGAGAGAGACGTGACTCCTGAAGAACGTATATCCAGATTCAGAGAGGAGGATGACGAGAGGAATATGGAACCTGAATGGAACTATCGAGATAGTGGGAAAAACTATCCGGATTCATATCCGAGGAACGTGACGGTCATCAGGAATTTCGAAGACAAACCGCAAAAATTCAGTAACACTGATAGTTTGACCCCTATAGAGTATGTAAGGAATCTCAAAGATTATTTCATCGAAGCTCACATTCCCAGATGGAGAGAGAGATGAAGATAGTAGAGAGATATCTGATTGGAGGACCCCTCGAATGGTTTCTCGCATTTAGATACACATTCAGTAACTTTGACGAGTTTGCAGAGGCATTAATCAAACGATTTTGCTCCATAGAAGCGCAGAATTCGTTAAGAGCGGAGGTGTATTCAAGAAAATACTCAGGTACTCTTCCAACACGGTACGCTGATTTCTTTACGAGTCAATTGTCCCGCTTGAGATTCATACAACCCCCATTGTCCACGGAGCAACTTATTGATGCGATTTCTCGTATGCTGCCAGTTGAGGTGAGAAGACTAATAATTTCGTCCAACATCAGGGATTTAACCAGCATGGATGAATTACTGAGGAGATTAGACTACACAAGCCCAATGCCTAACGTAGTACAGAAAGGTCAAAGGCAGGAGTTTAAAGAAATCAATACGGTATATATGGACCAGGTCCAACAAACTGACAAGCCAGAGGAGGAGAAAACTGACAATGTAGGTCCGCACAGGCATAATCAGTTTAGAAATAACAGATCACAAGGTTACCGACCGTATCAACAGAGAAGAGGTTGGAACTACAACCGAGGAAACTACAATGGAAGAGGCAGATATTACAACAATAATGGTTATAACCGAAATTATAATAGGAATAACCAGAACCAAAATAGAAACCAGAATACTCAAGGTCAGGTTATGACACCCGATCAGTATCAGCAAAGAGAGAAGGAAAGCCAGCAATACTTAAAAGAATTAAGGGATAAAGAAGCCGACAATCAAAAGAAAAGGCAGGATGTTGTAATCGATCCTGGACCGTCTACGAGCCAGCAGAACTTAGAAAATAGAAATACTGGACAGAAGAGAAATTAGAGAGGAGAGAATACATTAACCACATACAACCCAGATTTATGATTAAGGAACATAGAGGAAATATCATACTAGAGTAAGCCAGTAATAATTCAATTTCGTGTTCAAGAGAGTTGAGATACTTGTAACACTGAGTTTAAAAACAATTCGCAACTGTTTTTAAAACGTGGTGAGAGGAGAATGCCCCCGTAATTGAATTATATAGAGACCACGGTGGCTATGTTGGAAATTTTAAGGAGAGGTACGGCTGTCATAGTTATGACGTGGGTAGTCATGACGTAAGCACGGATGACGTAAACGTTACGCCAGCAGGCTACTTGAGCTGAGATTCTCAGTGACGTCAGCATTTAGTCGAGAATGTTCCAAGATTTACGACGCAGTCGCAGGAAACGAGGAATTCTGCTGAGGAAGAAACTATGCTATTGGAGGGGAGGCTTGAACCAATGAACGATAGTTTAAAGGAAGACGGAGATTGCTGAAACTATGGTATTTGTATTACTTTTTGGAATGCAGAATTGTGGAAATCCATTTGCAGTAGAGGCATTGATTTGGAATTTTGGTGAAATTTATTTTCAGTTTTTGAATTTTGAAAATCCGTCATGTATTGACGAAGTTGGAACCTTTAGCGATGACGCAGTATCACGCTATGGAAGGGATGGAAACGCCCCTCGTGAAGTTAATAAAAGGGCTTGCGCAGAAGAGAGGAGCCTCATTCTCCGCTCATTCTCCGATCATTCTCAGATCTCATTCTCAGATCATCGAAGTCTAATTGTGAAAGTTCTTTCTTATATAGTCATATATAGTGAAAAGTGTGAAAAGAGTCGTTTTTATAACGCGTGGTGAGGCCACTGCATTATACGAGATTCAAGTCAAACTAGGTGAAGTTAAAACGCACCTTAGAATGCAGCTACAAGTTTAGCTTCGAACAGTTAGCGGTCGCCGATACGCTAATTCGATTGTGCAGTGCTACATGAAGTAATATAGAAAAGCTGAACAATTTCGAGCGATTAGTTTGAAAGATATTAGCAAGTTTCGACGACTGACAAAAGTGATTATCTCACCACCTGAGAAGCACTATTGTATCGCCAGAATTTACGCCACGGCTGACGCTGCTAGTGAAATAGGGAGACTTCTGATTGCTTTTGTTACACGACACTACAGTATAATGGAGCAATTTAATAAGGCAGTGTGTTCTTCCATTACTACAACCGAGGAGAAAATGGAAGGCTAAAGGACTTAATGCGATTGGGACATATTTCAACGGAGTAAGATAGCAACATGGAACTTCGCTAATTGCTATTCCACACAAGCGAACATGTGGTGAATGCCATCTACACCCATGTTTCGTGATTAAAAGCTGAATACTATCCAACAGCAATGAAATCTATTACATACTCATTGAATATGAATATTTCTTCGGAAATTTCTACAAAAACTTCATGGCGATTGTCTACTGGAACTTCAGGGATTTTTTCAAGAGAGGTCAGGGTTGTCCCGACTCACAAAGAAGATTATTGCCGGAAGGATGTCTATTCGTCTTCGAGGAGCAGTGCGATTTCCGGAGAAGGAAGCAGTTCGATTCTCCGAGGGTGCTATTTCCTGTTTCGAGGATGGAGCTCAGCTTTAACTTGGTGAAATGGATCCATCAGCAGTCTTCTTTGGGGAATTTTCCTCTGGAACGTCAATTGGCAGATAAGGTAGTCGTGAACGTTTATTGTATTTGAGTTTCTTAATAATGTTTGAGCAACCATTTTTCCCATATTTTTGTCCTCATGTATTTTGCCCTATTTTCTTGTTGAGATTCCTATTCTCAGTACACCTTGATGAGTTATGCCTTTTTCGACGATTTATTAAGACATTGTTATGTCATGGGCATAGTTAAACGATTTTGGATCAGTTGAGACTGATATTTAGATTTTTCAGTAATTAATATTTTTGTAGTCCCGATTTGACTGTAAGTTAATGATTTTTATGGCAGATTTAAATTCAGACAGCGTGTCACTTTATTAAAGTAATTCTACCCCAGTTTAATTACTTTGACCAATTTTCTGTCATCATCAAGAAGGAAGAACATTTAAATGATTTTAGAGCGTTAAAATCTCTTGCGTTGTCGACGATCTTGGAAATACTAGTCGTTATTTGAATTGATTGCAACACAGACATTTATCGTCAGTTATGAACGATCATTGCATCATAGACATTTTTGTGAAAGATTAACTTTAATAATGAATTATTGAATGCATTAAAGTCAAGAACTTTTGTTAGGAGTTTTTCTCAATTAGAGATTTATATAACGATGTTTGCATTCCCCAGTCTAATTGGATTCTATTCGACTACTTTGCAGTTTTAGTCACATTTTTTTTTGATGATAGTATTTTTATACTACAATTCTTTTAAGATGTTAATCTTAAATTTTGATAGACCAGACAGGCGTATATAAGCGTATTCACTATTAAATTTGTTTGTGATTGGCAAATTTTGACTTCAGTTCGATTCATGAATGAAATCCACGAAGGTTAAATAAAAACAGTTTTGAAACAATTAATGATTATAAGGATTTTTAAGTGGAACTATGGATGTATAATCGCTAGTGCAGCGCACGTGTTGAAAGTCGCTGATGTATAATGCCCTTGAATATGAAGGAGGTTCCCACAGGAATTAATGATAAAGAATTATTTGTGGAAGTTTTGTAAGTTCGGTGGAAGTTTTAATGCCATATAGATTAATATATGATGAATTTTGGGCCTAATTATAATGCAGTTTGTGCATTATTGTGTTAGCGAAGTATTTTCCGCTGGAGTGAATTGTCATAGTTCGTTGAAAATTAATCAAGTGAATTTACTGTTATAATTAACAAGAGTTTTGAAAGAATTTGAGATAAGATTTTGAATGAAGATTACCGTCACAAATAATTATTAAAACCTTTATTAAACCAGATTGTGACATTAATATGTATAACTAACCTTCATTGGTCGATTATATTAAACACGATTATGAAATTACCAACCGGATGAACCTGTGGTTAATGTATTTCTTAAATTTAATAATTTAAACAATTTAAATGTTAATATTGTAAATAAATGCTGTAAATATTTTTGACAATAATGTGGAACGATAGTGATGTTAAAGGCGTGTTTAAAATATTTTTATTGTCTTTGACAAATATTATAAACAATTTCTAATTGTTATAAATAATTTATGTGATTTTGTTATAAACATTTAAGAGCTTATTAAACATTTGGATGAGAACTTAACAAGTTAAGGAATTATCATAATAATCCAGTAGGATGTGAGTGAAGTATTTGAAAGGATTGCGTAAATATATATTTGAGTTGTCTTGCGGACATTTAAAGCTTGAGAGAGAGAGCTGTACTCTTACGTAACGTAGCATGTGAGAAGGGAGTCCATTTGACAAGTATGCGACAGGTTGGAGGGTAGCTTGCAGCTGTCCCAACAACTGGTTATCAGCGGGTGAGGTCGTCCACACTCTGGCCTTGCGACTATAAATACAATTGTCATGTTTATTAAAAGGAAACCAAATGCTCTATATATGTCTCGTCCTCACTTCCTTTCCAATCCAATTGTGTTATGAATATTACGTTATTTGGAGCTCGTGGGAGCTAATATGTTTTATATCATGTTGTATGATAACTTTGCAAGTCCTACAGGAGGACGTAGTCAGATTGACATGGGCTACTGATAGCCACGTGTATTTTGTTGTGTTATCAAAATCATACCCTTTATTTGAAATAAAGCTTTTGTACAGTTCAAAGTTCTCGTCTTCGTTTTGGTTTTTAGCCTACTTTCGATTTTTGCAAAAAATGAAAGTAGACTTATGAGATCAACACAGGCCAAAAAAAAGTGTGTCTGTCTGTGTGTGTGTATGTGTGTGTGTGAGTCTGTGTGTGTGTGTGTGAGTGTGTGTACTCTGAATGTCTGTCCCCCCCTATCAATTCGAACACGGTGAATGCGAATTGAACGAAATTTGGTACAAAGGTAGCACTAGCAAAGGACACCTCAGTGTCATGTTTTATATCGCCGCCATCTTTACTAAAACTGAATGGCGGCCACTCAAACGTTCAAAACGTAAAATCAAATAACGACCTACCAAATCATCCAATCTCTACCAAATTTGGTAACAACATACCTTCGTATAGGATGCGTCTTGTGACCAAACTACAAGGTCGTCCGCCATACCATTTCAGGATGGCGGCCGTGCGAATTATGCAAACTTTATAATCCATATCATGGGACCCACCAGTTCCGATTATCGAGCCGAGAATCGTTTTAACTGTTCTAAAGGAAGAGGCACGTACGAAATTAAAAGTTTATTTTGTAATACTATAGTGCAGACGTGATTTTAAAAAGCTCAGCTGATTCATTAATAAGACAAGATGGCAGCGGATATCTTGTGCCTGACTTTTATTTCACTAATTTGAGTATTGAATGCAATATAGCGTACTGATAAAAAATAAATAAACTTTGTATGAAATGCTTTATATATAAATAATATACTCCAGTGATGAAATCGTTTAGTATAAATCATTATTTGCTAACAAGTTCTATGTAAGTCATTTTAAATAGAACGATATTCGTTGACACAATTAGCTCAGTGGTAGAGCGATAGCCTGTCGCTCGGATTCCTATGGTTCAAACCCGATCAGACCTAGTTTTTTTGCTTGAAATGTTATATGTTTATTGTTTTGTAATGACTCAGATGTTTTAAAATTAAGCGTTATATTGTGCAAATTATGGTGTAAAATATATATTTAATTAAAACATAATTCGCCAGCAGATTTACTCGAGACATCTAGCTGCCAAAAAGGTAACTTCCAGATTTTATTGAAAAGTTTCTTCTTCTGGCCGCTAGATTGCACTCGCTCTGTTAGGATTATATTGTTCGATATTTCACCACTAGATGTCCCGACTAGTCTACGTGGGGATCCATTGATTACTATACCATTATCATTCTATGCGCATCGAATTTGAAGAATGACAAGTTGATACTACGATACATTTTAACTTTTTATTTTAAAGGGTTTGTAACAGCCTATTTTGCGTTACTTGAAAATGTTATTAAGCGTTATATTGTCCACATTATGGTGTAAAATATATATTTAATTAAAACATAATTCGCCAGCAGATTTACTCGAGACATCTAGCTGCCAAAAAGGTAACTTCCAGATTTTATTGAAAAGTTTCTTATTCTGGCCGCTAGAATGCACTCGCTCTGTTAGGATTATATTATCGAAAATATCCACATAGTTTGTATACACACGTCTCTGTAGGGTCATGGAAAGATTTGTTAATTCAATTAGGGTTGTGAAAGCCATGCACAACCAGACGTGTAAAGACATGCCTCAACTCAAAGTTGGATGTTGCCCACGGCAGGTCGTAATAATAATAATAATAATGTTATTGGTTTTACATCCCTTTTAACTACTGCTGCTTTTAGAGACACCGGGGTGCCGGAATTTTGGCCCGAAGGGGATCTTTAACGTGCCAGTAAATGTACTGACACGGCTCCCTCGCATTTGTGCACCCTCAAATGCCAGCTGACTGCGCCAGGATACGAACCTGCAACCTAGGGCCCAGCAAGCGAGAACGTTACCGCTGAGCCACGCCGCCAGTCCGGTCGATTATGTCTCCAGATCCATAACATTCTTGATATACTTCTTATCTTTCTTTCTTTCTTCAATGATGGTAGCAGTTTTTATCTAGGTCGTGGCGTTTGGTAGAGGTAAATCGTTTCTAAGGTCTTCAACAAAGAATAGTTCTATTATACTCTTTGATAATAACAACGAGTTATAACTATACTCATACATTTAGGAGAAAGTAGGCTATATGTTCTTTACTGAACATCTTGTTATAAATGTCATGGTGGAAGTTATTGTGTGAACAGACTTTAGTGATCCTGTTGTCAACTCAAACCCCGAGATAACTTTTAAGAGGTAAGTAACGGTAAGTATGAACCCCCGTCTATTTTGGTGTGTTCCACAATAATTTCTTGGTAACTTCTGTGCTCTTATCTCGATAGTATCTGTCAGTGCCATTTTCATTGATGTAGCTGAGCCGGTGCGATTGATTGTTGGCAATCCGATCGAGGGGGCGGATATCTGACAGCCTACTATCCGGGTATACGGGGACAGTACATACACTTTACAATAGATATCACCCAAGTAGATTCAACAAATGAGAGACGGCACGCGAATAGCTTAAACAAAGTCCCGTATGCGTTCATTTACCATTCATCCGATTGGTATGAAACTTTGGTTTAATTGTTGTGTACACTCCAGGAAAGGTTTCTGACTTAGTAAACCGTTTTTACAATAGGTAGCGCACGAGTAGATTCAACAAATGAGTAACGGCACGCATATCGAATAAAAAATTTCCGTATGCGTTCATATACCATTCATTCGATTGCAATGAAATTTGGTGAAATGTTGTTTCCACTCCCGCAATGATTTCTGATTTAGTAAATCCATTTTACAATTTGTAGCGCACGTGTAGATTCAATTAATGAACGCCAGCGCGTGAATCCTTTCAACCAAATCCCGTATGCGTTCATATACCATTCATCCGATTATGATAACATTTTGGTGAGTTGAGTACAGTCCTGCGAAGGTGTATGAATTAGTAAATCCGTTTTTCAATGGGTGGCGTACAAGTAGATTCAACAAATGAGTGACGGCGCGCGAATCGCTTAAACAAAATCCCGTGTGCGTTCATATGGCATTCATCCGATTGCAATGAAACGTTCATGAGTTGTTGCGTACACGCCAGGAAAAGTTTTGGATTTAGTAAATCCATTTTACAATAGGTAGCGTACGAGTATATTCAACAAATGGGTGACGGCGCTCGAATCGTTTCGACAAAGTCCCGTATGCGTTCATATACCTTTCATTTAATTGCAATGAAACTTTGGTGAGCTGTTGAGCACGCTTCCATTATTTCTTTTTCGAGATAGTTAATCAATTTTACAATAGTTTAGAGGTGGTTAACGGAAAAAGAAAGAAATATTGGGAATCCAAAAGCGCTTCAACAAACAAAGTTACAACGCCAACACTTTCTTTGATTGGCATTGCAACGCATGCCGGGTACAGCTAGTATATATATAAGAAGTAATGTCTGTCTGTTCTTCTTTTATGCGTTCATAAACCATTCATCCGATTGCGATCAAATTTTGGTGAGTTGTTGTACACACTTCCGGGAGGTTTATAGGCATAGTTGATCCATTTCACAATAGATAGCGTGGGAGTAGTTTAAACAAATGTTTGATGGCGATGCGCTCATATACAATTCATCCGATTGCGATCAAATCTTGGTGAGTTGTAGTGCACACTCCCGATAACTTAATAGGCGTAGTAAATGAAATTTACAATAGATGACATGCGAGTAGCTTCTCCAAAATGGCATGCGATTCGTTTCAAATAAGTCCCACATGCGTTCATATATCATTCATCGTATTGCGATAAAACTTGGATGAGATGTTGTGTACACTTCAGGGAAGGTTTCTGGCGTAGTAAATCCAATATACAATAGGTGGCGCACGAGTAGATTCAGCAAATGAGCGACGAAGCGCGAAGCGTTTCAACAACGACCCGTATGCGTTCATATACCTTTTGTTCGATAGCGATGAAACTTAGGTGAGATATTTTGTACACTCCAGGGAAAGTTTCTAGGTCAGTGAATCCATTTTATAATAGAGAACGCTCGAGTACATTCAACAAATGAGCGACGACGTGCGAAGCGTTTGAACAAAGGCCTGTATGCGTTCATATACCATACGGCCTATAGCGATGAAACTTGGGTGAGATGTTTTGTACACTTCATGGAAGGTTTCAGGCTTAGTAAATCCACTTTACGATAGGTAAAGCAGGAGTAGATACCACAAATGAGCGACGACGCGCGGAGCGTTTCAACCAAGTCCCATATACGTTCATATATCATTCGTCCAATACCGATGAAACTTGGATGAGATATTATGTACACTTCAGGAAGGCTTTCAGGCTTAGTTAGTCCATTTCACAATAGGTAGCGCACGTGTAGATTCAACAAATGAGCGACGACGTGCGAAGCGTTTCAACAACGTCCCGTATGCGTTCATATAGGCCTACCTTTCGTCTGATAGCGATGCAACTTGGGTGAGATGTTGTGTACACTCCAGGGGAGGTTTCTGGCTGAGTACATGCACTTTAAAGTAGGTAGCGCATGAGTTGATTCATCTTATGAGCGACGGCACGCGAATCGTTTCAACAATGTACTGTATGCGTACATATGCCATTCATCAGATTGTGATGAAACTTTCATGAATTATTGTGTATACGCCAAGGAAGGTTTTCGACTTAGCAGCTCCATTTTTTTAAAATTTTGCGCACAAGTAGATGCATCAAATGAGTGACGACGCGTGAAGCGTTTCAACGAAATCCTGTATGCGTTCATATACCATTCATCGATTGCGATGAAACTTTGATGAATTGTTGTGCACACTCCAGGGATAATTAAAGGCCAAGTTATTCCAATTTACAATAGATAGCGCGCGAGTAGTTTAAACAAATGAGTGATGGCGTTGCGTTCATACACAATTCATCCGATTGCGATCAAATGTTGGTGAGTTGTTGTGCACACTTCCGGGAAAGTTATAGGCATAGTAAACCCAATTTACAATAGACAGCTTGCGAGAAGCTTCAACAAAAATGCGCGCGATTCGTTTCAAAAAATTCCCACATGCGTTCATATACCATTCATCCGATTGCGATGTAACTTTGGTGAATTTGAGTACACTCCAGGGAAGGTTTCAGGCTTAGTAAATATGTTTTAAATTGGTAGCGTATGAGTAGATTCAAAAAATGTGTGACGGAACGCGAATCGTTTAAACAAAATGCCGTATGCGTTTATATGCCATTCATCCGATTGCCATGAAACTTTGATTTGTTGTTGTGTACACGCCAGGGAAGGTCTTCAACTTAGTAAATCCATTTTACAATATTAGTAGAGCACGAGTAGATTCAACAAATGAGCGACGACGTGCGAAGCGTTTCAACAAAGGCCTATATGCGTTCATATACCATTCGTCCGATAGCGATGAAACTTGTTTGAGATGTTGTGTACACTCCTGGGAAGGTTTCTGGCTTAGTACATGCATTTTAAAATAGGTAGCGCACGAGTAGATTCATCTAATGGGCGACGGCACGCGAATCGTTTCAACAAAGTCCCGTATGCGTTCATATAACATTCATCCAAGTGCGATGAAACTTTGAAGAATTGTTGTTTACACTCCAGGAAGGGTTTCTGGCTTAGTATATGCACTTTACAATAGGTAGCGTACGAGTAGATTCAACAAATGAGTGACGGCACGCGAATCGTTTCAATAAAGTCCAGTATGCGTTCGTATACCATTCATCCGACTGCGATGAAACTTTGGTGGATCGGTGAGTACACTCCAGAGAAGGTTTCAGGATTAGTAAATCCATTTTACAATGGGTAGCGTACGAGTAGATTCAACAAATGAGTGACGGCATGCGAATTGTTTAAACAAAATCCCGTATGCATTCATATACCATTCATCGATTGCGATGAAACTTTGATGAGTTGTTGTGTGCACTTAATTGTAGGTTTCTAACTTAGTAAATCCATTTCACAGTAGGTAGCGAACGAGTTGATTCAACAAATGAGTGGCAGCAAACGAATCGTATAAATGAAATTTCGTATGTATTTATTGCCATTCATCCGATTGCTATGAAACCTTAGTGAGTTGTTGTGGACGTTCCCACGTAAGTTTCTAAATTAGTTAATCCATTTTACGATAGTTTGGAGGCAGTTAGCGGAAATTTAAAAAACTATTGTGTATCCTAAAGCACTTCAAGAAACAAAATTTCAACGCCAACACTTTTTCTGATTGGCGCTGCAAATCATGCCTGGTTCAGCTAGTGAAAATGAAAATCCACAGCCTGCTTCCAGTCTCCGACCGGGTCAGGAATGGAATGAATGAAGCCCCCATCTAGCGGCGAGGATATGAACTGTGCCGGCTGCCGAGGCCTGACGCACTCCTCTGGGGCAATGATTAAATGAATGACAGATGAAATGAAATGATAGTGGAGAGTGTTGCTGGAATGAAATTTTGACAGGGAAAACCGGAGTACCCGGAGAAGAACCTGTCTGCCACCATTTTGTCCAGCACAGATCTCACATGGAGTGACCGGGATTTTAACCACGGACCCAGCGGTGAGAGGCCGGCGTGCTGCCGCCTAAGCCACGGAGGCATATACCCTAGGACCAGTATTGCATTATAAGGCATGCCATGTGTTACCGTCCCTAAAAGCCAGTGATATAAAACAAAAGAGGTCTTTAATTCCACCCCTGGGCGTCACATCTAGTGTATGTAGGTTGACGATCATGGAGTCCCAGCTGAGTCCGTCATTGCTTCCACTAACTTGTACTAGGCTCCTCTCGGTCCTCTTTCCTGTCGACCACACTTGCTCAACTCTTGTTCTCTACCGACCCCAACATGATTAGGGTATCCGAGACCTAGGGAGTCTCTTCTTTTTGCAACTTAATTGGCCCTTGTTTATTTATTTTTTCTGACATCCTACTTGTGTGAGGAGGCAGCCTTGTTTTTATTTTCATGTTATTTCCTCTCTTTTGCTCAAGCCCCCTCAAGAAGGTAAGGTGTATATATCCCCACAACTTGCGGTGCACTCTGCATATGGCTACACCCTCAAGGAGCTTACGGCCGATCTGTTTGGAAGTTGGCGACCCGAAGGGATTTCTGAGCTGAGTCCAGTTTTCCTCCTCTTTATCCATTACCTCTGGGGCAGAGCCTCTCCTATTATACTTTTCTATCTGCCTTTCATGGCTCTCCTTCCTTCCAACTCCCTCAATCCTGAGGGTTGAGGGCCATTTTTTATTCCTTCTGTCCTTTATTTGGCCTATTGTCCTTTTGTTTACCATTTCTTCTTCTAGTATATAAGAGTGCAGTTAGTTTTTGTTATAGCTTAGATTTAATTTTCATCTTTACGATGACCCAAACCATTGAGGGTCGATAGGACAACTTGGTGGTTAAGTTTGTAGAACGATTCTCTTTTAGCCAAAGGACAGCATGTTGAATTCCTCACTGGCTCATGAATTTTATTCTTTCTTCACTTAGTTCTCATGGCTTTGAAACTGGCTGTCTGTAACGTGATCATTATTCATTTTAACTTCAGCGTACGGTGTAGGATTGGAAAAGAGGCGGCCATGGCTTCTGAATGACAACTACTGATATCGCGTCAGGAGATGGCAATCCAACACGCTGTGACGGGGTGCGGGGGGTCTTGCAGTACGCATGCGCGGCCCGCATATTCCTAACTTAAATATATCGGCTTCGCGCATGCCAATCGCTGTTATTGCAGCACACGACACGCAGCCAGTGAAAGAAGGAATGTGCTGAGTGAGTGAAACATGTAGTGACCAACTTAATGTTTTTGGAATGCGCGATACACAATGAGCGGAAAGACATCTGCAGTTCAAATCCAACTGCCAACTCCTGGCGCGATATCAGTATGTTAGCGTTTGTCTAAAGTATAAATAAAAAAGAGTTCAAACATCATGTAGGACATAAACTAATTTTAAATTCAGATTTGTGTTTCACAGTAAACACAATTATTCTCCGTTTAAAACAAGCCATACAATTCTTTCTCTAACTTGATAGCTTATACGTGGGCATTGCTATAGATTACAAGTAGTATAGTCATCAGTTAAGGATTCAATTTCCATTACCTACACCTCTCATGGTATGGCTCTTAGTCAATTCGTTAAACTATAGAAAACGTTTCTATATGTTCTGTTACATTATTATTTGACCATCTCACCGTGTAGTTGTTAACCTACTTGGTTGTCAACCCTAAGGTCTTGGCTTCCAACCCCGACTATACCAAGACATTCATTTCAATGTTGCAATAAGCTTCACTAAGCCTTTGTCAAACCTTTACCTAACCACTATCTAGTCATGTCCTGTATGATAACACGATGCAGAGCATGTCCACTATCAAGCAGACGAGTAATATGAAACTTGCTGACAAGATCGCCGTGCTGTTATCACCAAGGCACACTACACAAACCAAAGCCAGTGTCTCTGTGCAGATTCAACCCAGCGGTAGTATGCAAGCGTATGTTTGTTTAAAAAAGCATCATGAATATAAGTCCACTGTCACCACAGAGGCCCCGGTTCGATTTTTTTCCTAAAGGCTCCAACAGGGTACATTGAGTCTTGACAGGTAAAACTATTTGTGGTCCATTCGTGAACCATGGCAAAGGGTTGGCCATCCTGACTTCTTCAACAACTCAAACAAATGTTTACTATTACTGGTGAGTTACCATTTTTTTCTTCTTCTTTCTTGGGTTTTTCCCAATTATTTTGAGTCGCCGGAGCCAACCAGGCTCATTTTGGTTTTGGCCGGGGATTTAATGCCGCATGCCCTTCCTGACGCCACGTGATTTTTAAGGTGAAAATTCCACCCCGCTGTCACCGGGATTTGAACCCCAGCCGTCCGGGTAAAGACGAGCAGCTAAGCGCCTGCGCCATCACGCTCCTCACTGGTTAGTTATCTATACACACATTAATCCATAATTACCTAATAATAATAATAACAATTATCCTCCATACACATGTCCGTTAAAGCATGATTTCACAAAACGCTTATGCTTTTAGGTGTTTGATACCTTTTTCCCCTGTAACATTACTATTCCCTGTTTTAAGAGTGAAATAATCTATCGAGGTAAGAACGTATGTCATCACCTATTTTTAAACGATCACACCTAATTTTTGGGGTTCTTAAGTTTGCAAGATATCGGTTTTTTCAATTTGGGGATTGTTTACACTCCCCTACGATATTTCATCAAAAACAAAAGATCTTAGGTTCAATTATCATTTTTTCCCGTTTAACACCTTTTTACGCCCTGTAAAATCACTATTTACTGTTTTAGGGGTGAAATGACCTATCCATGTAAAAGCATATGTCATGACCTATTTTTTTAGCTATTACACCTAATTTTAAGGTTCTTCGTTTCCAGGATATTGATTTTTCAATTTGGGGGTTGTTTTCACCCCCTACTATTTTTCTTCAAAAACAAAAGATCTTAGGTTCAATTATCATTTTTACCCGTTTAACACGTTTTACCTCCCCCCCTGTAAATCACTATTTACTGTTTAAGGGGTGAAATGACCTATCCAGGTAAAAGCGTATGTCATGGCCTATTTTTTAAGCTATCACACCTAATTTTAGGGTACTTCGTATCCAAGATATTGATTTTTCGATTTGGGGGGTAGTTTTCACCCCCTGCTATTTTTCATCAAAACCAAAGGATCTTAGGTTCATTTATCATTTCTAAGTGTTTAACAGGTTTTTCTCGTAAAGCGACTATTTACTGTTTTAGGGGTGTAATGATCAATCGAGGTAAAAGCCTATATCATCCCCTATTTTTAAGCTATCACACCTAATTTTAGGGTTCTTCGTTTCCGAGATATTGATTTTTCAATTTGGGGGGTAGTTTCCACCCCCTGCTATTTTTTATCAAAAAAAGATCGTAGGGTCATTTATCATTTCTAAGTGTTTAACAGGTTTTTTCTTGTGAAATGACTATTTACTGTTTTAGGGGTGAAATGACCCATCGAGGTAATAGCCCATATCATCCCATCTTTTTTAAGCTATCACACCTAATTTTAGGCTTCTTAGTTTCCAAGATATGGATTTTTCAATTTTGGGGGGTAGTTTCACCCCCCAAAGGGGGACGTCGCCCCAAGTGCTAGGATACTGCCTATGGCAAAATCCCATTAGGGGTTCAGAAAATATTAACAAACGTGTAGTTAGATCCTTTTGACAAAAGCCGTCCGTGTGCGCACATACAAAAAATATTATTTACCCCCCCCCCCCCGGGTAAGGTTAGTTTTTATTTTGGGGCGGACATACCTCGTCCATAGGAAAGGGGAGTTCACCACGAGTCCTACGACACCTCATATGTTTAAATCCGATTATTTGTTAGCGAAATAGTAAAAAGCCAATGACCTATTAGTTTTTATGGTTTATTTCAATAAATATTAAAAAAACACTCATCTATAAATAATTATTTAAAAAGCCCGTTCTCTTACAAAAACCGCCAAGTTCGTAGGCATACAAAAATACATTACTATTTCAGCCCCTAGTAAGGGTAGTTTTTATTTTGGGATGAATATACCCCGTCCTTAGAAAAGGGGACTTCACCACGAGTCCTACGACACCCCCTATGTTTAAATCGCACTATTGGTTAGCGAGACACTAAAAAGCCGATGACCTATTAGTTTTTATGGTTCTTAATAAATATTTAAAAATAACTCATTTATAAATAATCATTTAAAAAGCCCGCTCTCTTACAAAACCTCTCAAGTGCGCAGGCGTACAAAAAAATCATTCATCGCCATAATGTCAAAAAACACATGTTTACCCCAAATGGCGTTTCCAAATTCCACCCATTTTAAAAAATAACCTCACCATCACATAGAGCGGAAAAAAATACGATCTAAACGACCCCTCACTCGACCCTAGTCCTCCCCCACCACCTTACCCTTTCCCAACATAGGCATACATATTCAAGCACGAGCGCGACTTGAGAAAACCAACACTACCCCACTATTCGCGAATGACCTTTTAGTTTTGGTCTTTTAATTAAAAAAAGCCGTGCCAGGTGCAGCTTCCATGGGGGAGGAGCTCTGAACTGAGTAAGGGCTTTTCTGTACTCTGTGGAAGACGGATCTGGGCGGGGAAGTCCTCAACCCCGACACGGCGCGTCCCAATGGCTGATAGGGGCTCTTGTTGAGAGTGGTGCTTGCACCCGCGGATCAACTGAGGACATGATATAGTGGCAGCAGCTATATCATTATTGTTGATACAAGATCGATCTGTCGACCTTGCATCAGCAAACAGCTGCATCATATCATGGCATCCTTGGATGTTGGAATGTGATGTGGTTACTGCGCATTGAGGAAGGCAACGGGAAACCACCTCAATTATTTTTCCCCAGGATAATCTTCATGGCTGAAAACCCAATTACATTGGCCCTTAGTCCCGGGCAGACCTTAAGTGGTCAGAGGGTGCGAAGAATCTCCCGGTCAGCCCTGAAGATAGGAACGTGGAATGTACGGAGTATGTTTGAAGCAGGAAAGATTCACAATACAATTCATGAGATGAAGAGGATGAATGTGTCCATAATGGGTATAAGTGAGATGAGATGGCCGGGGACAGGAGATTGTAATGTGGAGGATTGCATGATATACTACAGTGGTAATAATGATGCCAGGCATTTGCATGGAGTGGGTTTTATAGTGGACAAAAGTTTGCAGTCTGCTGTTATCAGTTGTATACCATTCTCCAGTAGAATAATGATGTTAAAGTTACGTGGTAAACCTTTCCACATTAATCTCATTCAAGTGTATGCCCCTACTAGTGACAAAAGCGATGAAGATGTTGAGGAATTCTATGCCCAAATTCAGACCGTCCTCAAAGACACCAAAGAACATGATGTAACCCTAGTTATGGGAGATTTTAATGCAAAGGTTGGGAAAGGTCCTGAAGAACACATTGTGGGCCAGTGGGGTCTCGGACAAAGAAACAACAGAGGGGATCGTTTAGTGCAGTTTTGTAGAGAGGAGAACTTTGTCATTGCTAATACTTGGTTTAAGCTCCCTGCCAGGAGACTTTATACGTGGAAAGCACCTGCTGATAGTCCAGACAACATAATAAGAAATCAAATTGATTTCATTCTAATTAAAAACAGATTTAGAAACAGCATGATTTTTGCAAAAACCTATCCAGGAGCAGATGTTCCTTCTGACCACAATCCTCTCATTAGCAAAATTTGTGTCCGGCTTAACAAGATTCCGATAAAAACAACACAAAATAAATATGATACTGATGCCCTTCGGGAAATAAATACAAGGTCACAGGTGGCTGCTGCTCTTGCCACTGATCTTAAGACGTTGAATTCAAATGACATGCAGCCCTTGGAACTTTGGGACACTTTTAAAACCTCATTGAAGAGGGTTGGTGATCATTTTCTTAAGAACAAGAGACAACATAAAAAAAGGAAGGCATGGATGACGGACGAAATATTGAATCTAATGGATAAACGAAGAGAAGTCAAAGGAAGAGATAATGAAGAATATTGGTTTATTCATAGATTGATAAAGAATAAGATCAGACAAGCCAAGGAAGTTTGGATGTCAGATAGGTGCAAAGAAATTGAAGAACTTAATAGTAAATATGATACTTTCCAGGTCCATAAGAAAATCAAAGAAGTTTCAGGTAGACACAGGAAAAGAAACACAGTCAACTTGGTTGATAGTCAAGGTAACACGGTATTTGAAGTTGAAGAAAAATTACAGGTTTGGGAGAAATATATACAAGAGCTTTTTAATGATGATCATCGTCCTTCCCGACCCGAAATTCCTTCAGTTGTTGGACCCATGATCACCATGGATGAAGTGAAATATGCGATTAGGATAGCGAAAAATGGTAAGGCTCCTGGTCAAGATGACATTCCAGTGGAATTATTGAAGATCTTGGATGATGATAGCATTGTGACGCTCACTAATTTATATAACAAGATATACGACACGGGCATATTACCAGAAGACTGGCTCTTGTCTACATTTATTGCTCTTCCGAAGAAACCGATGGCTAAGTCATGTAGTGACTTCAGGACAATCAGTCTTATGAGTCATGTGCTCAAGATATTTCTCAAAGTTATCCATAATCGCATATACAGGAAATGCGAGATGAATATCAGTGACACGCAGTTTGGGTTCCGCAACGGTCTAGGAACTCGTGAGGCATTATTTGCGCTTCAAGTTCTTTTCCAGAGATGCCGTGAGGTGAATCAGGATGTATATGCATGTTTTCTGGACTATGCAAAAGCCTTTGACCGTTGTCAGCATGATAAGTTGTATAATGCACTCAAGAACTCAGGAATAGATGAGAAAGACATTCGGATCATCATTAATTTATACTGGGGTCAAAAGGCTAGTATCAGAATTGATGGACATATATCGAGATCAGTGGAAATAATGCGTGGTGTGAGACAAGGATGCATTCTTTCACCACTTCTTTATAATATCTATGCAGAACAGATTTTCTCCGAGGCACTTAATGGCATTCAACAAGGTATTAAGGTCAATGGTAATTATATTAATAATATACGGTACGCAGATGATACTGTATTGATTGCAAATAGTTTCGAAGGACTTAAAGAGATTGTTACTATGGTGTATCAAAAGAGTAAACAATATGGCCTTGACCTCAACATTAAGAAAACAAAATATATGATAATATCGCGAAAACCAGCATTGTCACAAGTACTTTTAGTCGATGGACATCAGATTGAGCGAGTCAAGAGTTTGGTTTATTTAGGACAGAATATTAATGAGAATTGGGATCCTTCGGTTGAAATAAGATGCCGTATAGAGAAGGCTAGATCCATCTTTATGACAATGAAACAACTACTATGCTGTCGAGATCTCAGTATGACGCTTAAGAAAAGAATTGTGAAGTGTTATGTTGTCTCCACCCTTCTTTATGGTGTTGAAGCTTGGACCTTGTCCGTAGCTACAGAAAAGAAGATTCGAGCTTTTGAAATGTGGATATACCGGCGGATTCTTAAAATTTCGTGGACAGAACATGTGAGTAATGCCGAGGTTCTTCAGCGTGTGAGCAGCCAACCTGAGCTGTTAAACACAATTAAGAAGAGGAAATTGGAATACTTGGGACACATGATGAGGAATCCAAAATACCGTCTGCTCCAAGTTATACTTCAGGGTAAAATTGAAGGACGGCGTGGACCAGGAAGGAGACGAATAACTTGGATGGATAATTTAAAAACGTGGTTTGGGCTGTCTTCCACGGAACTCTTCAGGATTGCACAGGATAAGAAGGTGTTAGCCATGGTGGTAGCCAACGTCCGTATCGGATAAGGTAGAAGAAGAAGAAGAATTAAAAAAAGAGGCTATAGGAAAGTAGGGGACGTCACTACGAGTGCTAGGACACCCTATATGTTCTAATCCCATGTTTGGTTAGCGTGATATCAAGTTCGGGGCCGATACGAGGAGGGTTCAAAAAGAAGTGCCGTAGCTCTGTCATCATCCCTCTACTTAGATTCAACAAATGTGCGACGGCCCGCGAATCGTTTAAACAAAGTCCCGAATGCGTTCATATACCATTCATCCGATTGCTATGAAACTTTGGTGCATTGTTGTGCACACTCCAGGAAAGGTTTCTGGCTTAATAAATTCTTTTTGCAATAATAGGTGCACGAGTAGATTCAACAAATGAGTAACGGTGCGCGTATCGTTAAAAAAAATAAAAAATCTGTATGCGTTCATATACCATTCATGCGATTGCAATGCAATTTGGTGAAATGTTGTTTCCACTCCCGCGAAGATTTCTGATTTAGTAAATCCATTTTACAATTGGTAGCGCACGAGTAGATTCAACTAATAAGCGACTGCGCGTGAATCGTTTCAACCAAAACGCATATGCGTTCATATACCATTCATCCGATTGTGATAAAACTTTGGTGACTTGAATACAGTCCTGCGAATGTGTATGAATTAGTAAATCCGTTTTTCAATGGGTGGAGAACAAGTAAATTCTACAAATGAGTGATGGCGCGCGAATCATATAAACAAAATCCCGTATGTGTTCATATCCATTCATCCGATTGCGATGGAAGTTTGATGAGTTGTTGTGTACACGCCAGGGAAGGTTTTCGAATTAGCAAATCCTTTTTACAATCGGTAGCGCACGAGTATATTCAACAAATATTTGACGGCGCTCGTATCGTTTCTACTAAGTCCCGTATGCGTTCATATGCCATTCATTTCATTGCGATGAAACTTTGTTTAGTTGTTGAACACGCTCCCATGTATTATTTTTTTGAGATAGTAAATCAATTTTACAATAGTTTAGAGGTGGTTAACGGAAAAAGAAAAAAATATTGGGAATCTAAAAGCACTTCAACAAACAAAGTTACAACGCCAACACTTTCTTTGATTGGCATTGCAACGCATGCTGGGAACAGCTAGTATATATATAAAAATTAATGTTCGTTTGTTCGTCTTTTATACGTTCAGAAACCATTCAGCCGATTGCGATCAAATTTTGGTGAGTTGTTGTGCACACGTCCGGGATTGTCATAGGCATAGTTCATCCAATTTACAATAGAGAGCGCTCAAGTAGTTTAAACAAATGGGTGTTGGCGATGCGTTCATATAGCCTACAATTCATCCGATTGCGACCAAGTTTTGGTGTTTTTTTTTTGGCACACTTCCGGGATGGTTATAGGCTGAGTTAATCAAATTGACAATAGATAGTGCGCGAGTAGTTTAAACACATGGGTGTTGGCTATGCGTTCATATACAATTCATCCGATTGCGATCACATTTTGGTGAGTACTTTTGCATACTTCCGGGAAAGTTATAGGAATAGAAAAAATTATTTACGATAGATGGCGCGCGAGTAGCTTCAACATAATGTCGTGCGATTCGTTTCAACAAAGACCACATGCGTTCGTATAACATTCATCCCATTGCGATTAAACTTGCGTGAGATGTTGTGTACACTCCAGGGAGGGTTTCTGGCTTAGTAAATCCATTTTACAATAGGTAGCGCACGAGGAGATTCAACAAATAAATGACGACTTGTGAAACGATTCAACAATGTCCCGTATGCGTTCATATACCATTCGTCCGATTGCGGTTAAACTTGGGTGAGATGTTGTGTACACTCCAGGGAAGGTTTCTGAGTTAGTAAATCAATTTTACAATAGGCGACGAACGAGTAGATTCAACAAATGAGCGACGACACGCAAAGCTTTTCAACAAAGTCCCGTATGCGTTCATATACTATTAGTCCGATATTGATAAAACTTGGATGACATGTTGTGTGCACTTCAGGGAAGATTTCTGGCTTAGTAAATCCATTTTACAATAAGTACCGCACAAGTAGATTTAACAAATGAGCGACGACGCGCGAAGTGTTTCGACAAAGAACCGTATAGGTTCATATACAATCGTCCGATAGCAATGAAACTTGGTTGCGTTTTTGTGTACACTCCAGGGAAGGTTTCATGCTTAGTAAATCCATTTTACAATAGGTAGCGCAAGAGTAGATTCAACAAATGAGCGACGACGCGTGAAACGTTTCTACAAAGTCCCATATGCGTTCATGTACCATGCCTCCGATACGAATAAAACTTGGGTGAGATGTTGTGTACACTTCAGGAAGGTTCCTGACTTAGTAAATCCATTTTATAATAGGTGGCGAACGAGTAGATTCAACAAATGAGCGACGACACGCAGAGATTTTCAACAAAGTCCTGTGTGCGTTCATATACCATTTGTCCGATAGCGATGAAACTTGGTTAAGAGGAAGTGTACACTCCAGGCAAGGTCTCTGGCTTAGTAAATCCATGTTACAATAGGTAGCGCACGAGTGGATTCAATAAATGAGCGACGACGCGCGAAGCGTTTCAACAAAGTCCCATATGCGTTCATATACTATTAGTCCGATAGTGATGAAACTTGGATGAAATGTTGTGTACACTTCAGGGAAGATTTCTGGCTTAGTAAATCCATTACGCAATAATTACCGGACAAGTAAATTAATCCAATGAGCGACGACGCGCGAAGTGTTTCGACAAAGATCCGTATGCGTTCATATACAATCGTCCGATAGCGATGAAACTTGGGTGAGTTGTTGTGTACACTCCAGGGGAGGTTTTAGGCTTAGTAAATCCATTTTACAATAGGTAGCGCACGAGTTGATTCAACAAATGAGCGAAGACGAGCGAATCGTTTCAACAATGTCCCGTATGTGTTTATATACCATTTGTCCGATAGCAATGAAAATTGGGTGAGATGTTGTGTACACTTCCGGGAAGGTTTCTGGATTAGTAACTCCACTTTACAATAGGTATCGCACAAGTAGATGAAACAAATAAGCGACGACACGCGAAATGTTTCAACATAGTCCCGTATGCGTTCATATGCCATTCATCCGATTGCGATGAAACTTTAGTGAATTGTTGTGTACGCCCGAGAAAAGGTTTCTGACTTGGTAAATTCATCAAATGGGTAACGGCGAGCGTATCGTTTAAAAGAAATTCCATATTTGTTCATATACCATTCATGCTATGGCAATGAAATTTGGTTAAATGTTGTTTCTACTCTCGCGAAAGTTTCTGGTTTAGTAAATCCATTTTACAATTGAAAGCGCGCGAGTAGATTTAACTAATAAGCGACAGCGCGCGAATCATTTCAACGAAGTCCCGTATGCGTTCATATACCATTCATCTGTTTGTGATCAAACTTTTTTGAACTGAGTATAGTCCTGCGAAGGTTTTTGAATTAATAAATCTGTTTTCCAATGGGTGGCGCACAAGAAGATTCAACAAATGAGTGACGGCGCGCGAATTATTTAAACAAAGTCCATTATACGTTCATATACCAATCATTTCATTGTGGGGCCGATAGCCTAGATGTTAGGCCCCTTAAAACAACAATTATCATCATCATCATTTCATTGTGATGAAACTTTGGTGAGTTCTTGAGCACGCTCCCTTGAATGTTTTTGAGATAGTAAATCAATTTTACAATACTATAGAGGTGGTTAATTGATATTGAAGAAAATATTGGGAATCCAAAAGCACTTCAACTAACAAAGTCACAACGCCAACACTTTCTTTGATTGACATTGCAACGCATGCCGGGTACAGCAGTATATATATATAAAAATGAGTGTTCGTTTGTTCGTCTTTTATGCGTTCATAAACCATTCATTCGATTGCGATCAAATTTTGGTGAGTTATTGTACACACTCTTGGGATGTTCAAAGGCATAGTTAATCCATTTCACAATAGATAGCGCGCGAGTAGTTTAAAAAAATGCGTAATGTCGATGCGTTCATATACAATTCATCCGATTGCGATCAAAGTTTGATGAGTTGTTTTTCACAGTCCCGGAAAAGTTATAGGCGTAGTAAATCCAATTTACAATAGATGGCGCGAGAATAGCTTCAACAAAATGGCGTGCGTTTGTTTCAAGAAAGTCCCACATGCGTTCATATACCATTCGTCCGATAGCGATGAAACTTGGGTGGGCTGTTGTATACTCTTCAGGGAAGGTTTCTGGCTTAGTACATCCACTTTACAATAGGTATCGCACAAGTAGATTCAATAAATGAGCGACGGCACGCAATTCGCATAAACAAAGTCCCGTATTCGTTCATGTACCATTCATCCGATTGCTATGAAACTTTGGTTGAATTGTTGTGCACACTCCAGGAAAGGTTTCTGACTTATTAAATCCTTTTTACAATAGGTAGCGCATGAGAAGATTTAACAAATAAGTAACGGCGCGCTATCGTTTTAAATAAATTCTGTATGCGTTCATACACCATTCATGCGATTGCAATGAAATTTGGAGAAATGCTGTTTCCACTCCCGCAAAGATTTCAGATTTAGTAAATCCATTTTCAAAATGTAGCGCACGAGTACATTCAATAATGAGCGACAGAGCGTCAATCGTTTCAACCAAGTCCCGTATGCGTTCATTTAGCATTCATCCGATTATGATAAATCTTTGGTGAGTTGAGTACAGTCCTGCGAAGTTGTATGATTTAGTAAATCCGTTCTTCAATGGGTGGCGCACAACTAGATTCAACAAATGAGTGACGGCGCGCGAATCGTTTCAACAAAGACCCGTATGCGTTCATATACCATTCATTTCATTGCGATGAAACTTTGGTGAGTTGTTCAGCACGCTTCCATGATTTTTTCTGAGATAGTAAATCAATTTTACAATAGTTGAGAGGTGGTTAACGGAAAAAGAAAAAATATTGGGAATCCAAAAGCACTTCAACAAACAAATTTACATCGCCAACACTTTCTTCGATTAGCATTGCAACGCATGCCGGGTACTGCTAGTAGTACATAAATATAAGGCCTATAATATAAAATTCCAACATGGTGACCATCCAAAATATTTAGACGGTTCTCAATATCTACGAATCTATTACAATCAAACTGACAATTTGTATGTTGATAGAGGCAATTAATATTAGCAGGATATATAAAAATAGACTATTTAGTTTTTCACTTGTTGTTATTTATGCATCAATAAATGTACCATCTTCTTAGTCCAACTAAGGATGGACTATTTCTTGTGTGATGTTTAACTGTTGCCCTGTTTTTCAAGCGGATTACGCAATGTTCTTAATGTCCACACAATTGGCATTTCAGACGGAACCAGCCGGATAAATCATCCCTTGTGTTAGTTTGTTCCCGGGGGCCGTTCTGGTTACGACAAGTCACTTGCAACTGTTAGGCACTTTGTTAGCCCTCCGAAAACTAAAGATGATTTATTTAAATGGGCTATTCCGAGGAAAGTCATTAAATTATCAAATAAGTCTGATGCATGTGAGAAACATTCCTCCTTAAAACGTACTCTTTCATTAGTGGAAAGGGCAGTTCCACACACTTTTTAAACTTGGCGAGATATTTCACCACGTAACAGAAAGCACGCAAATCTCCTCCGAAGGGGACTGTGAAAAAAAACAGACCTATCGGAATCTTGTACCAAATATTCGGCTGTTTATTCGCCAATTTCACCAACTTAAAGGACTTTGGCTCAATAAATGTCTTCGCATACCTAACTCGTCCGTTCGACTGTGTCTTCAATTTTCTTTTACAGGTCAAAGTAGTCGTTGAGAAGAAACTGCCTTCCCTCCCCTATTTGAGGGGTGATATATATTATGAGTGTTTGGACAACATTAATGAGGTTATTTGAGGGGTGATACATATTATGAGTGTTTGGACAACATTAATGAGGTTATTTGAGGGCTGTTAGCATGGAATATAAACTGTAACTTAATGGAAAACTTGTTTTTCGTATCGTGAAGCGCCGCTTCTTCATTCGTACGAAAGTATCTAGTAATTAAGAAAGAACAGCCATCTGCTAAGTTTGCAAAATCGCCGCGTAAGCTGTCCAAAGATTCGTACAACTTACAGCTATAACTTACATGGGTGAGTTTACATTATATTGTATTATATTTACTGAATTTGTGCAGCTTATGATTTTTACACATTCAGTTACATTTAGTTCCCCGTCACAATGTTGTATTTCCTTGTTATATGAAACTATAACGTAACCTGATGATTCATAATTAACTCAACGGACGTCTTCGTTTTATTTACCCAGTGCTGATAACTTTATATTTGGGTCATATTGTCTAATACTACGTAGTGGAAGCTGACAACTGAAAAGTAACATTCAACTGCTGGTATTGATACTGTCCGCACTCGGCGCCAGCCGACGCTAGCCTCCTAGCGGCTAGAGTTTACAAACTCCACAAGTCACGTCACTTTCTCTTCTATACGATATGGTTTAACTAACGTTGGCGGTGAAGTATGTATGCTAATACAGTAGTAGAACTATGACATGAGACGTAATTGGTTCGTTTTTAATTCTTTATTCTGTGGGGGATCAACAGTTCAGATTTAACCTTGGTTTATTTGCCCCTCAGATGGTGAAGTCATTTTTAACAACAGGCATAATTAATAAAATATCATCTGCGCACTGCTACAAAGCTGCAAGCAACGGGAACTATAGCCGTACCGTTCTTCGCGATGAGACCAGGAGGAATAAGGAGCTCTTAATTTGACTTCGTTATGGTCAAGCTGATTTTCCAAAACATAGCTTTTGTTTGCAAAAAGAAACTTTTGGAGCCAACATTAACTCTGACGACAATCCGGTTGTTATGATTTATATGCTACAAGGAGGAACTACAATGTGAACTTTTAGAAATAATACAACACAATCCGTGGGAGGAAAGTAAACATAGACAGAATATATGGTCACTCAGGGTATATTGGAATTAATGGATGACAAACTGAAGAACAAGAACGCATGATATGTAAAGGAGAAAGCATAATATAGGTTATTGAAATTTGAGCTAAACAAGAGGATGAAAGCAGCCAATGAATAACGTTTGAAAGAGAAATGTGCAAAGACTTGCCTATCATGTATCGCTTAGCATAATTGTCTGCCACTTCAGAAGTTGGTATTCGATTTCCGGCTCTGACATGAATAAAATTGTAATTCTGGTCGGAGGGCTGGATTGGGGTACACTCAGCCTGTTGAGGCAAATTTGAGAAGAGGTGGGTTCGAATCCCTCCCGTCATCCACAAAGTTATTTTTCCGCGTCTCTCACTTCTTCTCCAGGCAAACGAGATTTAATATGGGGAACTGATTTTGATTTTCCCGTAGAAGGCCTATGTATTTGGGAACCAACAGTCATAGGTGATATCCCTATGTTGTAAGTTGCATAGGGGTACAGGATCTCATCAGTTTATTTCTCTTATATTTGTGTTGGATTTTTGACAGGTATATCGAGGGTGACGATAGTTTGTATTCAGGAAGTATAACACTAGGCATAAACCTAGCAAAGTAGCTGACGGTTGGGAAGATTATCATTGCAATGAATTTCATGATTCATGCTTCTAAATTTCTGACTCGAGTAATTTATAAGATAATGCAGCGACAGCCTGGTTAGGGGAAGATTCAGTTTTAGTCAGCAGAAGCGTAGGATTAAGGGAATCTGTGATATCAGTATGAAGGGACTCTAAAATTCTCAAAGCAGAGAAGGCTGATGGAAGGGGTGGCCGGTGGCCATGTACAAGCATGGGCATTAGTAACAAATATAATCAAGCTCAAAGCCTATATAAAGAGAAATGATCGTTGTGCTCAAAAAGAAACACTAAATCTCTCACAAGAAAAGCATCAAGAGATTTAGCGAAATTAGACACAGTCTTGATTATGAAAAATAGTAATCAAGATGCATTTGAGAATGACCCCAAGTAGGAAACTAGCTGTGCGACCTTTACCAGCGACACTCATCTAAAGAGATCTGTGAATAATCATATTCCTGACAAAAAGTAGCTTAGCAAGTTTTGGTAAGAGCGCAACAAACGAAAGAAATAATTGCCAAAGTTCACGAGGCGCATCTCAAGTTGCTGCCATTAGTGAAGATCAAGTACAATAATAGCTAGAATAGTAATTACTTGGGGGTAAATATTGAGAATAAATCTCAAACTGTAAGTGACTAGAGACGATATAAAATACGGAACAGGGGGCTGCCGTGGCTAAACATTTAAAGCTATGCAACTGATATAATTTTAAAGCAATTTGATTGCTGATTTTGACACAATACAAAATGTAGCAGTTGCTAGCAACTAGTTGTTCTCAGAACAAAATTGAACTAAAAGACAAATAATGAAAAATTGCATTTATTGAATAGACTTGATTTGATATCACAAGTAAACGTTCCCCATTAGACACAATGAAGATTGGCTAGAGCGTAGATTGTTGAATATTGGGCAACCCCAACAACTGCAAGAGTCGCCGTGAAATCTTGAAATATCATTTGACAATGATTATATTTAATGGTTCAGTTTCGGTTTTATTGTTTCAAACGTCATCGTTTTTCGATTTTGATGAAGTGTAATTATCATTCCTCGACGCATACCAAGGGGATACCGCAAAGAATATATTCCAGGATGGACCAATGAGTGTGAAGAACTATATGAACCTTATGTGGCGGATGGTAATCCTGATTTAGCTCATGAACTTCTGCAGAATTTGTATGAAGCAAGAAGGGACAAATGGATAAAAGCAACAATGGAGTTGGATTTTAAGAAATCAAGCCGACAGTCCTGGAGCTTACTGAAGAGGTTGGGAGGAAGCAGTCCGACAATTCGGGTAGATCAGCCAGTATCGCCAGATCATATAGCCAACAGAATTTTCTCACTATCTAAAGCCCCTCGAGACAAAACTCACACACGAACAGTGAAAAAGGAGTCTAGGAACATTTGACAAGTGACACTTGATGACACACAATTCTCTCAGATGTTCACGATGGAGGAACTTGAAACAGCTCTCAAGGACCTAAGATCAGGCAAGGCACCTGGTTTTGATGGGATACATCCTGAGTTCCTAATTATATGTGGGAAAGAGACTAGAAAATGGCTGACCAAGTTTTTCTCATCCATCCTTAAATCAGGGTGCCTGCCAAAAGTCTTCAAAATCACCAAAGTTATAGCTGTTCTGAAACCAAACAAACCTTCGGATAAAGTAGAATGTTACAGTCCAATAGCACTTCTCATCTGCTGCTATAAACTCCTTGAGAGACTTCTACTGAACAGGATCGGCCCACAAATCTTGGAAACCATCCCGATGGAACAAGCAGGTTTCAGACCTAACAGGAGCTGCACAGACCAGGTTCTAAGCCTAACTACATACACTGAAGCCGGATTTCAGAAACAAGTTAAGACATCCGTAGCTTTTATCGATTTGACTGCTGCTTACGATACAGTTTGGAAAGAAGGACTCTTGTACAAATTGATCAGAGTCATCCCCTGTCGAACTACACAGAGATTACTTAGTAACATGCTCTCAGACAGACACTTCCAAGTAGTACAGGGTAATCGTATAAGTAAACAACGGAAACTCAATAATGGACTACCCCAGGGGTCAGTACTATCTCCCGTACTTTTGAACCTATATATTTCTGACGTACCTGAAACCAGTGCAAGGAAGTTTAGATATGCTGATGATTTGGCTCTGGCTGTTCAACACAAGGAGTTCAAAACTGCTGAAAACATTCTAACCGATGATCTCAATGAACTACATGCATATTTCTCTGAGTGGAGACTCGTACCAAATCTTTCCAAAACCGAAGTCAGCAGTTTCCACTTAAACAACAGAACAGCGGACTATAAACTGGAAGTCTGAATGAACGACACTGTGCTTCCCTACCAGAGTCACCCAAAATATCTTGGAGTGACTCTGGATAGAATTCTATCCTTCAAGAAACATTTGGAAATTGCATCTCGAAAAGTAAGCACACGAAATAATCTCATCCAAAAACTTTGCAGCACTAGTTGGGGAGCATCAGCAGACACTCTTCGAACTTCTGCGCTCAGTTTAGTATATTCTACTGCTGTATATTGTGCGCCGATATGGATGAACAGCCCCCACGTAAAGAAGGTAGCCACTCAGCTCAACATAGCCATGAGAACCATCTCTGGTTGTATAAGAGCTACTCCACTCTACTGGCTCCCGACACTCAGCCACATAGCCCCTGCGGTGTTAAGAAGACAGGATGCACTGAGGAAGGAATATTCTAAATAAATGAACAACCCTGCACTTCCAATCCATGACGACATTCCCACTCTGGCAATAAACCGGCTCCGGTCTAGGAATCCACCCCTGCGACTGGCTCAACAACTTGCTGATAGTAATTTTAACATTAAAGCTAAATGGCGTGAAACATGGACTAGAAATGCCCCACCCGAAGTTTGTGACCTCATAGATCCTGTAAAAAAAATCAACGGCTTTGAACAACCTCGACATTTATGGAAGACCATTAACTGCATCCGTACAGGACATGGAGTTTGTGCGTACAACCTGCACAAATGGGGAAATAGGCCAGACCCATGCTGTGATTGTGGTTCACCAAATCAGACCATCAGGCACATTGTTAAAGACTGCAATATAAGAATATACCTAGGTGACCCTATCGACTTTTTCAGGGCTACACCATCGAGCCTTGACTGGATCAATAGTCTGGACATAAGGTTATAGGTCGATATCTGTGCTTTTATGTACTTATTATTATTACGATGTTGGCATGTCAAAGAACCCATTTGAATTCAGTAGGCCGAGTTCAAAATGGCAAAATTAATCTCGGGAGTTTCCGCCAGCACAAAGTTCCTCATTTCTCTACTAGAAAGCGCTATTGTGTTCAAGGAGATTAGATATCTAACATCTAACCTCCTTGACTTTCATAGTCAAGGAACTACGAAAATCGACATGCAAGCTACCCTCTGGGTGTCAAATAGCAAAGCTTGCACCAGGCACCCGAGGCCATACGATATTTTTTAATTAATTATTATTATTATTAATATTATTTGTTATTATGATTGTGTCTTTTGTGTTTCATGTGTAATGCCATACGCTAAATAAATATCTATTTAAATCTTTGGATTCAATATACATTTCGATTTGGTTCGATGTTGAACGTAAATATTGTGTTAATCTTGATTGAAGCAAGGCATTGTTGATATCAAAGTCATTTTGAGGTGATTTATAGTTCGTTATGCAATGCAGAGGTCTTGAAAACGCTAAACCAGCGATAAGTAGGAAGGAATACAAGAATGTAATTGGAATGTATCATCACAAATTTGTGATAGAAATTATATGAAGGATGTATTATTCCATAAGTTGTAACATTGAATGGAGAGCAAATGAAAAGTATTGTTATTAATATGATATTTATAAACAGACTATTATCTTAAAATAAATCCAGCGAGATAGTGGATATTTTAAACAATAATATTGTACAGTCATATTGGACTCGATGAGTTGAAATGAATCGCTAATAAAATGTATTGAAAATGAGATATTTAAGAAGCATTATGGAAGAGCCAAGAAGATAGTCTGCGAGCACGATGAAATGTATGTTATGCATAATCGATAGGAAGATTATTGTGGAATTAAGTAAGAGGAATGAAGAGGAAGTTTTATTGTGGTGAAGAGTAAGGAGGTTACGTAAACGTGTGTGATACTTAGAGATATTTGAATTCCGTGCAATATTTAAGCTGGAGAGGAAAGAAATGTCAGTAGGAGGATTTATGCGTGTAGTATAACGCCATGTAAGACTTGTTGTGAGGTAATGTAAGTATGGATATTTCAGCGAGGTTATAATGAATGATAACGAGATATTAACGGCAATTAACGACAGTGTCGTCGATCAAAGCGATACAATACTGTATGTAAGCCCCGAACATGAATGTGAATAGGAATATTTAAAACCAATATTTAAATATTATTGAAGAGCCAAGGAGATAGTCTGATATACTATCATCTTAATCGTAAATTATCAAGATTAAGACTTATATGGATCTATAATTAGTTTAATTGTATGTTGCTCAGTTCATTTGATTTGACCAGCTTAAAGCAATAATACGAGAACAATGTAAAGAGTAAGGTGATACATAATATGATCGTAGAGGGAAGATGTATCGTTCTGACAACGATAAAATAAATAATGCTGTACTTATTATATATTTAATAATAATAATAATAATAATAATAATAATAAGTGATGGATTTAAAGATTTGTATTAATGCATAGAATTCACAGGAACAGGAATTAAGTATTTACGTATAAAATAGGGAATGAAATGTAAATAGAAGCAATCGCTCTACAAAGTTCAATTAACGAGTCTGAGTACAGTATGATCAATAAGTAGTTGCTGGCTTCAAGAATATTGATAAACGAGGTATCTATAGAACAAATAATATTTTACTCCATAAGGAGGGCATAATAAAGTCCCATTGCTGAAATTCACGGTATATATTTGCTTCTAGGTGAAGTTATATTTGAAGTTAGAGGGTTTATTTTTTTTTATGTGAGTGATTTTTATTAAATTATTTATGGACATGTTTATATTTTTGTTGTCCTGCCTGAATAAATCTTAGCAGGCGCTTTTTATTTTGCCTGTTCATTTTATAGAAAGTATCGATCTCTTCATTTAATAATTAGCTACGGTGGTACTACTAGTTAGATACGGGCGTCCACGTAATTAACCGTTAACCTAGATGTTAGGCCCCTTAAAACAACGACAATTATTTTATTTAATTAACCGTTCTTCCTCGAGATTCCGAGAATCTCTTCCCCCAATATTTGGTTGTAAGATTTGTATGTAACTAGGTAGTAGTACGATCGTATTTTTAATATCTATGCGCCAATTCAAATCCGCAGTGAATGAAGTGTGTCGAGAAAAACTACAGGTTACGGAGAGTAGCAAAATCAAAACTTGGATGACAGATAAAATTCTACAATTGATCGATTGCAGAAGACCTTTCAAGAATAATGACCCGATAAAGTACAGAGAATTGCAGAAATGAATACGGAAGGAAATCTTTACTGCCAAAGAACAACACCTTTCAAAGAAGTGTAGCGAGATAGAAGAACTGTGTGCAAAGCATGTCTCGTTCAACATGTATAAAAAGGTTAAGCAAGCAACTGGGATTTATAAGAGCAGAGGGATTGGGATTCTCAAAAATAGATATGGCATCATTCTCGCTAGTACTGAAGAGAAGTTGACAGAATGGAAGGACTACATTGAAACTCTATTCGAATACAACAGAAGTGTTGATCATGGTATTCGAACGGGCGATGGCATAGACATTACAAGAGCTGAAGTTGAACATGCCATAACAATATCGAAGAGTGGAAAGGCTCCAGGTCCAGATGAATTGCACATTGAAATACTAAAGCATCTCAAGGATGAACGAGCTCTTTCCTTGCTGGTGGGTTTGTTCAATAACATTTATCGAAGTGGATACATACCACATGATAGGCTCAAATCAACTTTTATACCGATTCCCAAAAAGACCAATGCAACATGCTGCAATTACTATAGAATGATCAGTTTAATGAGTCATGCCCTGAAGTTATTCCTTAAAATCCTGCACTTAAGGTTATATCATAAATGTGAGGAAAACATTGGTGGCACACAGTTTGTATTCAGGAGTGGTTTCGGAACTCGGGAGGCATTGCTCCGTCTTCAGGTGTTGATTCAACGATGCCGTGATGTTCGTGTCGATGTTTACATGTGTTTCATCGATTATGAAAAAGCCTTTGACACTGTTCAACACGATAAAATGATGAACATTTTATGTGACCTGGGACTAGATGGACGTGACATCCGATTAGTTGGAAATCTGCACTGGAATCAACGTGCTGTTGTACGTGTTGATGGTCAGCTGTCTGAAGAAGTATCGATTATGAAGGGAGTTCGCCATCTATTCTGAAAAGATTTTCCATGATGCTCCTGATGGAAAGTCTCAAGGAGTAGTAGTAAATTGATCTATCATTAATAACATCCGATATGCTGATGACACTGTCATCCTTGCAATAGGTATGGATGATTTACAAACACTACTGGATTCTATTTCTGAAGAGAGTAACGCCATGGGATTACATTTAAATGTACAAAAAACTAAGTGGATGGTTGTTAGTAGAAACAAAGATGAAATTCAGGGCATTATTACACTTGGTAATGTAAGAATTCGAAGGGTTTCATCATATAAATATTTAGGATGTCAAATCAATGATAACTGGGACTTAAATTAAGAAATTTGCTGTAGAATTGAGCAGGCCAGAAGTTCTTTCATGAAAATGAGGAAAGTTTTGATCAGCCGCGATTTAAGTCTGTCAATACGCACCCGACTGCTTCGATGCTACGTTTTTAGTGTCCTGCTCTATGGAGTTGAATCATGGACACTTACCGAGGTTTTAAAGAAGAAACTGACAGTATTTGAATTGTGGACGTATCGCAGGATTTAAAGGATATCATGGACCGCTAAAGTCACAAATGTGGAAGTACTGCGGCGTATGAACAAAGACTTGGAAATTCTCAGTATCATCAAAAGGAGAAAACTAGAATACTTTGGTCATTTTATGCGCAACAACAAATACCACCTCTTGCAATTAATTATCCAAGGGAAGATTGATGGCATTAGGGGTCCAGGACGCAGACGAATATCCTGGCTAAAGAACTTAAGTCAGTGGTTTGGACTTAATACAGTGTCACTGTTTAGAACAGCAATTGACAAACAGCAGATCATGCTACTGATCGCCAATGTTCTTGGAGGACGAGTCACTTGAAGAAGAAGAAGAAGAAGAAGAAGCATATGCGCCGAGAGATCCTTAACTTGCCATCTAGCAGGGAAATGTTGATTTTGCTAGCTGGGGATCAGCGTCCCTTGCGATACCTTCCATCTTTCGAATTATAGGTGGTGGTTACGTGAATTTCGGGTACAGTACCAACTACGTAAAGCGTGTATTGAAGGAATATACCAACACTGATAGTCAGATGAAGCACTAAAGGAATTTGGTGACTCCTGGTACTTAGGAGGAAGTACGCACCAAGCGAAGGAGAAGCATAAAAGATGGGTGACATATGCTAACAACATATATAGATGCTGCTAGTGGTAGGTCATTTTGAAGTCATGGTCTGAAGCGTGGTGCTATATATATGTGAAACTTGGTTAATTCCTTCTGTATAAAAGGGAAATAGAAGCATTTGAATGTGGTGTTGTTGGAGAATGTTGGAGATGGACGGCTAGATATAATAACAAAGAAAGGGTAATGAGATGAATGGGGGTTAGATGATTCTGGCGAGAGGTAATGAAAGGAAGAGTTAGGTAGGGCTCATATTATGCACCAGGAAAGAAAATTATTAGTAGTTCTGGAAGCAAGAGTAAAGGACATGAACTACTTTATATGCGTTAAGCAAGGTTAGAATATGTAAAACAGATTGCTCCGTTTGTAGGGTACAGGGGCTACGTAAAGACGAATTTTGTTTCTCTTAACAATGGGAGAAATGGAGTGCAGCAATGAAACCCAAACATCAACGACAACAAAACAATCACAAACGCAACGACAACAGTAATGTGTTCTTTTCACTCAGCATTTGAGCCGTTTTGCGATAGCTCAGGTCAGCAGGGATGCGAATGGTGCAAACTAAACACCTTGTCTTTAATTGCATCCGGCATGTGGAAATCTAACACCTTAGGATCGGAAGAATGTATTGCCTAAGAAACAATCCCACCATGCTCATGGTTCTATGACCCAAAAAAATCCAACAAGACACACAGAAATTTCCGTTATATATAAATTCAATTGCAAAACATTCAGACTGTATGAAAAGCATATTATTGAGCAATGAATGTGGAATCGCATCCCGACAATTCTTAAAGACTTATTTCCTGGTAGTGATGTTAATGAAAGTTGCTCCAATTATAATTTCACTACTTTGATCTCTATACCTTGACTGTTGTTTCACTCCCTATATTAATGCACCATACTTCACACTCTTTGTACCAACTATTACAGGCTGTTATGTCCTAATACGTTGAATCTGGCTGAAATGGAAATATATGATGTTGGTAATACTGGAAGACAAAATACTAACTCTGCCTCTGGGGAAAAAAGTTCTATCAAGCAAAATTTGGTAACACATATTTTAAGCAATAGTACAATTAATCAACACTTGATAATCCATAAAGGCAAGAACGTATATTCATGTAGCGTCTGCGAAGCCAAATTTACTCAAGGAGGTGCGTTGAAAAAACACATAATACTCCATAGTAGCGAGAAGGCCTATTCATGTGCCGTGTGCAAAGTCAAATTCACTCGGAAGGAATCATTGAAACATCACATTCTAATCCATAGTGGCGAGAAGCCACATGTATGTATCGTGTGCCCAGCCAAATTTACTCGGAAAGAATCATTGAAACATCACATGCTAATCCATAGTGGCGAGAAGCCACATGTATGTATCGTGTGCCCAGCCAAATTTATTCGGAAAAGATATTTGAACCGACACATGCTAATTCATAGTGGCGACAAAGCACATTTATGTAGCGTGTGCCCGGCCAAATTTACTCTTAAAGAAAGACTGAATCGACACATGCTAATACATAGTGGCAAGAAGCAATATTCATGCGCCGTGTGCCCTGCCAAATTTGCTGGTGGATCACGCCT
Organism: Meconema thalassinum; assembly: GCA_946902985.2. Classification (NCBI taxonomy): domain Eukaryota; kingdom Metazoa; phylum Arthropoda; class Insecta; order Orthoptera; family Tettigoniidae; genus Meconema; species Meconema thalassinum. The sequence goes on along the minus strand of OX336394.1, from coordinate 439,063,787 downwards.
GTATAAACACATGCTAACCCATAGTGGCGAAAACGCATATTTATGTAGCGTGTGCCCGGCCAAATTTACTCTTAAGGAAGCATTGAATCGACACATTATTATTATTAAGGATAAGTGCGCACAATGTGCATTACAATAATTATTTACAAAATTCTGTAAGCGATGACAACCTTTTACTACACACGAGAGCGTGGTAAGTATCGCATGACTTTTGACACAATTTACAAATGCACTTTGGTCTGGGCACATGGAACACCTCAGTCTCACAAATCTTGTGGTGAAAACCGTGCACCGCGAATTGAATCGACACATGCTAATACATAGCGGCGTGCAGCAATATTCATGCGCCGTGTGCCCAGCCAAATTTGCTCACGGATCGCGCTTTTATAAACACATGCATACCAATAGTGGCGAGAGCAGTGTGCCCAGCCAAATTTTCCCAGAAAATAAATTTGAATCGCCACATGCTAATCCATAATGAAGAGAAAAGATATTCATGTAGCGTGTGCAAAGCCATATTTTCCCGGAGAGATTATTTGAACGGACACATGCTAATCCGTAAAGGCGAGGAAGGACAATCATTTAGCGTCTGAAAAGCCAAATTTACTCGAGAGAAACATTGTATCCACGCATGCTGATCCATAGTGGCGAAAGGGCTTCCTCATGTGACGAGTTCAAAGCCCAATTTACTCAGAGAAGAACATTGAATCAACGCATGCTTATCTACAATGGCGAGAAGGCTATTCTGTGCCGTCTACGAAGACAAATTCACTCAGAGAAGAATTTTGAATCAATATATGGTAATCCATAGTGGCGAGAAGCTATATGCACGTGCCGTGCGTGCAGCCAAAGTTACTTAGATATCAGGTTTGATTAATCATGTAATAATTCATAATGGCGAGAAGCTATATTCATGTAGTGTATACGAAGCCAATTTTATCCAAAAAGTAAATTTGAAGCGCCACATGTTAATCCATAGTGCGGAAATAGCAAATTCATGTCCCTCGTGCGAAACCTACTTTGCTCTAAGGGAATATTGGATTTGACACATCCGACTAAATATTGGAGAGAAGCCATATTCCTATAACGTGTGCGACGACAAGTTTACCCGAGGACTTAATTTGAAGATTAATTTCAATCCACAGCCGCGAGAATCTTGAATAGAGTACCTCCTGCGAAGTAAAAGTTACTCTCAAACAAGATTTATGAACAAACATCCTAAACCATAAATGACTAAAAACTTTCCCATGTATTAAATGCGTTAAAGCAAAGCTGCTAGGGGACCTTGAAAGACACAATTTCTAATAATATGCATATTCATGTAGCAAATGATATTGGAATTGAAACATTTTTAATCCTGATGGTGTTGTTGTTGTTTCCTCCCTACCAAATTCCTCTGTAAATTAGCCGTATCCAGAAACATCTCTTTACATTTGTTCCTCTATCTCCCCGTTTTTTATTCAACATGCTCTTGTAACACCACACTTCTAAATCTCCTTTTCTCTTATTTTCTGCTGCCCCAACAGTCCATGTTTCGATTCCTTCGAGTGCCACTAACCAGAAGAACTGTTTTTTTTACTGCAATCTATATTTAACTAGCTGAAGTACCCGTGCTTCGCTACGCGTCATAAGTAAATTAAAATGTGAAGGTGACAGTTAAAACGGGGGACAGGCGAGGTGCTGCGCAGAGGGAGATTAAGGATGGAATATTTTGTCCTACTACACCGCTCGGCGTTGACCTTGTTTTATAGCACAAATTTAGGTTTTACTCGCTAACCGTAGAGATACCTTACGGATAGAAAATGTAATTTTAAACCTCGTATATGCCAACAAAAGTTTGCTATTTCTTAGCGTTATCGTTTTATTTGAAATGGAAATATGAAAGTTTGAAACCAAAGGGTGTAGTGACGTCACTAAAATGGTCGCCATCTTTAAATAGTGCAAAGTACTCTAATCAAAATTAACCTGTAAGTTAACCAGGTAAATCAGCTACTTCCATGTAAAAGTCATGTAAATCGTACCAGTGGTACTTGCATGATTGAGTAATACACGGACACACACCATCTCATTTTTAGCCTCGCTTCGCTCGTGTCATAGTCGTGTCATATTGTTAATCAATGAAATGTAGGTTTAACCCTGTTTTACACCCCTTTATAACCTGAATATCCAAAAATCCTTCCATAGTAGACGTTTTCGACACACAACAAACATATCTCCAAAATAACATTCTTCTAACTTTAATAGTTTTTGTTGGTCGATAAGAGTGAATATCCAAAAAGTCCACTAAGGACGTATTTCTTCCAGAATTTCACCCCTGCCCATAGGCCCCTTAATTGCATTTATGAAAAAACGGTCGAACACCTATTTATTTCATTTATTTGTGTATTTTTGAGCTGATTGATTTCCTCCGAGTTTCAAACTACTCGCCTATGTCGTTTAAGAGATACACGCTCCGTTAGGAACCTTTCAACCCCCACTTTTCATCCCTTTCACCTCATAATATACACTACATCGAAAAACCCTTTGACATGTGTCAGCTTATTTTTAATGATTAGTATATATGCCAAGTATCACATCCCGAAATGAAACCACTCGTGAGATATTGTTATTCAATGATTTGCACGTTTACCCCCTTAACACCTCTTTAGAACCTGAATATCTAAAACTCTTTCCTTAGTGGTCGTTTTCGACATACAACGAACATATCCCCAAAATCTCATGTTTCTAACTTCAATGATTTTGGCTGGGCGTTGATGAGTGAGTGAGTCAGTCAGGACATTTTCTTTTATTTATTTTTGATAATTTCACCCCTCCCCATGAACCCCTTAAATTGGATTTATGAAACAAATGGTCGAACACCTATTTACTTATTTAAAGCTGTTTTCCACCTGGGTTTGATGAGTGAGTGAGTCAATCAGCTAGGACACTTTCTTTCCTGTATTTTCCCCCAGAATTTCACCCCTCTCCAAGGGCCCCTTAAATTGGATTGATGGAAGAACGGTCGAACACCTATTTACTTGTAATTTAAGCAGTTTTTTCCGCCGGATTTCAAACTTCTCACCTATGTCGTTTAAGAGATACACGCTCCGTTGTGAATCCCTCAACCCCCAATTTTAACCCCTTTCACTTCGTAATATACACCACGTCGATAACCGCTTAGATATATGTCTGATTATTTTTAATGATTAGTTTATATACCGAATATCACATCCCCAAAGAAACAACTCATGAAATATCATTATTCAATGAAATGAACTTTTACCCCCTTAACACCTCTTTAAAACCCGAATAAACAAAAATTATTCCTTAGTTGACGATTTCGACATACAGCGAACATATTCCCAAAATTTCATGTTTCCAACTTAAATAGTTTTCGCTGGGCGTGATGGGTGAGTGAGTCAGACAGGACATTTTCTTTCAATTATTTTTGCCAGAATTTCATCCCTCCCCAAGGGCCTCTTAAATTGGATTGATGAAAAAACGCTTAAACACCTATTAACTTATTTCTTAAGCTGTCTTTTTCCCCTGGCTTTGATGAGTGAGTGAGTTAGTCAGTCAGTTAGGACACTTTCTCTCCTTTTTCTCCCCAGAATTTCACCCCACTCCAATGGCCCCTTAAATTAATTTATGAAAATACGGTCGAACACCGATTTACTTACTTTTTAAGCTGATTTTTTTTCGCTGAGTTTCAAATTTCTCGCCTATGTCGTTTGAGAGATACACGCTCCGTTAGGAATCCTTCAACCCCCACTTTTCACCCCTTTCACCTTATAGTATACACCACATCGAAAAACCCTCAGACACGTGTCTTCTTACTTTTTAATGATGAGTTTATATGCCGTGTATCACATCCCCCAATGAAACCAATCGGGAGATATTGTTATTCAATGAAATGCAGGTTTAACCCCCTTAAGACCCCTTTAGAACCTGAATATCCGAAAATCCTCCCTTAGTAGACGGTTTTGATATGCAATGAACTTATCCCCAAACTGGCATGTTTCTAACTTCAATAATTTTGGCTGGGCGATGATGAGTGAGTGAGTGAGTCAGGACATTTTCTTTCAATTTTCTTTTTCAGAATTTCAACCCTCCCCATGATCCCCTGATATTTGATTTATGAAAAAAACTGTCGAACAGCTATTTACTTACTTTAAAGCAGTTTTTCCCCTGAGTTTGATGAGTGAGTCAGTCAGTCAATCAGTTAGGACACATTCTTTCCTGTTTTTTTTTTTTTCAGAATTTCACCCCTCCCCATGGGCCCCTTAAATAGGATTTATGAAAAAAAACGGTCAATAACATATTTACTTCTTTTTTATGTTGATGTTTTTCGCTGAGTTTCAAATTCCTCGCCTATGTCGTTTAAGAGATAAATGCTCCGTTAGGATTCTTTCAATCCCCACTTTTCACCCCTTTCACCTCATAATATACACCACATCGAAAAACCCTCAGACACGTGTCTTCTTATTTTTAGCCTATTTTCAATTTTGAATAAATAGGCTTATGAGATCACCTTTTGCCCGTGTGTGTGTGTGTGTGTGTGAGTAAGGTGTGTGTGTGTGTCTCCCTAATAAAATCTAAACGGCTGTAGCGATTTCAATGAAACTCGGTAAGTTCATAGCACTATTTCCGGCGACCTCGACCGTGCCCTTCAAATTTTGTTACGTCTCACCAATCCAACATGGCGGCTGTGCGAAATATTTCACTAGCATTCAATATCTCCGAAACTATTGCTGATATCGCCCTGAAATTGTGTACGGTGATAAAGGGCACTACTTGAAGTTCACCTATGAGACTTTCAAAAACCTGGTGACTACAAAACCAACATGGCGGTCAAGCGAATTTGAGACTTTTAAACAGACATTTCTCGCGATTTATCTATCCAGACGTAATGCAACTTGATACAGCAATTGTTTATACACATTGTAATGCACTGGAGTCTAATTTAGTTCAATTGTTTACATAACCTCAAAATGGCGGCTGTGCGAAATATTTCACTGACATTCTATATCTCCGAAACTATTACAGATATCACCCTGCAATTTTGTACGGTGGTAAAGGGTACTGATACAAGTTTACCTATGTATATTTCATAAAACTGTAAAGTACAAAACGAACATGGCGCCCAAGCGAATTTGAAATATTTTAATAGACTTTTCTCGTGATTTAACTCTCTGAGCGCAGTGAAATCTGGTACAGTAAATGATTTTGCAGATTGTAATGCACTGCCATCTAATTTAATTCAATTGTTTACATAACCTCAAGATGGCGGCTGTGCGAAATTTTAAAATTAAGTTTTTATTCTTGTGTCGTAATCATGCGATCGAAGTGAAAGTTTGAATAATGAAGCTAGGCATTAATTGTCCTTGAATAGTACATAACTCTATGGCCTATACATATAACAATCCTAAATGGCGAGCTTCCGAAATATTTAGACGGTTCTCAATATCTATGAATCTTTTACAGCAACCAAACTGAATTTTTTATGTTCATAGAGACTATGAACATATGTTCACCTATAGGACTTTCAGTAACCTGGTGAGCACAAATCCAACATGGCGGCGAGGCGATGTATAAATATTTAAATGGACGTTTCTCGCGAATTAACTATCCGAGTGCCGTGAAACGTTGCATGTTAAATGCTTATACAAATGTTGATCCACTGGCAAGTAATTTATTTTAATTGTTTGCATAATCACAAGATGGCTGCTGTGCGTACTTTTAAAATCTCGTTTTTACTTCTTGCGTTCTAATCATGCGATTGAAGTTTGAATACCACACGTACACAATAATCTTAATATAATAGTACAAGGATAAAAATCCATCCTGGCGACCATCTGAAATATTTAGACGGTTCTCAATATCTACGAATCTGTTACATCAATTAAACTGAAATTTTGTATGTTGATAGAGACAATTAGCATGAGCAGGATATATGAAAATAGTCTGCATAGTTCTTCACGGAACTACTTGTTAATGATGAGTTTATATGCCGAGTATCACCCCCCCCCCCCCCCCCCCAATGGAACCAATCGGGTGATATTGGTATTCAATGAAATGCAGGCCAACCCCTTAACACCCCTTAAGAACTTGAATATCCACAAATCCTCACTGAATGTGCATTTGAGGCCCTTGAGGAAGCTGCATGCTAAATTCCATTCCAATCCGTTCGGTGGTTTCTGAGATTTCGCGATGAATTTATGAGTGAGTGAGAGAGTGAGTGGTATTTGACTAATATATAGTAGATAGTGTCAAGTCTTTGTTATGCTAAACTCGGTTGAATGTGCTGTGCGAGCAGTTGAGTAAATAACGGGATTTCAAGTAAAGATCCTCATTTTCTATACCGGTAGTGCAGAGCGCAACTCGTATCCAGTCGGCCGTGTCTCGACTTGAGCTACTGTATGTTGCCATGGAAACTATCTGCCTTGCCATTCTTTCATGAGTATATTTTATGATTTGATTAGCCTGTGCTTGAGTGTTAAAGGGCCGAAATCATCAGAATGAGAAAGAATATCGAAAATTTATGTAGCCAGCGGTTCCTTCTGTGTCCTTAACTATGTGTAAGCAAAATTTGGTTGAGATGGGTGGAACGGTGTAGATTTGTATACGAAACCAACCCACCCACCCACCCACATACATACATACATACAGACTTTCACTTTTATATACAAGATATGATTGAATTAATTGTATGTATAAAAGTCTTCCTTACCCGAGGGAACCTAATTTTCATATCCTCATTGCTTCGTCAATCACTGTTAACTTAGTGGAAAGAGTCTCCTACATACTTAAGCTTTGCACCTGCCAATTTGACGTCAATAGGGCTTTGACATTTCCTACCTCATTATCTTTTTATATGTTATAATTCTCTTTCTGAAGAGGGAGTACATAACCTTCTAAATTCATTGAAATACATTCATATTTAGTCTATGATGAGAATGTCAATATAAAAGCTCAAAGTTGAGAGTATTTCTCGTTGAATTTTTAATTCTAACCAGATTTTTTTTCTAATTTTTTCTTTGCTAGTTCAATGTTTAGTTAGATAATTATGGGTGATAAACTGCAGCCATGCCTTACACCTGTATGAATACTAAATGCTCTCTTATGTTCTTCAGCTTGCCGTCTGATTTCTGTATAGATTGAAGATCACACTCCTTTACCTGTTCTTATTTCCAGTTCTTTTCAGTATGACAAACGACTTGCTCCAATCAGCGTTATTAAAAGCCTTTTCACTGTCTTCAAATGCCATAAAAGTTCTTTTATAATTACTTCTTCTACCTTCCAAGTTCAACCAAAGACTTACTACCGATTGCCTAGCTCCTACGTCTCTCCTCCGACAAAATTGACCTTCACCAAATTCGCATTCTGTCTGCCTTTCCATCTTGTAAATTATTCTAGTCTGGTTCTTTAAAACATGAGCGACCACGCTAATTGTACTAAAAACTTCCCATTTATCAGCTTCTGTAATCTTCGGTATAGGGATGATAACATTGTTATTAACCTCAAGGAGTACCTCATCTGTCTCATAAATGCTACATCCAAACAAAATAATCTGGGCCCGCTTTCAGTGAGCAATTAAGTCAGTATATCATCTATTCCTGGTGTCTTGTTACTGCTTAGGTCTCCCAGTGTTTTATCAAATTTAGATCTCCATATTAAATGTACTTTCTTATCGCCATAACATCCTCATCACCTTCGAGAACATGATTCTCAATCTGTTTTCCTCTATAAAAATGCTCTATATAAACATTCCGTCACTTAACCTATTATTCTCAATCTGTTTTACATCTGATTGTGAGTCTTTTGATAAGCTGTAACTACGTTTCCTACCTTCAGACAAATTTCAGACGTCTAAATTCTGCTCTCCTAATTTCATCTCTTGCATTCTTGATTTTCCGCCTTTCATACATTATTCAAATAAACAGACTGATTCACCAGCCCCTTATATTGTTCGGAAAGCAGCAACCCCACTAACGCGTATACCATAGCCATCCTAGAAACATTAGTGCCTGCCACTTTTAGGCCTTAGTAGAACTTGACCGTTGAACATAGTAGAAATCATTCGCAGCAGTGTTATTCCAATAACATGAAACATAATGCATGATTAAAATGATCACAGCTACAAATAACACCACCTCATGTTCGGACAAGAAGTGTCTACGAATGGATTCTATACGTGCCAGCGATACACCATGCCTCTCAGTAGATAAGGTGGCTAAATCAAGCATTTTTGAAGTAACGTCAGGCATGTTGTTAGGAAGCATGTCCAAATACCGATCTAGTACATATTATTTTGCTTAATGTCGTTTATAGTGCAGATATTATGTGCGAATATCTATCTGTTTCAACGAGTGATTTCCTATCCGGTCCTGAAAAGGACCATTTTTTTCCGATGATACGTAGCCTGGTTGGATGTCGATATACTGATCTGTAGACCGAATGCAAGGTAGGCCTATCCAGTATATTCAGGGCAGCAAGTGTTCAAAATGTTGAACAAATCGGTTTCAAGGAAAACTCAGCCTCACTCAGGCGACCGCACGAGTCAAGTCAAAGTTCTCTGTAACATCGGGTTGTAAACCATTCCTCATTCCTACGCTGTGTCATGTCATAGCCTTCTGTAACGCCGGGATGTAAACCAGTCTTCATTCCTACGTTTGACAAATATAAATAGTATTAATTGATCGACTTATGAAAAAAACCGGAGTGCATTGAGTTCATTAGACTGCTAACATGACTTTTCTCATTAAAGAAGTGCTATGAGAAACTTTCGATACTAGAGAAGAAAACTACTGACTGAATGAGGGTGATGAATTAATGTACACAAACAAAATAAAGTGTTATATTGGCTTTCTAGGTTTATGCCTTGTCTTGTGTGGGGTTTATGCCGCGTCTTGTGTGGGGTTTATGCCGTGTCTTGTGTGGGGTTTTTGCCGCGTCTTGTGTGGGGTTTATGCCGTGTCGTGTGTAGGGTTTATGCCGTGTATTGTGTGGGGTTTATACCGTGTCTTGTGTGAGGTTTATGCCGTGTCTTGTGTGGGGTTTATGCCGTGCCGTGTGTAGGGTTTATGCCGTGTCTTGTGTGGGGTTTATGCCGTGTCTTGTTTGGGGTTTATGCCGCGTCTTGTGAGGGGTTCATGCCGTGAAATGTTTGGGGTTTGTGCCGTGTCTTGTGAGGGGTTTATGCCGCGTCTTTTGAGGGGTTTATGCCGTGTCTTGTGAGTGGTTTATACCGTGTCTTGTCTGGGGTTTCTGCCGCGTCTTGTGTGGTGTTTATGCCGTCTCTTGTGAGCGGTTAATGCCTTGTCTTGTGAGGGGTTTATGCCGCGTTTTGTGTGGGGTTTATGCTGTGTATTGTGTGGGGTTTATGCCGCGTCTTGTGTGGGGTTTATGCCGTGTCTTGTGTGGTTTATGCCGCGTCTTGTGTGGGGTTTATGCCGTGTCTTTTGTGGGAATTATGCCGTGACTTGTGTGGGTTTTATGCTCTGTCTTGTGTGGGGTTTATGTCGCGTCGTGTGGGGTTTATGCCGTGTCTTGTGAAGGGTTTATCCCCAGTCTTGTGTGGGGTTATGCCGTGTTTTGTATGGGGTTTATGCCGTTTCTTTTGTGGGGTTTATGCCGCATCTTTTGTGGGGTTTATGCCGTGTCTCGTGTGGGATTTATGCCGTGTCTTGTGAAGGGTTTATCCCGAGTCTTGTGTGGGATTTATGCCGTGTTTTGTGTGGGGTTTATGCCGTGTTTTCTATGGGGTTTATGCCGTGTCTTGTGAGGGGTTTATGCCGTGCCTTGTGTGGGTTTTATGCCGCGTCTTGTGTGGAGTTTATGCCGTGTCTTGTGTGGAGTTTATGCCATGCATTGTGCGGGGTTTATGCCGGGTCTTGTGTGGGGTTTATGCCGTGCCTTGTGCGGGGTTTATGCCGTGTCATGTGTGGGGTTTATGCCGTGTCTTGTGTGGGGTTTATGCCGTGTCTTTTTTGGGGTTTATGCCGCGTCTTGTGAGGGGTTCATGCCGTGTAATGTTTGGGGTTTGTGCCGTGTCTTGTGAGGGGTTTATGCCGCGTCTTTTGAGGGGTTTATGCCGTGTCGTGTGAGTGGTTTATACCGTGTCTTGTCTGGGGTTTATGCCGCGTCTTGTGTGGAGTTTATGCCGTGTCTTGTGTGGAGTTTATGCCATGCATTGTGCGGGGTTTATGCCGTGTCTTGCGTGGGTTTATGCCGTGTCTTGTGTGGGATTCATGCCGTGCCTTGTGTCGGGTTTATGCCGTGTCTTGTGTGGGGTTTATGCCGTGTCTTGTTTGGGGTTCATGCTGTGTCTTGTGTGGGGTTTATACCGTGCCTTGTGTGGGGTTTATGCCGTGCCTTGTGTCGGGTTTATGCCGTGTCTTGTGTGGGCTTTATGCCGTGCCTTGTGTGCGGTTTATGCCGTGTTTTGTGTGGGGTTTATGCCGTGTCTTGTGTGGGGTTTATGTCGTGTTTTGTGTGGGGTATATGCCGTGTCTTGTGTGGGATTCATGCCGTGCCTTGTGTCGGGTTCATACCGTGCCTTGTGTGGGGTTTATGCTGTGTCTTGTGTGGGTTTCATGCCGTGTCTTGTGTGTGCTTTATGCCGTGCCTTGTGTGGGGTTTATGCCGTGTCTTGTGAGGGGTTTATGTTGTGTCTTGTGTGGGGTTCATGCCGTGCCTTGTGTCGGGTTTATGCCGTGTCATGTGTGGGGTTTATGTCGTGTCTTGTGTGAGGTTTATGCCGTGCCTTGTGTGGGATTCATGCCGTGCCTTGTGTCGGGTTTATGCCGTGTCATGTGTGGGGTTTATGCCGTGTTTTGTGTGGGGTTTATGCCGTGTCTTGTGTGGGATTCATGCCGTGCCTTGTGTCGGGTTCATGCCGTGCCTTGTGTCGGGTTTATGCCGTGTCATGTCTGGGGTTTATGCCGTGTTTTGTGTGGGGTTTATGCCGTGTCTTGTGTGCGATTCATGCCGTGCCTTGTGTCGGGTTCATGCCGTGCCTTGTGTCGGGTTTATGCCGTGTCATGTGTGGGGTTTATGTCGTGTCTTGTGTGGGGTTTATGCCGTGCCTTGTATGGGGTTTATGCCGTGTCTTGTGAGGGGTTTATGCTGTGTCTTTTGTGGGGTTCATGCCGTGCCTTGTGTCGGGTTTATGCCGTGTCATGTGTGGGGTTTATGTCGTGCCTTGTGTGGGGTTTATGCCGTGCCTTGTGTGGGGTTTATGCCGTGTCTTGTGTGGGGTTTATGCCGTGTCTGGTGTGGGGTTCATGTCGTGCCTTGTGTCGGTTTTATGCCGTGTCTTGTGTGTGGTTTATGCCGTGCCTTGTATGGGGTTTATGCCGTGTCTTGTGTGGGGTTTATGTCGCGTCGTGTGGGGTTTATGCCGTGTCTTGTGAAGGGTTTATCCCCAGTCTTGTGTGGGGTTTATGCCGTGTTTTGTATGGGGTTTATGCCGTTTCTTTTGTGGGGTTTATGCCGCATCTTTTGTGGGGTTTATGCCGTGTCTCGTGTGGGATTTATGCCGTGTCTTGTGAAGGGTTTATCCCGGGTCTTGTGTGGGATTTATGCCGTGTTTTGTGTGGGGTTTATGCCGTGTCATCTATGGGGTTTATGCCGTGTCTTGTGAGGGGGTTTATGCCATGCCTTGAGTGGGTTTTATGCGCGTCTTGTGTGGAGTTTATGCCGTGTCTTGTGTGGAGTTTATGCCATGCATTGTGCGGGGTTTATGCCGTGTCTTTTGTGGGGTTTATGCCGTGTCTTGTGTGGAGTTCATGCCGTGTTTTGTGTGGGAATTATGCCGTGCCTTGTATGGGGTTTGTGCCGTGTCTTGTGTGGGGTTTATGCCGTGTCTTGTGTGGGAATTATGCCGTGTTTTGTGTGGGTTTTGTGCCGTGTCTTGTGTGGGGTTTATGCCGTGCCTTGTGTGGGGCTTTATGCCGTGCTTTTTGTGGGGTTTATGCCGTGTCTTGCGTGGGTTTATGCCGTGTCTTGCGTGGGGTTTATGCCGTGTCTTGTGTGTTGTTTATGCCGTGTCTTCTGTGGGGTTTATGCCGCGTCTTGTGTGGGGTTTATGCCGTGTCTTGTTTGGGGGTTTATTCCATGTCTTGTGTGGGTTATGCCGTGTCTTGCGAGGGGTTTATGCCGTGTCTTGCGCGGAGTTTACGCCGTGTCTTGCGTGGGGTTTATGCCGTGTCTTCTGTGGGATTAATGCCGTGTCTATTGTGGGGTTTATGCCGTATCTTGTGTGGGGTTTATGCCGTGTCTCGCGTGGGGTTTATGCCGTGTCTTTTGTGGGGTTTATGCCGTGTCTTGTGTGGGGTTTATGCCGTGTCTTGTGAGGGGTTTATGCCGTGTCTTGTCTGGTGTTTATGCCGCGTCTTGAGTGGTGTTTATGCCGTCTCTTGTGTGCGGTTTATGCCGTGTCTTGTGTGGGGTTTATGCCGTGTCTTTTGTGGGGTTTATGCCGTGTCATGTGTTTGGTTTATGCCGTTCCTTAAGTGCGCTTTATGCCGTGTCTTGCGAGGGGGTTATGCCGTGTCTTATGTGGGGTTTATGCCGTGTCTTGTGTGGGGTTAATGCCGTGTCTTGTGTGGGGGTTTATTCCATGTCTTGTGTGGGTTATGCCGTGTCTTGCGTGGGGTTTATGCCGTGTCTTGCGTGGGGTTTATGCCGTGTCTTGTTTGGGGTTTATGCCGTGTCTTGTGTGGGGTTTATGCCGTGTCTTGCGTGGGGTTTATGCCGTGTTTTGTGTGGGGTTAATGTCGTGTCTTGTGTGGGGTTTATGCCGTTGCCTTGTGGGGTGTATGCCGTGCCTTGAGTGGGGTTCATGCCGTGTCTTGTGTGGGGTTTATGCCGTGCCTTGTGTGCGGTTTATGCCGTGCCGTGTGTGGAGTTAATGTCGTGTCTTGTGTGGGGTTTATGCCGTTGCCTTGCGTGGGGTTTATGCCGTGTCTTCTCTGGGGTTAATGCCGTGTCTTGTGTGGGGTTTATGCCGTGCCTTATGTGCGGTTTATGCCGTGCCTTGCGTGGGGTTTATGCCGTGTCTTGTGTGGGGTTAATGTCCTGTCTTGTGTGGGGTTTATGCTGTTGCCTTGTGTGGGGATTATGCCGTGCTTTGTGTGGGGTTAATGCCGTGTCTTGTGTGGGGTTTATGCCGTGTCTTGTGTGGGGTTCATGCCGTGTCTTGTGTGTGGTTTATGCCGTGTCTTTTGTGGGGTTGATGCCGTGTCTTGTGTGGGGATTATACCGTGTCTACTGTTTGGTTTATGCCGTGTTTTGTGTGGGATTTATGCCGTGTCTTGTGTGGGGTTTATGTCGTGTCTTATGTGGGGTTTATGCCGTGTCTTGTGTGGGGTTTATGCCGTGTCTTGTGTGGGGTTTATGCCGTGTCTTCTGTGGGGTTAATGCCGTGTGTTGTGTGGGGTTTAGGCCGTGTCGTGTGTGGGGTTTATGCCGTGTATTGCGTGGGGTTTATCCCGAGTCTTTTGTGGGGTTTATGCCGCGTCTCGTGTGGGGTTTATGCCGTGACATGTGTGGGGTTTATGCCGTGCCTTGTGTGGGGTTTATGCCGTGTCTTGTGTGGGATTTATGCCGTGCCTTGTGAGGGGTTTATGTCGTATCTTGTGTGGGGTTTATGCCGTTTCTTGTGTGGGGTTTATGCTGTGTCTTGTGTGGGGTTTATGCAGTGCCTTTTGTTAGGTTTATGCCGTGTCTTGTGTGGGGTTTATGCCGTGTCTAGTTTGGGGTTCATGGTGTGTCTTGTGTGGGGGTTCATGTCGTGCCTTGTGTGGGGTTTATGCCGTGCCTCGTGTGGGGTTTATGCCGTGTCTTGTGAGGGGTTTATGCCGTGTCTTGTGTGGGATTCATACCGTGCCTTTTGTGGGGTTTATGCCGTGTCTTCTGTGGGGTTTATGCCGTGCCTTGTGTGGGGGGTTATGCCGTGCTTCGTGTGGGGTTTATGCCGTGTCTTATGTGGGTTAATGCCGTGTCTTGTGTGGGATTCATGCCGTGCCTTGTGTCGGGTTTATGCCGTGTCTTGTGTGGGGTTTATGCCGTGTCTTGTGTGGAGTTTATGCCGTGTCTTGTTTGGGGTTCATGCTGTGTCTTGTGTGGGGTTTATACCGTGCCTTGTGTGGGGTTTATGCCGTGCCTTGTGTCGGGTTTATGCCGTGTCTTGTGTGGGCTTTATGCCGTGCCTTGTGTGTGGTTTATGCCGTGTTTTGTGTGGGGTTTATGCCGTGTCTTGTGTGGGGTTTATGCCGTGTTTTGTGTGGGGTATATGCCGTGTCTTGTGTGGGATTCATGCCGTGCCTTGTGTTGGGTTCATACCGTGCCTTGTGTGGGGTTTATGCTGTGTCTTGTTTGGGTTTCATGCCGTGTCTTGTGTGTGCTTTATGCCGTGCCTTGTGTGGGGTTCATGCCGTGTCTTGTGAGGGGTTTATGCTGTGTCTTGTGTGGGGTTCATGCCGTGCCTTGTGTCGGGTTTATGCCGTGTCATGTGTGGGGTTTATGCCGTGTCTTGTGTGGGGTTTATGCCGTGCCTTGTGTGGGATTCATGCCGTGCCTTGTGTCGGGTTTATGCCGTGTCATGTGTGGGATTTATGCCGTGTTTTGTGTGGGGTTTATGCCGTGTCTTGTGTGGGATTCATGCCGTGCCTTGTGTCGGGTTCATGCCGTGCCTTGTGTCGGGTTTATGCCGTGTCATGTGTGGGGTTTATGTCATGTCTTGTGTGGGGTTTATGCCGTGCCTTGTATGGGGTTCATGCCGTGCCTTGTATGGGGTTTATGCCGTTGCATGTGTGGGGTTTATGCCGTGTCTTGTATGGGGTTCATGCCGTGCCTTGTGTCGGGTTTATGCCGTGTCATGTCTGGGGTTTATGCCGTGTTTTGTGTGGGGTTTATGCCGTGTCTTGTGTGCGATTCATGCCGTGCCTTGTGTCGGGTTCATGCCGTGCCTTGTGTCGGGTTTATGCCGAGTCATGTGTGGGGTTTATATCGTGTCTTGTGTGGGGTTTATGCCGTGCCTTGTATGGAGTTTATGCCGTGTCTTGTGAGGGGTTTATGCTGTGTCTTTTGTGGGGTTCATGCCGTGCCTTGTGTCGGGTTTATGCCGTGTCATGTGTGGGGTTTATGTCGTGCCTTGTGTGGGGTTTATGCCGTGCTTTTGTGGGATTTATGCCGTGTCTTGTGTGGGGTTTATGCCGTGTCTGGTGTGGGGTTCATGTCGTGCCTTGTGTCGGTTTTATGCCGTGTCTTGTGTGTGGTTTATGCCGTGCCTTGTATGGGGTTTATGCCGTGTCTTGTGTGGGGTTATTGCCATGTCTTGCATGGGGTTTATGGCGTGTCTTGTGTGGGGTTTATGCCGTGTCTTGTGTGGAGTTCATGCCGTGTTTTGTTTGGGAATTATGCCGTGTCTTGTATGGGGTTTGTGCCGTGTCTTGTGTGGGGTTTATGCCGTGTCTTGTGTGGGAATTATGCCGTGTCTTGTGTGGGTTTTATGCCGTGTCTTGTGTGGGGTTTATGCCGTGCCTTGTGGGGGGGTTTATGCCGTGCTTTGTGTGGGGTTTATACCGTGTCTTGCGTGGGTTTATGCCGTACCTTGCGTGGGGTTTATGCCGTGTCTTGCGTGTTGTTTATTCCGTGTCTTCTGTGGGGTTTATGCCGCGTCTTGTGTGGGGTTTATGCCGTGTCTTGTTTGGGGGTTTATTCCATGTCTTGTGTGGGTTATGCCGTGTCTTGCGAGGGGTTTATGCCGTGTCTTGCGCGGAGTTTACGCCGTGTCTTGCGTGGGGTTTATGCCGTGTCTTCTGTGGGATTAATGCCGTGTCTATTGTGGGGTTTATGCCGTATCTTGTGTGGGGTTTATGCCGTGTCTCGCGTGGGGTTTATGCCGTGTCTTTTGTGGGGTTTATGCCGTGTCTTGTGTGGGGTTTATGCCGTGTCTTGTGAGGGGTTTATGCCGTGTCTTGTCTGGTGTTTATGCCGCGTCTTGAGTGGTGTTTATGCCGTCTCTTGTGTGCGGTTTATGCCGTGTCTTGTGTGGGGTTTATGCCGTGTCTTTTGTGGGGTTTATGCCGTGTCATATGTTTGGTTTATGCCGTTCCTTAAGTGCGCTTTATGCCGTGTCTTGCGAGGGGTTTATGCCGTGTCTTATGTGGGGTTTATGCCGTGTCTTGTGTGGGGTTAATGCCGTGTCTTGTGTGGGGGTTTATTCCATGTCTTGTGTGGGTTATGCCGTGTCTTGCGTGGGGTTTATGCCGTGTCTTGCGTGGGGTTTATGCCGTGTCTTGTTTGGGGTTTATGCCGTGTCTTGTGTGGGGTTTATGCCGTGTCTTGCGTGGGGATTTATGCCGTGTCTTGTGTGGGGTTAATGTCGTGTCTTGTGTGGGGTTTATGCCGTTGCCTTGTGGGGTTTATGCCGTGCCTTGTGTGGGGTTCATGCCGTGTCTTGTGTAGGGTTTATGCCGTGCCTTGTGTGTGGTTTATGCCGTGCCGTGTGTGGGGTTAATGTCGTGTCTTGTGTGGGGTTTATGCCGTTGCCTTGCGTGGGGTTTATGCCGTGTCTTCTGTGGGGTTAATGCCGTGTCTTGTGTGGGGTTTATGCCGTGCCTTGTGTGCGGTTTATGCCGTGCCTTGCGTGGGGTTTATGCCGTGTCTTGTGTTGGGTTAATGTCCTGTCTTGTGTGGGGTTTATGCTGTTGCCTTGTGTGGGGATTATGCCGTGCTTTGTGTGAGGTTAATGCCGTGTCTTGTGTGGGGTTTATGCCGTGTCTTGTGTGGGGTTTATGCCGTGTCTTGTGTGGGGATGATGTCGTGTCTTGTGTGGGGTTTATGCCGTGTCTTCTGTGTGGTTTATGCCGTGTCTTGTGTGGGATTTATGCCGTGTCTTGTGTGGGGTTTATGTCGTGTCTTATGTGGGGTTTATGCCGTGTCTTGTGTGGGGTTTATGCCGTGTCTTGTGTGGGGTTTATGCCGTGTCTTGTGTGTGGTTTATGCCGTGTCTTGTGTGGGATTTATGCCTTGTCTTGTTTGGGGTCTTTGCTGAGTCTCGAGTGGGGTTTATGCCGTGTCTTGTGTGGGGTTTATGCCGCGTCTTGTGTGGGGTTTATGCCGTGTCGTGTGTAGGGTTTATGCCGTGTCTTGTGTGGGGTTTATGCCGTGTCTTGTGTGGAGTTTATGCCGTGTCTTGTTTGGGGTTCATGCTGTGTCTTGTGTGGGGTTTATACCGTGCCTTGTGTGGGGTTTATGCCGTGCCTTGTGTCGGGTTTATGCCGTGTCTTGTGTGGGCTTTATGCCGTGCCTTGTGTGTGGTTTATGCCGTGTTTTGTGTGGGGTTTATGCCGTGTCTTGTGTGGGGTTTATGCCGTGTTTTGTGTGGGGTATATGCCGTGTCTTGTGTGGGATTCATGCCGTGCCTTGTGTTGGGTTCATACCGTGCCTTGTGTGGGGTTTATGCTGTGTCTTGTTTGGGTTTCATGCCGTGTCTTGTGTGTGCTTTATGCCGTGCCTTGTGTGGGGTTTATGCCGTGTCTTGTGAGGGGTTTATGCTGTGTCTTGTGTGGGGTTCATGCCGTGCCTTGTGTCGGGTTTATGCCGTGTCATGTGTGGGGTTTATGCCGTGTCTTGTGTGGGGTTTATGCCGTGCCTTGTGTGGGATTCATGCCGTGCCTTGTGTCGGGTTTATGCCGTGTCATGTGTGGGGTTTATGCCGTGTTTTGTGTGGGGTTTATGCCGTGTCTTGTGTGGGATTCATGCCGTGCCTTGTGTCGGGTTCATGCCGTGCCTTGTGTCGGGTTTATGCCGTGTCATGTGTGGGGTTTATGTCATGTCTTGTGTGGGGTTTATGCCGTGCCTTGTATGGGGTTCATGCCGTGCCTTGTATGGGGTTTATGCCGTTGCATGTGTGGGGTTTATGCCGTGTCTTGTATGGGGTTCATGCCGTGCCTTGTGTCGGGTTTATGCCGTGTCATGTCTGGGGTTTATGCCGTGTTTTGTGTGGGGTTTATGCCGTGTCTTGTGTGCGATTCATGCCGTGCCTTGTGTCGGGTTCATGCCGTGCCTTGTGTCGGGTTTATGCCGAGTCATGTGTGGGGTTTATATCGTGTCTTGTGTGGGGTTTATGCCGTGCCTTGTATGGAGTTTATGCCGTGTCTTGTGAGGGGTTTATGCTGTGTCTTTTGTGGGGTTCATGCCGTGCCTTGTGTCGGGTTTATGCCGTGTCATGTGTGGGGTTTATGTCGTGCCTTGTGTGGGGTTTATGCCGTGCTTTTGTGGGATTTATGCCGTGACTTGTGTGGGGTTTATGCCGTGTCTGGTGTGGGGTTCATGTCGTGCCTTGTGTCGGTTTTATGCCGTGTCTTGTGTGTGGTTTATGCCGTGCCTTGTATGGGGTTTATGCCGTGTCTTGTGTGGGGTTATTGCCATGTCTTGCATGGGGTTTATGGCGTGTCTTGTGTGGGGTTTATGCCGTGTCTTGTGTGGAGTTCATGCCGTGTTTTGTTTGGGAATTATGCCGTGTCTTGTATGGGGTTTGTGCCGTGTCTTGTGTGGGGTTTATGCCGTGTCTTGTGTGGGAATTATGCCGTGTCTTGTGTGGGTTTTATGCCGTGTCTTGTGTGGGGTTTATGCCGTGCCTTGTGGGGGGGTTTATGCCGTGCTTTGTGTGGGGTTTATGCCGTGTCTTGCGTGGGTTTATGCCGTACCTTGCGTGGGGTTTATGCCGTGTCTTGCGTGTTGTTTATTCCGTGTCTTCTGTGGGGTTTATGCCGCGTCTTGTGTGGGGTTTATGCCGTGTCTTGTTTGGGGGTTTATTCCATGTCTTGTGTGGGTTATGCCGTGTCTTGCGAGGGGTTTATGCCGTGTCTTGCGCGGAGTTTACGCCGTGTCTTGCGTGGGGTTTATGCCGTGTCTTCTGTGGGATTAATGCCGTGTCTATTGTGGGGTTTATGCCGTATCTTGTGTGGGGTTTATGCCGTGTCTCGCGTGGGGTTTATGCCGTGTCTTTTGTGGGGTTTATGCCGTGTCTTGTGTGGGGTTTATGCCGTGTCTTGTGAGGGGTTTATGCCGTGTCTTGTCTGGTGTTTATGCCGCGTCTTGAGTGGTGTTTATGCCGTCTCTTGTGTGCGGTTTATGCCGTGTCTTGTGTGGGGTTTATGCCGTGTCTTTTGTGGGGTTTATGCCGTGTCATATGTTTGGTTTATGCCGTTCCTTAAGTGCGCTTTATGCCGTGTCTTGCGAGGGGTTTATGCCGTGTCTTATGTGGGGTTTATGCCGTGTCTTGTGTGGGGTTAATGCCGTGTCTTGTGTGGGGGTTTATTCCATGTCTTGTGTGGGTTATGCCGTGTCTTGCGTGGGGTTTATGCCGTGTCTTGCGTGGGGTTTATGCCGTGTCTTGTTTGGGGTTTATGCCGTGTCTTGTGTGGGGTTTATGCCGTGTCTTGCGTGGGGATTTATGCCGTGTCTTGTGTGGGGTTAATGTCGTGTCTTGTGTGGGGTTTATGCCGTTGCCTTGTGGGGTTTATGCCGTGCCTTGTGTGGGGTTCATGCCGTGTCTTGTGTAGGGTTTATGCCGTGCCTTGTGTGTGGTTTATGCCGTGCCGTGTGTGGGGTTAATGTCGTGTCTTGTGTGGGGTTTATGCCGTTGCCTTGCGTGGGGTTTATGCCGTGTCTTCTGTGGGGTTAATGCCGTGTCTTGTGTGGGGTTTATGCCGTGCCTTGTGTGCGGTTTATGCCGTGCCTTGCGTGGGGTTTATGCCGTGTCTTGTGTTGGGTTAATGTCCTGTCTTGTGTGGGGTTTATGCTGTTGCCTTGTGTGGGGATTATGCCGTGCTTTGTGTGAGGTTAATGCCGTGTCTTGTGTGGGGTTTATGCCGTGTCTTGTGTGGGGTTTATGCCGTGTCTTGTGTGGGGATGATGCCGTGTCTTGTGTGGGGTTTATGCCGTGTCTTCTGTGTGGTTTATGCCGTGTCTTGTGTGGGATTTATGCCGTGTCTTGTGTGGGGTTTATGTCGTGTCTTATGTGGGGTTTATGCCGTGTCTTGTGTGGGGTTTATGCCGTGTCTTGTGTGGGGTTTATGCCGTGTCTTGTGTGTGGTTTATGCCGTGTCTTGTGTGGGATTTATGCCTTGTCTTGTTTGGGGTCTTTGCTGAGTCTCGAGTGGGGTTTATGCCGTGTCTTGTGTGGGGTTTATGCCGCGTCTTGTGTGGGGTTTATGCCGTGTCGTGTGTAGGGTTTATGCCGTGTCTTGTGTGGGGTTTATACCGCGTCTTGTGTGGGGTTTATGCCGTGTCGTGTGTAGGGTTTATGACGTGTCTTGTGAGGGGTTTATGCCGTGTCTTGTGTGGGGTTTGTGCCGTGTCTTGTGTGGGGTTTATGTCTCGTCTTGTGTGGGGTTTATGACGTGCCTTGTCTGGGGTTTGTGCCATGTCTTGTGTGGGGTTTATGCCTCGTCTTGTGTGGTGTTTATGCCGTTTCTTCTGTGCGGTTTATGCCGTGTCTTGTGAGGGGTTTATGCCGCGTCTTGTGTAAGGTTTATGCAGTGTGATGTATGGAGTTTATGCCGTGTCTTGTGTGGGGTTTATGCCGTGTCTTGTGTGGGGTTTATGCCGCGTCTTGTGAAGGGTTTATCCCGTGTCTTGTGTGGGGTTTATGCCGTGTTTTGTGTGGGGTTAATGCAGTGTGTTGTATGGAGTTTATGCCGCGTCTTGTGTGGGGTTTATGCCGTGTTTTGTGTGGGGTTTATGCCGCGTCTTGTGTGGGGTTTATGCCGTGTCATGTGTGGGGTTTATGCAGTGTCTTGTGTGGGGTTTATGCCGCGTCTCGTGTGGGGTTTATCCCGTGTTTTGTGTGGGGTTTATGTCATGCCTTGTGTGGGTTTTATGCCGTGTCTTGTATGGGATTTATGCCGTGTCTTGTGTGGGGTTTATGCCGTGTCTTCTGTGGGGTTTATGCCGCGTCTTGTGTGGGGTTTATGCCGTGTCTTGTTTGGGGGTTTATTCCATGTCTTGTGTGGGTTATGCCGTGTCTTGCGAGGGGTTTATGCCGTGTCTTGCGCGGAGTTTACGCCGTGTCTTGCGTGGGGTTTATGCCGTGTCTTCTGTGGGATTAATGCCGTGTCTATTGTGGGGTTTATGCCGTATCTTGTGTGGGGTTTATGCCGTGTCTCGCGTGGGGTTTATGCCGTGTCTTTTGTGGGGTTTATGCCGTGTCTTGTGTGGGGTTTATGCCGTGTCTTGTGAGGGGTTTATGCCGTGTCTTGTCTGGTGTTTATGCCGCGTCTTGAGTGGTGTTTATGCCGTCTCTTGTGTGCGGTTTATGCCGTGTCTTGTGTGGGGTTTATGCCGTGTCTTTTGTGGGGTTTATGCCGTGTCATGTGTTTGGTTTATGCCGTTCCTTAAGTGCGCTTTATGCCGTGTCTTGCGAGGGGGTTATGCCGTGTCTTATGTGGGGTTTATGCCGTGTCTTGTGTGGGGTTAATGCCGTGTCTTGTGTGGGGGTTTATTCCATGTCTTGTGTGGGTTATGCCGTGTCTTGCGTGGGGTTTATGCCGTGTCTTGCGTGGGGTTTATGCCGTGTCTTGTTTGGGGTTTATGCCGTGTCTTGTGTGGGGTTTATGCCGTGTCTTGCGTGGGGTTTATGCCGTGTTTTGTGTGGGGTTAATGTCGTGTCTTGTGTGGGGTTTATGCCGTTGCCTTGTGGGGTGTATGCCGTGCCTTGAGTGGGGTTCATGCCGTGTCTTGTGTGGGGTTTATGCCGTGCCTTGTGTGCGGTTTATGCCGTGCCGTGTGTGGAGTTAATGTCGTGTCTTGTGTGGGGTTTATGCCGTTGCCTTGCGTGGGGTTTATGCCGTGTCTTCTCTGGGGTTAATGCCGTGTCTTGTGTGGGGTTTATGCCGTGCCTTATGTGCGGTTTATGCCGTGCCTTGCGTGGGGTTTATGCCGTGTCTTGTGTGGGGTTAATGTCCTGTCTTGTGTGGGGTTTATGCTGTTGCCTTGTGTGGGGATTATGCCGTGCTTTGTGTGGGGTTAATGCCGTGTCTTGTGTGGGGTTTATGCCGTGTCTTGTGTGGGGTTCATGCCGTGTCTTGTGTGTGGTTTATGCCGTGTCTTTTGTGGGGTTGATGCCGTGTCTTGTGTGGGGATTATACCGTGTCTACTGTTTGGTTTATGCCGTGTTTTGTGTGGGATTTATGCCGTGTCTTGTGTGGGGTTTATGTCGTGTCTTATGTGGGGTTTATGCCGTGTCTTGTGTGGGGTTTATGCCGTGTCTTGTGTGGGGTTTATGCCGTGTCTTCTGTGGGGTTAATGCCGTGTGTTGTGTGGGGTTTATGCCGTGTCGTGTGTGGGGTTTATGCCGTGTATTGCGTGGGGTTTATCCCGAGTCTTTTGTGGGGTTTATGCCGCGTCTCGTGTGGGGTTTATGCCGTGACATGTGTGGGGTTTATGCCGTGCCTTGTGTGGGGTTTATGCCGTGTCTTGTGTGGGATTTATGCCGTGCCTTGTGAGGGGTTTATGTCGTATCTTGTGTGGGGTTTATGCCGTTTCTTGTGTGGGGTTTATGCTGTGTCTTGTGTGGGGTTTATGCAGTGCCTTTTGTTAGGTTTATGCCGTGTCTTGTGTGGGGTTTATGCCGTGTCTAGTTTGGGGTTCATGGTGTGTCTTGTGTGGGGGTTCATGTCGTGCCTTGTGTGGGGTTTATGCCGTGCCTCGTGTGGGGTTTATGCCGTGTCTTGTGAGGGGTTTATGCCGTGTCTTGTGTGGGATTCATACCGTGCCTTTTGTGGGGTTTATGCCGTGTCTTCTGTGGGGTTTATGCCGTGCCTTGTGTGGGGGGTTATGCCGTGCTTCGTGTGGGGTTTATGCCGTGTCTTATGTGGGTTAATGCCGTGTCTTGTGTGGGATTCATGCCGTGCCTTGTGTCGGGTTTATGCCGTGTCTTGTGTGGGGTTTATGCCGTGTCTTGTGTGGAGTTTATGCCGTGTCTTGTTTGGGGTTCATGCTGTGTCTTGTGTGGGGTTTATACCGTGCCTTGTGTGGGGTTTATGCCGTGCCTTGTGTCGGGTTTATGCCGTGTCTTGTGTGGGCTTTATGCCGTGCCTTGTGTGTGGTTTATGCCGTGTTTTGTGTGGGGTTTATGCCGTGTCTTGTGTGGGGTTTATGCCGTGTTTTGTGTGGGGTATATGCCGTGTCTTGTGTGGGATTCATGCCGTGCCTTGTGTTGGGTTCATACCGTGCCTTGTGTGGGGTTTATGCTGTGTCTTGTTTGGGTTTCATGCCGTGTCTTGTGTGTGCTTTATGCCGTGCCTTGTGTGGGGTTTATGCCGTGTCTTGTGAGGGGTTTATGCTGTGTCTTGTGTGGGGTTCATGCCGTGCCTTGTGTCGGGTTTATGCCGTGTCATGTGTGGGGTTTATGCCGTGTCTTGTGTGGGGTTTATGCCGTGCCTTGTGTGGGATTCATGCCGTGCCTTGTGTCGGGTTTATGCCGTGTCATGTGTGGGGTTTATGCCGTGTTTTGTGTGGGGTTTATGCCGTGTCTTGTGTGGGATTCATGCCGTGCCTTGTGTCGGGTTCATGCCGTGCCTTGTGTCGGGTTTATGCCGTGTCATGTGTGGGGTTTATGTCATGTCTTGTGTGGGGTTTATGCCGTGCCTTGTATGGGGTTCATGCCGTGCCTTGTATGGGGTTTATGCCGTTGCATGTGTGGGGTTTATGCCGTGTCTTGTATGGGGTTCATGCCGTGCCTTGTGTCGGGTTTATGCCGTGTCATGTCTGGGGTTTATGCCGTGTTTTGTGTGGGGTTTATGCCGTGTCTTGTGTGCGATTCATGCCGTGCCTTGTGTCGGGTTCATGCCGTGCCTTGTGTCGGGTTTATGCCGAGTCATGTGTGGGGTTTATATCGTGTCTTGTGTGGGGTTTATGCCGTGCCTTGTATGGAGTTTATGCCGTGTCTTGTGAGGGGTTTATGCTGTGTCTTTTGTGGGGTTCATGCCGTGCCTTGTGTCGGGTTTATGCCGTGTCATGTGTGGGGTTTATGTCGTGCCTTGTGTGGGGTTTATGCCGTGCTTTTGTGGGATTTATGCCGTGTCTTGTGTGGGGTTTATGCCGTGTCTGGTGTGGGGTTCATGTCGTGCCTTGTGTCGGTTTTATGCCGTGTCTTGTGTGTGGTTTATGCCGTGCCTTGTATGGGGTTTATGCCGTGTCTTGTGTGGGGTTATTGCCATGTCTTGCATGGGGTTTATGGCGTGTCTTGTGTGGGGTTTATGCCGTGTCTTGTGTGGAGTTCATGCCGTGTTTTGTTTGGGAATTATGCCGTGTCTTGTATGGGGTTTGTGCCGTGTCTTGTGTGGGGTTTATGCCGTGTCTTGTGTGGGAATTATGCCGTGTCTTGTGTGGGTTTTATGCCGTGTCTTGTGTGGGGTTTATGCCGTGCCTTGTGGGGGGGTTTATGCCGTGCTTTGTGTGGGGTTTATACCGTGTCTTGCGTGGGTTTATGCCGTACCTTGCGTGGGGTTTATGCCGTGTCTTGCGTGTTGTTTATTCCGTGTCTTCTGTGGGGTTTATGCCGCGTCTTGTGTGGGGTTTATGCCGTGTCTTGTTTGGGGGTTTATTCCATGTCTTGTGTGGGTTATGCCGTGTCTTGCGAGGGGTTTATGCCGTGTCTTGCGCGGAGTTTACGCCGTGTCTTGCGTGGGGTTTATGCCGTGTCTTCTGTGGGATTAATGCCGTGTCTATTGTGGGGTTTATGCCGTATCTTGTGTGGGGTTTATGCCGTGTCTCGCGTGGGGTTTATGCCGTGTCTTTTGTGGGGTTTATGCCGTGTCTTGTGTGGGGTTTATGCCGTGTCTTGTGAGGGGTTTATGCCGTGTCTTGTCTGGTGTTTATGCCGCGTCTTGAGTGGTGTTTATGCCGTCTCTTGTGTGCGGTTTATGCCGTGTCTTGTGTGGGGTTTATGCCGTGTCATATGTTTGGTTTATGCCGTTCCTTAAGTGCGCTTTATGCCGTGTCTTGCGAGGGGTTTATGCCGTGTCTTATGTGGGGTTTATGCCGTGTCTTGTGTGGGGTTAATGCCGTGTCTTGTGTGGGGGTTTATTCCATGTCTTGTGTGGGTTATGCCGTGTCTTGCGTGGGGTTTATGCCGTGTCTTGCGTGGGGTTTATGCCGTGTCTTGTTTGGGGTTTATGCCGTGTCTTGTGTGGGGTTTATGCCGTGTCTTGCGTGGGGATTTATGCCGTGTCTTGTGTGGGGTTAATGTCGTGTCTTGTGTGGGGTTTATGCCGTTGCCTTGTGGGGTTTATGCCGTGCCTTGTGTGGGGTTCATGCCGTGTCTTGTGTAGGGTTTATGCCGTGCCTTGTGTGTGGTTTATGCCGTGCCGTGTGTGGGGTTAATGTCGTGTCTTGTGTGGGGTTTATGCCGTTGCCTTGCGTGGGGTTTATGCCGTGTCTTCTGTGGGGTTAATGCCGTGTCTTGTGTGGGGTTTATGCCGTGCCTTGTGTGCGGTTTATGCCGTGCCTTGCGTGGGGTTTATGCCGTGTCTTGTGTTGGGTTAATGTCCTGTCTTGTGTGGGGTTTATGCTGTTGCCTTGTGTGGGGATTATGCCGTGCTTTGTGTGAGGTTAATGCCGTGTCTTGTGTGGGGTTTATGCCGTGTCTTGTGTGGGGTTTATGCCGTGTCTTGTGTGGGGATGATGCCGTGTCTTGTGTGGGGTTTATGCCGTGTCTTCTGTGTGGTTTATGCCGTGTCTTGTGTGGGATTTATGCCGTGTCTTGTGTGGGGTTTATGTCGTGTCTTATGTGGGGTTTATGCCGTGTCTTGTGTGGGGTTTATGCCGTGTCTTGTGTGGGGTTTATGCCGTGTCTTGTGTGTGGTTTATGCCGTGTCTTGTGTGGGATTTATGCCTTGTCTTGTTTGGGGTCTTTGCTGAGTCTCGAGTGGGGTTTATGCCGTGTCTTGTGTGGGGTTTATGCCGCGTCTTGTGTGGGGTTTATGCCGTGTCGTGTGTAGGGTTTATGCCGTGTCTTGTGTGGGGTTTATGCCGTGTCTTGTGTGGAGTTTATGCCGTGTCTTGTTTGGGGTTCATGCTGTGTCTTGTGTGGGGTTTATACCGTGCCTTGTGTGGGGTTTATGCCGTGCCTTGTGTCGGGTTTATGCCGTGTCTTGTGTGGGCTTTATGCCGTGCCTTGTGTGTGGTTTATGCCGTGTTTTGTGTGGGGTTTATGCCGTGTCTTGTGTGGGGTTTATGCCGTGTTTTGTGTGGGGTATATGCCGTGTCTTGTGTGGGATTCATGCCGTGCCTTGTGTTGGGTTCATACCGTGCCTTGTGTGGGGTTTATGCTGTGTCTTGTTTGGGTTTCATGCCGTGTCTTGTGTGTGCTTTATGCCGTGCCTTGTGTGGGGTTTATGCCGTGTCTTGTGAGGGGTTTATGCTGTGTCTTGTGTGGGGTTCATGCCGTGCCTTGTGTCGGGTTTATGCCGTGTCATGTGTGGGGTTTATGCCGTGTCTTGTGTGGGGTTTATGCCGTGCCTTGTGTGGGATTCATGCCGTGCCTTGTGTCGGGTTTATGCCGTGTCATGTGTGGGGTTTATGCCGTGTTTTGTGTGGGGTTTATGCCGTGTCTTGTGTGGGATTCATGCCGTGCCTTGTGTCGGGTTCATGCCGTGCCTTGTGTCGGGTTTATGCCGTGTCATGTGTGGGGTTTATGTCATGTCTTGTGTGGGGTTTATGCCGTGCCTTGTATGGGGTTCATGCCGTGCCTTGTATGGGGTTTATGCCGTTGCATGTGTGGGGTTTATGCCGTGTCTTGTATGGGGTTCATGCCGTGCCTTGTGTCGGGTTTATGCCGTGTCATGTCTGGGGTTTATGCCGTGTTTTGTGTGGGGTTTATGCCGTGTCTTGTGTGCGATTCATGCCGTGCCTTGTGTCGGGTTCATGCCGTGCCTTGTGTCGGGTTTATGCCGAGTCATGTGTGGGGTTTATATCGTGTCTTGTGTGGGGTTTATGCCGTGCCTTGTATGGAGTTTATGCCGTGTCTTGTGAGGGGTTTATGCTGTGTCTTTTGTGGGGTTCATGCCGTGCCTTGTGTCGGGTTTATGCCGTGTCATGTGTGGGGTTTATGTCGTGCCTTGTGTGGGGTTTATGCCGTGCTTTTGTGGGATTTATGCCGTGTCTTGTGTGGGGTTTATGCCGTGTCTGGTGTGGGGTTCATGTCGTGCCTTGTGTCGGTTTTATGCCGTGTCTTGTGTGTGGTTTATGCCGTGCCTTGTATGGGGTTTATGCCGTGTCTTGTGTGGGGTTATTGCCATGTCTTGCATGGGGTTTATGGCGTGTCTTGTGTGGGGTTTATGCCGTGTCTTGTGTGGAGTTCATGCCGTGTTTTGTTTGGGAATTATGCCGTGTCTTGTATGGGGTTTGTGCCGTGTCTTGTGTGGGGTTTATGCCGTGTCTTGTGTGGGAATTATGCCGTGTCTTGTGTGGGTTTTATGCCGTGTCTTGTGTGGGGTTTATGCCGTGCCTTGTGGGGGGGTTTATGCCGTGCTTTGTGTGGGGTTTATGCCGTGTCTTGCGTGGGTTTATGCCGTACCTTGCGTGGGGTTTATGCCGTGTCTTGCGTGTTGTTTATTCCGTGTCTTCTGTGGGGTTTATGCCGCGTCTTGTGTGGGGTTTATGCCGTGTCTTGTTTGGGGGTTTATTCCATGTCTTGTGTGGGTTATGCCGTGTCTTGCGAGGGGTTTATGCCGTGTCTTGCGCGGAGTTTACGCCGTGTCTTGCGTGGGGTTTATGCCGTGTCTTCTGTGGGATTAATGCCGTGTCTATTGTGGGGTTTATGCCGTATCTTGTGTGGGGTTTATGCCGTGTCTCGCGTGGGGTTTATGCCGTGTCTTTTGTGGGGTTTATGCCGTGTCTTGTGTGGGGTTTATGCCGTGTCTTGTGAGGGGTTTATGCCGTGTCTTGTCTGGTGTTTATGCCGCGTCTTGAGTGGTGTTTATGCCGTCTCTTGTGTGCGGTTTATGCCGTGTCTTGTGTGGGGTTTATGCCGTGTCTTTTGTGGGGTTTATGCCGTGTCATATGTTTGGTTTATGCCGTTCCTTAAGTGCGCTTTATGCCGTGTCTTGCGAGGGGTTTATGCCGTGTCTTATGTGGGGTTTATGCCGTGTCTTGTGTGGGGTTAATGCCGTGTCTTGTGTGGGGGTTTATTCCATGTCTTGTGTGGGTTATGCCGTGTCTTGCGTGGGGTTTATGCCGTGTCTTGCGTGGGGTTTATGCCGTGTCTTGTTTGGGGTTTATGCCGTGTCTTGTGTGGGGTTTATGCCGTGTCTTGCGTGGGGATTTATGCCGTGTCTTGTGTGGGGTTAATGTCGTGTCTTGTGTGGGGTTTATGCCGTTGCCTTGTGGGGTTTATGCCGTGCCTTGTGTGGGGTTCATGCCGTGTCTTGTGTAGGGTTTATGCCGTGCCTTGTGTGTGGTTTATGCCGTGCCGTGTGTGGGGTTAATGTCGTGTCTTGTGTGGGGTTTATGCCGTTGCCTTGCGTGGGGTTTATGCCGTGTCTTCTGTGGGGTTAATGCCGTGTCTTGTGTGGGGTTTATGCCGTGCCTTGTGTGCGGTTTATGCCGTGCCTTGCGTGGGGTTTATGCCGTGTCTTGTGTTGGGTTAATGTCCTGTCTTGTGTGGGGTTTATGCTGTTGCCTTGTGTGGGGATTATGCCGTGCTTTGTGTGAGGTTAATGCCGTGTCTTGTGTGGGGTTTATGCCGTGTCTTGTGTGGGGTTTATGCCGTGTCTTGTGTGGGGATGATGCCGTGTCTTGTGTGGGGTTTATGCCGTGTCTTCTGTGTGGTTTATGCCGTGTCTTGTGTGGGATTTATGCCGTGTCTTGTGTGGGGTTTATGTCGTGTCTTATGTGGGGTTTATGCCGTGTCTTGTGTGGGGTTTATGCCGTGTCTTGTGTGGGGTTTATGCCGTGTCTTGTGTGTGGTTTATGCCGTGTCTTGTGTGGGATTTATGCCTTGTCTTGTTTGGGGTCTTTGCTGAGTCTCGAGTGGGGTTTATGCCGTGTCTTGTGTGGGGTTTATGCCGCGTCTTGTGTGGGGTTTATGCCGTGTCGTGTGTAGGGTTTATGCCGTGTCTTGTGTGGGGTTTATACCGCGTCTTGTGTGGGGTTTATGCCGTGTCGTGTGTAGGGTTTATGACGTGTTTTGTGAGGGGTTTATGCCGTGTCTTGTGTGGGGTTTGTGCCGCGTCTTGTGTGGGGTTTATGTCTCGTCTTGTGTGGGGTTTATGACGTGCCTTGTCTGGGGTTTGTGCCATGTCTTGTGTGGGGTTTATGCCTCGTCTTGTGTGGTGTTTATGCCGTCTCTTCTGTGCGGTTTATGCCGTGTCTTGTGAGGGGTTTATGCCGCGTCTTGTGTAAGGTTTATGCAGTGTGATGTATGGAGTTTATGCCGTGTCTTGTGTGGGGTTTATGCCGTGTCTTGTGTGGGGTTTATGCCGCGTCTTGTGAAGGGTTTATCCCGTGTCTTGTGTGGGGTTTATGCCGTGTTTTGTGTGGGGTTAATGCAGTGTGTTGTATGGAGTTTATGCCGCGTCTTGTGTGGGGTTTATGCCGTGTTTTGTGTGGGGTTTATGCCGCGTCTTGTGTGGGGTTTATGCCGTGTCATGTGTGGGGTTTATGCAGTGTCTTGTGTGGGGTTTATGCCGCGTCTCGTGTGGGGTTTATCCCGTGTTTTGTGTGGGGTTTATGTCATGCCTTGTGTGGGTTTTATGCCGTGTCTTGTATGGGATTTATGCCGTGTCTTGTGTGGGGTTTATGCCGTGTCTTCTGTGGGGTTTATGCCGCGTCTTGTGTGGGGTTTATGCCGTGTCTTGTTTGGGGGTTTATTCCATGTCTTGTGTGGGTTATGCCGTGTCTTGCGAGGGGTTTATGCCGTGTCTTGCGCGGAGTTTACGCCGTGTCTTGCGTGGGGTTTATGCCGTGTCTTCTGTGGGATTAATGCCGTGTCTATTGTGGGGTTTATGCCGTATCTTGTGTGGGGTTTATGCCGTGTCTCGCGTGGGGTTTATGCCGTGTCTTTTGTGGGGTTTATGCCGTGTCTTGTGTGGGGTTTATGCCGTGTCTTGTGAGGGGTTTATGCCGTGTCTTGTCTGGTGTTTATGCCGCGTCTTGAGTGGTGTTTATGCCGTCTCTTGTGTGCGGTTTATGCCGTGTCTTGTGTGGGGTTTATGCCGTGTCTTTTGTGGGGTTTATGCCGTGTCATGTGTTTGGTTTATGCCGTTCCTTAAGTGCGCTTTATGCCGTGTCTTGCGAGGGGGTTATGCCGTGTCTTATGTGGGGTTTATGCCGTGTCTTGTGTGGGGTTAATGCCGTGTCTTGTGTGGGGGTTTATTCCATGTCTTGTGTGGGTTATGCCGTGTCTTGCGTGGGGTTTATGCCGTGTCTTGCGTGGGGTTTATGCCGTGTCTTGTTTGGGGTTTATGCCGTGTCTTGTGTGGGGTTTATGCCGTGTCTTGCGTGGGGTTTATGCCGTGTTTTGTGTGGGGTTAATGTCGTGTCTTGTGTGGGGTTTATGCCGTTGCCTTGTGGGGTGTATGCCGTGCCTTGAGTGGGGTTCATGCCGTGTCTTGTGTGGGGTTTATGCCGTGCCTTGTGTGCGGTTTATGCCGTGCCGTGTGTGGAGTTAATGTCGTGTCTTGTGTGGGGTTTATGCCGTTGCCTTGCGTGGGGTTTATGCCGTGTCTTCTCTGGGGTTAATGCCGTGTCTTGTGTGGGGTTTATGCCGTGCCTTATGTGCGGTTTATGCCGTGCCTTGCGTGGGGTTTATGCCGTGTCTTGTGTGGGGTTAATGTCCTGTCTTGTGTGGGGTTTATGCTGTTGCCTTGTGTGGGGATTATGCCGTGCTTTGTGTGGGGTTAATGCCGTGTCTTGTGTGGGGTTTATGCCGTGTCTTGTGTGGGGTTCATGCCGTGTCTTGTGTGTGGTTTATGCCGTGTCTTTTGTGGGGTTGATGCCGTGTCTTGTGTGGGGATTATACCGTGTCTACTGTTTGGTTTATGCCGTGTTTTGTGTGGGATTTATGCCGTGTCTTGTGTGGGGTTTATGTCGTGTCTTATGTGGGGTTTATGCCGTGTCTTGTGTGGGGTTTATGCCGTGTCTTGTGTGGGGTTTATGCCGTGAATTCTGTGGGGTTAATGCCGTGTGTTGTGTGGGGTTTATGCCGTGTCGTGTGTGGGGTTTATGCCGTGTATTGCGTGGGGTTTATCCCGAGTCTTTTGTGGGGTTTATGCCGCGTCTCGTGTGGGGTTTATGCCGTGACATGTGTGGGGTTTATGCCGTGCCTTGTGTGGGGTTTATGCCGTGTCTTGTGTGGGATTTATGCCGTGCCTTGTGAGGGGTTTATGTCGTATCTTGTGTGGGGTTTATGCCGTTTCTTGTGTGGGGTTTATGCTGTGTCTTGTGTGGGGTTTATGCAGTGCCTTTTGTTAGGTTTATGCCGTGTCTTGTGTGGGGTTTATGCCGTGTCTAGTTTGGGGTTCATGGTGTGTCTTGTGTGGGGGTTCATGTCGTGCCTTGTGTGGGGTTTATGCCGTGCCTCGTGTGGGGTTTATGCCGTGTCTTGTGAGGGGTTTATGCCGTGTCTTGTGTGGGATTCATACCGTGCCTTTTGTGGGGTTTATGCCGTGTCTTCTGTGGGGTTTATGCCGTGCCTTGTGTGGGGGGTTATGCCGTGCTTCGTGTGGGGTTTATGCCGTGTCTTATGTGGGTTAATGCCGTGTCTTGTGTGGGATTCATGCCGTGCCTTGTGTCGGGTTTATGCCGTGTCTTGTGTGGGGTTTATGCCGTGTCTTGTGTGGAGTTTATGCCGTGTCTTGTTTGGGGTTCATGCTGTGTCTTGTGTGGGGTTTATACCGTGCCTTGTGTGGGGTTTATGCCGTGCCTTGTGTCGGGTTTATGCCGTGTCTTGTGTGGGCTTTATGCCGTGCCTTGTGTGTGGTTTATGCCGTGTTTTGTGTGGGGTTTATGCCGTGTCTTGTGTGGGGTTTATGCCGTGTTTTGTGTGGGGTATATGCCGTGTCTTGTGTGGGATTCATGCCGTGCCTTGTGTTGGGTTCATACCGTGCCTTGTGTGGGGTTTATGCTGTGTCTTGTTTGGGTTTCATGCCGTGTCTTGTGTGTGCTTTATGCCGTGCCTTGTGTGGGGTTTATGCCGTGTCTTGTGAGGGGTTTATGCTGTGTCTTGTGTGGGGTTCATGCCGTGCCTTGTGTCGGGTTTATGCCGTGTCATGTGTGGGGTTTATGCCGTGTCTTGTGTGGGGTTTATGCCGTGCCTTGTGTGGGATTCATGCCGTGCCTTGTGTCGGGTTTATGCCGTGTCATGTGTGGGGTTTATGCCGTGTTTTGTGTGGGGTTTATGCCGTGTCTTGTGTGGGATTCATGCCGTGCCTTGTGTCGGGTTCATGCCGTGCCTTGTGTCGGGTTTATGCCGTGTCATGTGTGGGGTTTATGTCATGTCTTGTGTGGGGTTTATGCCGTGCCTTGTATGGGGTTCATGCCGTGCCTTGTATGGGGTTTATGCCGTTGCATGTGTGGGGTTTATGCCGTGTCTTGTATGGGGTTCATGCCGTGCCTTGTGTCGGGTTTATGCCGTGTCATGTCTGGGGTTTATGCCGTGTTTTGTGTGGGGTTTATGCCGTGTCTTGTGTGCGATTCATGCCGTGCCTTGTGTCGGGTTCATGCCGTGCCTTGTGTCGGGTTTATGCCGAGTCATGTGTGGGGTTTATATCGTGTCTTGTGTGGGGTTTATGCCGTGCCTTGTATGGAGTTTATGCCGTGTCTTGTGAGGGGTTTATGCTGTGTCTTTTGTGGGGTTCATGCCGTGCCTTGTGTCGGGTTTATGCCGTGTCATGTGTGGGGTTTATGTCGTGCCTTGTGTGGGGTTTATGCCGTGCTTTTGTGGGATTTATGCCGTGTCTTGTGTGGGGTTTATGCCGTGTCTGGTGTGGGGTTCATGTCGTGCCTTGTGTCGGTTTTATGCCGTGTCTTGTGTGTGGTTTATGCCGTGCCTTGTATGGGGTTTATGCCGTGTCTTGTGTGGGGTTATTGCCATGTCTTGCATGGGGTTTATGGCGTGTCTTGTGTGGGGTTTATGCCGTGTCTTGTGTGGAGTTCATGCCGTGTTTTGTTTGGGAATTATGCCGTGTCTTGTATGGGGTTTGTGCCGTGTCTTGTGTGGGGTTTATGCCGTGTCTTGTGTGGGAATTATGCCGTGTCTTGTGTGGGTTTTATGCCGTGTCTTGTGTGGGGTTTATGCCGTGCCTTGTGGGGGGGTTTATGCCGTGCTTTGTGTGGGGTTTATACCGTGTCTTGCGTGGGTTTATGCCGTACCTTGCGTGGGGTTTATGCCGTGTCTTGCGTGTTGTTTATTCCGTGTCTTCTGTGGGGTTTATGCCGCGTCTTGTGTGGGGTTTATGCCGTGTCTTGTTTGGGGGTTTATTCCATGTCTTGTGTGGGTTATGCCGTGTCTTGCGAGGGGTTTATGCCGTGTCTTGCGCGGAGTTTACGCCGTGTCTTGCGTGGGGTTTATGCCGTGTCTTCTGTGGGATTAATGCCGTGTCTATTGTGGGGTTTATGCCGTATCTTGTGTGGGGTTTATGCCGTGTCTCGCGTGGGGTTTATGCCGTGTCTTTTGTGGGGTTTATGCCGTGTCTTGTGTGGGGTTTATGCCGTGTCTTGTGAGGGGTTTATGCCGTGTCTTGTCTGGTGTTTATGCCGCGTCTTGAGTGGTGTTTATGCCGTCTCTTGTGTGCGGTTTATGCCGTGTCTTGTGTGGGGTTTATGCCGTGTCTTTTGTGGGGTTTATGCCGTGTCATATGTTTGGTTTATGCCGTTCCTTAAGTGCGCTTTATGCCGTGTCTTGCGAGGGGTTTATGCCGTGTCTTATGTGGGGTTTATGCCGTGTCTTGTGTGGGGTTAATGCCGTGTCTTGTGTGGGGGTTTATTCCATGTCTTGTGTGGGTTATGCCGTGTCTTGCGTGGGGTTTATGCCGTGTCTTGCGTGGGGTTTATGCCGTGTCTTGTTTGGGGTTTATGCCGTGTCTTGTGTGGGGTTTATGCCGTGTCTTGCGTGGGGATTTATGCCGTGTCTTGTGTGGGGTTAATGTCGTGTCTTGTGTGGGGTTTATGCCGTTGCCTTGTGGGGTTTATGCCGTGCCTTGTGTGGGGTTCATGCCGTGTCTTGTGTAGGGTTTATGCCGTGCCTTGTGTGTGGTTTATGCCGTGCCGTGTGTGGGGTTAATGTCGTGTCTTGTGTGGGGTTTATGCCGTTGCCTTGCGTGGGGTTTATGCCGTGTCTTCTGTGGGGTTAATGCCGTGTCTTGTGTGGGGTTTATGCCGTGCCTTGTGTGCGGTTTATGCCGTGCCTTGCGTGGGGTTTATGCCGTGTCTTGTGTTGGGTTAATGTCCTGTCTTGTGTGGGGTTTATGCTGTTGCCTTGTGTGGGGATTATGCCGTGCTTTGTGTGAGGTTAATGCCGTGTCTTGTGTGGGGTTTATGCCGTGTCTTGTGTGGGGTTTATGCCGTGTCTTGTGTGGGGATGATGCCGTGTCTTGTGTGGGGTTTATGCCGTGTCTTCTGTGTGGTTTATGCCGTGTCTTGTGTGGGATTTATGCCGTGTCTTGTGTGGGGTTTATGTCGTGTCTTATGTGGGGTTTATGCCGTGTCTTGTGTGGGGTTTATGCCGTGTCTTGTGTGGGGTTTATGCCGTGTCTTGTGTGTGGTTTATGCCGTGTCTTGTGTGGGATTTATGCCTTGTCTTGTTTGGGGTCTTTGCTGAGTCTCGAGTGGGGTTTATGCCGTGTCTTGTGTGGGGTTTATGCCGCGTCTTGTGTGGGGTTTATGCCGTGTCGTGTGTAGGGTTTATGCCGTGTCTTGTGTGGGGTTTATACCGCGTCTTGTGTGGGGTTTATGCCGTGTCGTGTGTAGGGTTTATGACGTGTCTTGTGAGGGGTTTATGCCGTGTCTTGTGTGGGGTTTGTGCCGTGTCTTGTGTGGGGTTTATGTCTCGTCTTGTGTGGGGTTTATGACGTGCCTTGTCTGGGGTTTGTGCCATGTCTTGTGTGGGGTTTATGCCTCGTCTTGTGTGGTGTTTATGCCGTCTCTTCTGTGCGGTTTATGCCGTGTCTTGTGAGGGGTTTATGCCGCGTCTTGTGTAAGGTTTATGCAGTGTGATGTATGGAGTTTATGCCGTGTCTTGTGTGGGGTTTATGCCGTGTCTTGTGTGGGGTTTATGCCGCGTCTTGTGAAGGGTTTATCCCGTGTCTTGTGTGGGGTTTATGCCGTGTTTTGTGTGGGGTTAATGCAGTGTGTTGTATGGAGTTTATGCCGCGTCTTGTGTGGGGTTTATGCCGTGTTTTGTGTGGGGTTTATGCCGCGTCTTGTGTGGGGTTTATGCCGTGTCATGTGTGGGGTTTATGCAGTGTCTTGTGTGGGGTTTATGCCGCGTCTCGTGTGGGGTTTATCCCGTGTTTTGTGTGGGGTTTATGTCATGCCTTGTGTGGGTTTTATGCCGTGTCTTGTATGGGATTTATGCCGTGTCTTGTGTGGGGTTTATGCCGTGTCTTGTGTGGGGTTTATGCCGCGCCTTGTGTGGGGTTTATGCCGTGTCTTGTTTGGGGGTTTATTCCATGTCTTGTGTGGGTTATGCCGTGTCTTGCGAGGGGTTTATGCCGTGTCTTGCGCGGAGTTTACGCCGTGTCTTGCGTGGGGTTTATGCCGTGTCTTCTGTGGGATTAATGCCGTGTCTATTGTGGGGTTTATGCCGTATCTTGTGTGGGGTTTATGCCGTGTCTCGCGTGGGGTTTATGCCGTGTCTTTTGTGGGGTTTATGCCGTGTCTTGTGTGGGGTTTATGCCGTGTCTTGTGAGGGGTTTATGCCGTGTCTTGTCTGGTGTTTATGCCGCGTCTTGAGTGGTGTTTATGCCGTCTCTTGTGTGCGGTTTATGCCGTGTCTTGTGTGGGGTTTATGCCGTGTCTTTTGTGGGGTTTATGCCGTGTCATGTGTTTGGTTTATGCCGTTCCTTAAGTGCGCTTTATGCCGTGTCTTGCGAGGGGGTTATGCCGTGTCTTATGTGGGGTTTATGCCGTGTCTTGTGTGGGGTTAATGCCGTGTCTTGTGTGGGGGTTTATTCCATGTCTTGTGTGGGTTATGCCGTGTCTTGCGTGGGGTTTATGCCGTGTCTTGCGTGGGGTTTATGCCGTGTCTTGTTTGGGGTTTATGCCGTGTCTTGTGTGGGGTTTATGCCGTGTCTTGCGTGGGGTTTATGCCGTGTTTTGTGTGGGGTTAATGTCGTGTCTTGTGTGGGGTTTATGCCGTTGCCTTGTGGGGTGTATGCCGTGCCTTGAGTGGGGTTCATGCCGTGTCTTGTGTGGGGTTTATGCCGTGCCTTGTGTGCGGTTTATGCCGTGCCGTGTGTGGAGTTAATGTCGTGTCTTGTGTGGGGTTTATGCCGTTGCCTTGCGTGGGGTTTATGCCGTGTCTTCTCTGGGGTTAATGCCGTGTCTTGTGTGGGGTTTATGCCGTGCCTTATGTGCGGTTTATGCCGTGCCTTGCGTGGGGTTTATGCCGTGTCTTGTGTGGGGTTAATGTCCTGTCTTGTGTGGGGTTTATGCTGTTGCCTTGTGTGGGGATTATGCCGTGCTTTGTGTGGGGTTAATGCCGTGTCTTGTGTGGGGTTTATGCCGTGTCTTGTGTGGGGTTCATGCCGTGTCTTGTGTGTGGTTTATGCCGTGTCTTTTGTGGGTTTGATGCCGTGTCTTGTGTGGGGATTATACCGTGTCTACTGTTTGGTTTATGCCGTGTTTTGTGTGGGATTTATGCCGTGTCTTGTGTGGGGTTTATGTCGTGTCTTATGTGGGGTTTATGCCGTGTCTTGTGTGGGGTTTATGCCGTGTCTTGTGTGGGGTTTATGCCGTGTCTTCTGTGGGGTTAATGCCGTGTGTTGTGTGGGGTTTATGCCGTGTCGTGTGTGGGGTTTATGCCGTGTATTGCGTGGGGTTTATCCCGAGTCTTTTGTGGGGTTTATGCCGCGTCTCGTGTGGGGTTTATGCCGTGACATGTGTGGGGTTTATGCCGTGCCTTGTGTGGGGTTTATGCCGTGTCTTGTGTGGGATTTATGCCGTGCCTTGTGAGGGGTTTATGTCGTATCTTGTGTGGGGTTTATGCCGTTTCTTGTGTGGGGTTTATGCTGTGTCTTGTGTGGGGTTTATGCAGTGCCTTTTGTTAGGTTTATGCCGTGTCTTGTGTGGGGTTTATGCCGTGTCTAGTTTGGGGTTCATGGTGTGTCTTGTGTGGGGGTTCATGTCGTGCCTTGTGTGGGGTTTATGCCGTGCCTCGTGTGGGGTTTATGCCGTGTCTTGTGAGGGGTTTATGCCGTGTCTTGTGTGGGATTCATACCGTGCCTTTTGTGGGGTTTATGCCGTGTCTTCTGTGGGGTTTATGCCGTGCCTTGTGTGGGGGGTTATGCCGTGCTTCGTGTGGGGTTTATGCCGTGTCTTATGTGGGTTAATGCCGTGTCTTGTGTGGGATTCATGCCGTGCCTTGTGTCGGGTTTATGCCGTGTCTTGTGTGGGGTTTATGCCGTGTCTTGTGTGGAGTTTATGCCGTGTCTTGTTTGGGGTTCATGCTGTGTCTTGTGTGGGGTTTATACCGTGCCTTGTGTGGGGTTTATGCCGTGCCTTGTGTCGAGTTTATGCCGTGTCTTGTGTGGGCTTTATGCCGTGCCTTGTGTGTGGTTTATGCCGTGTTTTGTGTGGGGTTTATGCCGTGTCTTGTGTGGGGTTTATGCCGTGTTTTGTGTGGGGTATATGCCGTGTCTTGTGTGGGATTCATGCCGTGCCTTGTGTTGGGTTCATACCGTGCCTTGTGTGGGGTTTATGCTGTGTCTTGTTTGGGTTTCATGCCGTGTCTTGTGTGTGCTTTATGCCGTGCCTTGTGTGGGGTTTATGCCGTGTCTTGTGAGGGGTTTATGCTGTGTCTTGTGTGGGGTTCATGCCGTGCCTTGTGTCGGGTTTATGCCGTGTCATGTGTGGGGTTTATGCCGTGTCTTGTGTGGGGTTTATGCCGTGCCTTGTGTGGGATTCATGCCGTGCCTTGTGTCGGGTTTATGCCGTGTCATGTGTGGGGTTTATGCCGTGTTTTGTGTGGGGTTTATGCCGTGTCTTGTGTGGGATTCATGCCGTGCCTTGTGTCGGGTTCATGCCGTGCCTTGTGTCGGGTTTATGCCGTGTCATGTGTGGGGTTTATGTCATGTCTTGTGTGGGGTTTATGCCGTGCCTTGTATGGGGTTCATGCCGTGCCTTGTATGGGGTTTATGCCGTTGCATGTGTGGGGTTTATGCCGTGTCTTGTATGGGGTTCATGCCGTGCCTTGTGTCGGGTTTATGCCGTGTCATGTCTGGGGTTTATGCCGTGTTTTGTGTGGGGTTTATGCCGTGTCTTGTGTGCGATTCATGCCGTGCCTTGTGTCGGGTTCATGCCGTGCCTTGTGTCGGGTTTATGCCGAGTCATGTGTGGGGTTTATATCGTGTCTTGTGTGGGGTTTATGCCGTGCCTTGTATGGAGTTTATGCCGTGTCTTGTGAGGGGTTTATGCTGTGTCTTTTGTGGGGTTCATGCCGTGCCTTGTGTCGGGTTTATGCCGTGTCATGTGTGGGGTTTATGTCGTGCCTTGTGTGGGGTTTATGCCGTGCTTTTGTGGGATTTATGCCGTGTCTTGTGTGGGGTTTATGCCGTGTCTGGTGTGGGGTTCATGTCGTGCCTTGTGTCGGTTTTATGCCGTGTCTTGTGTGTGGTTTATGCCGTGCCTTGTATGGGGTTTATGCCGTGTCTTGTGTGGGGTTATTGCCATGTCTTGCATGGGGTTTATGGCGTGTCTTGTGTGGGGTTTATGCCGTGTCTTGTGTGGAGTTCATGCCGTGTTTTGTTTGGGAATTATGCCGTGTCTTGTATGGGGTTTGTGCCGTGTCTTGTGTGGGGTTTATGCCGTGTCTTGTGTGGGAATTATGCCGTGTCTTGTGTGGGTTTTATGCCGTGTCTTGTGTGGGGTTTATGCCGTGCCTTGTGGGGGGGTTTATGCCGTGCTTTGTGTGGGGTTTATACCGTGTCTTGCGTGGGTTTATGCCGTACCTTGCGTGGGGTTTATGCCGTGTCTTGCGTGTTGTTTATTCCGTGTCTTCTGTGGGGTTTATGCCGCGTCTTGTGTGGGGTTTATGCCGTGTCTTGTTTGGGGGTTTATTCCATGTCTTGTGTGGGTTATGCCGTGTCTTGCGAGGGGTTTATGCCGTGTCTTGCGCGGAGTTTACGCCGTGTCTTGCGTGGGGTTTATGCCGTGTCTTCTGTGGGATTAATGCCGTGTCTATTGTGGGGTTTATGCCGTATCTTGTGTGGGGTTTATGCCGTGTCTCGCGTGGGGTTTATGCCGTGTCTTTTGTGGGGTTTATGCCGTGTCTTGTGTGGGGTTTATGCCGTGTCTTGTGAGGGGTTTATGCCGTGTCTTGTCTGGTGTTTATGCCGCGTCTTGAGTGGTGTTTATGCCGTCTCTTGTGTGCGGTTTATGCCGTGTCTTGTGTGGGGTTTATGCCGTGTCTTTTGTGGGGTTTATGCCGTGTCATATGTTTGGTTTATGCCGTTCCTTAAGTGCGCTTTATGCCGTGTCTTGCGAGGGGTTTATGCCGTGTCTTATGTGGGGTTTATGCCGTGTCTTGTGTGGGGTTAATGCCGTGTCTTGTGTGGGGGTTTATTCCATGTCTTGTGTGGGTTATGCCGTGTCTTGCGTGGGGTTTATGCCGTGTCTTGCGTGGGGTTTATGCCGTGTCTTGTTTGGGGTTTATGCCGTGTCTTGTGTGGGGTTTATGCCGTGTCTTGCGTGGGGATTTATGCCGTGTCTTGTGTGGGGTTAATGTCGTGTCTTGTGTGGGGTTTATGCCGTTGCCTTGTGGGGTTTATGCCGTGCCTTGTGTGGGGTTCATGCCGTGTCTTGTGTAGGGTTTATGCCGTGCCTTGTGTGTGGTTTATGCCGTGCCGTGTGTGGGGTTAATGTCGTGTCTTGTGTGGGGTTTATGCCGTTGCCTTGCGTGGGGTTTATGCCGTGTCTTCTGTGGGGTTAATGCCGTGTCTTGTGTGGGGTTTATGCCGTGCCTTGTGTGCGGTTTATGCCGTGCCTTGCGTGGGGTTTATGCCGTGTCTTGTGTTGGGTTAATGTCCTGTCTTGTGTGGGGTTTATGCTGTTGCCTTGTGTGGGGATTATGCCGTGCTTTGTGTGAGGTTAATGCCGTGTCTTGTGTGGGGTTTATGCCGTGTCTTGTGTGGGGATGATGCCGTGTCTTGTGTGGGGTTTATGCCGTGTCTTCTGTGTGGTTTATGCCGTGTCTTGTGTGGGATTTATGCCGTGTCTTGTGTGGGGTTTATGTCGTGTCTTATGTGGGGTTTATGCCGTGTCTTGTGTGGGGTTTATGCCGTGTCTTGTGTGGGGTTTATGCCGTGTCTTGTGTGTGGTTTATGCCGTGTCTTGTGTGGGATTTATGCCTTGTCTTGTTTGGGGTCTTTGCTGAGTCTCGAGTGGGGTTTATGCCGTGTCTTGTGTGGGGTTTATGCCGCGTCTTGTGTGGGGTTTATGCCGTGTCGTGTGTAGGGTTTATGCCGTGTCTTGTGTGGGGTTTATGCCGTGTCTTGTGTGGAGTTTATGCCGTGTCTTGTTTGGGGTTCATGCTGTGTCTTGTGTGGGGTTTATACCGTGCCTTGTGTGGGGTTTATGCCGTGCCTTGTGTCGGGTTTATGCCGTGTCTTGTGTGGGCTTTATGCCGTGCCTTGTGTGTGGTTTATGCCGTGTTTTGTGTGGGGTTTATGCCGTGTCTTGT
The DNA here is from genome assembly GCA_946902985.2 of Meconema thalassinum. Classification (NCBI taxonomy): domain Eukaryota; kingdom Metazoa; phylum Arthropoda; class Insecta; order Orthoptera; family Tettigoniidae; genus Meconema; species Meconema thalassinum. Next base: position 439,022,893 of record OX336394.1, on the reverse strand, counting down.
GTGGGGTTTATGCCGTGTTTTGTGTGGGGTATATGCCGTGTCTTGTGTGGGATTCATGCCGTGCCTTGTGTTGGGTTCATACCGTGCCTTGTGTGGGGTTTATGCTGTGTCTTGTTTGGGTTTCATGCCGTGTCTTGTGTGTGCTTTATGCCGTGCCTTGTGTGGGGTTTATGCCGTGTCTTGTGAGGGGTTTATGCTGTGTCTTGTGTGGGGTTCATGCCGTGCCTTGTGTCGGGTTTATGCCGTGTCATGTGTGGGGTTTATGCCGTGTCTTGTGTGGGGTTTATGCCGTGCCTTGTGTGGGATTCATGCCGTGCCTTGTGTCGGGTTTATGCCGTGTCATGTGTGGGGTTTATGCCGTGTTTTGTGTGGGGTTTATGCCGTGTCTTGTGTGGGATTCATGCCGTGCCTTGTGTCGGGTTCATGCCGTGCCTTGTGTCGGGTTTATGCCGTGTCATGTGTGGGGTTTATGTCATGTCTTGTGTGGGGTTTATGCCGTGCCTTGTATGGGGTTCATGCCGTGCCTTGTATGGGGTTTATGCCGTTGCATGTGTGGGGTTTATGCCGTGTCTTGTATGGGGTTCATGCCGTGCCTTGTGTCGGGTTTATGCCGTGTCATGTCTGGGGTTTATGCCGTGTTTTGTGTGGGGTTTATGCCGTGTCTTGTGTGCGATTCATGCCGTGCCTTGTGTCGGGTTCATGCCGTGCCTTGTGTCGGGTTTATGCCGAGTCATGTGTGGGGTTTATATCGTGTCTTGTGTGGGGTTTATGCCGTGCCTTGTATGGAGTTTATGCCGTGTCTTGTGAGGGGTTTATGCTGTGTCTTTTGTGGGGTTCATGCCGTGCCTTGTGTCGGGTTTATGCCGTGTCATGTGTGGGGTTTATGTCGTGCCTTGTGTGGGGTTTATGCCGTGCTTTTGTGGGATTTATGCCGTGTCTTGTGTGGGGTTTATGCCGTGTCTGGTGTGGGGTTCATGTCGTGCCTTGTGTCGGTTTTATGCCGTGTCTTGTGTGTGGTTTATGCCGTGCCTTGTATGGGGTTTATGCCGTGTCTTGTGTGGGGTTATTGCCATGTCTTGCATGGGGTTTATGGCGTGTCTTGTGTGGGGTTTATGCCGTGTCTTGTGTGGAGTTCATGCCGTGTTTTGTTTGGGAATTATGCCGTGTCTTGTATGGGGTTTGTGCCGTGTCTTGTGTGGGGTTTATGCCGTGTCTTGTGTGGGAATTATGCCGTGTCTTGTGTGGGTTTTATGCCGTGTCTTGTGTGGGGTTTATGCCGTGCCTTGTGGGGGGGTTTATGCCGTGCTTTGTGTGGGGTTTATGCCGTGTCTTGCGTGGGTTTATGCCGTACCTTGCGTGGGGTTTATGCCGTGTCTTGCGTGTTGTTTATTCCGTGTCTTCTGTGGGGTTTATGCCGCGTCTTGTGTGGGGTTTATGCCGTGTCTTGTTTGGGGGTTTATTCCATGTCTTGTGTGGGTTATGCCGTGTCTTGCGAGGGGTTTATGCCGTGTCTTGCGCGGAGTTTACGCCGTGTCTTGCGTGGGGTTTATGCCGTGTCTTCTGTGGGATTAATGCCGTGTCTATTGTGGGGTTTATGCCGTATCTTGTGTGGGGTTTATGCCGTGTCTCGCGTGGGGTTTATGCCGTGTCTTTTGTGGGGTTTATGCCGTGTCTTGTGTGGGGTTTATGCCGTGTCTTGTGAGGGGTTTATGCCGTGTCTTGTCTGGTGTTTATGCCGCGTCTTGAGTGGTGTTTATGCCGTCTCTTGTGTGCGGTTTATGCCGTGTCTTGTGTGGGGTTTATGCCGTGTCTTTTGTGGGGTTTATGCCGTGTCATATGTTTGGTTTATGCCGTTCCTTAAGTGCGCTTTATGCCGTGTCTTGCGAGGGGTTTATGCCGTGTCTTATGTGGGGTTTATGCCGTGTCTTGTGTGGGGTTAATGCCGTGTCTTGTGTGGGGGTTTATTCCATGTCTTGTGTGGGTTATGCCGTGTCTTGCGTGGGGTTTATGCCGTGTCTTGCGTGGGGTTTATGCCGTGTCTTGTTTGGGGTTTATGCCGTGTCTTGTGTGGGGTTTATGCCGTGTCTTGCGTGGGGATTTATGCCGTGTCTTGTGTGGGGTTAATGTCGTGTCTTGTGTGGGGTTTATGCCGTTGCCTTGTGGGGTTTATGCCGTGCCTTGTGTGGGGTTCATGCCGTGTCTTGTGTAGGGTTTATGCCGTGCCTTGTGTGTGGTTTATGCCGTGCCGTGTGTGGGGTTAATGTCGTGTCTTGTGTGGGGTTTATGCCGTTGCCTTGCGTGGGGTTTATGCCGTGTCTTCTGTGGGGTTAATGCCGTGTCTTGTGTGGGGTTTATGCCGTGCCTTGTGTGCGGTTTATGCCGTGCCTTGCGTGGGGTTTATGCCGTGTCTTGTGTTGGGTTAATGTCCTGTCTTGTGTGGGGTTTATGCTGTTGCCTTGTGTGGGGATTATGCCGTGCTTTGTGTGAGGTTAATGCCGTGTCTTGTGTGGGGTTTATGCCGTGTCTTGTGTGGGGTTTATGCCGTGTCTTGTGTGGGGATGATGCCGTGTCTTGTGTGGGGTTTATGCCGTGTCTTCTGTGTGGTTTATGCCGTGTCTTGTGTGGGATTTATGCCGTGTCTTGTGTGGGGTTTATGTCGTGTCTTATGTGGGGTTTATGCCGTGTCTTGTGTGGGGTTTATGCCGTGTCTTGTGTGGGGTTTATGCCGTGTCTTGTGTGTGGTTTATGCCGTGTCTTGTGTGGGATTTATGCCTTGTCTTGTTTGGGGTCTTTGCTGAGTCTCGAGTGGGGTTTATGCCGTGTCTTGTGTGGGGTTTATGCCGCGTCTTGTGTGGGGTTTATGCCGTGTCGTGTGTAGGGTTTATGCCGTGTCTTGTGTGGGGTTTATACCGCGTCTTGTGTGGGGTTTATGCCGTGTCGTGTGTAGGGTTTATGACGTGTCTTGTGAGGGGTTTATGCCGTGTCTTGTGTGGGGTTTGTGCCGTGTCTTGTGTGGGGTTTATGTCTCGTCTTGTGTGGGGTTTATGACGTGCCTTGTCTGGGGTTTGTGCCATGTCTTGTGTGGGGTTTATGCCTCGTCTTGTGTGGTGTTTATGCCGTCTCTTCTGTGCGGTTTATGCCGTGTCTTGTGAGGGGTTTATGCCGCGTCTTGTGTAAGGTTTATGCAGTGTGATGTATGGAGTTTATGCCGTGTCTTGTGTGGGGTTTATGCCGTGTCTTGTGTGGGGTTTATGCCGCGTCTTGTGAAGGGTTTATCCCGTGTCTTGTGTGGGGTTTATGCCGTGTTTTGTGTGGGGTTAATGCAGTGTGTTGTATGGAGTTTATGCCGCGTCTTGTGTGGGGTTTATGCCGTGTTTTGTGTGGGGTTTATGCCGCGTCTTGTGTGGGGTTTATGCCGTGTCATGTGTGGGGTTTATGCAGTGTCTTGTGTGGGGTTTATGCCGCGTCTCGTGTGGGGTTTATCCCGTGCCTTGTGTTGGGTTTATGCCGTGTCTTGTGTGGGGTTTATGCCGTGTCTTGTTTGGGGTTTATGCCGTGATTTGTGTGGGGTTTATGCCGTGTCTTGTGTGGGGTTATTGCCATTTCTTGTGTGGTGTTTATGCCGTGTCTTGTGTGGAGTTTATGCCGTGTCTTGTGTGCGGTTTATGCCGTGTCATGTGTGGGGTTTATGCAGTGTCTTGTGTGGGGTTTATGCCGCGTCTCGTGTGGGGTTTATCCCGTGTTTTGTGTGGGGTTTATGTCATGCCTTGTGTGGGTTTTATGCCGTGTCTTGTATGGGATTTATGCCGTGTCTTGTGTGGGGTTTATGCCGTGTCTTGTGTGGGGTTTATGCCGCGCCTTGTGTGGGGTTTATGCCGTGTCATGTGTGGGGTTTATGCCGTGCCTTGCGTGGGCTTCATGCCGTGTCTTGCAAGGGGCTTATGCCGTGTCTTCTGTGTGGTTTACGCCGTGTCTTGTGTGGGGTTTATGCCGTGTTTTGTGTGGGGTTTATCCGTGTCATGTGTGGGGTATATGCCGTGTCAAGTGTGGGGTTTATGCCGTGCCTTGTTTGAGGTTTATACCGTGTCTTGTGTGCGGTTATGCCGTGTCTTGTGTGGGGGTATTGCCATGTCTTGCGTGGGGTTTATGCCGTGTGTTGTTTGGGGTTTATGCCGTGCCTTGTGTTGGGTTTAAGCCGTGTCTTGTGTGGGGTTTATGCCGTGTCTTGTTTGGGGTTTATGCCGTGATTTGTGTGGGGTTTATGCCGTGTCTTGTGTGGGGTTATTGCCATGTCTTGCGTGGGGTTTATGCCGTGTCTTGTGTGGGGTTATTGCCATGTCTTGTGTGGGGTTTATGCCGTGTCTTGTGTGGAGTTTATGCCGTGTCTTGTGTGCGGTTTATGCCGTGCCTTGTGTGGGGTTTATGCCGTTCTTGTGTGCGGTTTATGCCGTGTCTTGTGTGGGGTTTATGCCGCGTCTTGTGTGGGGTTTATGCCGTGTCATGTGTGGGGTTTATGCAGTGTCTTGTGTGGGGTTTATGCCGCGTCTCGTGTGGGGTTTATCCCGTGTTTTGTGTGGGGTTTATGCCATGCCTTGTGTGGGTTTTATGCCGTGTCTTGTATGGGATTTATGCCGTGTCATGTGTGGGGTTTATGCCGTGCCTTGCGTGGGCTTCATGCCGTGTCTTGCAAGGGGCTTATGCCGTATCTTCTGTGGGGTTTATGCCGTGTCTTGTGTGGGGTTTATGCCGTGTTTTGTGTGGGGTTTATGCCGTGTCATGTGTGGGGTTTATGCCGTGTCAAGTGTGGGGTTTATGCCGTGCCTTGTGTGAGGTTTATACCGTGTCTTGTGTGCGGTTATGCCGTGTCTTGTGTGGGGGTATTGCCATGTCTTGCGTGGGGTTTATGCCGTGTGTTGTTTGGGGTTTATGCCGTGCCTTGTGTTTGGTTTATGCCGTGTCTTGTGTGGGGTTTATGCCGTGTCTTGTTTTGGGTTTATGCCTTGATTTGTGTGGGGTTTATGCCGTGTCTTGTGTGGGGTTATTGCCATGTCTTGCGTGGGGTTTATGCCGTGTCTTGTGTGGGGTTATTGCCATTTCTTGTGTGGTGTTTATGCCGTGTCTTGTGTGGAGTTTATGCCGTGTCTTGTGTGCGGTTTATGCCGTGTCATGTGTGGGGTTTATGCAGTGTCTTGTGTGGGGTTTATGCCGCGTCTCGTGTGGGGTTTATCCCGTGTTTTGTGTGGGGTTTATGTCATGCCTTGTGTGGGTTTTATGCCGTGTCTTGTATGGGATTTATGCCGTGTCTTGTGTGGGGTTTATGCCGTGTCTTGTGTGGGGTTTATGCCGCGCCTTGTGTGGGGTTTATGCCGTGTCATGTGTGGGGTTTATGCCGTGCCTTGCGTGGGCTTCATGCCGTGTCTTGCAAGGGGCTTATGCCGTGTCTTCTGTGTGGTTTACGCCGTGTCTTGTTTGGGGTTTATGCTGTGTTTTGTGTGGGGTTTATCCGTGTCATGTGTGGGGTATATGCCGTGTCAAGTGTGGGGTTTATGCCGTGCCTTGTGTGAGGTTTATACCGTGTCTTGTGTGCGGTTATGCCGTGTCTTGTGTGCGGGTATTGCCATGTCTTGCGTGGGGTTTATGCCGTGTGTTGTTTGGGGTTTATGCCGTGCCTTGTGTTGGGTTTAAGCCGTGTCTTGTGTGGGGTTTATGCCGTGTCTTGTTTGGGGTTTATGCCGTGATTTGTGTGGGGTTTATGCCGTGTCTTGTGTGGGGTTATTGCCATGTCTTGCGTGGGGTTTATGCCGTGTCTTGTGTGGGGTTATTGCCATGTCTTGTGTGGGGTTTATGCCGTGTCTTGTGTGGAGTTTATGCCGTGTCTTGTGTGCGGTTTATGCCGTGCCTTGTGTGGGGTTTATGCCGTTCTTGTGTGCGGTTTATGCCGTGTCTTGTGTGGGGTTTATGCCGCGTCTTGTGTGGGGTTTATGCCGTGTCATGTGTGGGGTTTATGCAGTGTCTTGTGTGGGGTTTATGCCGCGTCTCGTGTGGGGTTTATCCCGTGTTTTGTGTGGGGTTTATGCCATGCCTTGTGTGGGTTTTATGCCGTGTCTTGTATGGGATTTATGCCGTGTCATGTGTGGGGTTTATGCCGTGCCTTGCGTGGGCTTCATGCCGTGTCTTGCAAGGGGCTTATGCCGTATCTTCTGTGGGGTTTATGCTGTGTCTTGTGTGGGGTTTATGCCGTGTTTTGTGTGGGGTTTATGCCGTGTCATGTGTGGGGTTTATGCCGTGTCAAGTGTGGGGTTTATGCCGTGCCTTGTGTGAGGTTTATACCGTGTCTTGTGTGCGGTTATGCCGTGTCTTGTGTGGGGGTATTGCCATGTCTTGCGTGGGGTTTATGCCGTGTGTTGTTTGGGGTTTATGCCGTGCCTTGTGTTTGGTTTATGCCGTGTCTTGTGTGGGGTTTATGCCGTGTCTTGTTTTGGGTTTATGCCTTGATTTGTGTGGGGTTTATGCCGTGTCTTGTGTGGGGTTATTGCCATGTCTTGCGTGGGGTTTATGCCGTGTCTTGTGTGGGGTTATTGCCATGTCTTGTGTGGTGTTTATGCCGTGTCTTGTGTGGAGTTTATGCCGTGTCTTGTGTGCGGTTTATGCCGTGCCTTTTGTGACGTTTATGCCGTTCTTGTGTGCGGTTTATGCCGTGTCTTGTGTGGGGTTATTGCCATGTCTTGCGTGGGGTTTATGCCGTGTCTTGTGTGCAGTTTATGCCGTGCCTTGTGTGAGGTTTATGCCGTGTCTTGTGTGCGGTTTATGCCGTGTCTTGTGTGGGGTTATTGCCATGTCTTGCATGGGGTTTATGCCGTGTCTTGTTGGGGGTTTATGCCGTGTCTTGTGTTGGGTTTATGCCGTGTCTTGTGTGGCGTTTATGCCGTGTCTTGTGTGGGGTTTATGCCGTGATTTGTGTGGGGTTTATGCCGTGTCTTGTGTGGGGTTTATGCCGTGTCTTGCGTGGGGTTTATGCCGTGTCTTGCGTGGGGTTTATGCCGTGTGTTGCGTGGGGTTTATGCCGTGTCTTGCGTGGGGATTTCGCCGTGTCTTGTGTGGGGTTTATGCCGTGTCATGTGTTTGGTTTATGTCGTGTCTTGTGTGGGGTTTATGCCGTGTCTTGTGTGGGGTTTATGCCGTGTCTTGTGTGGGGTTAATGCCGAGTCTTGCGTGGTGTTTATGCCGTGTTATGTGTGGGGTTTATGCCGTGTCTTGTGTGGGGTTTATGCCGTGTCTTGCGTGTGGTTTATGCCGTGTCATGTGTGGGGTTTATTCCGTAACATGTGTGGGGTTTATGCCGTGTCTTGTGTGGGGTTTATGCCGTGTCTTGTGTGGGTTTCGCCCAGGATCACCAAGCTGGCTCATCTAATCATGTTTTTTCCCAGCTGAAAGGCTCGTCATAATGTTTCGTATTGACGTTTCCAAGACTAATAACTTTATATTATTTATGCAAAGGATCGTGTTTGTGAAGCAAGTAATTTCTCTGCAGGATGATGCTGATCTCTGTGGGGATATTAAAATTGAAGAAATGTCCATACCCAACATTGTTCCATGCGTCAAAAGAGAAACACCATCTTCAGTGAGAGAAGAAGAGTCCATTTCAGGTTCCGTGTTGACGTTTAGTAATTAAGTATAACAAATTTAAAGTTTCCGCCTAATCAACACTCATTTAATATTTAGTTAGCTTATGGGTACATGTTTCGGAATTAGTACAATTCCTTCTTCAGCCCTTCATAATTCATGTTCAGGAACATCATAGACTAAAAATACTAAAAAGACCACGTCCATGTAAGAAACGTAACACACTGATATTAAAATATTATAAAAAATATTATAAGAACTGGTTGAACACTTTAAAACATGACATATTATGGACATTACATACGATAAAACATTAAAAACATTCCTGCTGTTAACAATCAAATTGATTACTAATCATTCCTATGCACATTCTTGGAAGGTATGCGCAGGTCAAATTGTGCAGTCGTTAATTTGTAAATAAAAAATAAATAAATAAATAAAAACAAAGAGCACATTACATTAGTGTTCAGGACACAAATAACTTGCTGTACTGTCAACATTTATCATTTAGCCGTGTCGATGGAAGGCGATGAGTTAGGATGTGTGACCGATGCTGGGACTCTATGTATTCCATTGATCTATGGAGGATAGAGCTTAATTCTCTTAGATCAAGCCTTAGCACAATCACATTTTATTAGTTTATTATTGTGTAATGTAGGTCGAGTATTTTACTGGTCTAGGTATACCAAATGATCAGAGATCTCAACCAATTACTGTATTCTGTCAGAGGAATGGTACGCGATCCCGCCGTGAATGAAGTAGGTGGGAGATGATCTACAATCGGCTTAAGGTGTCTTCCTTCCTTGGGTTGTCACATTAACTTAGACCATTGTAGGAATGGTAGTGCCCCCCCCCCCTCTCAATCCTGCACTTGGCTATAAGCATGAAGGTAACAAAATACTTGCAGACATGAGTAAGAGGATATTGAAGAAACAAATGGTGAAACTAAGTGCGATTGAATAAATCCACATGGAGGGTGGGTATGCAATAACTCTTAGCCTTTGTTTATAGCTAGTCACCAACGACTAGACGTTCTCGCTGAATGTTGTATTAGAAGTTGAGTTAACTATGGCCAAACAGAGGACATTGATCTTTCGCTTGAAGCTAGGAGTTGTGTGCCAGACATGAAAGAGAGATTGGGTAGGAGCACAATGATGGCATTCTAAGTCTTTCAAGCTTGCCTTCGTTGTATTTCAGTTGCACTCTTATTGTGCGCAAACACTGTATTTCTCATCATCCGCCATATGTGATGTCTCTAAGTGTGCTCATATGTTCAAGCAATTTCTATGTACTGTTTAATCAGAGTGTAATATGGTGAGTAGTGGAATTGTCTACGGCCTATGACGATGTACCATCCGAGCATTTACCTGGAATTTAAAGAGAGAAACTATGGTAAACCATTTTCAAGATGGCCGATGGTGTGGTTTATATTCACTTGCCTCTATGTTGGAAGTAGTCTGATGACATGGCCTGGAGGAACGAAAGGTTTTAACGTGCATGAGTAAGTCTGTGGCATATCATGTATTGCACTTCCAGTGGGCTAGGTATGATTACCTACAAAAACAAGAATGTCTTCCGAATAAATCCAACCAGGAGGTTTGAAAATAATCTAGGCCAGACTTAAGAAGAGAACACATGGTGATTTATGTTGGCTTGTAACATTATATTTCATCATTTTTGGCAGCCTGGATAAATGGGAAGGTGCTGGTTTTTAGTTAATAGGTCCTTTCTCTCTACCCCCAATCGCTTCAATAGCTGCTGTTGATATATAATGAGAATACTGGTTTGTCTACTGCTTGTAGTTAAAAGCATTATGTAGTGGCAATGTGAAGGTACGTTGTCTACATTACACTCACTCCATAGGACTTAATTTACTTACCCTAACTTTTCTGAAAGTTTAATAGCCTTAATCAAAAATTGTGCAGTGCTTTGTGTAAATTTCTTGTAGAATATTGTATATCTGGTGTGAGTGATTTATGTGTTCATTATCATAAGCTGAGCTGGTACAACTATTGAGGGACAGGTCACTTTTTAGTGACATGTGCAAGTATTAAGTCCTGTGGTTTAAATGGATCAAAAGCTTCGACTAGTAATATAAACTCCCCCTATACTCTTACTTCTATAATTTGTAAAATAAATGTTCTTACTTCAGTCCTTTAGCCTTCTTCTTTAGAGCATTGTGTTACATATTTTCTATCATCTATAGATTTAATAAACGTATAAAGGAGTGATGGCTTTGATAAGTTTCACAACTGGCGGAGACTTGCATATTGCAGTAATATATAATGGAGATTAAGAAAGTAATCTCAGTCAGTTGTGGAGCTTATCTTTGGTTGAGCTGTGTTGTAATGTTTCATAATTGATTATCAATTAAGTAGATGTGTAAGATGATCACAAAATATATTAATAATTCATTCTTGTTACTAGGATACAAGAGAAGAAACCCGGAATTAAGAGAATGATGCAAGCAGAAATCATCTAAATGAGTAAGTGGAAAACATTCTAAGGAATTGAATCCTTTCTGTTTTATGCATGCAAACTAAAAATGTTGCATGTGAATAAGCTTTGTGGGCAAAATCATCAATCCCCTTATTATATCGTTAATTGAACATAATTGTATTTAGCCTATTTTCATTTATGAAAGAATAGGCTTATGATATCACCTTTTGTCCGTGTGTCTGTCTGTGTGTGCGTGTGTGATGGATTTTTGTATACCCCCCTAAAAACTTCTAAACGGCCGGTACGATAGCACTATTCCGGGCGACCCTGACCGTGCCCTTCAAATTTTATTACGTCTCACCAATCCAACATGGCGGCTGTGCGAAATATTTCACCAGCATTCGATATCTCCGAAACTATTACCGATATCACCCTGGAATTTTGTACGGTGATAGGGGAACTACTAGAAGTTCACTTATGTGACTTTTGAAAACCTGATAATTACAAAACCAACATGGCGGCCAACCGAATTTGCGACTTTTAAATAGACGTTTCTTGCGATTTAACCAACCAAACGCAATGAAACTTGGTACAGTATAAGTTTAAACGCATTGTAATTCACCGACATCTAACTTCGTTCAATTGTTTACATAACCTCAAGATGGCGGCTGTGCGAAATATTTCACCGTCATTCTGTATCTCTGAAACTATTAACGGTATCACTATGAAATTTTGTTCGGAGATAAAGGGCACTACTGGAAGTTCATCTATGAGACTTTCAAAAACTGGTTAACTACAAAATGGGCTTGGCGGCCAAGCGAATTTGAAAGTTTTAAATAGACTTTTCTCGTGATTTAATGATCCAAACGCAATTAAACTTCATACAGGAAATGTTTATACACATTGTAATGCACTGATATCTAATTTATTTCAATTGTTTACGTAACCTCAAGATGGCGGCTGTGCGAATTTAGAAAAATAAGTTTTTATTTCTTGTGTTCTAATAATGCTATTGAAATCAACATTTGCATAATGAATGTACACAATAATCATCATCTAATAGTACATAACTCTATGGCCTACATATATTAAAATCCGACATGGCGACCATCCGAAATATTTAGACGGTTCTCAATATCTAATATTCTATTACAGCAATCCAACTGAAATTTTGTAAGTTTATAGAGACTTTAAGCATACGTACACCTATGGGACGTTCAATAACTTGGCGAGCACAAATCCAACATGGCTGCGACGCGAAATTTAAATATTCAAATGGACGTTTCCTGCTTTTTAACCATCCGAGCGCAGTGAATCTTGATACGGTATATACTTATACAAGTTTTAATCGACTGGCATCTAATTCATTTAAATTATTTTCATAACCACAAGATGGCGGGTGAACTAACTTTTTAAATCCCGCTTTTATTTCTTGTGTCCTAATCATGTGATTGAAGTTTGAATAAAACACCTAGACAATAATCTTCATGTAATCTTGTCTTATCTTATACTAGCTGAAGTACCCGTGCTTCGCCACGCGTCATAAATAAATTAAAATGTGAAGGTGACAGTTAATACAGGGGATAGGCGAGGTGCTGCGCAGAGGGAGATTAAGGATTGAACATTTTGTCCAACTACACCGCTCGGCGTTGACCGTGTTAATAGCACAAATTTAGGTTTTACCCGCTAACGGTTGGAGATACCTTTCGGATAGAAAATGTAATTTTAAACCTCGTATATGCCACCAAAAGTTTGCTATTTCTTAGTGTTCTCTTTTTATTTGAAATGGAAATATGAAAGTTTTAAACCAAAGGGTGTAGTGACGTCACTAAAATGGTCGCCATCTTTAAATAATGCAAAGTATTGAAATCAAAATTAACCAATATGTTAACCAGGTAAATCAGCTACTTCCATGTAAAATTCATGTAAATCGGACCAGTGGTACTTGCGTGATTGAGTAATACACAGACACACACCATCTCATTTTTAGCCTCGCTTCGCTCGCGTCATAGTCGTGTCATATTGTTATTCAATGAAATGCAGGTTTAATCCCGTTAACACCCCTTTAGAACCTGAATATCCAAAAATCCCTCCTTAGTAGACGTTTTCGACACACAACACACATAGCCCCAAAATATCATTCTGCTAACATGTAATAGTTTGGGTTGGTCGATGAGAGTGAACATCCAAAAATCCTTCCTTAGTGGACGTTTTCTTCCAGAATTTCACCCCTCCCCATAGGCCCCTTAAATTGGATTTATGAAAAAACGGTCGAACACCTATTTATTTTATTTATTTATTTATTTATTTTTAAGCTGATTGATTTCCTCCGAGTTTTAAACTCCTCGCCTATGTCGTTTAAGAGATACACGCTCCGTTAAGAATCTTTCAACCCCCACTTTTCATCCCTTTCACCTCATAATATACACTACATCGAAAAACCATTAGACATGTGTCAGCTTATTTTTAATGATTAGTATATATGCCAAGTATCACATCCCCAAAAGTAACCACTCGTGAGATATTGTTATTCAATGAAATGCACGTTTACCCCCCCCCCCCCTCTTAACACCTATTTAGAACCTGAATATTCAAAACTCTTTCCTTAGTGGACGTTTTCGACATACAACGAACATATCCCCAAAATTTCATGTTTCTAACTTCAATAACTTCGGCTTCGCAATGATGAGTGAGTGAGTGAGTCAGGACATTTCCTTTCATTTATTTTTGATAATTTCACCCCTCCCCATGAACCCCTTAAATTGGATTTATGAATCAAACGGCCGAACACCTATTTATTTTTTAAAGCTGTTTTCGCCCTGAGTTTGATGAGGGAGTAAGTGAGTCAGTTAGGACACCTCCTTTCCTGTTTTTTTCCGCCAGAATTTCACCCCTCTAAGTTTATATACCGAATATCACATCCCCAAAGAAACAACTCTTGAGATATTGTTATTCAATGAAATGCAGGTTTAACCCCCTTAAGACCCCTTTAGAGCCTGAATATCCAAAAATCCTCCCTAAGTGCACGGTTTTGACATACAACGAACATATCCCCAAAATGCCATGTTTCCGACTTCAATATTTTTGGCTGGGCGATGATGAGTGAGTGAATGAGAATTTCACCCCTCCCGATGAACCCCTTCAATTTGATTGATAAAAAAAACTGTCGAATAGCTATTTACTTACTTTAAAGAAGTTTTTCCCCCTGAGTTTGATGAGTGAGTCAGTCAGTCAATCAGTTAGGACACATTCTTTCCTGTCCCCCCCCCCAGAATTTCACCCCTCCCCATGGGCCCCTTAAATTGGATTTATGAAAAAAACGGTCAAACACATATTTACTTACCTTCATGCTGATTTTTTCCGCTGAGTTTCAAACTCCTCGCCTATGTCGTTTAAGAGATACACGCTCCGTTAGGAATCTTTCAATCCCCACTTTTCACCCCCTTTCACCTCATAATATACACCACATCGAAAAACCCTCAGACTCGTGTCTTCTTATGATGAGTTTATGTGCCGAGTATCACATCCCCCAATGAAACCAATCGGGAGATATTGCTATTCAATGAAATGCAGGTCTACCCCCTTAACACCCCTTTAGAACCTGAATATACAAAAATCCTCTCTTTTTGGGCATTTGTGGCCCTTGTAGAAGCAGCATACCAAATTTCATTCCAATCCGTTCGGTGGTTTCTGAGGTTTCGTGATGAATGAATGAATGAGTGAGTGAGTGAGTGACTGGTATTTGACAAATATATAGTAGAAGATAGTGTCAAGTCTTTGTTATGCTAAACTCGGTTGACAGTGCTGTGTGAGTGGGTGAGTAACTAACGGGATTTCAAGTAAAGATGCTCATTTTCTATACCGGTAGTGCAGAGCGCAACTGGCATCCAAACGGCCGTGTCTCGACTTGAGCTATGTTGCCATGGAAACTATCTATCTTGCCATTCCTTCATGAGTATATTTTATGATTTGATTAGCCTGTGCTTCAGTGCAAAAGGGTCGAAATCAGAAGAATGTAGCCAGCGGTTCCTTCTGGGTCATAAACTATGTGTATGCAAAATTTGGTTGAGATTGGTGGAACGGTGTAGATTTGTATACGGAACCAACTCACCCACCCACATACATACATACATACAGACTTTCACTTTTATATATAAGATATATATATATATATATAAAGGAATGTCTGTCTGTTCGTCTTTTATGCGTTGATAAACCATTCATCCGATTGCGATCAAATTTTGGTGAGTTGTTGTACACACTTTCGGGATGTTCATAGGCATAGTTATTCCATTTCACAATATAGAGCGCACGAGTAGTTTAAACAAATGTCTAATTGCGATGCCTTCATATACAATTCATCCGATTGCGATCAAATTTTGGTGAGTTGTTGTGCACAGGCCCGAAAAATTTATAGGCGTAGTAAAACAAATTTACTATAGATGGCGCGCGAGTAGCTTCAACAAAATGGCGTGCGTTTGTTTCAAGAAAGTCCCACATGCGTTCATATACCATTCATCCCATTGCGATCAAACTTGGGTGAGATGTTGTGTACACTTCAGGTAAGGTTTCTGGTTTAGTAAATCCACTTAACAATAGGTAGCTCACGAGTAGATTCAACAAATGAGCGACGACGGGTGAAGCGTTTCAACCAAGTCCTGTATGCGTTCACATACTATTCGTCTGATAGCGATGAAACTTGGGTGAGATGTAGTGTACACTTCAGGGAAGGTTTCTGGCTTAGGAAATACATTTAAAAATAGGTAGCGCACGAGTAAATTCAACAAATGAGCAACGACGGGCGAAGCGTTTCAAAAAAGTCCTGTATGCGTTCACATACCATTCTTCCGATAGCGATGAAATTTGGGTGAGAGGTTGTGTACACTACAGGCAAGGTTTCTGGCTTAGTAAATCCATGTTATAATAGCATATGAGTATATTCAACAAATGAGCGACGACGCGCGAAGCGTTTCAACAAAGTCCCGCATGCGTTCATATACTATTCGTCTGATAGTAATGGATCTTGGGTGAGATGTTGTGTACACTTCAGGGAAGGTTTCTGGGTTAGTAAATCCACTTTACAATAGGTAACGCACAAGTAGATTAAACAAATGAGCGGTGACGCGCGAAGTGTTTCAACTTTTTCCCGTATGCGTTCATATACTATTCGTCTGATAGCGACTACACTTGGGTGAGTTGTTGTGTACGCTCCATTGAAATTTCCAGGCTTAGTAACTCCATTTTACAATAGGTAGAGCACAATTAGATTCAACAAATGAGCGAAGACGTGCGAACCGTTTCAACGAAGTCCCGTATGCGTTCATATACAATTCGTCCGATTGCAATGAAACTTGGGTGAGATGTTGTATACACATCACAGAAGGTTTCTGGCTTAGTACATCCACTTTACAATAGGTATCACATAAGTAGATTCAACAAATGAGCGACGGCACGCGAATCGCTTAAACAAAGTCCCGTATGCGTTCATATGCCATTCATCCGATTGGTATGAAACTTTGGTTTAATTGTTGTGTACACTCCGGGAAAGGTTTCGAACTTAGTAAACCGTTTTTACAATAGGTAGCGCACGAGTAGATTCAACAAATGAGTAACGGCACGCGTATCGATTAAAAAATTTCCGTATGCGTTCATATACCATTCATTTGATTGCAATGAAATTTGGTAAAATGTTGTTTCCACTCCCGCAATGATTCCTGATTTAGTAAATCCATTTTACAATTGGTAGCGCACGTGTAGATTCAATTATTGAACGCCAGTGCGTGAATCCTTTCAACCAAATCCCGTATGCGCTCATATACCATTCATCCGATTATGATAAAATTTTGGTGAGTTGAGTACATTCCTGCGAAGGTGTATGAATTAGTAAATCTGTTTTTAAATGGGTGGCGTACAAGTAGATTCAACAAATGAGTGACGGCGTGCGAATCGCTTAAACAAAATCCCGTATGCGTTCATATGGCATTCATCCGATTGCAATGAAACGCTCATGAGTTTTTGCGTACACGCCAGGAAAAGTTTTGGACATAGTAAATCCATTTTACAATAGGTAGCGTACGAGTATATTCAACAAATGGGTGACAGCGCTCGAATCGTTTCGACAAAGTCCCGTATGCATTCATATACCTTTCATTTAATTGCAATGAAACTTTGGTGAGTTGTAGAGCACGCTGCCATTATTTTTTTCGAGATCGTTAATCAATTTTACAATAGTTTAGAGGTGGTTAATGGAAAAAGAAAGAAATATTGGGAATCCCAAAGCGCTTCAACAAACAAAGTTACAACGCCAACACTTTCTTTGATTGGTATTGCAACGCATGCCGGGTACAGCTAGTATATATATAAAAAGGAATGTCGTGTCTGTTCGTCTTTTATGCGTTCATAAACCATTCATCCGATTGCGATCAAATTTTGGTGAGTTGTTGTACACACTTCCGGGAGGTTTATATGCATATTTGATCCATTTCACAATAGATAGCACGGGAGTAGTTTAAACAAAATGATTGATGCGCTCATATACAATTCATCCGATTGCGATCAAATGTTGGTGAGTTGTAGTGCACACTCGCGATAAATTTATAGGCGTATTAAATGAAATTTACAATAGATGGCATGTGAGTAGCTTCACCAAAATGGCGTGCGATTCGTTTCAAAAAAGTCACACATGCATTCATATATCATTGATCGTATTGCGATGAAACTAGGGTGAGATGTTGTGTACACTTCAGGGAAGGTTTCTGGCTGAGTACATGCATTTTAAAGTAGGTAGCGCATGAGTAGATTCATCTTATGAGCGACGCCACGAGAATCGTTTCAACAAAGTACTGTATGCGTTCATATGCCATTCATCAGATTGCGATGAAACTTTGATGAATTATTGTGTATAAGCCAAGGAAGGTTTTCGACTTAGCAACTCCAATTTTTTAAATTTTGCGAACAAGTAGATGCAACAAATGAGTGACGACGCGTGAAGCGCTCCAACGATATCCTGTATGCGTTCATATAACATTCATCGATTGCGATGAAACTTTGATGAGTTGTTGTGCACACTCCAGGGATAATTATAGGCCAAGTAATTTACAATAGATAGCGTGCGAGTAGTTTAAACACATGAGTGATGGCGTTACGTTCATACACAAGTCATCCGATTGCGATCAAATTTTGGTGCGTTGTTGTGCACACTCCCGGGAAAGTTATAGGCATAGTAAACCCAATATGCAATAGATAGCTTGCGAGAAGCTTCAACAAAAATGCGTGCGATTTGTTTCAAAAAATTCCCACATGCGTTCATATACCATTCATCCGATTGCCATGTAACTTTGGTGAATTTGAGTACACTCCAAGGAAGGTTTCAGGCTTAGTAAATATGTTTTACAATTGGTAGCGTATGAGTAGATTCAAAAAATGTGTGACGGAACGCGAATCGTTTAAACAAAATCCCGCATGCGTTTATATGCCATTCATCCGATTGCCATGAAACTTTGATTTGTTGTTGTGTACACGCCAGGGAAGGTCTTCAACTTAGTAAATCCATTTTACAATATTAGTTGAGCACTAGTAGATTCAACAAATGAGCGACGACGTGCGAAGCGTTTCAAAAAATGCCTGTATGCGTTCATATACCATTCGTCCGATAGCGATGAAACTTGGTTGAGATGTTGTGTACACTCCTGGGAAGGTTTCTGGCTTAGAACATGCATTTTAAAATAGGTAGCGCACGAGTAGATTCATCTTATGGGCGACGGCACGCGAATCGTTTGAACAAAGTCCCGTATGCGTTCATATAACATTCATCCGAGTGCGATGAAACTTTGAAGAATTGTTGTTTACACTCCAGGATGGGCTTCTGGCTTAGTATATGCAAGTAAAAATGTAGACTTTCACGACCGGCGTTGAAATAGGAATCTCCGTTTCGCGGGCTTATAGGTCGTGTTCCAAGGACATTTTGTCGTCCTGACGTTTCGCTGAATACTGCGTTCAGCATGTTCACAGGTTACATAAAGCGAGGTAAAACAAGTAAACAGAAGATATATAAATAGTCAACAACCCACACATAGAGGCTACCATAGCAACGGCGTACCACATAAAAGTAATGCATCAAGGACAGGGCTGCTCGTCTGTTGCATCTTCTCGTCTACGACGGTCAATAAGGGCAGGCTTGAGGGGATTAAGGACTGGAAGCCAAGCTCTGTTCACACGTTCTGCTTCCTCCTTAAGATTGAAGCTGTTAGTATGCTTCAGGATTTCAATGGCCTCCCTTTGTAGCCTGGCATGATAAGACACCGTGGTGGACAGAACTTCGGTGTCTCCATATCTTATATCGTGACCTGCAAGTAGCGAGTGTGCTGCTACAGTGGATTTATCTGTTTGTCCCAGCCGGCTGTGTCGTTCGTGCTCCTTGAGGCGAGTGGCAATACTTCTTTTCGTTGTTCCAATATATACTTGGCCACAATCACACGGGATTTTATAAACCCCTGCCGCGGTATGAGGATGTCGCTTATCTTTAGCGGACCTAAACATGTCCTTAATTTTTCGTGTAGGCCTGTATATGGTCTTTATATCATGGGACTCGAGTAGCCTCCCTATTCTGTCCGTGACCTTTTTTATATATGGAAGAAAAGCTCTATCCAGGGGCTGCTTGTCTCCAATTACCCTTGTAGTTGGACGTCTCGGATGGAGTGCTCGCTGGATATCTTTCTGGCTGTACCCATTCGCGCAAAAGGCCTCGTTGAGGTGTTCAATTTCTTGTTGTAGGCACTGCTTATCACAAATTCTTTTAGCGCGGTCAGCCAGTGTTTTTATAACTCCGTATTTCTGTCGTGGGTGGTGGTTGGACGTCTTATGTAGATATCGGTCAGTATGGGTCGGCTTACGGTAAACTGTATGTCCCAAAGTTAGATCAGCGGTCTTCGTTACCATAACGTCGAGAAACGCGATTTTCTGTTCATTTTCTAACTCCATGGTAAACTGAATGTTCGAGTTCTGGCTGTTAAGATGTTGTAAAAACAGATTTAATTGATCTTTACCATGGCCCCATATTACAAAGGTATCGTCCACGTATCGTAGCCACACTTTAGGTTTCAAAGGTGCGGTCTCTAGTGCTATTTGTTCAAATTGTTCCATGAAGAAATTCGCGATCACCGGACTAAGGGGACTGCCCATGGCGACGCCATCAATTTGTTCATAGAAATCACCCTTCCACAGGAAATAGCTAGCGGTGAGGCAGTGGCGGAATAAGGCGGTGATATCATCAGGAAAAATCCGTGCGATGTACTCCAGGGCTACCTTTATAGGTACTTTCGTGAAAAGAGAGACCACGTCAAAACTTACTAGTAAGTCACCAGCTTCCAGTTGAATAGTTTTCAATTTTTCAATGAAATGGCCGGAATCTTTGACGAACGACTGTGTACCGCCGATATGTTGTTGAAGTAAGGTAGCTAAATGTTTGGCAATGCTATAAGTTGGTGATCCAATAGCACTCACGATAGGACGAAGAGGAACATTATCTTTGTGTATTTTAGGTAAACCATAAAGTCTTGGTGGTAAAGCTTCACTTCTGGTGGTTACCTTCTTTACGTTTTCAGGTAGCGAAGATACCTTGATCAGGCCGTTTGTTTCACGAAGAATCCGGTTGGTACGATCTCTCAGTAGTTTGCGGTAGGTACCCGGGTCTAAAAGTTCCAAAACCTTGGCAGTGTAGTCGTTCATGTCCAAGATAACCGTTGCGTTCCCTTTGTCTGCAGGAAGAATGATTATGCTCTCGTCCATGTTGAGAGTCTTTATAGCCTTTCTCTCCTGAGGTGTGAGGTTACTCTGCGGTGCCGGTGCCTTCTTGATTATACGTGAGGCTTCATGACGAATTTCATCTGCTTGTTCAGATGGTAGCTCACGGATTGCCGCTTCAATATTGGCGACAATGTCTTCCACGGGAATCAAAGGAGGGGTCACTGCGTAATTTCCTCCTTTCGCTAGTATAGAGATTTCCCACTCTGACAGGTGGCGATTGGTCAGGTTAACAATTGTCCGTGAGATGTCCAGCGTAGGCGCAGGTACCGGCGCGGGTTGGTCTCTCTGTAACCGCTCAAACTTTTTCTTCTGCCGGATGCTAGACTGTTCAAATGTTGAACGCATAGAGTAGAAGGTGATGCGATCTACATTTTCCCAGTCCTGATATGAGAGTGTGCTGCTGATGCGGTAGTGCAGCTGTAAGAGTGCCTGATCTGTAGTAGCGAGCCCCTTACGTGCAAAGCTTATGCGTTCACGTAATAGCGAACGTTCAGTTCGATCATATATTCTATGGGCCCTAGCTGAGGTTAGTGGTCTCTTCTTTTTAATAAACTTGGGAATCATACCTGTGTCTCGGCATCGAAGAAGAAACGCGAGTGATGACAGAAGTTGCGACTTTTTCTTCCTTAACCTCTCGAAGCGACGAACTAAGTGTGATATTTCCTCCCCGTAGAGGCGAATTAAGTAAAAATGTAGACTTTCACTACCGGCGTTGAAATAGGAATCTCCGTTTCGCGGGCTTATAGGTCGTGTTCCAAGGACATTTTGTCGTCCTGACGTTTCGCTGAATACTGCGTTCAGCATGTTCACAGGTTACATAAAGCGAGGTAAAACAAGTAAACAGAAGATATATAAATAGTCAACAACCCACACATAGAGGCTACCATAGCAACGGCGTACCACATAAAAGTAATGCATCAAGGACAGGGCTGCTCGTCTGTTGCATCTTCTCGTCTACGACGGTCAATAAGGGCAGGCTTGAGGGGATTAAGGACTGGAAGCCAAGCTCTGTTCACACGTTCTGCTTCCTCCTTAAGATTGAAGCTGTTAGTATGCTTCAGGATTTCAATGGCCTCCCTTTGTAGCCTGGCATGATAAGACACCGTGGTGGACAGAACTTCGGTGTCTCCATATCTTATATCGTGACCTGCAAGTAGCGAGTGTGCTGCTACAGTGGATTTATCTGTTTGTCCCAGCCGGCTGTGTCGTTCGTGCTCCTTGAGGCGAGTGGCAATACTTCTTTTCGTTGTTCCAATATATACTTGGCCACAATCACACGAGATTTTATAAACCCCTGCCGCGGTATGAGGATGTCGCTTATCTTTAGCGGACCTAAACATGTCCTTAATTTTTCGTGTAGGCCTGTATATGGTCTTTATATCATGGGACTCGAGTAGCCTCCCTATTCTGTCCGTGACCTTTTTTATATATGGAAGAAAAGCTCTATCCAGGGGCTGCTTGTCTCCAATTACCCTTGTAGTTGGACGTCTCGGATGGAGTGCTCGCTGGATATCTTTCTGGCTGTACCCATTCGCGCAAAAGGCCTCGTTGAGGTGTTCAATTTCTTGTTGTAGGCACTGCTTATCACAAATTCTTTTAGCGCGGTCAGCCAGTGTTTTTATAACTCCGTATTTCTGTCGTGGGTGGTGGTTGGACGTCTTATGTAGATATCGGTCAGTATGGGTCGGCTTACGGTAAACTGTATGTCCCAAAGTTAGATCAGCGGTCTTCGTTACCATAACGTCGAGAAACGCGATTTTCTGTTCATTTTCTAACTCCATGGTAAACTGAATGTTCGAGTTCTGGCTGTTAAGATGTTGTAAAAACAGATTTAATTGATCTTTACCATGGCCCCATATTACAAAGGTATCGTCCACGTATCGTAGCCACACTTTAGGTTTCAAAGGTGCGGTCTCTAGTGCTATTTGTTCAAATTGTTCCATGAAGAAATTCGCGATCACCGGACTAAGGGGACTGCCCATGGCGACGCCATCAATTTGTTCATAGAAATCACCCTTCCACAGGAAATAGCTAGCGGTGAGGCAGTGGCGGAATAAGGCGGTGTTATCATCAGGAAAAATCCGTGCGATGTATTCCAGGGCTACCTTTATAGGTACTTTCGTGAAAAGAGAGACCACGTCAAAACTTACTAGTAAGTCACCAGCTTCTAGTTGAATAGTTTTCAATTTTTCAATGAAATGGCCGGAATCTTTGACGAACGACTGTGTACCGCCGATATGTTGTTGAAGTAAGGTAGCTAAATGTTTGGCAATGCTATAAGTTGGTGATCCAATAGCACTCACGATAGGACGAAGAGGAACATTATCTTTGTGTATTTTAGGTAAACCATAAAGTCTTGGTGGTAAAGCTTCACTTCTGGTGGTTACCTTCTTTACGTTTTCAGGTAGCGAAGATACCTTGATCAGGCCGTTTGTTTCACGAAGAATCCGGTTGGTAGGATCTCTCAGTAGTTTGCGGTAGGTACCCGGGTCTAAAAGTTCCAAAACCTTGGCAGTGTAGTCGTTCATGTCCAAGATAACCGTTGCGTTCCCTTTGTCTGCAGGAAGAATGATTATGCTCTCGTCCATGTTGAGAGTCTTTATAGCCTTTCTCTCCTGAGGTGTGAGGTTACTCTGCGGTGCCGGTGCCTTCTTGATTATACGTGAGGCTTCATGACGAATTTCATCTGCTTGTTCAGATGGTAGCTCACGGATTGCCGCTTCAATATTGGCGACAATGTCTTCCACGGGAATCAAAGGAGGGGTCACTGCGTAATTTCCTCCTTTCGCTAGTATAGAGATTTCCCACTCTGACAGGTGGCGATTGGTCAGGTTAACAATTGTCCGTGAGATGTCCAGCGTAGGCGCAGGTACCGGCGCGGGTTGGTCTCTCTGTAACCGCTCAAACTTTTTCTTCTGCCGGATGCTAGACTGTTCAAATGTTGAACGCATAGAGTAGAAGGTGATGCGATCTACATTTTCCCAGTCCTGATATGAGAGTGTGCTGCTGATGCGGTAGTGCAGCTGTAAGAGTGCCTGATCTGTAGTAGCGAGCCCCTTACGTGCAAAGCTTATGCGTTCACGTAATAGCGAACGTTCAGTTCGATCATATATTCTATGGGCCCTAGCTGAGGTTAGTGGTCTCTTCATTTTAATAAACTTGGGAATCATACCTGTGTCTCGGCATCGAAGAAGAAACGCGAGTGATGACAGAAGTTGCGACTTTTTCTTCCTTAACCTCTCGAAGCGACGAACTAAGTGTGATATTTCCTCCCCGTAGAGGCGAATTAAGTAAAAATGTAGACTTTCACGACCGGCGTTGAAATAGGAATCTCCGTTTCGCGGGCTTATAGGTCGTGTTCCAAGGACATTTTGTCGTCCTGACGTTTCGCTGAATACTGCGTTCAGCATGTTCACAGGTTACATAAAGCGAGGTAAAACAAGTAAACAGAAGATATATAAATAGTCAACAACCCACACATAGAGGCTACCATAGCAACGGCGTACCACATAAAAGTAATGCATCAAGGACAGGGCTGCTCGTCTGTTGCATCTTCTCGTCTACGACGGTCAATAAGGGCAGGCTTGAGGGGATTAAGGACTGGAAGCCAAGCTCTGTTCACACGTTCTGCTTCCTCCTTAAGATTGAAGCTGTTAGTATGCTTCAGGATTTCAATGGCCTCCCTTTGTAGCCTGGCATGATAAGACACCGTGGTGGACAGAACTTCGGTGTCTCCATATCTTATATCGTGACCTGCAAGTAGCGAGTGTGCTGCTACAGTGGATTTATCTGTTTGTCCCAGCCGGCTGTGTCGTTCGTGCTCCTTGAGGCGAGTGGCAATACTTCTTTTCGTTGTTCCAATATATACTTGGCCACAATCACACGGGATTTTATAAACCCCTGCCGCGGTATGAGGATGTCGCTTATCTTTAGCGGACCTAAACATGTCCTTAATTTTTCGTGTAGGCCTGTATATGGTCTTTATATCATGGGACTCGAGTAGCCTCCCTATTCTGTCCGTGACCTTTTTTATATATGGAAGAAAAGCTCTAGCCAGGGGCTGCTTGTCTCCAATTACCCTTGTAGTTGGACGTCTCGGATGGAGTGCTCGCTGGATATCTTTCTGGCTGTACCCATTCGCGCAAAAGGCCTCGTTGAGGTGTTCAATTTCTTGTTGTAGGCACTGCTTATCACAAATTCTTTTAGCGCGGTCAGCCAGTGTTTTTATAACTCCGTATTTCTGTCGTGGGTGGTGGTTGGACGTCTTATGTAGATATCGGTCAGTATGGGTCGGCTTACGGTAAACTGTATGTCCCAAAGTTAGATCAGCGGTCTTCGTTACCATAACGTCGAGAAACGCGATTTTCTGTTCATTTTCTAACTCCATGGTAAACTGAATGTTCGAGTTCTGGCTGTTAAGATGTTGTAAAAACAGATTTAATTGATCTTTACCATGGCCCCATATTACAAAGGTATCGTCCACGTATCGTAGCCACACTTTAGGTTTCAAAGGTGCGGTCTCTAGTGCTATTTGTTCAAATTGTTCCATGAAGAAATTCGCGATCACCGGACTAAGGGGACTGCCCATGGCGACGCCATCAATTTGTTCATAGAAATCACCCTTCCACAGGAAATAGCTAGCGGTGAGGCAGTGGCGGAATAAGGCGGTGATATCATCAGGAAAAATCCGTGCGATGTACTCCAGGGCTACCTTTATAGGTACTTTCGTGAAAAGAGAGACCACGTCAAAACTTACTAGTAAGTCACCAGCTTCTAGTTGAATAGTTTTCAATTTTTCAATGAAATGGCCGGAATCTTTGACGAACGACTGTGTACCGCCGATATGTTGTTGAAGTAAGGTAGCTAAATGTTTGGCAATGCTATAAGTTGGTGATCCAATAGCACTCACGATAGGACGAAGAGGAACATTATCTTTGTGTATTTTAGGTAAACCATAAAGTCTTGGTGGTAAAGCTTCACTTCTGGTGGTTACCTTCTTTACGTTTTCAGGTAGCGAAGATACCTTGATCAGGCCGTTTGTTTCACGAAGAATCCGGTTGGTAGGATCTCTCAGTAGTTTGCGGTAGGTACCCGGGTCTAAAAGTTCCAAAACCTTGGCAGTGTAGTCGTTCATGTCCAAGATAACCGTTGCGTTCCCTTTGTCTGCAGGAAGAATGATTATGCTCTCGTCCATGTTGAGAGTCTTTATAGCCTTTCTCTCCTGAGGTGTGAGGTTACTCTGCGGTGCCGGTGCCTTCTTGATTATACGTGAGGCTTCATGACGAATTTCATCTGCTTGTTCAGATGGTAGCTCACGGATTGCCGCTTCAATATTGGCGACAATGTCTTCCACGGGAATCAAAGGAGGGGTCACTGCGTAATTTCCTCCTTTCGCTAGTATAGAGATTTCCCACTCTGACAGGTGGCGATTGGTCAGGTTAACAATTGTCCGTGAGATGTCCAGCGTAGGCGCAGGTACCGGCGCGGGTTGGTCTCTCTGTAACCGCTCAAACTTTTTCTTCTGCCGGATGCTAGACTGTTCAAATGTTGAACGCATAGAGTAGAAGGTGATGCGATCTACATTTTCCCAGTCCTGATATGAGAGTGTGCTGCTGATGCGGTAGTGCAGCTGTAAGAGTGCCTGATCTGTAGTAGCGAGCCCCTTACGTGCAAAGCTTATGCGTTCACGTAATAGCGAACGTTCAGTTCGATCATATATTATATGGGCCCTAGCTGAGGTTAGTGGTCTCTTCATTTTAATAAACTTGGGAATCATACCTGTGTCTCGGCATCGAAGAAGAAACGCGAGTGATGACAGAAGTTGCGACTTTTTCTTCCTTAACCTCTCGAAGCGACGAACTAAGTGTGATATTTCCTCCCCGTAGAGGCGAATTAAGTAAAAATGTAGACTTTCACGACCGGCGTTGAAATAGGAATCTCCGTTTCGCGGGCTTATAGGTCGTGTTCCAAGGACATTTTGTCGTCCTGACGTTTCGCTGAATACTGCGTTCAGCATGTTCACAGGTTACATAAAGCGAGGTAAAACAAGTAAACAGAAGATATATAAATAGTCAACAACCCACACATAGAGGCTACCATAGCAACGGCGTACCACATAAAAGTAATGCATCAAGGACAGGGCTGCTCGTCTGTTGCATCTTCTCGTCTACGACGGTCAATAAGGGCAGGCTTGAGGGGATTAAGGACTGGAAGCCAAGCTCTGTTCACACGTTCTGCTTCCTCCTTAAGATTGAAGCTGTTAGTATGCTTCAGGATTTCAATGGCCTCCCTTTGTAGCCTGGCATGATAAGACACCGTGGTGGACAGAACTTCGGTGTCTCCATATCTTATATCGTGACCTGCAAGTAGCGAGTGTGCTGCTACAGTGGATTTATCTGTTTGTCCCAGCCGGCTGTGTCGTTCGTGCTCCTTGAGGCGAGTGGCAATACTTATTTTCGTTGTTCCAATATATACTTGGCCACA
Organism: Meconema thalassinum; assembly: GCA_946902985.2. Taxonomy (NCBI): domain Eukaryota; kingdom Metazoa; phylum Arthropoda; class Insecta; order Orthoptera; family Tettigoniidae; genus Meconema; species Meconema thalassinum. The sequence continues at coordinate 438,996,544 of OX336394.1, read as the reverse complement.
ATCACACGGGATTTTATAAACCCCTGCCGCGGTATGAGGATGTCGCTTATCTTTAGCGGACCTAAACATGTCCTTAATTTTTCGTGTAGGCCTGTATATGGTCTTTATATCATGGGACTCGAGTAGCCTCCCTATTCTGTCCGTGACCTTTTTTATATATGGAAGAAAAGCTCTATCCAGGGGCTGCTTGTCTCCAATTACCCTTGTAGTTGGACGTCTCGGATGGAGTGCTCGCTGGATATCTTTCTGGCTGTACCCATTCGCGCAAAAGGCCTCGTTGAGGTGTTCAATTTCTTGTTGTAGGCACTGCTTATCACAAATTCTTTTAGCGCGGTCAGCCAGTGTTTTTATAACTCCGTATTTCTGTCGTGGGTGGTGGTTGGACGTCTTATGTAGATATCGGTCAGTATGGGTCGGCTTACGGTAAACTGTATGTCCCAAAGTTAGATCAGCGGTCTTCGTTACCATAACGTCGAGAAACGCGATTTTCTGTTCATTTTCTAACTCCATGGTAAACTGAATGTTCGAGTTCTGGCTGTTAAGATGTTGTAAAAACAGATTTAATTGATCTTTACCATGGCCCCATATTACAAAGGTATCGTCCACGTATCGTAGCCACACTTTAGGTTTCAAAGGTGCGGTCTCTAGTGCTATTTGTTCAAATTGTTCCATGAAGAAATTCGCGATCACCGGACTAAGGGGACTGCCCATGGCGACGCCATCAATTTGTTCATAGAAATCACCCTTCCACAGGAAATAGCTAGCGGTGAGGCAGTGGCGGAATAAGGCGGTGATATCATCAGGAAAAATCCGTGCGATGTACTCCAGGGCTACCTTTATAGGTACTTTCGTGAAAAGAGAGACCACGTCAAAACTTACTAGTAAGTCACCAGCTTCTAGTTGAATAGTTTTCAATTTTTCAATGAAATGGCCGGAATCTTTGACGAACGACTGTGTACCGCCGATATGTTGTTGAAGTAAGATAGCTAAATGTTTGGCAATGCTATAAGTTGGTGATCCAATAGCACTCACGATAGGACGAAGAGGAACATTATCTTTGTGTATTTTAGGTAAACCATAAAGTCTTGGTGGTAAAGCTTCACTTCTGGTGGTTACCTTCTTTACGTTTTCAGGTAGCGAAGATACCTTGATCAGGCCGTTTGTTTCACGAAGAATCCGGTTGGTAGGATCTCTCAGTAGTTTGCGGTAGGTACCCGGGTCTAAAAGTTCCAAAACCTTGGCAGTGTAGTCGTTCATGTCCAAGATAACCGTTGCGTTCCCTTTGTCTGCAGGAAGAATGATTATGCTCTCGTCCATGTTGAGAGTCTTTATAGCCTTTCTCTCCTGAGGTGTGAGGTTACTCTGCGGTGCCGGTGCCTTCTTGATTATACGTGAGGCTTCATGACGAATTTCATCTGCTTGTTCAGATGGTAGCTCACGGATTGCCGCTTCAATATTGGCGACAATGTCTTCCACGGGAATCAAAGGAGGGGTCACTGCGTAATTTCCTCCTTTCGCTAGTATAGAGATTTCCCACTCTGACAGGTGGCGATTGGTCAGGTTAACAATTGTCCGTGAGATGTCCAGCGTAGGCGCAGGTACCGGCGCGGGTTGGTCTCTCTGTAACCGCTCAAACTTTTTCTTCTGCCGGATGCTAGACTGTTCAAATGTTGAACGCATAGAGCAGAAGGTGATGCGATCTACATTTTCCCAGTCCTGATATGAGAGTGTGCTGCTGATGCGGTAGTGCAGCTGTAAGAGTGCCTGATCTGTAGTAGCGAGCCCCTTACGTGCAAAGCTTATGCGTTCACGTAATAGCGAACGTTCAGTTCGATCATATATTCTATGGGCCCTAGCTGAGGTTAGTGGTCTCTTCATTTTAATAAACTTGGGAATCATACCTGTGTCTCGGCATCGAAGAAGAAACGCGAGTGATGACAGAAGTTGCGACTTTTTCTTCCTTAACCTCTCGAAGCGACGAACTAAGTGTGATATTTCCTCCCCGTAGAGGCGAATTAAGTAAAAATGTAGACTTTCACGACCGGCGTTGAAATAGGAATCTCCGTTTCGCGGGCTTATAGGTCGTGTTCCAAGGACATTTTGTCGTCCTGACGTTTCGCTGAATACTGCGTTCAGCATGTTCACAGGTTACATAAAGCGAGGTAAAACAAGTAAACAGAAGATATATAAATAGTCAACAACCCACACATAGAGGCTACCATAGCAACGGCGTACCACATAAAAGTAATGCATCAAGGACAGGGCTGCTCGTCTGTTGCATCTTCTCGTCTACGACGGTCAATAATGGCAGGCTTGAGGGGATTAAGGACTGGAAGCCAAGCTCTGTTCACACGTTCTGCTTCCTCCTTAAGATTGAAGCTGTTAGTATGCTTCAGGATTTCAATGGCCTCCCTTTGTAGCCTGGCATGATAAGACACCGTGGTGGACAGAACTTCGGTGTCTCCATATCTTATATCGTGACCTGCAAGTAGCGAGTGTGCTGCTACAGTGGATTTATCTGTTTGTCCCAGCCGGCTGTGTCGTTCGTGCTCCTTGAGGCGAGTGGCAATACTTCTTTTCGTTGTTCCAATATATACTTGGCCACAATCACACGGGATTTTATAAACCCCTGCCGCGGTATGAGGATGTCGCTTATCTTTAGCGGACCTAAACATGTCCTTAATTTTTCGTGTAGGCCTGTATATGGTCTTTATATCATGGGACTCGAGTAGCCTCCCTATTCTGTCCGTGACCTTTTTTATATATGGAAGAAAAGCTCTAGCCAGGGGCTGCTTGTCTCCAATTACCCTTGTAGTTGGACGTCTCGGATGGAGTGCTCGCTGGATATCTTTCTGGCTGTACCCATTCGCGCAAAAGGCCTCGTTGAGGTGTTCAATTTCTTGTTGTAGGCACTGCTCTAGAGACCGCACCTTTGAAACCTAAAGTGTGGCTACGATACGTGGACGATACCTTTGTAATATGGGGCCATGGTAAAGATCAATTAAATCTGTTTTTACAACATCTTAACAGCCAGAACTCGAACATTCAGTTTACCATGGAGTTAGAAAATGAACAGAAAATCGCGTTTCTCGACGTTATGGTAACGAAGACCGCTGATCTGACTTTGGGACATACAGTTTACCGTAAGCCGACCCATACTGACCGATATCTACATAAGACGTCCAACCACCACCCACGACAGAAATACGGAGTTTTAAAAACACTGGCTGACCGCGCTAAAAGAATTTGTGATAAGCAGTGCCTACAACAAGAAATTGAACACCTCAACGAGGCCTTTTGCGCGAATGGGTACAGCCAGAAAGATATCCAGCGAGCACTCCATCCGAGACGTCCAACTACAAGGGTAATTGGAGACAAGCAGCCCCTGGCTAGAGCTTTTCTTCCATATATAAATAAGGTCACGGACAGAATAGGGAGGCTACTCGAGTCCCATGAAATAAAGACCATATACAGGCCTACACGAAAAATTAAGGACATGTTTAGGTCCGCTAAAGATAAGCGACATCCTCATACCGCGGCAGGGGTTTATAAAATCCCGTGTGATTGCGGCCAAGTATATATTGGAACAACGAAAAGAAGTATTGCCACTCGCCTCAAGGAGCACGAACGACACAGCCGGCTGGGACAAACAGATAAATCCACTGTAGCAGCACACTCGCTACTTGCAGGTCACGATATAAGATATGGAGACACCGAAGTTCTGTCCACCACGGTGTCTTATCATGCCAGGCTACAAAGGGAGGCCATTGAAATCCTGAAGCATACTAACAGCTTCAATCTTAAGGAGGAAGCAGAACGTGTGAACAGAGCTTGGCTTCCAGTCCTTAATCCCCTCAAGCCTGCCCTTATTGACCGTCGTAGACGAGAAGATGCAACAGACGAGCAGCCCTGTCCTTGATGCATTACTTTTATGTGGTACGCCGTTGCTATGGTAGCCTCTATGTGTGGGTTGTTGACTATTTATATATCTTCTGTTTACTTGTTTTACCTCGCTTTATGTAACCTGTGAACATGCTGAACGCAGTATTCAGCGAAACGTCAGGACGACAAAATGTCCTTGGAACACGACCTATAAGCCCGCGAAACGGAGATTCCTATTTATTAGTATATGCACTTTACAATAGGTAGCGTACGAGTAGATTCAACAAATGAGTGACGACACGCGAATCGTTTCAATAAAGTCCAGTATGCGTTCGTATACCATTCTTCCGACTGCGATGAAACTTTGGTGGATCGGTGAGTACACTCCAGAGAAGGTTTCAGGATTAGTAAACCCATTTTACAATGGGTAGCGTACGAGTAGATTCAACAAATGAGTGACGGCATGCGAATTGTTTAAACAAAATCCCGTATGCGTTCATATACCATTCATCGATGGCGATGAGTAGTGGAGTAGTGGTGCTTCCAACGCACTCCAAAACCCTCCTTGACCCACTACTAAGCCTCAGCCATGTTAAATATTTCTCGAACGCATGGTCCGATTTTGACAAATGAGGTGTCGTTGGACTCGGGCTGACGTCCTCTTTGCTATGGACCACTCGTTATATATATATTTGTTTTATTTTTATTTTTTTCGTTTTCGAAAGTAGGCGATAGCTTGAACACTAAACATGATAGAACGTTATGCCATGGCTCAAACGAATGGTCTTTATGACCTTTATTTTTTATAATGACTTTTTTTTACTTTTTATGCTATTTTGAAAACACTCGAATTTTGAAAATCCTATATTTTGGAAACTAGGAAGTTTACGAAAATGTTTGTTTCATGTAAATCAATGATCCCCACCCCCTCTACCCCGCAAATAAATGTCAAGTCTCTAGGATGAAAACCTGTAGTAGTGTGGTAAGGGGGGAGCTGTCTACTAACTTATTGATCCCTCCTCGTATTTGCCCCGAACCTGATATCTCGCTAACCAATGGTCGTATTTGAACAAACAGGGTGTCCTAGCACTCGTAGTGATGCCCCCTACTTTCCTATAGGCTCTTTATTTAATTAAAAGACCAAAACTAAAAGGTCATCCGCTTTTAATATCTCGCGAACCAATCATGCTAGAGGCATGAACGAGGGGTCCAAGGACTCGGGCTGACGTCCTCTTTGCTATGGACCACTCGTTATATTTAAAAAAAATTGAAAACTTGATTTTGGGGTAAACACCTGTTTTTTGTGATTTTGCCGATATCTCACGAACCAATAACGCTAGAGGCATGTACGACGGGTCCAAGGACTTGGGGTGACGTCCTCTTTGCTATGGACCACTCGTTGTAATTTTAAAAAATTGGGAAACGCGATTTTGGGGGTAAACATGTGTTTTTTGTGATTTTTGCCGATATGTCACGAACCAATAACGCTAGAGACATGTACGAGGTGTCCTAGGACTCGGGGTAACGTCCCCTTTCAAATGTGGTAGATATTTTTTTCCCTCAAAATAATTCACAAAGGGCCTAACGCCATACATGTTGAAAAAACGTTTTCTTTTTCTTTACTTGTTTATAATGTCCATAAAGCGTGGTGGTTGAGAGAGACAATACGGCTGGGTGTGTGTGTGTGTTTCAACGAACCTGTCGCTGACCAAGGTGGCTGTGTTCAATAGATCAATCGATATTTCGAAGGTTGGTGTATGACAGAACGAGCATGCGTTTTATGATATTTTACCTTTGACGTGTAAACGGTGATGAGAACTTGGTTCTATGTTGGTCGAAGCGAGTACAGAAAACACACTTGCCGAGGAGCAGGAGGTGAATGTCATTTGAGCTTATTGGAAGGCGTTGATCTGACTTGACAACAGGTGCAATGGAAAGAATGACCATGACGCTTCAAAGTGAAATAATCTGACCATCGTGGTGGCAGGGGAGTGCGAAAGACATGTGAACACATGTGTGAAACCACATGCACGCTAAACCAGTGACATCCTGTTTTGCTTCGTACGTGACAAAATGCAAGTTCATGTGAAATTTGATCTACCGCAGGTGTTCTTTTAGACGTCATCTGTCCACGTGCGCGATAACTGTTAACAAGTTACATTCTGTTTTGCTTCGTACGTGACAAAATGCAAGTTGACGTGAAATTTGATCTACCACAGGTGTTTGCCTGGGACGTTAGCTGTCCACGTGCACGATAACAGAATCTTCAAAGCGTGGGAATCGCTGAATCAGTAAAAAGTATGATGCAACTTGTGGGAATGATGTCACAACCAATAGATAGACAAGAGCTGCAAACAGCAGTGGTGGGCTGGTGAAGGGAGGTAGAGGGGGAGGGGTAATGTAAGAGAGAACACAGGTGGAAAGGGAAAGACAAACATGTATGAACATGCACGAAGCAAGGAGCGCTGTACACACAGAGGTATAGGTAGTGTACAACATGTGTGAATAAAAAATTGCACAGGTTCACACAACATGTAATTTATTGATCCAAGAATTAAACGTAGAGTTAAACCCTAACCATTTGACGTAGAGTTTATTTCCTTTTTGTTTCAACACTTTTTCCACAAGATAATGCTGAGGAAATGCTGTTTTCTGAAGTTCATGGAGATAAAATCTACCTTTTATAGGTTGATGGTTGAGGTCCTCGAGTAAATAGGTGACTGGAGTGTCCAAGTTGACTCGACGAATTCGAAATAGTTCAGTCCCCCATTGAGGCGTGTAACCCTTATTGAAGGCAGACTTAAATTTGCTCACACGAACAAAATCCCCAAAGTTCAGTCGGTGACGTTTAGGATCGGCTGTTTTTATGGGGTTAAACAGTTTATCCAATCGCTGAATATTTTTAGTCACGAGGCGTGGCTTGGTCCCAATCGTTCTATGTTTGGTGTCATTGTAACGTGACACTAGCTCAGGTAACATGTCCAACCAGCGATAACTGCCCTGAGCGGTAAACGCTTTCCACATATGGGTTTTCAATGTTCGGTTGAACCGCTCGACCACACTGGCTTTGAGATTGCTGTACGTGGTGTAATGGTGAATATCCTTAGATTTGAGAAAACTGGAGAAGTCCTTGTTGAAAAATTCTTTCCCCTGGTCGGTTTGTAGCAGCTGAGGTTGACGTTTGGAGTGTTGAATAATATGTTGAAAGGCCTTGGTAACTAGTGGGCCAGACTTGCGACGCACAGGTTCAACAAAGGCCATTTTGGAATAGACATCAATGACGGTCAACATATAGCGTACACCGTCGTTAACGCCAGCATAGGGTATCATTTCAACCAAGTCAGCCTGCCAAAGTTCATCCACACCTCGTGAAATCACCTTGAGTCGTGGATAGTGACGCCTAGCTGGGCGATGCAACTCGTGAGCAATACCCATTTTAATGGGTGAGGGCTTAAACAATAATTTTGGCATTTCGAAGTTCTTGTTCAATTTCTTGAATTTCCCAATCGTGACCGGTATGGCCAGCTTGACGTGAAGCATGCAACAACTGTAGCCGCTGGACGAGCTTATTGGGATTGTGCCAGTAGGTAACATCCACAAGGGGTTTTAATGGTTTAAATGTCACTCCCGAAGCGGACGCTTTACGACGAGTACTTTGACTGGTGGGAAACATTTTTGCAATGATGGTTTTATATTTTTGAGATATATTGGCATTCACTTGTTGCGTGGGATCATACTGTCTCTTATGGGCATGGGTATCCAATAAAATGGATTTATATTTGTCAAGGTCCTCTGACGTATAATCATGGGGAGAGGGGGTCCGAGAAAAGAGCAACTTTAACAGTCCTGGCGTTAATTTATAGTTGATGTTTTTAATGACAGCTTTAGTACGAGCAAATTTAATCGATGAATCGCCAATTTTAAAACTATCATCCTCATAGCGAACACCATACGTGGTATCTGTGTTTCCAATAAATAGATCGGTGAAATAGGGTTCCAATGTTGATCCAAAATATTTTATTAAAATGGTTTTCAGTTGTGCTTTATGTTGAGGGGTGGCCAAAAGTTGTGAAAACGGAGACGCTCTGGAAGGGCAAGGTGTTTCGACCATGGCCAAGGATTTCTTTTTTCTCAAAAACTCTGCAAGGGGTGCGGCCTTTTTTTGAGGCGTAAACACTTGTTCCTCCTCATCCTCAACTTCACTAACACTAGTCAAATCTTCCTGTTCCTCTTCCTCTTCCTCAGGGTCCTCGTGCAGTGTCTGCGTGGCTTGCGAAACGGTGGGTAGCGTTTCAGATGGCTTGAAAGAGGGTTTCAACATGGCTTTTAGTGGAGGTGCTAAATGTTGCTGAATAAACAAAGCATGATTGGCACGTGATTGTTTCAATTGACGAAACTTTTGGCGAGTAGTATTTTTTGCTCTAATAATATACTTTTTCAATTGACTCTCTGCTAACGCCATGGTGTCTTGACAAATGACTTGCTGGGGAATGAGACAGGGCCTTAAATAGCAATAAAATGATCAAACCCTAAGCGATACCGTCCTTGGTTGAGTTCACTTTGTTTGTCAATCACTAAACAGGCATGACGTTGAGTGTTCCAGCACTTGGCACACAATTCTGTAAACATTTGAAAGGTCATGTCAGGATTCACATGTTCATTATAAATGTGACGAGTGTTCCTCTCGTCCTGGCGAAATAAAACAATGACATTGGCATTGTCACGAATCAACTGTTTGGACATTTTAGAATACGTTTGCCCAAGATAGAAGCAATCGATATGTTTGTGTCGACCCATGCTGTAATAGCTTTGAATGATGCCTTGACGTTCAGTGGATACATCATCGAAAATCATGAGTGAATCAGGCTTTACCTCATCCGGTGAAATCACATTTTCTTGCATGGAAAATGTAAAATAACCCATATTCTCTTTTTGTAATCCAGACATGACTTGATCCAGAAACACGTAGAGGGGTTGGTAGAGAGATTTTGCAAAAATATAAATATTTTGAAAACGCAGACCATTGGGCGCTGTGATGAGCGTTAGAAAAAGATTTGTCTTTCCACAGCCGGAAGGCCCCACAATGATGCAGCGAATGGAAGATGGAAACAGTGAACCATGGCGTTGTTCATGTGATGAGGGACAGAGATGGGAAACCATGTCCCCCACGGGGAATGACTCTTGCTGCTTAATAATCTTCATTTCAACTAAGGCTTAGACAGGCTAGCAGGCTGTCTATATACAGGACACCGAACCTTGTCATAGAAACAGTAGACTGGTACTACAGTTTGACGATGGATGTCTTTGGACGTGCGTTGATGGCCAAAGCTAGGCCTGTCTCCATACATGATCCTAAACAAGAAACAGATCCTGCTAATAAACACTATGTGGATAGGTCAGTAGTACCACGCACAAAACAGGGAGATTATGACTTTAAGGGAAAGCGGTTAACCCATGTAAAACACCCTCAAGTGTCTACAGACGTTACTACGAAAAAGTATGTGGATAACAAAGTGTATGAGTTTTATGACAAAGTGCCCCAGCTTACGGTGAATGGCTATAGCGCTAATCACCATCGGATTATTCACGTGGAAGACCCACAAGACGAAGACGATGTTTGTACCAAGCGTTACATGACCTATGAAATGAAAAGGCTTTATAAATTTATCCCATCTGTATTTTTAGTGTATCTGACAAATGAAAAACCTGTGAATGACAGAAACCATTTACCGCTAGTCCATATCAACACTTGACCTATGTACTTGCCTCGGGTTTAAGCCACTATCGATTACACTATGATGGAACCATTCACATCAAATATGCCATACCTGATGAGAACCATTTACAAATAAAGATAAATGGTCATAGGATGTTGGTCCATAAGCATGAAATGGTCAATGCTGGTGACGAATTATCCTTTCACCTCATGTTGACATGGGATGAAAAGCAAACGGGAAAAACCATAAACGATTTCCCACTTTATGTGGAATTGGAATATACAGCCATGAAATAACCACCTGACGTTAGTTGTGATTTAAACTTTCTTGTGAAAGGTTGTTGGTCATTATCATCATGGTGAAACAAAGGTATGCAGTGAGAAAGACTAAAATAAGGACTTTGTCCTTGGCAAAGCCAGGGTTTTCAACATTCGTGGCCAAGCCCTTGCGAAAGAAAGAAAGAAAGAAAAAATAATGTATTGACCATAAGGAAAGCCTTTCGAGCAGCACAGAGACATGTTATTCCAAAACGTCAGCGACAGGTTTCAAACCAAGGGCGAGTGATTCCCGTCCCCAAACGAGCTGGATTTTTACCTGCATTATTTGCCGGTTTGGCTGCTCTGGGTTCACTTTTGGGCGGTGCCAGTGCAGTGGCGAAAACCATTAAAGCCGCGCAGCAGGTCAAGCAACAACTCAAAGAAAGTCAGCGACACAATGAAACGATGGAAGCGATTGCCATGGGGGCTAGAAATGCCAATTTAAAGCCAGCCTTTTATCAACAAGGATTTGGGATTTCACCATTTCGAAATATTAAAAAAAAATAACCTCAGCCATAGCAAGACATGCCCTGACGCATCAACAAGTGGAAAGCTATACTAAACAACTAAAGCTTTCTCATTTTCGAGGTGTGTTTATGCGAAACCAATTACCCCCACGACCCTGGAAACAGGAATGTGCTGTTGTCAATTTGGATGATCACCGAGGACCAGGAACGCATTATGTAGCTTATGTCAAAGAGGGATCCACGGTATGGTACTTTGACAGTTTTGGAAATTTGCCCCCGCCCATGGAACTAGTGACCTATTTTGGAAACAGGATCAAGATATATTATAATGTGAAACGAGAGCAAACGTTTAACAGCCAACAGTGTGGACGTTTGTGTTTAATTTTTTTATATAAGACGCAGCATAAGCTAAAACGCCACCAGTATGTCGGCAGAAAGTAAAACGTTTACAGTGCATGGACGTGGACCTGAAGTCAGCCTAGACTTTTACCCGCCTATCGAATTGAGTGAAAAACCCTATGGTTTAGGACTTGTTTCTCTTGAAACGTACAATCGAATATACAACATACGTGAAAATGTGAACAACAAGTTTTACTATGATGATTCTGTGCTCACCTTGAACTCTGGTGGATACACGATCGATGATATTTATGAACACATTTATGTGGTGTTGATCAATCAATATGGTTTAAAGTCATTTCTCGACGGAACGCACAAGTTTGAACTTGTAGGCAATACCAACACTCATCGCTGCAGTATTTTCTCTACCTTCAACATTGACTTTAAAACACACCCCGATTCCATTGGCCCATTACTAGGATTTAAACCACGTGTGTTGGAGCCCAACAAAAAACAAGAATCGGACCATGAAGTGAAATTCATTGAGGACCATCATGTGTCGGTGACGTGTAATATTATTAGCCAAGTGTACACCAATCAAGAACCATCGCATTCGCTTTATGACTTTATTGTGACATCACCCAATGGGTATATTATTCGTGAAAACCCTCCAGTGGTGCTTTTTCATGCTGTGGCTGTCGATAGTATTAGTAATATAACATTAAGACTGATCAATAGAGATCAACAACTCATTGATCTAGATTCTACCACACCAGTGACTTACAAGTTGGTGCTAAAGCCACTATGAAATTTGTGTATAAAGCAACAACACCGTCTAGGAATAGTGTTAGTTGTTTGCCACGTGAATACACGTTAACATCTCAAGGCAAGCAGATTTTACAGCATTTGGGTTACCACGTCAACCCTCATAATGAATTCTATTCTAGAGATAGCGAACCGCATCGAGGAGCAACCAGGAGTGGTAAGAATTGATCTCCATTCCTATCAAGCTCAAACACCTGGACTCAATAACAATGATGAAATTCAATTTGTTATCAACAACCAAGATATTTACACCCTACCGCATGAAAGTGTCATTCAGATTGAAGGTCGGCTCACCAAAGCCGATGGTTCTACACCCACCACATCCAAGTTGGCCAACCATGGTTTGGCCTTTCTATTTTCTGAAGTGCGGTATGTCATTAACGATATCGTGGTGGATAGCACACGAAATGTGGGCATTTCCAGTGTCATGAAACTATACCCCTCTTATAGTGAGGAAGAAGGTAAAACACTTTGCATGGCAGGTTGGTGTCCTGACTCGACCAATGATTGGATGGTACACACTGATGGGACCTTTACTGGATATTTACCTCTTAAACTGGTTCTAGGCTTTGCTGAAGATCACCAACGCATTGTGGTCAACGCAAGGCAAGTGCTTTACCTAGTGTGAGACAGGAGTGATAATAATGCACTCAAGGGAGCCGACAATACCCCCATCGATTCAAAAATTCAACTACAACGCTTGCTATGGAAAGTGCCCCATGTGACCCTTGAGGATAGCAAAAAACTGGACATACTCAAAATGGTAAAGAGAGATATGCCTCTACCCATGGAATTTAGAAGCTGGGCACTCCATGAGTATCCGCTATTGCCCACCACCAACACACACAGTTGGTCTGTAAAACAGCTCGCTATACAGAGAGACCTCTCTACCTGATCGTGGGTTTTCAAACGAATCGCAAGTATCAACAAACCAAAGATGCCACGCAATTTGATCATCTGCAATTGAGAAATGCACGTCTTTTCCTCAACGGAGCCGTGTTTCCCTATGAAGGACTGGATTTGGATTTTTCAAAAAATAAGTTTGGCCCTCTGTACGACTTGTTTTCTAAATTTCGATGGTCGTATTATCAAAAAGAGAACGGCCCCATGCTACTACCCCAAGCGTTTAAGGCAGGAGCACCACTGATTGTCTTTGACTGTTCTTACCTGGAAGAGTCTGTCAAGCCATCCAATATTGACATTTGACTAGATTTTGAAACGCATGACAATGTACCAGCCAATACCACGGCCTACTGTTTGATTATTCATCACAAACAAGTCAACTATTATCCACTATCCAACCAAGTGACGAGTGTATAAATAACAGGTCATCCCACGTCAAGCCGCTCAGTCATGTCTTGCTTTAAAGCCTCAAGAGACGTTACATCCATGAATTTAAACTCTGAGGAACAACGTTTCAAGACTTTTGCCACATGGCCAGTGCCTTTCATAAACCCTCAAGCCTTGGCGGCCGCTGGATTCTACTATTTAAAAACAAGAGATGAAGTGAAATGTGCCTTTTGTCCCATCATCATAGACCAATGGCAGGAGGGCGATGAACCCATGCAGGAACATCAGCGCTGGTCACCCACCTGCCCCTACCTGTGTAGATTGAAAGTGGGAAATATACCCTGTCATTCAAGCTATCCCTCACTTGTGTCTCTGGGTGATGAAAAAAAACCAAGTTACGATACGTGTGGGCAGTATGGTATCCATGGTGCTTCGGTGAGCAGCTCACCATCAAAAACGCCTAGTTTAGAGACATTGGGACATCATCGGTGTTAAGGACGTCACAAACATAAGAGACTATATTGTTGTATCAGTTGGTATCGTCCTTATCCTAAAATGAGAAAAGCCTGTAAGACGTGTTCTGATAATAAAATGATGTAATTCTTAAATTCTTATTTTTGCATGTCCCCCTGTCCTACCCTAACCTTAATTTGAAACTAGCATGGCAGGTAAGTCCATGTCATGATCACACCTGATCGTCAGTCAGTCGTCAGTTGAACTTGGTCCAGGCAAGCGTCAACATGTTGCGCACACTCATTGTGGATTGCCAAGGGTTTAAAATTGGTGACAACAAATTTATATTTAAACAAGTGGCCATGATCGATTGTACCACGTTTTGGATATCGCAAGCTACGCATTTGCTATTTAAACCACCCCATGCTTTTGATTTGTTGTGTGAAAAAGACCGTAAACAAACCCAGTGGATTGAAAATCATAGGCAACTAGACTGGAATCAGGGAACCATTTCCTATAAATATTTGGACGTGGTCATGAAAGCACACTTGTCCTCGGCCAATGTGGTATTTGTGAAAGGTAATGAAAAACGTCAATGGTTGCAACCATTTTTGGCGTCTTACTGCCAATGTATCGACCTCATGGAGTTGGGCTGCCCCTCCCTGCAAACGCTCATGGATACTTGTTCCTATGGCAACATTACCCATACAGCCCTATCACATGCGTGGCATCTCTTTCATTGGTTAACCACCCATGCCTGCTGGGAGTTGTTGAACAAAATTATAACTCATGATTTACCTGTGAATGACGCCAGTGAGATTTCTACAAGCGACGTGTAAACATCTACAGCACGTGATACCATGGAGAAAGGCAATGCTACGGACAAAGCCATCGGCAAGTTCTTTGTGTGCAAAAAGAAACTAGACAGTTTTACCAAAGAGGAACTCTTGGCGCTGCCCAAGTCGTTCATTTATTATGTGGCCGCCAACGCGGTCAAAGAAATCTGGCAACATGTTCCAAAATCATGGACTCAAGACCCTGTGTTGAGTGAATTGCAACCCTGTACGGATTACGATCACCATAAGCAAGTGGCCATGGCAAAAATACCGTCTATGCGTCAGTGTGCGACTTGCCAGCTAGTGAAACTGTATCACGGTCATAAAAGTCCGTGTAAAGACTTTGTTGAATCATTCCACGGGTGTCATGGCGAGAAAAAGCAACAACAACAACAACAAACACAAACATCGTCCACAGAGGAGGAGGAAGACCAAACCTTTTTACCATCGATGGAAAAGGATATGCCAGACCTGTACTGGCAATGGCGTCATTGACAAAGTGATTCAATACCTACCTTTTGAAATCCATCTTCCAGGTTATCGTTTTTGCGGCCCTGGAACTCGTCTCGAAAAACGTTTACAACGTGGTGATGTACCCATTAATCTTTTGGATCAAGCATGCAAGGAACATGACCTTTCTTATCGCCATAGTCATCCTGGTTTAAGACATGTGGCAGATAAATTGTTATTAAAGAAAGCTAAACAACGTTTCACATCCAGTGATGCCTCAGTGGGTGAAAGGATGGCAGCCCTGATTGTCATGAGTGCTATGAAAGGAAAGTTGATGATGCATGGACATAAACATTGAGGAGTGAGGAATTGGGATTTGTTTGTATTCTATTTTTCTTTTGTCAATTCACTATGACTATGAAATAAAAACAAAGGTTTGACAGAGCACGATGTTTTTTGTTTTTATTATTTATAAAAAACCATGATGTTGATGGCTGATTTCTCATTTTCACATTTCACACATTGCCATTTTGCTAATTTGCAATTTACAGTTTTTGAAAACGTTCGTTTTGATGATATGGATTTTTCCATTTTGCTGATGACACTTTTTAAACAATGACCGTTTGAAGTTTTTGAATTTTCATATTTCACATATGGCCATTTCCAGTTTTTTTAAAATGTCCGTTTTAAGTTTTGCGTTTTTGGTGATATGGAAACATGGATTTTCCATTTTGCTGTTTCCACATTTTTCCATTTAGTGTATGTCGAAAGTTGAGATTTGACAATGATGTTGATGCGAGTGCTTGACCTTGATAATACTGCAATGTGCTGATGCGTGTTTGGAGAAACGTCGAGGTCTACGACTACTGCAGGTAAGACTGTTTTTACAAAAATAATGTCTATTGTCTGCCACATTTCAATGAAAAAACGAAACTATTTAAAACAAAATGAGTATATAAGTGACCATTTACCCCCTCCCCACCCACCCACCCTACCTCATCGTGTTTGCTCTAGTCAATCATACACACCAGTTTTCTCTCTCCACTCATACATTCACACCTGTCTTTGGGAACAAACACAACCACTTTATTTATTCCCAAAAGCACATTCTCGACATGCTCACTCATCCCAAAAGAACTTTTTAGTTTATCATTTACATTACGAAAAATAATTTAATACTAGTTATTAAAGTTACTAAAAATCTTACTTATTTCATATTTACAAAAAAAAACTCAACTTTGTACAGCGTTAAAAGAATCAAACTATTTACCAATCAAAAAATTTAAAAAATAAGGTTGCATAGAACTGTTTTAAAGAGCAAAAGGTCCATGTGGGTTGCCACTATTTACAAAATCTACTATTTACAATGGCAGAAACCAATATTTGCAAAATACTAAATCTACAAGTTACATAAAGCTATGACCCATAAACGATTAAACAATGAAATCACACCTCCTCCTCCTTGCGATCATAACCCCAGGGCTGGCTGGTGAACAGGTCATCAGCCCACACACGCTTGTTATCCATGGAGGCGAGGGTGCGTTTTCTCTGTTCCACAAGATACAAATGATGGTTGCTGGATTGTATCCTGCACTGTGTATGAGACATAGCTTTGCCAGTGCGTAAAACCGCTAGATAGTCATCAACACGTAGCGATTTTACCACTGCCCTACCTACACCTTTTGCTCTTTTGGCTTCCTTACAGTCGAGTGTGCGGTAAGCATACATTTTTTAAGCCAAACCTACGAATTCCGTCGTAATGGAATCACCGCATTCATCTTTTAAAACGCCAATTTCCTTCTTGTTTTTTATGGGCAGCTGAAACACGTTGTCAGCGCTATAGCAAGAGGTGTCGAACCAGTCACTATGTTGCCTCATGACGTCATAGGGGTTGCAGTGGCGAATGTGGTAAATGAATGAGTCCGTATCCATATACAAAAGAGAGACGTCCTCAAAATGGCGTTTGGCGAACTCATAGTGGAATCGATACATGACCGATTTAGAAAAGTCTAAAATGACTTGACCCAAGTAAATGGGCTTATCCATGGTCACGCTGGTCTTACTCATTTCAATAGTAGCCAAATCCTCATCGATAATTTTGATCGATTTGAAATTTGGCTTGGCAATGTACCGCCGGGCACCCCACCGCCCCTCCCAGACATTCACTAATTTAATGTCACGGTATTTGCGGACATTCTCCATAGACTTGCCATAGATGCAGTTGTTCATTAATTTAAAAAATTAATTTCAAACTGCTGTGTTGCCATTTGTCGGTGCTCTGTGTTAAGTCGCATGTATGGCTCAAGCCATGCTTTTTGAGCAAAAGAAATACCCCTGTGGATTTTCTTTAACACCAAGCCTTGGGCGAGGCATTGCACCAACATTTGGATATGTAGCACATACCGATTTTTGTTGTAAAGTGTGCCCATGAGTTTTTCAATTTTCACTTTACTGTCAGGGGGAACCATTTGCTCAAGACAGAATGGGAAATCGGCATGTTCATCATACAAGGATGAGGGATATTCAATATCCACTTCTAGCACATATCCACAGCCTGTTTCTTGGCTAGCCTTGTTCACATCAAATTCTGACACTTGTTTCTCTGTCAGCCAAGCAAACTTCCCATAGGGCAAAGGCTGACTCATGGCGTAACCGTACAAATTATTCACGTCATAGTACATTAAGTACGATTCTGGTTTGTCTGGTGAATAATCAGGCATGTAGACATTGTTCGCTTCGGCATGGCGTTGGTTAAGCGACACAAAGCCGCCACGAATGCCCTTTTCAAAAAATAGAACCATGTCTACGTCAGTGAGTAAATCCAATTCCACTTGAGTGTATTTCAAAGCGGCATCAAACGAGAGTCCAGGACTCGTGTAATAGTGAGCCGGGTCAAGACCGTAAATGTGTTGACACAAGTTACGGAATTTTTCAAACACATCAGTGAGCAGCAATACATCCAGTTTTAGGTAATGCAAAGCATATTCACTTAGCGTGTTCATGCCAAACACTCGCCAAACTTGACATGCATGTGCATAGTCTTCATCGGAAATGGTACTGCGTGTTAGTTTGGAGTAAAATTTCTCTTGTGGTGGGAGTTTTCTTTGCTTTAACACGTCCCAGCTGTTGCAGAAATCATACGGGAATATACCTTTCCGAATGCACAACTGAAATTGCTCAGGATCATTAAAATGCATTCTAGTATTTTTTAATTCCTCCTCATTCAAGCCATTCACAAGGCTGTCTAGCGAGGATGCCATAAACTTAAAGGAATCCAAAAGTCGAATGCTAAAGTCGCCCAACCACCATGTCAGGGCCGTAAAACGCTCATGGTTTTGGGGAATAATGGTAAACGAGCCCTTGTTGACATGGCCCAATTCACGAATCAAAAACTGAATGTCATAATTCGCCAGATTGTGGAAAAAGACAGCGATGAAACGAGGAGCTGGAAATTTTAAGTTGCATTTGCTGTGCGCAGCTCCACGAAACTCCCCTGTAAAATGCGAGTGGTCTCTGACTTTTTTCTCTCTATTTAAAATAGGCTCTTCGCAAATATGGCATGTCGTGGCATGCTCATACTGCTGCTGCTGTTCTGGAGATAGGCTCATGGGTACTGGGTGGTCCAGTAATTCCTGTACATCATGAGCCAACTTGACAAGTTCATCCAAGAACCATTTGGCACAATCTGGCCCCTCGAGGTATTTGTAAACGGATTGTGTGGGGTCATAAGCACACACCACATTAAATCCAATGGCAAAGGTTTCATGTTTTTGAATGGGTGTGGTTGAGCTGATGGTAGGATCTGGTTCACATCCCGCCATGGGTGTGGTGAGTGCTTCGAAATCTGCATATACCACATAGGGAACAGTGTCACGCTTATGAATGTCCTTAAACTTTAACACAGCCTTGTCCCCTTGTGGCAATATCAGTCTCACTGCTTCCTGAGAAACACAATCTACCCTATGACGTTCCAAAAGCGTAGGTGTTTTAAAATATTGCACGCATCTATCACAAATATATTTTACACCAGCGTGCTTAGACACTTGTCTGCTTAGCAATCTACTCAAGCTTTTAATCAGGCAATAGTGATTCACCTCTCCATAAGACATATAAAAGATGAATGTGGTGTCGTTTCGGTTCTTTTGTGGCATAAAGAGGACCCACAATCACATTACCATCAAGGCCATACACCATGAACGAAAAGTCCTGGTTATCTTGTTCAAACCTATGGATCTCGGTTAAGTCCATAGGGAACGTCACTCGAGTTAAATTTAAAGTATGTTTCAATTCAACAAACTTGGCCTTGTACATTCCTGGTCGACAACTGTCACGTTGTGCTGGTTGCAAAAACGCAGCCACAGACCACAGAAAGCAATCATTGTCACGATTCTTTATATTGACCACAGCATTTTTCGAAGCTATAGCTGGTGGTGTTTTAATATAGCTAGACCCAGCATTCAACGGGTTGAATTGACAAATGTTGATTTGTAGATAATGAATTTTGTCTAAGGCTAGACCACTCGGTCCTTGTTGCAGTTTATCAAATTTTGATAGCAAGGCATTCACCACGTGGGTTTCATACCACTGTTCCAAATGATGGGCTATGAATGGCTCTTGCATTTTACTGCAAATATAAAATGTCTCTTTATGCTCTACGTCCTTCTTTTTATATATGAAATCGCACACCAGTTCTGTATTCACCTTTAAAGCCGTATGCAACCTTTGCGCTGTACAAATTTCAATTTTAAAAATTTCAAAACAAGATTGTAAAAATTCTTTGGGAATCAAACTTTTTCTAATATTGACCACACGACCAGAGCACACACGCGATTTGAACCAAGACTCAAGGGGCTCCCAAGTTAACGCATCCGCAGCAGTAAAAGACATTATTTTGAAAGAACACTCTCACCTGAGTTTTCAGCTGTAGACTGCTTGACAATGGTTCCACTCTTAAGCCACTTGGTTTTCAACTGTATTTGCTAGAGCAGTGAACCCTTTTTTTTCCAAATATCTAAAAAGAAATAAAATAAACCACCATAAGTATATCCATTCCATATAGTTTATGCCTTTCATAAACAAAACAAAATCAAGCAGGTTATATATATATAAAACAAGTCTCACCTTGACGTGTAATGCTTTGCTATATTCCCGTCTCGTGGGCTAGTGTGGAAATGGTTTCCCCTTCTATCGGTCTGTCTTTCTCTTTCTTTAATATATTTCCCACAGACACACGGCAGGTAGGCTATACACGTTATCTGCAAACAAATAAATAAATAAAATCATTAATTACCTAATCAATAAATAATTGCATGTATTTATATAAAAATCAATAAATATATAAATAAATAAATACCTACCCCACAACAAGGTTAAGTATTTTCCACCAACACCAAACCTGTTAAACAAGACCAGGGGTTTCATGCAACGCAGTGTTTTCAAAGGTAGTCACCTAAGTGAGCGTGGAAATGATAACGACATGTCTTTATACATGCAACGTGTTGCATGTATAATCTTTTTTTTCCCATGCTTTGAAGATTCTGTTATCGTGCACGTGGACAGCTAACGTCCCAGGCAAACACCTGTGGTAGATCAAATTTCACGTCAACTTGCATTTTGTCACGTACGAAGCAAAACAGAATGTAACTTGTTAACAGTTATCGCGCACGTGGACAGATGACGTCTATAAGAACACCTGCGGTAGATCAAATTTCACATGAACTTGCATTTTGTCACGTACGAAGCAAAACAGGATGTCACTGGTTTAGCGTGCATGTGGTTTCACACATGTGTTCACATGTCTTTCGCAATCCCCTGCCACCACGATGGTCAGATTATTTCACTTTGAAGCGTCATGGTCATTTTTTCCATTGCACCTGTTGTCAAGTCAGATCAACGCCTTCCAATAAGCTCAAATGACATTCACCTCCTGCTCCTCGGCAAGTGTGTTTTCTGTACTCGCTTCGACCAACATAGAACCAAGTTCTCATCACCGTTTACACGTCAAAGGTAAAATATCAGAAAACACATGCTCGTTCTGTCATACACCAACCTTCGAAATATCGATTGATCTATTGAACACAGCCACCTTGGTCAGCGACAGGTTCGTTGAAACACACACACACACCCAGCCGTATTGTCTCTCTCAACCACCACGCTTCATGGACATTATAAACAAGTAAAGAAAAAGAAAACGTTTTTTCAACATGTATGGCGTTAGGCCCTTTGTGAATTATTTTGTGGAAAAAAAAATATCTACCACATTTGAAAGGGGACGTTACTCCGAGTCCTAGGACACCTCGTACATGTCTCTAGCGTTATTGGTTCGTGACATATCGGCAAAAATCACAAAAAACACATGTTTACCCCCAAAATCGCGTTTCCCAATTTTTTAAAATTACAACGAGTGGTCCATAGCAAAGAGGACGTCACCCCAAGTCCTTGGACCCGTCGTACATGCCTCTAGCGTTATTGGTTCGTGAGATATCGGCAAAATCACAAAAAACAGGTGTTTACCCCAAAATCAAGTTTTCAATTTTTTTTTAAATATAACGAGTGGTCCATAGCAAAGAGGACGTCAGCCCGAGTCCTTGGACCCCTCGTTCATGCCTCTAGCATGATTGGTTCGCGAGATATTAAAAGCGGATGACCTTTTAGTTTTGGTCTTTTAATTAAATAAAGAGCCTATAGGAAAGTAGGGGGCATCACTACGAGTGCTAGGACACCCTGTTTGTTCAAATACGACCATTGGTTAGCGAGATATCAGGTTCGGGGCAAATACGAGGAGGGATCAATAAGTTAGTAGACAGCTCCCCCTTACCACACTACTACAGGTTTTCATCCTAGAGACTTGACATTTATTTGGGGGGTAGATGGGGAGGGGATCATTGATTTACATGAAACAAACTTTTTTGTAAACTTCCTAGTTTCCAAAATATAGGATTTTCAAAATTCGAGTGTTTTCAAAAAAGCATAAAAAGTAAAAAAAAAGTCATTATAAAAAATAAAGGTCATAAAGACCATTCGTTTGAGCCATGGCATAACGTTCTATCATGTTTAGTGTTCAAGCTATCGCCTACTTTCGAAAACGAAAAAAATCAAAAAAAAAATCAAAAATATAACGAGTGGTCCATAGCAAAGAGGACGTCAGCCCGAGTCCAACGACACCTCATTTGTCAAAATCGGACCATGCGTTCGAGAAATATTTAACATGGCTGAGGCTTAGTAGTGGGTCAAGGAGGGTTCTGGAGTGCGTTGGAAGCACCACTACTCCACTACTGCGATGAAACTTTGATGAGTTTATGTGTGCACTTAATTGTAGGTTTCTATCTTAGTAAATCCATTTCACTGTAGGTAGCGAACGAGTTGATTCAACAAATGAGTGGCAGCACACGAATCGTATAAATGAAATTTCGTCAGTATTCAAATGCCATTCATCCGATTGCAATGAAACTTTAGTGAGTTGTTGTGGACGTTCCCACGTAAGTTTCTAAATTAGTTAATCCATTTTACGATAGTTTGGAGGCAGTTAGCGGAAAATGAAAAAAACTATTGTGTATCCAAAAGCACTTCAAGAAACAAAATTTCAACGCCAACACTTTTTCTGATTGGCGCTGCAAAGCATGCCGGGTTCAGCTAGTATATATATAAAGATGCATGTTCGTTTGTTCGTCTTTTATGCGTTCATAAACCATTCATCCAATTGCGATCAAATTTTGGTGAGTTGTTTAAACACTTCCGGGATGGATATAGGCATAGTTAATCCAATTTACAATAGTGAGCGCGCGAGTAGTTAAACAAATGATTGTTGTCGATGCGTTCATATAGCTTACAATTCATCCGATTGCAACCAAATTTTTGTGCTTTTTTTTAACACATTTCCGGTTATAGGCATAGGTAATCATATTTACAATAGATAGCGCACGAGTAGTTTAAAGAAATGAGTGTTTGGCTATGCGTTCATATAGCCTACAATTCATCCGATTGCAATCAAATTTTGATGAGTTGTTGTGCACACTTCCGGAAAAGTTATAGGCATAGTAAATCCAATTTACAATAGATGTCGCTTGAGTAGCTTGAACAAAATGGCGTGCGATTCGTTTCAACAATGACCACATGCGTTCATATACCACTCAACCCATTGCTATTAAACTTGGGTGAGATGTTGTGTGCACTCCAGGGAAAGTTTCTGGCTTAAAATCCATTTTACAATAGGGAGCGCGAGAGTAGATTCAGCAAATGAGCGACGACGCGTGAACCGTTACAACAAAGTCCCGTATGCGTTCATATACCATTCGTCCGATAGCGATTAAACTTGGGTGAGATGTTGTGTACACTCCAGGCAAGGTTTCTGGCTGAGTAAATCAATGTTACAATAGATAGCGCACGAGTGGATTCAACAAATGAGCGACGACGCGTGAAACGTTTCAACAAAGTCCTATATGCGTTCATATACCATTCGTCCGATAGGGATAAAACTTGGGTGAGATGTTGTGTACACGTCAGGAAGGTTCTTGACTTAGTAAATCAATTTTACTATAGGTGGCGAACGAGTAGATTCAACAAATGAGCGACGTCACGCAGAGCTTTTCAACAAAGTCCCGTATGCGTTCATATACCATTTGTCCGATAGCGATGAAACTTGGGTCAGTTGTTGTGTACACTCCAGGGGAGGTTTTAGGCTTAGTAAATCCATTTTACAATAGATAGCGCACGAGAAGATTCAACAAATGGACCAAGACGAGCGAATCGGTTCAACAAAGTCCCGTATGCGTTCATATACCATTTGTCCGATAGCAATGAAACTTGGGTGAGATGTTGTATACACTTCCGGGAAGGTTTCTGGCTTAGTAAATCCACTTTACAATAGGTATCGCACAAGTAGATGAAACAAATAAGCGACGACACGCGAAGTGTTTCAACATAGTCCCGTATGCGTTCATATGCAATTCATCCGATTGCGATGAAACTTTAGTGAATTGCTGTGTACGCCCGAGAAAAGGTTTCTGACTTGGTAAATCCATTTTACAATAGGTAGCGCACGAGTAGATTCAACAAATGGGTAACGGCGAGCGTATCGTTTAAAAGAAATTCCATATTTGTTCATATACCATTCATGCTATGGCAATGAAATTTGCTGAAATGTTGTTTCTACTCTCGCGAAAGTTTCTGATTTAGTAAATCCATTTTACAATTGGTAGCGAGCGAGTAGATTTAACTAATAAGCGACAGCGCGGGAATCATTTCAACAAAGTCCCGTATGCGTTCATATACCATTCATCTGTTTGTGATCAAACTTTTTTGAACTGAGTACAGTCCTGCGAAGGTTTTTGAATTAATAAATCCGTTTTCCAATGTGTGGTGCACAAGAAGATTCAACAAATGAGTGACGGCTCGCGAATTGTTTAAACAAAGTCCATTAGGCGTACATATACCAATCATTTCATTATGGTGAGTTCTTGAACACGCTCCCTTGAATGTTTCTGAGATAGTAAACCAATTTTACAATATTATAGAGGTGGTTAATTGAAATAGAAGAAAATATTGGGAATCCAAAAGCACTTCAACTAACAAAGTCACAACGCCAACACTTTCTTTGATTAGCATTGCAACGCATGCCGGGTACAGCAGTATATATATAAAAATGAGTGTTCGTTTGTTCGTCTTTTATGCGTTCATATACCATTCATCCGATTGCGATCAAATTTTGGTGAGTTGTTGTACACACTTTCGGGATGTTCAAAGGCATAGTTAATCCATTTCACAATAGATAGCGCGTGAGTAGTTAAAAAAATGCGTAATGTCGATGCGTTCATATACAATTCATCCGATTGCGATCAAAGGTGATGAGTTGTTTTTCACAGTCCCGGAAAAGTTATAGGCGTAGTAAATCCAATTTACAATAGATGGCGCGCGAATTGCTTCAACAAAATGGCGTGCGTTTGTTTCAAGAAAGTCCCACATGCGTTCATATACCATTCGTCCGATAGCGATGAAACTTGGGTGAGCTGTTGTATACTCTTCAGGGAAGGTTTCTGGCTTAGGACATCCACTTTACAATAGGTATCGCACAACTAGATTCAACAAATGAGTGACGGCGCGCGAATCGTTTCAACAAAGACCCGTATGCGTTCATATACCATTCATTTCATTGCGATGGAACTTTGGTGAGTTGTTCAGCACGCTCCCATGATTTTTTCTGAGATAGTAAATCAATTTTACAATAGTTGAGAGGTGGTTAACGGAAAAAGAAAAAATATTGGGAATCCAAAAGCACTTCAACATACAAATTTACATCGCCAACGCATGCCGGGTACAGCTAGTAGTACATAAATATAAGGCCTATAATATAAAATTCCAACATGGTGACCATCCAAAATATTTAGACGGTTCTCAATATCTACGAATCTATTACAATCAAACTGACAATTTGTATGTTGATAGAGGCAATTAATATTAGTAGGATATATAAAAATAGGCTATTTTGTTCTTCACTTGTTGTTATTTATGCATCAATAAATGTCCACACAATTGGCATTTCAGACGGAACCAGCCGGACAAATCATCCCTTGTGTTGGTTTGTTCCTGGGGGTCGATCTGGTTACGACAAGTCACTTGCAACTGTTAGAGACTTTGTTAGCCCTCCGAAAACTAAATATGATTTATTTAAATGGGTTAAGTCCATTCCGAGGAAAGTCATTAAATTATCAAATAAGTCTGATGCATGTGAGAAACATTTCTCCGTTGAATTCCTCCTTAAAACGTACTCTTTCATGAGTCGAAAAGGCAGTTCCACACACTTTTTAAACTTGGCGAGATATTTCACCACGTAACAGAAAGCACGCAAATCTCCTCCGTAGAGGACTGTGGAAAAAACAGACCTATCGGAATCTTGTACCAAATATTCGGCTGTTTATTCGCCAATTTCACCAACTTAAAGGACTCTGGCTCAATAAATGCCTTGGCATACCTAACTCATCCGTCCGACAGTGTCTTCTATATTATTTTACAAGTCAAAGTAGTAGTTGAGAAGAAACTGCATTTCCTCTCCAATTTGAGGGGTGATATATATTATGAGTGTTTGGACAACATTAATGAGAATATTTGAGGGCCGTTAGCATGGAATATAAACTGTAACTGAAATGGAAAACTCATTTTTCATTTCGTGAAGCTCCGCTTCTTCATTCGTACGAAAAAACCTAGTAATTACGAAAGGGTAGTCGTCTGCTGAGTTTGCAAAATCACCGCGTATGCTGTCCAAGGTTTCGGACCACTTGAGCTATAAGTTACAAAGGTGAGTTTACATTATATTATATTATATTTACTGTATTTGTGCAGCTTATGATTTTTAGCCTACTTTTCACATTTTGCAAAAATGAGGAAAAAGTAGACTTATGAGATCGGGCAAATGTGTGTCTGTCTGTCTGTCTGTCTGTCTGTCCGTCTGTCTGTCTGTCTGTCTGTCTGTTTGTCCTTCTGTCTGTCTGTCTGGCTGTGTGTGTGTCCCCCTATCAACTCCTAAACGGCTGCAGCAATCGAAACAAAATTCGGTAGGAGTAAAGATCTATACCTGAATATCTCACGGCCATATTTGAAAATGATGTCAGTGCTACCAACTGCTAAAAAATCGCAATTGAAATTTGAGCTCCATGTTGGATATCTTGGAAAGTATCAATGGGAGCTATTTCAAAATTGGCACACGTACAGACCATAATATTTCAGTTTAATTTCCAGGAGGCCAAACATGGCAGTGTTGCCAAAATGATTATAAGCCTCCTGATAGGTCCAATTTTTAAATGCATATAACTTCTACACTATCAAGTGGAAATCAACCAAATTTCGT
This sequence comes from Meconema thalassinum, assembly GCA_946902985.2. Classification (NCBI taxonomy): domain Eukaryota; kingdom Metazoa; phylum Arthropoda; class Insecta; order Orthoptera; family Tettigoniidae; genus Meconema; species Meconema thalassinum. Next base: position 438,970,129 of record OX336394.1, on the reverse strand, counting down.
GTGTTGTATGTGTACATAACCAGATATGACTGAGCGTATTCTTAAGACCTACCAGGGCTGCCAACTGTTAATAAATGCTCCTAATTTATTTTATCCAAATACCAATATATCAGAAAGTATGCAAGCCGACAGCTTTAAACTATGCACACGTATAGTACCTGACATTCTATATTAATTTGGAGTAACTTATATACGTCAGTGCTACCAACATGATTCTAAGCCTGCTGACAAGTCCAACTTTAAATACATGTAACTTCCATACTATCATTTGGATTTCAACCAAATTTCGTATGTGCTATGTGTACCATAACAGATATGACTATGCGTATTCTAAGGAGCAACCGGGGTTGCCAACTGTTAATATGTGCTGTCCCTATTTTTGTTACCCTAATATCAATATATCAGAAAGTATGCAAGCCAATAGCTCTAAACTTTGCACACGTATAGTACCTGGCGTTCTAGACGAATTTGGAGTAACTAATATACGTCAGAGCTGCCAACATGATTCTAAGCCTGCTGATAGGTCTAATTTTAAAATGCATGTAACTTCTATACTAACTAATGGATTTCATTCAAAATTGGCACAACAATAGATCATATTATTTCAGATTATTTCTGACCAATACATGCATGACATTGTTGCCAACATGATTTTACGCACGCTGTTAGATCCAATGTTTAACTGCATGTAACGTCCATGCTATTCATTGGACTTCAACCGAATTTTGTATTTTGTACCTTAAGAGACGGAACTAAGAATATATTCAGTCATCAGGGCTGCCAACTGTAGTGCTCTATTAGGATACATTATGCCAGGTATACAGTATTTCTAACTAATTGGAAATTTCGATATTAGCAACTTAATTTCGTCATTATTCTAGATAGGTTCATATTCTGCAGAATAATCATTGGCATGAAAAGTAGGCTGTATAGTTCTTCACGGAACTTCTTGTTAAACATTCAGTTACATTTTGATCCCCGTCAGAATGTTGTATTTCCTTATTATATGAAACTATGACGTTACCTGATGATTCATAATTAACTCAACGGACGTCTTCGTTTTATTTACCCAGTGCTGATAACTTTATATTGGGACATATTGCCTAATACTACGTAGTGGAAGCTGACAACTGAAAAGTAACATTCAACTGCTGGTATTGATACCGTCCGCACTCAGCGCCAGCCGACACTAGAGCCTCCTATCGGCCACTCCACAAGTCACGTCATGTGCAAAGACTTGCCTATCATGTATCGCTTAGCATAGTTGTCTGACGCTTCAGAAGTTGGGATTCGATTTCTGGCTCTGCCATGAATTGTAATTCTGGTCGGAGGGCTGGATTGGGGTACACTCAGCCTGTTGAGGCAAATTTGAGAAGAGGTGGGTTCGAATCCTTCCCCAGTCATCCACAAAGTTATTTTTCCGCGTCTCCCACTTTTTCTCCAGGCAAACGAGATTTAATATGGGGATCTGATTTTGATTTTCCCGTAGAAGGCCTATGTATTTGGGAACCAACAGTCATAGGTGATATCCATAAGTTGCTAAGTTGCATAGGGGTACAGGATCTCATCAGTTTATTTCTCTTATATTTATGTTGGATTTTTGACAGGTATATCGACGGTGACGATAGTTTGTATTCAGGAAGTATAACACTAGGCATAAACCTAGCAAAGTAGCTGATGGTTGGGAAGATTATCATTGCAATGAATTTCATGATTCATGCTTATAAATTTCTGACTCGAGTGATTTATAAGATAATGCAGCGACAGCCTGGTTAGGGGAAGATTCAGTTTTAGTCTGCAGAAGCGAAGGATTAAGGGAATCTGTGATATCAGTAAAACTCTCAAAGCAGAGAAGGCTGATGGAAAGGGAGGCCGGTGGCCATTTACAAGCATGGGCATTAGTTACAAATATAATGAAGCTCAAAGCCTATATGAAGAGAAATGATCGGTGTGCTCAAAAAGAAACACTAAATCTCTCACAAGAAAAGCATCAAGAGACTTAGCGAGATTAGACACAGTCTTGATTATGAAAAAATAGTAATCAAGATGCATTTGAGAACGACCCCAAGTAGGAAACTAGCTGTGCGACCTTTACCAGCGACACTCATCTAAAGAGATCTGTGAAAAATCATATTCCTGACAAAAAAGTAGCTTAGCAAGTTTTGGTAAGAGCGCAACAAACGAAAGAAATAATTGCCAAAGTTCACGAGGCGCATCTCAAGTTGCTGCCATTAGTGAAGATCAAGTACAAGAATAGCTAGAATAGTAATTACTTGTGGAAAATATTGAGAATAAATCTCAAACTCTAAGTGACTAGAGACGATATAAACTACGGAACAGGGGGCTGCCGTGGCTAAATATTTAAAGCTATGCAACTGATATAATTTTATAGCAATTTGATTGCTGATTTTGACACAATACAAAATGTAGCAGTTGCTAGCAACTAGTTGTTCTCAGAACAAAATTGAACTAAAAGACAAATAATGAAAAATTGCATTTATTGAATAGACTTGATTTGATATCACAAGTAAACGTTCCCCATTCGACACAATGAAGATTGGCTAGAGCGTAGATTGTTGAATATTGGGCAATCCCAACAACTTGGAAACTGCAAGAGTCGCCGTGAAATCTTGAAATATCATTTATTTGACAATGATTATATATAATGTTTGATAGTTGAGTTTCGGTAATCTTAGTTCTAAAATGTTGTTTTATTGTTTTAAACGTCATCGTTTTTCGATTTTGATGAAGTGTAATTATCATTCCTCGACGCATTTTGGTATTATTTAGTTCTTCGATTGTTATGCGAATCCGTATTTATGGAATGTGGAATATTTCAGAATATTTCTACATTTATTTCGAAATTGTTTCGTAAATGTTATTAGGAGATATATTATGATATATTGTCATAATATTATCTTTGCTTCACAACACAAAATGTACAAAATCAACCTCTAAACATCTCCAGAACAGTCCTAGTAGACTTTCCGAACAGTCAACATCGCCCAGTCATATATGAAATAGGATGCCAGATCCCGATTATACGATCCATCCCTCGGCCAAGATGGAACTTCCTGAAGACAAACTGGAAATTATTTTCTTAAGAGATGGATAAAGTAATCAGATGGATTGCAGCTTCACCAGAGAATTATAATCTCAACTGCAAGGAAGTGTATACCAAGGGGATATATTCCAGGATGGACCAATGAGTGTGAACAACTATATGAATCTTATGTGGCGGATGGTAATCATGATTTAGCTCATGAACTTCTGCAGAATTTGAATGAAGCAAGAAGGGACAAGTGGATAAAAGCAACAACGGAGTTGGATTTTAAGAAATCAAGCCGACAGTCCTGGAGCTTACTGAAGAAGTTGGGAGGAAGCAGTCCGCAAATTCGGGTAGGTCAGCCGGTATCGCCAGATCATATAGCCAACAGAATTTTCTCACTATCTAAAGCCCCTCGAGACAAAACTCACACACGAACAGTGAAAAAGGAGTCTAGGAACATTCGACAAGTGACACTTGATGACACACAATTCTCTCAGATGTTCACGATGGAGGAACTTGAAACAGCTCTCAAGGACCTAAGATCAGGCAAGGCACCTGGTTTTGATGGGATTCATCCTGAGTTCCTAATTAGATGTGGGAAAGAGACTAGAAAATGGCTGACCAAGTTTTTCTCATCCATCCTTAAATCAGGGTGCCTGCCAAAAGTCTTCAAAATCACCAAAGTTATAGCTGTTCTGAAACCAAACAAACCTTCGGATAAAGTAGAATGTTACCGTCCAATAGCACTTCTCATCTGCTGCTATAAACTCCTTGAGAGACTTCTACTGAACAGGATAGGCCCACAAATCTTGGAAACCATCCCGATGGAACAAGCAGGTTTCAGACCGAACAGGAGCTGCACAGACCAGGTTCTAAGCCTAACTACATACACTGAAGACGGATTTCAGAAACAAGTTAAGACATCCGTAGCTTTTATCGATTTGACTGCTGCTTACGATACAGTTTGGAAAGAAGGACTCCTGTACAAATTGATCAGAGTCATCCCCAGTCGAACTACACTGAGATTACTTAATAACATGCTCTCAGACATACACTTCCAAGTAGTACAGGGTAATCGTATAAGTAAACAACGGAAACTCAATAATGGGCTACCCCAGGGGTCAGTACTATCTCCCAAACTTTTTAACCTACAGATTTCTGACGTACCTGAAACCAGTGCAAGGAAGTACCAAATCTTTCCAAAACCGAAGTCAGCAGTTTCCACTTAAACAACAGAACAGCCGACTATAAACTGGAAGTCCGAATGAACAACACTGTGCTTCCCTACCAGAGTCACCCAAAATATCTTGGAGTGACTCTGGATAGAATTCAATCCTTCAAGAAACACTTGGAAATTGCATCTCAAAAAGTAAGCACACGAAATAATCTCATCCAAAACCTTAGCAGCACTAGTTGGGGAGCTTCAGCAGACACTCTTCGAACTTCTGCGCTCAGTTTAGTATATTCTACTGCTGAATACTGTGCGCCGATATGGATGAACAGCCCCCACGTAAAGAAGGTAGCCACTCAGCTCAACATAGCCATGAGAACCATCTCTGGTTGTATAAGAGCTACTCCACTCTACTGGCTCCCGACACTCAGCCACATAGCCCCTGCGGTGTTAAGAAGACAGGATGCACTGAGGAAGGAATATTCTAAAATAATGGACCCCCCTGCACTTCCCATCCATGACGACATTCCCACTCTGGCAATAAACTTGCTCCGGTCTAGGAATCCACCCCTGCGAATGGCTCAACAACTTGCTGATATTAATTTTAACATTACAGCTAAATGGCGTGAAACATGGACTAGAAATGCCCCACCCGAAGTTCGTGACCTCATAGATCCTGTAAAAAAATCAACGGCTTTGAACAACCTCGACATTTATGGAAGACCATTAACCGCATCCGTACAGGACGTGGAGTTTGTGCGTACAACCTGCACAAATGGGGAAAGCGGCCAGACCCCTGCTGTGATTGTGGTTCACCAAATCAGACCATCAGGCACATTGTTGAAGACTGCAAAATAAGAATATACCTAGGTGACCCTATCGACTTTTTCAGGGCTACACCATCGAGCCGGACTGGATCAATAGTCTGGACATAAGGTTATAGGTCGATATCTGTGCTTGTATGTACTTATTATTATTAATATTATTTGTTATTATGATTGTGTCTTTTGTGTTTCATGTGTAATGCCATACGCTAAATAAATATCTATTTAAATCTTTGGATTCAATATACATTTCGATTTGGTTCGATGTTGAACGTAAATATTGTGTTAATCTTGATTGAAGCAAGGCATTGTTGATATCAAAGTCATTTTGAGGTGATTTATAGTTCGTTATGCAATGCAGAGGTCTTGAAAACGCTAAACCAGCGATAAGTAGGAAGGAATACAAGAATGTAATTGGAATGTATCATCACATATTTGTGATAGAAATTATATGAAGGATGTATTATTCCATAAGTTGTAACATTGAATGGAGAGCAAATGAAAAGTATTGTTATTAATATGATATTTATAAACAGACTATTATCTTAAAATAAATCCAGCGAGATAGTGGATATTTTAAATAATAATACTGTACAGTCATATTGGACTCGATGAGTTGAAATGAATCGCTAATAAAATGTATTGAAAATGAGATATTTAAGAAGCATTATGGAAGAGCCAAGAAGATAGTCTGCGAGCACGATGAAATGTATGTTATGCATAATCGATAGGAAGATTATTGTGGAATTAAGTAAGAGTAATGAAGAGGAAGTTTTATTGTGGTGAAGAGTAAGGAGGTTACGTAAACGTGCGTGATACTTAGAGGTATTTGAATTCCGTGCAATATTTAAGCTGGAGAGGAAAGAAATGTCAGTAGGAGGATTTATGCGTGTAGTATAACGCCATGTAAGACTTATTGTGAGGTAATGTAAGTAAGTATGGATATTTCAGCGAGGTTATAATGAATGATAACGAGATATTAATGGCAATTAACGACAGTGTCGTCGATCAAAGCGATACAATACTGTATGTAAGCCTCGAAGATGAATGTGAATAGGAATATTTAAAACCAATATTTCAATATTATTGAAGAGCCAAGGAGATAGTCTGATATGATATAATCTTAATCGTATTTGATCAAGATTAAGACTTATATGGATCTATAATTAGTTTAATTGTATGTTGCTCAGTTCATTGGATTTGACCAGCAAAGGGGAGGTATGACTGAGTTTTTCAACTTCCACAGTTTTTATCATATCATTACCAAATTTAAACCACGTGCATAAACAGTTGCTGGCTTCTAATGTTCTAATTTGTAATTAAATAGCTTTGTTAGTTTTTGAGATATTGCACTTTTTTGTATTCAAAAAGTGGTCACATAAAAAAAGCCCCTTGCGACAAAGTTTTTGTTCGACCAAGCTGATTTTAAAAAAAAGTTGTTAAGATGTATAGAAACAATAATTGCTTTGGGTTTTTGTGTTAGATGAATACTGTTATTTCCAGAAAAGTTTAAACTTTCATTTTATATATTTTTAAAATTTCAGCATTAATAGTTTAAAGTTATCTATCAAAATTCATACTAAAACTCAGAGAGGTTCAAAACCAGAAACAAGTTTACATTAGTGTACCTTTTGCAACTACTTTACTAAGTTTCAACAACATCTGAAAAGAATTGCATCGCAAGGAGCATTTTGTACACAGAAAAACATTGGAAAAGAGCAATGCGAGAAAAAGGCAAGTTAATATTTACTCACTCAAGACTGCCCTGCCCCATATGTTTCCCCTTCACATCTCCTCGTTCTTTCTTCCTTAGATATCTTTTGCCATTTTACATGCCTCCTAGTCATTTTCTCCTGATCACAGCCCCTCTTTTGTGCCTGAGTAACACGTCTAACATCTTGTAGTTTGCATAGAGAACTTGAGGTTATAGGGATGGTCGAATTTCTGATTGAATGAAGGGTTTCCAGAGTTTTGTAGTGCCCCATATTGAATTCTGAGACAGCCCTGAGGATACCAAGTTCCAGTTTTGTCTTGGAAACAAATATCTCCTTAGGGCATTTACTCCACACTACATTATGGAGGGACTAGTTAGCATTCTGAGTCTTTTCCCCGCTGTACAACGCTGCAATATCTGATCTGATGCTAGTCTCAGATACACAGGTGCTATCTTCTCAACAACAGAAGGATTCAGCTTGCAACTCATTCTACTGTGGCTATCATTTGGTTTTCCTTCTGCCTGTTGTCGGTTATAGAAGCACCAGGAGTTGATACCCTTAGGACAAGTCAAATGCTGAGTCTTGCGGTCAGTTGACATACAGTGTCTAAGAGTTGCAAAAACTGCCCTCTTCATTTTTCCTACATCTGGAATATTATTGACAATGGCATGCCTATAATAATGGGTCAATTTAGTTATAGTGCTGTCTTTCAAGTTGCCCTCTTTACGCCCACCCAGTGTCACACCCTTCGCCCTCCATTCCTTGACAGTGTTACGATGAGCAGTACCAAGTCGCTTAGAAATATGGTTTATGCATTCTTCTTTCTCAATCCTTTGATCTGGACCGTACACCTCAATCTCATTCAAGTGGGCGTAGGTCTTGGCATCCCCATCTGACAACACCGATGTGTATCGAAAACCATTGTCAATGGATTTCTTCCACAGGATCTCTCCAATGTCTTTTTCCATTGCATTGGAGGACCCATCATAATTTTTCTGGCATTCATCTGAGCTCTTATGACCCTCCCACCAAATATTATATTCTGCACTATTTTTTCCCAGGTCCCTTTCTGCAATAACACACTGATGGAAATACTTTGACAGAACATGGTAGTCTAACACAACTCCAGTCAGAATGTCAATTACGAATCCTGCACCATAATTCGATGTATGGCCATGTTTATGCCATGTTGCATCATATGAAACACCTATGTCAATGGTCTGTTCATCACTAGCCCCATGAGCATTGTGTACTACTTGTGCAGCCATAGAAAGTACTTCTCTTCTCATTAATTTTCCCTCATCTATGAGAATTCTAAGGTGTTTTGCAAAAGGCCTTCGACCTAAAGTGTTCATACCCATACCTATAGAAAATGTCTCCAGTCCACGCTGGCCTTTACCTAAACTACTAAATGTCTCAACCATAGCATTGTTCACATGGAAACCAGGTCTTTGAGAATTATCATCTTTAATTCTTGGTGAAGTGTAGGTGTTAGCAGAAACATAACCACATGTTCTGCATTTAATTATAATTTTAGAGGAGAACCCATGAGTTTCCCTAAATTCAATAAAGATAGATTTGTTCTTACACTCACCACACAGTAGCTCCTTCACTAGTTCTTGCCAAACATCCTTATGCACCAAGGTATAGATCACAGACCCAACACTTTGTTCTGCACTGGCAGAAACAGAAAATAAATTTATTTTCCTCTCAGATGCAGACATATCTGCATCTAGTGAGCTACTAGAAACGTTATTCACTTCTTCATTAGGCCTAACTGAACTGACTTATTGTCCTGGTTTCTGACTCTTTCTTTTAGCTATAGCTAATTTGGCAGCCTTACTTTTCTTTGAGGGACGTTTTTTCACTGGTCTATAGCTACACCTAGGACTCTTTTGAATTTCCATGGTTTCTCACTAATAATAATAATCACTATTGCTATAGGCCTAACCTAAAAACTATAATCTCTACTTATATATACACTACGCACTAAGGCCTCTACACTATAAATTACACAACTACAAAGGAAATAAGACGAAACACATCACTGAGTAATCACTAGTTTGGATATGTAATTCGCTGTACTGAAACCACATGTTACTTTTGCATTACAATAACATAAACAAACCGGGAAGCCATGCTTGTACTACTACAGTCAACACAAATACGAAATTCAGAATGTAAATAATACAAATATATATATAATATTAACTATCATAGTATAGTTGTGTGAAAAAAATGGAATGCAATTTAGAAGAGAGAAATCGTTCTCTAAATTAGTTAAAATTGAACTATTAAATGACATAACGTAGTTATATGGACTACGTAGTAAACAAACGACTGTCAGCTTGCACAGGTGTGCCTCTACGACACATACGGCGCGGAATACTTGAATAATCGACAAAAACATACAGAAAACTATCATTATGCTATTACAGGAAAAGTGGGCGTGGTAGTGGGCTATTAAATGCCATGCGCGCTCACATTAAATGGCCTCTACAAGCTGCAAAATAGCCGGAATTACTAAACTGAGATGATTTTCTGAAAGAGGAAGAATTGGGGTATTTTTATATAAATAAAACAAAAAAAACGAGTTTTTGCTTGAAAATCCGAAAAATTCAGTCATACGAGAACAATGTAAACAGTAAGGTGATACATAATATGTTCGTAGAGGGAAGATGTATCGTTCTGACAACGATAAAATAAATAATGCTCTACATATTATATATTTAATAATAATAAGTGATGGATTTATAGATTTGTATTAATGCATATAATTCACAGGAACAGGAATTAAGTATTTACGTATAAATTAGGGAATGAAATGTAAATAGAAGCAATCGCTCTACAAAGTTCAATTAACGAGTCTGAGTACAGTATGATCAATAAGTAGTTGCTGGTTTCAAGAATATTGATATATGAGGTGTCTATAGAACAAATAATATTTTACTCCTTATGGAGGGCATAATAAAGTCCCTTTGCTGAAATTCACGGTATATATTTGCTTCTAGGTGAAGATATATTTGAAGTTAGAGGTTTTTTATGTGAGTATTTTTTAAGTGAGTGATTTTTATTAAATAATTTATGGACAAGTTTATATTTTTGTTGTCCTGTCTGAATAAATCTTAGCAGGCGCTTTTTATTTTGCCTGTTCCTTTTATATAAAGTATCGATCTCTTCATTTAATAATTAGCTACGGTGGTACTACTAGTTAGATACTGGCGTCCACTTACTTAACCGATAACCTAGATGTTAGGCCCCTTGAAACAACGACAATTATTATATTTAATTAACCGTTCTTCGAGATTCCGGGAATCTCTTCCCCCAATATTTGGTTGTAAGATTTGTATGTAACTAGGTAGTAGTACCATCGTATTTTTAATATCTATGCGCCAATTCATATCCGCAGTGAATGAAGTGTGTCGAGAAAAACTACAGGCTACGGAGAGTAGGAAAATCAAAACCTTGGATGACAGATAAAATTCTACAATTGATCGATTGCAGAAGACCTTTCAAGAATAATAACCCGATGAAGTACACATAATTGCTGAAATTAATACGGAAGGATATCCATACTGCCAAAGAACAACACCTTTCAAAGGAGTGTAGCGAAATAGAAGAACTGTGTGCAAAGCATGACTCGTTCAACATGTATAAAAAGGTTAAGCAAGCAGCTGGGATTTATAAGAGCAGAGGGATTGGGATTCTCAAAAATAGATATGGCATCATTCTCCCTAGTACTGAAGAGAAGTTGACAGAATGGAAGGAATACATTGAAACTCTATTCGAAGACAACAGAAGTGTTGATCATGGTATTCGAACGGGCGATGGCATAGACATTACAAGAGCTGAAATTGAACATGCCATAACAATATCGAAGAGTGGAAAGGCTCCAGGTCCAGATGAATTGCACCTTGAAATACTAAAACTTCTCAAGGATGGACGAGCTCTTTCCTTGCTGGTGGGTTTGTTCAATAACATCTATCGAAGTGGATACCTACCACATGATAGGCTCAAATCAACTTTTATACCGATTCCCAAAAAGACCAATTCAACGTGCTGCAACTACTATAGAATGATCAGTTTAATGAGTCATGCCCTGAAGTTATTCCTTAAAATCCTGCATTTAAGGTTATATCATAAATGTGAGGAAAGCATTGGTGGCACACAGTTTGGATTCAGGAGTGGTTTCGGAACTCGCGAGGCATTGCTCAGTCTTCAGGTGTTGATTCAACGATGCCGTGATGTTCGCGTCGATGTTTACATGTGTTTCATCGATTATGAAAAAGCCTTTGACACTGTTCAAAACGATAAAATGATGAACATTTTATGTGACCTGGGACTAGATGGACGTGACATCCGATTAATTGGAAATCTGTACTGGAATCAACGTGCTGTTGTACGTGTTGACGGTCAGCTGTCTGAATAAGTAACGATTATGAAGGGAGTTCGCCAAGGTTGCATTCTTTCTCCACTCCTCTTCAACATCTATTCTGAAAGGATTTTCCAAGATGCTCTTGATGGAAAGTCTCAAGGAGTAGTAGTAAATTGATCTATCATTAATAATATCCGATATGCTGATGACTCTGTCATCCTTGCAATAAGTATGGATGATCTACAGACACTACTGGATTCTATTTCTGAAGAGAGTAACGCCATGGGATTACATTTAAATGTACAAAGAACTAAGTGGATGGTTGTTAGTAGAAACAAAGATGAAATTCAGGGCGTTCTTACACTTGGTAATGAAAGAATTGGAAGGGTTTCATCATATAAATATTTAGGATGTCAAATCAATGATAACTGGGACTTTAATCAAGAAATTTGCTGTAGAATTGAGCAGGCCAGAAGTTCTTTCATGAAAATGAGAAAAAATTTGATCAGCCACGATTTAAGTCTGTCATTACGCACCCGACTGCTTCGATGCTACGTTTTTAGTGCCCTGCTCTATGGAGTTGAATCATGGACACTTACCGAGGTTTTAAATAAGAAACTGACAGTATTTGAAATGTGGACGTATCGCAGGATTTTAAGGATATCATGGACCGCTAAAGTCACAAATGTGGAAGTACTGCGGCGTATGAACAAAGACCTGGAAATTCTCAGTATCATCAAAAGGAGAAAACTAGAATACTTTGGTCATTTTATGCGCAACAACAAATACCACCTCATGCAATTAATTATCCAAGGGAGGATTGGTGGCATTAGGGGTCCAGGACGCAGACGAATATCCTGGCTAAAGAACTTAAGTCACTGGTTTGGACTTAATACAGAGTCACTGTTTAGAACAGCAATGGACAAACTGCAGATCATGCTACTGATCGCCAATGTTCTTGGAGGACGAGGCACATGAAGAAGAAGAAGATGCGCCGAGAGATCCTTAACTTGCCATCTAGCAGGGAAATATTGATTTTTCTAGCTGGGGATCAGCGTCCCTTGCGATCCCTTCCATCTTTCGAATAATAGGTGGTGGTTACGTGAATTTCGGGTACAGTACCAACTACGTAAAGCGTGTATTGAAGGAATATACCAACACTGATAGTCAGATGAAGCACTAAAGGAATTTGGTGACTCCTGATACTTAGGAGGAAGTACGCACCAAGCGAAGGAGATGCATAAAAGATGGGTGACATATGCTAACAACATATATAGATGCTGCTAGTGGGAAGTCATTTTTGAAGCCATGGTCTGAAGCGTGGTGCTATATGTATGTGAAACTTGGTTAATTCCTTCTGCAGGAAAGGGAAATAGAAGCATTTGAATGTGGTGTTGTTGGAAAATGTTGGAGAATGGACGGCTAGAGAGAATAACAAAGAAAGGGTAATGAGATGAATGGGGGCTAGATGATTCTGGCGAGGGGTAATGAAAGAAAGAGTTAGGTAGGGCTCATATTCTGCACCAGGAAAGCAAATTATTAGTAGTTCTGGAAGCAAGAGTAAAGGACATGAACTACTGTATATGCGTTAAGAAAGGTTAGAATATGTAAAACAGATTGCTCCGTTTGTAGAGTACAGGGGCTACGTAAAGACGAATGTTGTTTCTCTTAACAATGGGAGAAATGGAGTGCAGCAATGAAACCCAAACATCAACGACAACAAAAACAATCACAAACGCAACGACAACAGTAATCTATTCTTTTCACTCAGCATTTGAGCCGTTTTGCGATAGCTCAGGTCAGCAGGGATGCGAATGGTGCAAACTAAACACCTTGTCTTTAATTGCATCCGGCATGTTGAAATCTAACACCTTAGGATCGGAAGAATGTGTTGGCTAAGAAACAATCCCACCATGCTCATGGTTCTATGACCCAAAAAAATCCAACAAGACACACAGAAATTTCCGTTATATATAAATTCAATTGCAAAACATTCAGACTGTATGAAAAGCATATTATTGAGCAATGAATGTGGAATCACTTCCCTGCAATTCTTAAAGACTTATTTCCTGGTAGTGATGTAAATGAAAGTTGCTCCAATTATAATTTCACTACTTTGATCTCTATACCTAGACTATTGTTTCACTTCCTATAATAATGCACCATACTTCACACTGTTTGTACCAACTATTACAGGCTGTTATGTCCGAATACGTTGAATCCGGCTGAAATGAAGATATATGATGTTGGTAATACTGGAAGACACAATACTAACACTGCATCTGGGGAAAAAAGTTCTATCAAGCAATATTTGGTAACACATATTTTAAGCCATAGTACATTTAATCAACACTTGATAATCCATAAAGGCAAAAACGCATAATCATATAGCGTCTGCGAAGCCAAATTTACTCAAAGAGGTGCTTTGAATAAACATATAATACTCCACAGTAGCGAGAATGCCTTTCCATGTGCCGTGTGCAAAGTCAAATTTATTCAGAAAAGATATTTGTATACACAAATGCTAATCCATAGTGGCGAGATGCAAAATTCATGTGCCGTGTGCCCAGCCAAATTTACTCGGAATGAATCATTGAAACATCACATGCTAATCCATAGTGGCGAGAAGCCACATGTATGTATCGTGTGCCCAGCCAAATTTACTCAGAAAAGATATTTGTACCAACACATGCTAATCCATAGTGGCGAGAAAGCACATTTATGTAGCGTGTGCCCGGCCAAATTTACTCTTAAAGGAACATTGAATCGACACATGCTAACACATAGTGGCGATAAGCAATATTCATGCGCCGTGTGCCCAGCCAAATTTGCTCACGAATCGCGCTTGTATAAACATGCTAACCCATAGTGGCGAGAAAGCATATTTATGTAGCGCGTGTCCGTCCAAATTTACTCTCGGAGGAACATTGAATCGACACATGCTAAAACATAGTGTGATTAGCAATATTCATGCGCCGTGTGCCCAGCCAAATTTGCTCACGGAACGCGCTTGCATAAACATATCCTAACCCATAGTGGCGAGAAAGCATATTTATGTAGCGTGTGCCCGGCCAAATTAACTCTTAAAGGAACATTGAATCGACACATGATAATACATAGTGGCGAGAAGCAATATTCAAGCACCGTGTGCCCAGCCAAATTTGCTCACGGATCGCGCTTGTATAAACACATGCTAACCCATAGTGGCGAGAGCAGTGTGCCCAGCCAAATTTACCCAGAAAGTAAATTTGAAGCGCCACATGCTATTCCATAATGAAGAGAAAGGATATTCAAATAGCGTGTGCAAAGCCATATTTTCCCGGAAAGATTATTTGAACGGACACATGGTAATCCATAAAGGCGAGGAAGAACAATCATTTAGCGTCTGAAAAGCCAAATTTACTCGCAGAGAAACCTTGTATCCACGCAAGCTGATCCATAGTGGCGAAAAGACGTATTCATGTGACGTGTTCAAAGCCCAATTTACTCAGAGAACCATGAATCCACGCTGGCTTATCCATAGTGGCGAGAAGGCTATTCTGTGCCATCTACGAAAACAAATTTACTCAGAGAAGAATTTTGAATCAACATATGGTAATCCATAGTGGTGAGAAGCTATATGCACGTGCCGTGTGCGCAGCCAAAGTTACTTAAATATCAGGTTTGAATAATCACGTGTTAATTCATAATGGCGAAAGGCTATATTCATGTAGTGTATGCGAAGCCAATTTTATCCAAAAAGTAAATTTGAAGCGCCACATGTTAATCCATAGTGAGGAAAAAGCAAATTCATGTCCCTTGTGCGAAACCTACTTTGCTCTAAGGGAATATTTGATTCGACACATCCGACCAGATATTGGAGAGAAGCCATATTCCTGTAACGTGTGCGATGACAAGTTTACCCAAGGACATTAATTGAAGATACATTTCAATCCACAGCCGCGACAAGCTTGAATAGAGTACCTCCTGCGAAGCAAAAGTTACTCTCAAACAAGATTTATGAACAAACATCTTAAACCATAAATGACTAAAAACTTTCCCACGTATTAAATGCGAATAAGACAAAGCTGTTAGGGGACCTTTAAAGACACAATTTCTAACAATACGCATATTCATGTAGCAAATGATATTGGAATTGAAACATTTTTAATCATGATGGTAGTGTTGTTGTTTCCTACCGACCAAATTCCTCTGTAAATTAGCCGAATCCAGAAACATCTCTTTACATTTGTTCCTCTATCTACCCGTCTTGTATTCATCATGCTCTTATAACACCACACTTCTAAAGCTTCTTTTCTCTTATTTTCTGCTGCCCCAACAGTCCAAGTTTCGATTCCTTCGAGTGCCACTACCCAGAAGAACTGTTTTTTACTGCAATCTATATTTAACTCGCTGAAGAACCCGTGCTTCGCTACGCGTAATAAGTAAATTAAAATGTGAAGGTGACAGTTAAAACAGGGGATAGGCGAGGTGCTGCGCAGAGGGAGATTAAGGATGGAACATTTTGTCCAACTACACCGCTCGGCGTTGACCATGTTTTATAGCACAAATTTAGGTTTTACTCGCTAACCGTTGGAGATACCTTTCGAATAGAAGATGTAATTTTAAACCTCGTATATACCATCAAAAGTTTGCTATTTCTTAGCGTTCTCTTTTTATTTGAAATGGAAATATGAAAGTTTGAAACCAAAGGGTGTAGTGACGTCACTAAAATGGTCGCCATCTTTAAATAGTGCAAAGTATTCAAATCAAAAGTAACCTATTAGTTAACCAGGTAAATCAGCTACTTCCATGTAAATCGGACCAGTGGTACTTGCATGATTGAGTAATACATAGACACACACCATCTCATTTTTAGCCTCGCTTCGCTCGCGTCATAGTCGTGTCATATTGTTATTCAATGAAATGCAGGTTTAACCCTGTTAACACCCCTTTATAACCTGAATATCCAAATATCCCTCCATAGTAGACGTTTTCGACACACAACAAACATAACCCCAAAATAACATTCTTCTAACTTTAATAGTTTTGGTTGGTCGATGAGAGTGAACATCCAAAAATGCTTCCTTAGTGGACGTTTTACTTCCAGATTTTCACCCCTGCCCATAGGCCCCTTAAATTGCATTCATGATAAAACGGTCGAACACCTATTTATTTTATTTATTTATTTGTTTATTTTTGAGCTGATTGATTTCCTCCGAGTTTCAAACTACTCGCCTATGTCGTTTAAGAGATACACGCTCCGTTAGGAATCTTTCAACCCCCACTTTTCATCCCTTTCACCTCATAATATACACTACATTGAAAAACCATTTGACATGTGTCAGCTTATTTTTACTGAATAGTATATATGCCAAGTATCACATCCCCAAATGAAACCACTCGTGAGATATTGTTATTCAATGAAATGCACGTTTACCCTCTTAACACCTCTTTAGAACCTGAATATCCAAAACTCTTTCCTTAGTGGTCGTTTTCGGCATACAACGAACTTATCCCCAAAATTTCATGTTTCTAACTTCAATGATTTTGGCTGGGCGTTGATAAGTGAGTGAGTCAGTCAGGGCATTTTCTTTCATTTCTTTTTGATAATTTCACCCCTCCCCATGAACCCCTTAAATTGGATTTATGAAACAAATGGTCCAACACCTATTTACTTATTTAAAGCTGTTTTCCACCTGAGTTTGATGAGTGAGTGAGTCAATCAACTAGGACACTTTCTTTCCTGTACCTTCCCCCAGAATTTCACCCCTCTCCAAGGGCCCCTTAAATTGGATTGATGGAAAAACGGCCGAATACCTATTTACTCGTATTTTAAGCTGTTTTTCCCGCCGACTTTCAAACTTCTCACCTATATCACTTAAGAGATACACGCTCCGTTACGAATCCCTCTACCCCCAATTTTCACCCCTTTCACTTCATAATATACACCACATCGATAAACCCTTATATATATGTCTGATTACTTTTAATGATTAGTTTATATACCGAATATCATATCCCCAACGAAACAACTCATGAAATATCGTTATTCAATGAAATGCACGTTTACCCCCTTAACACCTCTTTAAAACCCGAATAAAAAAATCATTCCTTAGTTGACGATTTCGACATACAGCGAACATATTCCCAAAATTTCATGTTTCCAACTTAAATAGTTTTCGCTGGGCGTGATGAGTGAGTGAGTCAGACAGGACATTTTCTTTCAATTATTTTTGCCAGAATTTCATCCCTCCCCATGGGCCCCTTAAATTGGATTGATGAAAAAACGCTTAATCACCTATTAACTTATTTCTTAAGCTGTCTTTTTCCCCTGGCTTTGATGAGTGAGTGAGTTAGTCAGTCAGTACACTTTCTCTCCTTTTTCTCCCCAGAATTTCACCCCACTCCAATGGCCCCTAAAATTAATTTATGAAAAAACGATGGAACACCGATTTACTTACTTTTTAAGCTGATTTTTTTCGCTGAGTTTCAAATTTCTCGCCTATGTCGTTTAAGAGATACACGCTCCGTTAGGAATACTTCAACCCCCACTTTTCACCCCTTTCACCTTATAATATACACCACATCGAAAAACCCTCAGACACGTGTCTTCTTACTTTTTAATGATGAGTTTATATGCCGTGTATCACATCCCGCAGTGAAACCAATCGGGAGATATTGTTATTCAATGAAATGCAGGTTTACCCCCCCTAAAACCCCTTTAGAACCTGAATATCCGAAAATCCTCCCTTAGTAGACGATTTTGACATACAATGAACATATCCCCAAACTGGCATGTTTCTAACTTCAATAATTTTGGCTGGGCGATGATGAGTGAGTGAGTGAGTGAGTCAGGACATTTTCATTTAAATTTCTTTTTCAGAATTTCAACCCTCCGCATGATCCCCTGAAATTTGATTTATGAAAAAAAAAACTGTCGAACAGCTATATACTTACTTTAAAGCAGTTTTTTCCCCTGAGTTTGATGAGTGAGTCTGGCAGTCAATCAGTTAGGAAACTTTCTTTCCTGTTTGTTCCCCAGAATTTCACCCCTCCACATGTGCCCCTTAAATTGGAGTTATGAAAAAAAAACGGTCAAAGACATATTTACTTCTTTTTTATGTTGATTTTTTTTTCGCTGAGTTTCAAACTCCTCGCCTATGTCGTTTAAGAGATACACGCTCCGTTAAGAATCTTTCGATCCCCACTTTTCACCCCTTTCACCTCATAATATACACCACATCAAAAGACCCTCAGACAAGTGTCCTCTTATTTTTAATGATGAGTTTATATGCCGAGTATCACATCCCCTAATGAAACCAATCGGGAGATATTGCTATTCAATGAAATGCAGGCCTACCCCCTTAACACCCCTTAAGAACTTGAATATCCACAAATCCTCTCTTAGTGTGCATTTAAGGCCCTTGAGGAAGCTGCATGTCAAATTTCATTCCAATCCGTTCGGTGGTTTCTGAGATTTCGCGATGAATGTATGAGTGAGTGAGTGGTATTTGACAAATATATCGTAGATAGTGTCAAGTCTTTGTTATGCTAAACTCGGTTGAAAGTGCTGTGCGAGCAGTTGAGTAAATAACGGGTTTTCAAGTGAAGATCCTCATTTTCTATACCGGGAGTGCAGAGCGCAACTCGTACCTTCGAGAACATATTTCTCAATCTCTTTTCCTGTATACATATGCTCTATATAAACATTCCGTCCCTTAACCTATTATTCTCTATCTGTTTTACATCTGATTGTGAGTCTTTTGATAAGCTCTAACTACGTTTCCTAGCTTCAGACAAATTTCAGACGTCTAAATTCTGCTCTCCCTATTTCATCTCTTGCATTCTTGATTTTCCGCCTTTCATACATTATTCAAATAAACAGACTGATTCACCAGCCCCTTATATTGTTCGGAACACAGCAACCCCATTATCGCGTATACCATAGCCATCCTAGAAACATTAGTACCTGCCCCTTTTCGGCCTTTGTAGAACTTTACCGTTGAACATAGTAGAAATCATTAGCAGCAGTGTTATTCCAATAACATCAAACATAATGCATGATTAAAATGATCACAGCTACGAATAACACCACCTCGTGTTCGGACAAGAAGTGTCTACGAATGGATTCTATACGTGCCAGCGATACACCGTTCCTCTCGGTAGATAAGGTGGATAAATCAAGTATTTTTGAAGTAACGTCAAGCATGTTGTTAGGAAGCATGTCCAAATCCCGAGCTAGTACATATTATTTTGCTTAATGTCGTTTATAGTGGAGATATTATGTGCGCATATCTATCTGTTTCAACGAGTGATTTCCTATCCGGTCCTGAAAAGGACCATTTTTATCCAATGATACGTAGCCAGGTTGGATGTCGATATACTGATCAGTAGAACGAATACGAGGTAGGCCTATCCTGTTTATTCAGGGCAGCAAGTGTTCAAAATGTTGAACACCTCGGTTTAAAGGAAAACTCAGACTCACTCAGGCCACCGCACGTGTCAAGTCAAAGTTCTCTGTAACATCGGGTTGTAAACAATTCCTCATTCCTACGCTGTGCCATGTCATAGCCTTCTGTAACGCCGGGATGTAAACCAGTCTTCATTCCTACGTTTGACAAAAATAAAAAGTATTAATTGATCTACTTATGAGAAACACCGGAGTGTCTTGAGTTCATTAGACTGTTAACATGACTTTTCTCATAGAAGAAGTGCTATGAGAAACTTTCGATATTAGAAAAGAAAACTACTGACTGAATGAGCGCGATGAATTAATGTACACAAACAAAATAAAGTGTTATATTGGCTTTCTAGGTTTGTGCCGTGTCTTGTGTGGGGTTTATACCGCGTCTTGTGTTGTGTTTATGCCGTGTCTTGTATGGAGTTTATGCCGCGCCTTGTGTGGGGCTTATGCCGTGTCGTGTGTGGGGTTTATGCCGCGCCTTTTGTGGGGCTTATGCCGTGTCTTGTGTGGGGTTTATGCCGCGTCTTGTGTGGGGTTTATGCCGTGTCATGTGTGGGGTTTATGCCGCGCCTTGTGTGGGGTTTATGCCGTGTCTTGTGTGGAGTTTATGCCGTGCCTCCTGTGGGGCTTATGCCGTGTCTTGTATGGGGTTTATGCCGTGCCTTGTGTGGGGTTTATGCTTTGTCTTGTGTGGGGTTTATGCTGTGCCTTGTGTGGGGTTTATGCCGTGTCTTGTGTGGGGTTTATGCCGTGTCTTGTATGGGGTTTATGCCGTGTCTTGTGTGGGGTTTATGCCGTGCCTTGTGTGGGGTTTATGCCGTGTCTTGTGTGGGGTTTATGCCGTGTCATGTTTGGGGCTTATGCCGTGTCTTGTGTGTGGTTTATGCCGTGTCTTGTGTGGGGTTTATGCCGTGTCTTGTGTGGGGTTTATGCCGTGTCTTGTGTGGGGTTTATGCCGTGACTTGTATGGGGTTTATGCCGTGTCTTGTGTGGGGCTTATGCCATGTCTTGTGTGGGGTTTATGCCATGTCTTGTGTGGAGTTAAGGCCGTGTCTTGTGTGGGGTTTATGCCGTGCCTTGTGTGGGCTTTATGCCATGTCTTGTGTGGGGTTTATGCCGTGTCTTGTGTGGGGTTTATGCCGTGTCTTATGTGGGGTTTATGCCGTGGCTTGTGTGGGGTTTATGCCGTGTCTTGTGTGGGGTTTATGCCATGTCTTGTGTGGGGTTTATGCCGTGCCTTGTGTGGGGTTTATGCCGTGTCTTGTGTGGGGATTATGCCGTGTCTTGTGTGGGGCTTATGCCGTGTCTTGTGTGGGGTTTATGCCGTGCTTTGTGTGGGGTTTATGCCGTGTCTTGTGTGGGGTTTATGTCGTGTCTTGTGTGGGGTTTATGCCATGTCTTGCGGAGGGTTCATGCCGTGTCTTGTGTGTGGTTTATGCCGTGTCTTGTGTGGGGTTTATGCCGTGTCTTGTGTGGGGTTTATGCCGTGTCTTGTGTGGGGTTTATGCCGTGACTTGTATGGGGTTTATGCCGTGTCTTGTGTGGGGCTTATGCCATGTCTTGTGTGGGGTTTATGCCATGTCTTGTGTGGAGTTAAGGCCGTGTCTTGTGTGGGGTTTATGCCGTGCCTTGTGTGGGCTTTATGCCATGTCTTGTGTGGGGTTTATGCCGTGTCTTGTGTGGGGTTTATGCCGTGTCTTATGTGGGGTTTATGCCGTGGCTTGTGTGGGGTTTATGCCGTGTCTTGTGTGGGGTTTATGCCATGTCTTGTGTGGGGTTTATGCCGTGCCTTGTGTGGGGTTTATGCCGTGTCTTGTGTGGGGTTTATGCCGTGTCTTGTGTGGGGCTTATGCCGTGTCTTGTGTCGGTTTTATGCCGCGCCTTGTGTGAGGTTTATGCCGCGTCTCGTGTGGGGTTTATGCCGTGTCTTGTGTGGGGTTTATGCCATGTCTTGTGTGGGTTTTATGCCGCGCCTTGTGTGGGGCTTATGCCGTGCCTTGTGTGGGGTTTATGCCGCGTCATGTGTGGGGTAATGCCGTGTTTTGTGTGGGGTTTATGCCGTATCTTGTGTGGGGTTTATGCCGCGTCTTGTTCGGGGTTTATGCCGTGCCTTGTGTGGGGTTTATGCCGTGTCTTAAGTGAGGTTTATGCCGTGTCTTGTGTGGGGTTTATGCCGTGCCTTGTGTGGGGTTTATGCCGCACCTTGTGTGGGATTTATGCCGCGTCTCGTGTGGGGTTTATGCCGCGTCTTGTGTGGGGTTTATGCCGTGCCTTATGTGGGGTTTATGCCGTGCCTTGTGTGGGGTTTATGTCGTGTCTTGTGTGGGGTTTATGCCGTGTCTTATGTGGGGTTTATGCCGTGTCTTGTGTGGGGTTTATGCCGTGTCTTGTGTGGGGTTTATGCCGTGTCTTGTGCGGGGTTTATGCCGTGTCTTGTGTGCGGTTTATGCCGCGTCTTGTGTGGGGTTCATGCCGTGCCTTATGTGGGGTTTATGCCGTGTCTTGTGTGGGGTTTATGTCGTGTCTTGTGTGGGGTTTATGCCGTGTCTTGTGTGGGGTTTATGCCGTGTCTTGTGTGGGGTTTATGCCGCGTCTTATGTGGGGTTTATGCCGTGTCTTGTGTGGGGTTTATGTCGTGTCTTGTGTGGGGTTTATGCCGTGTCTTGTGTGGGGTTTATGCCGTGACTTGTGTGGGGTTTATTCCGCGTCTTGTGTGGGGTTTATGCCGTGTCTTGTGAGGGGTTTATGCCGCGTCTTGTGTGGGGTTTATGCCGCGTCTTGTGTGGGGTTTATGCCGTGTCTTGTGTGGGGTTTATGCCGTGTCTTGTGTGGGGTTAATGCCGTGTCTTGTGTGGGGTTTATACCGTGTCTTGTGTGGGGTTGCGCCCAGGAGCACCAAGCTGGCTCATCAGCGGGTGAAGGGCTGTTTAAGCTCAATGCTCTCGCAGATTGAGGCGCACTAGCGCTTCATAAGCAGGCAGGTAGTGCACAGTTCGCTACTACTGTGGGGGTCCGGGCGCGGAATATCAAGAGCCCGCTCATGAGCCAGATTGGTGTTCTTGGCCGAAAACCCACACAAGACACGGCGTAAACCAAGAAAATTCCTGAGATTTAAAATAAAGTGTGTTGGCATGCTTGTGGTATTGACTTCCAAATCTTTATCATCTACACGAGACTGGGGGTATTTAATTCCAATTTCACACGGCATTAGCCCATAAACCATGAATTATTTGAATAGTAACTCTATAATTATTTACACTTATTTATAACGTTGTGGAAAAAGAAATCCACAATCCATTGGTGCTACAATTCAGTAGTCCATCCCTGCTAATTTCATCTACTATATATTTGTCAAATACCACTCACTCACTCAGTCATTCATCACGAAATCTCAGAAACCACCGAACGGATTGGAATGAAATTTGGTATGCTGTTTCCTCAAGGGCCGCAAACGGCCACTAATAAAGGATTTTTGGATATTCAGGTTCTAAAGGGGTGTTAGGGGGGTAGACCTGCATTTCATTGAATAGCAATATCTTCCGGTTGGTTTCATTTGGGGATGTGATACTCGACATATAAACTCATCATTAAAAATAAGAAGACACGTGTCTGATAGTTTTTCGATGTGGTGTACATTATGAGGTGAAAGGGGTGAAAAGTGGGGGATGAAGGATTCCTAACTGAGCGTGTATCTCTTAAACGACATAGGCGAGGAGTTTGAAACTCAGCGGAAAAAAATCAGCATAAAAATAAGTAAATAGGTGTTTGACCGTTTTTTCATAAATCCAATTTAAGTGGCCCATGGGGAAGGGTGAAATTATGAGGGGAAAAAACAGGAAAGAAAGTGTCCTAACTGATCGACTGACTGACTCACTCATCAAACTCAGGGGGGAAAAACTGCTTCAAAGTAAGTAAATAGCTGTTCGACAGTTTTTTTTTTCATTAATCAAATTTAAGGGGTTAATGGGGAGGGGTAAAATTCTGAAAAAAGGAAATTGAAAGAAATGTTCTGACTCACTCACTCACTCATTCATCATCGCCCAGCCGAAATTATTGAAGTTAGAAACACGACAGTTTGGGGATAAGTTTCCTTGTAAGTCATAACCGTCTACTAACGGAGGATTTTTGGTTATTAAGGTTCTATCCTGCATTTTTTTGAATAACAATATCTCCAGATTAGTTTCATTGGGGGATGTGATACACGGCATATAAACTCATCATTAAAAAATAAGAAGACATGTGTCTGAGGGTTTTTCGATGTGTTGTATATAATGAGGTGAAAGGGGTGAAAGGTTGGGGTTTAAGGATTTCTAATGGAGCGTGTATCTCTTTAACGACATAGGCCAGGAGTTGAAACTCAGCGGGAAAAAATCAGCTTAAAATATAAGTAAATACGTCGGTACAACATACGGACTGTATTTGGAACTTCTGTTAAGATTAGGCAACTCCTGCGACCAACTAAGGACAGTTTGCCTAAATTGCAACAACCGGGTATCTACAGAGTTCCCTGTACTAGTGGCAAGGTTTACATCGGGCAGACTTCGAGAACAATATGCACTCGCATTAAGGAACATAATAGATGTATCAGGTTCATTCAACCTGATAAATCAGCTGTTGCCGATCATGCATTAACACCTGGCCATGATGTCATGTTCCAAGGAGTGGATGTTCTTGCCCGTATAAAGCAATATCGTCCCAGAATCATCAGGGAGGCGGTTGAAATACGTAAACACCCAGATAATTTCAAACGCGACACCGGCAACTATCTCAGTGAATCCTGGCTACGTATTATCAGAACCCTGAGAAAGTAATTCACTGCTGCTTTCCGTTGTCCCTAACATGGGGCTATAATGGCGTCCATCTTTGGGCACCTTCTATATGTTCTTTGTTGCTTTCTCTTGGCAATCATTTGTCGTATTCCAGATTATTCGTGACGAAGAAAGACATGGTTTCTTTCGAAACGCGTCGTATTTTAAGATAATAAAACACGGCATAAGCCCAAAATTCAACATTATTAAAAGTAAATAGGTGTTCGACCGTTTTTTTTCCATAAATCCAATTTAAGGGGCCCATGAGGAGGGGTGAAATTCTGGAGAATAAAACAGGAAAGAAAGTGTCCTAACCGATTGACTCACTCACTCTTCAAACTCAGGGGGAAAATCTCCTTAATAATAAGAAAATATGGGTTCGACATTTTTTTCATTAATCAAATTTAATGGGTTCATCGGGAGGGGTGAAATTCTGAAAAAAAAATTGAAAGAAAATTTCCTGACTCACTCACTCACTCACTCATCATCGCCCAGCCAAAAATATTGAAGTTGGAAACATGGCAATTTGGGGATATGTTCGTTGTATGTCAAAATTGTACACTAAGGGAGTATTTTTGGATATTCTGGTTCTAAAGGGGTCTTAAGGGGGTTAAACTTCCATTTCAATGAATAACAATATCTCACGTGTGGTTTCATTTGTGGATGTGATACTCGGCATAAAAACTAATCATTAAAAATAAGCAGACATGTGTCTAAGGGTTTTTCGATGTGGTTTATTATTATGAGGTGAAAGGGGTGAAAAGTGGGGGTTGGAGGATTCCCAACGGAGCGTGTAGGCCTATCTCTTAAACTACATAGGCGAGAAATTTGAAACTCAGCGAAATAAAATCAGCTTAAATAATAAGTAAATCGGTGTTCGACCGTTTTTTCATCAATTAATTTTAAAGGCCAAAGGGGTGGGGTGAAATTCTGGGGGGGAAAGGAGAGAAAGTGTCCTAACTGACTGACTAACTCACTCACTCATCAAACTCAGGGGGAAAAGACAGCTTAAAAATAAGTTAATAGGTGTTCAAGCGTTTTTATTTAATCCAATTTAAGGCGCCTATGGGGAGGAGTGAAATTCTGGTAAAAATAATTGAAAGAAAATGTCCTGTCTGACTCACTCACTCATCACGCCCAACGAAAACTATTAAAGTTGGAAACATGAAATTTTGGGAATATGTTCGCTGTATGTCGAAAACGTCAACTAAGGAATGATTTTTGTTTATTCGGGGTTTAAAGAGGTGCATTCCATTGAATAACGACATCTCATGAGTTGTTTCTTTGGGAATGTGATATTCGGTATATAAACTAATCATTCAAAATAATCAGACATATATCTAAGGGTTTATCGATGTGGTGTATATTATGAGGTGAACGGGGGGGGGGGAATTGGGGGTTGAGGAATTCTTAACGGAGCGTGTATCTCTTAAACGTCATAGGCGAGAAGTTGGAAATTCAGCAGAAAAAACAGCTTAAAAATAATTTGTAAATAGGTGTTCGACCGTTTTTTCATAATTCCAATTTAAAGGGCCCTTGGAGAGGGGTGAAATTCTGCGGGAAAACAGAAAAGGAAGTGTCCTGACTCACTCACCCATCAAACTCAGGGGGAAGAACAGTTCAAAAATAAGAAAATAGGTGTTCGACCGGTTTTTTTTTTCATTAATCCAATTTAAGGGGTTCATGAGAGGGGTGAATTTCTGAAAATTAAATGAAAGAAAATGTCCTGACTTACTCACTCATCATCGCCCAGCCAAAATTATTGAAGTTAGAAACAGGATATTTTGGGGCTTTGTTCGTTGTATGTCGAAAACGTCCACTAAGGAAGGATTTTTGGATATTCAGATTCTAAAGTGGTGTTAAGGGGGTAGACTTGCATTTAATTGAATAACAATATTTCCCGATTGGTTTCCTTGGGGATGGGATACTCGGCATATAAACTCATCATTAAGAATAAGATGACACATGTCTGAGGGTTTTTCGATGTGGTGTATATTATGAGGTGTATGTGTGAAAAGTGGGGGTTGAAGGATTCCTAACGGAGCAAGTATCTCTTAAAAGACAGAGGCAAAAAGTATGAATCTCAGGGAGAAAAATCAGCTTGAAAAAGTAGTAAATATGTGTTCGATCGTTTTTTAATAAATCCAATTTAAGGGGCCCATGGGCAGGGGTGAAATTCTGGGGAAACAAGTCCACTAAGGAAGGATTTTTGGATATTCACTCATCATCCCTCAGCAAACCTATTGCAGTTAAAAAACTTGAAATTTTGGGGATATGTTCGTTGTATGTCGAATAAGTCCACTAAGGATGGATTTTTGGATATTCATGTTCTGGAGGGGTGTTAAGGGGGTTAAACTTGCATTTCATTGAATAACAATATCTCACGAGTTGTTTCATTTGGGGATGTGATATTCGGCATATAAACTAATCATTCGAAATAAGCAGACATATGTCGAAGGGTTTATCGATATGGTGTATATTAGGAGGGGAAAGGGGTGAAAATTGGGGGTTGAAGGATTCTTAACTGAGCATGTATATCTTATTCGACATAGGGGACAAGTTTGAAATTCAGCGGAGAAAGCAGCTTAAAATATAAGTAAATAGGTGTTCGACCGTTTCTTCATGAATCCAATTTAAGGGGCCCATGGGAAGGGGTGAAATCCTGGGGAAAAAACAGGAAAGAAAGTCTGTTAACTGATTGACTCACTTACTCATTCATCAAACTCAGGAGGAAAAACAGCTTTAATAAGTAAATAGGTGTTCGACCGTTTCTTTTTTTCATAAATCCAATTTAAGGGGTTCATGGGGAGGGGTGACATTCTCAAAAATAAATGAAAGAAAATGTCCTGGCTGACTGACTCTCTCATCATCGCCCAGCCAAAATTATTGAAGTTATAAACATAAAATTTTGGGGATATATTCGTTGTTAGTCGAAAACGTCCACTATGGAAAGAGTTTTGGATATTCAGGTTCTAATGAGGTATTAAGGGGGTAAACCTGCATTTCATTGAATAAAAATATCTCACGAGTGGTTTTATTTGGGGATGTGATTCTTGGCATATATACTAATCATTAAAAATAAGCTGACACATGTCTAATGGTTTTTCAATATAGTGTATATTATGAGGTGAAAGGGATGAAAAGTGGGGATTGAACGATTCCTAACGGAGCGTGTATCCCTTAAAAGACTTAGGCAAGGAGTTTGAAACTCGGAGGAAATCAATCAGCTTAAAAATAAATAAATAAAATAAATACTGGTAGGTGTTCGACTGTTTTTTCATAAATCCAATTTAAGGGGCCTATGGGAAGGGGTGAAATTCTGGAAGAAGAACGTCCACCAAGGAAGGATTTTTGGATGTTTACTCTTATCGACCAACCAAAACTATTAAAGTTAGAAGAATGATATTTTGAGGATATGTTTGTTGTGTGTTGAAAACGTCTACTAAGGAGGGATTTTTGGATATTTAGGTTCTAAAGGGGTGTTAACGGGGTTAAACCTGCATTTCATTGAATAACAATATGACACGACTATGACGGGAGTGAAGCCGCGGGTACCTGCTAGTGTATTATAAATTGAACAATCATCATTCCATTAAATGTATTTTACACTGTTGTTTCATGGGATTTATTATAAACTAGCAGAAGTACCCGCTCTTCGATCGGTCTTTGGTATGAATAACAAGACAATATCAATTGAGCTACTGTTGCTATGGTTAGGTGCTATTCATTCTTTCATACGTTTATCAGAGCGAAGTTAGTTTTCTGGGAATTTCAGACACTCTCTTAATTTAAGGGTCTTAATATGTGGAGACTACATGACCGCGATGTCGCAGTCCCTAAACTGAGAAACCAACCAACCTACAACATATCACCCGGATGTCCAAATAGTAATATATCAACCTCAGAGTATCAAACAAAATCATCCTTACGATAAAACCATTTGTCGATAAAAGAATGATAAGTTAGAATGTGCTCAAACTAAATTCACATAACGTGTACTTCCTGACGTGAAAATGAGATTGAAAACCTCGTAGACGAAACGCAATACACCTCACATAAAAACTGACCCTCACCGTTTTGTAAAGTCCCCGTCCACAGGAAGGCCCCCTATAATATATTAGTAGTGTGAATTGGAGAGTTCAAAACCCACCGCCAACGCTCCACCGCTGGAATACTACAATGGCAATATCTCGCGAACCAATCAGGCTAGAGACTTGTACGAGGTGTCATTGAACTCGGGCTGACACTCCCTTTCCAATGGACAACATATCTCCACCCCAAAATAAAACCTACCCCTACTATGGGGTGAAATTGTATTTTTTTTAGAAAATCTCGCTTTTCAAGTGGAACATGTGAGAGTTTGAAGTCCAATATGGAATCAAACGTTGTTCCACACAAGAGACATGTGTATGGTGGCAAGTCACTATGAATTAATATGCTTGTTTTTCGGTTTTTTACACATGTCCACTCATGGCTTTTGTAAGAGGGCGGGCTTTTTAAATATGGTGACTGTAGTGTAACCTAACCTAACCCAACCCATGAGGGGTGATCATAACGTTTTCCAAGTGGTGCTTGTCGATAGGCAAACCAATAATCAAAGAGGGGTATGTCAGACCTTGAGGCGATAACCCCTTTTGATTGATCCATGTTGATTTGTTTCTTTGGACTGATCCCTGTTGACTAACCCCTTTGGACGGGTCCTTTTTGAAGGGAGTCATTTTTGACAGGTCCTTGTTGACGGATCCCTGTTGACAGGTCCTTATTGACAGGTCATTGTTGACAGATCCCTGTGGTCGGGTCCCTGTGGACGGGCCCCTTTGGACTGGTCATTGTTGACAGGTCCTTGTGGACGAGTCCCTGTGGACGGGTCCTTGTTGACGGGTCCTTTTTGACTAATCCTTTTAGACCGGTCCCTTTGGCCTGGTCCCTATGGACCGGCCCATGATTTTTTTCAAATTATGTCAAGGGGGTCTAACTACATTTGTATGTGTAAAGCAGTGTGTTGAACTGACGTTGTTCGCCAGTCCTTACTACTAAAATCTCATAACGATATGAAAAGGAGAGTGATAAAATACATGTGAACACGTGCGAGATGACATTATTACCGCCTCCCTTGTGAAACAAGTCACATCCTGTTTTTGGTTCATATATGAGAAAATGCAAGTTCATGTGTAATATGACCTAGCACACAGGTGTTCACCTGTACACGTGCACGATAAGAGCTAACAAGTTACATCCTGTTTTGAGTTTGGTGGGACGTGAAGCAGAGGAGAGGGGGAGAGCCGGTGTAAGAGAGAACACAGGTGAAGAGAGAAAGAAATATGTATTGCTCATAATACATGTGGAGCTGAGGACTGTACATAGGACTGTAGGTTAAGTACAACATGAGTGAATAAATAAATACAAGGCACATAGGTTCACACAACATGTAATTTATTAATCCAAGAATTAAATGCTGAGCTAAATCCCAACCATTTTACATATAGTTTATTTCCTTTTTATTTCAACACTTTTTCCACAAGGTAATGTTTAGGAAACGCTGTCTTTTGGAGTTCCTGGAGATAAAACCTGCCTTTTATGGGTTGATGGTTGAGGTCCTCGAGTAAATAGGTGACTGGACTCTTTAGGTTGACTTGTCGAATTCGAAATAGTTCAGTCCCCCAATTTGGTGTTTAGCCCTTGTCGAAGACAGACTTAAATTTGCTCACACGAACATAGTCCCCGATGTTAAGGCGATGACGTTTAGGGTCTGCTGTTTTTATGGGGTTAAACAGTTTATCCAGTCGTGGAATATTTTTGGTTACAAGTCGTGGCTTGGTCCCAATGGTTCTGTGTTTGGTGTCATTGTAACGTGACACTAGCTCAGGTAACAAGTCCAACCAGCGATAAGTGCCCTGAGCGGTAAACGCTTTCCACATATGGGTTTTCGATGTTCGGTTGAACCGCTCGACCACTCTGGCTTTGAGATTGCTGTATGTGGTGTAATGGTGAATATCCTTAGATTTGAGAAAACTGGAGAAATCCTTGTTGAAAAATTCTTTTCCCTGATCGGTTTGTAGCAGCTGAGGTTGTCGTTTGGATTGTTGAATAATATGTTAAAAGGCCTTAGTGACTAGTGGACCAGACTTGCGTCGCACAGGTTCAACAAACGCCATTTTGGAATAAACATCAATGACCGTCAACATATAGCGTACACCATCGTTAACGCTAGCATAGGGAATCATTTCAACCAAGTCTGCTTGCCAAAGTTCATCCACACCCTGTGAAATCACCTTGAGTCGCTAATAGTGACGTCTAGCTGGACGATGCAACTCGTGAGCAATACCCATTTTAATGGGTGAGGGCTTAAACAATAATTTTGGCATTTCGAAGTTCTTCCTCAATTTCTTGAATTTCCCAATCGTGAGCAGTATGACCGGCTTGACGTGAAGCATGCAACAGCTGTAGTCGCTGGACGAGTTTATTGGGATTGTGCCAGTAGGTAACATCCACAAGGGCTTTTAATGGTTTAAATATCACCCCTGAAGCGGACACTTTACGACGACCACTTTGACTAGTGGGGAACATTTTTGCAATGATGGTTTTATATTTTTGAGATATATTGGCATTCACTTGTTGAGTGGGATCATACTGTCTTTTGTGGGCATGGGTATCCAATAAAATAGATTTATATTTACCAAGGTTCTCTGGCGTATAATCTTGGGATGAGGGAGCCCGAAAGAATAGTAGCTTTAACAATCCTGGTGTTAATTTATAGTTGATCTTTTTAATGACAGCTTTAGTACGACTAAATTTAATCGATGAATCACCAATTTTAAAACTATCATCCTCATAGCGAACACCATACGTGGTATCTGTGTATCAAATAAATAGATTGGTGAAATAGGGTTCCAGTGTTGATCCATAATATTTTATTAAAATGTTTTTCAGTTGAGCTTTATGTTGAGGGGTGGCCAAGAGTTGTGAAAATGGAGATGATCTGGAAGGGCAAGGTGTTTCGACCATGGCCAAGGATTTATTTTTTCTTAAAAACTCTGCAAGGGGTGATGCCTTTTTTTTGAGGCGTTAACACTTGTTCCTCATTATCCTCAACTTCGCTAACACTAGTTAAATCTTCCTGTTCCTCTTCCTCTTCCTCAGGGTCCTCGTGGTGCGTTTGAGTGGCTTGTGAAACAAAGGGTAGCCTTTCAGATGTTTTGAAAGAGGGTTTCAAAATAGCTTTTAGTGGAGGGGCTAAATGTTGTTGAATAAACGAAGCATGATCCGCACGTGGTCGTTTCAATTGATGAAACTTTTGTCGAATAGTATTTTTTGCTCTAATAATATGCTTTTTCAATTGACTCTCTGCTAACGCCATGGTGTCGTGACAAATGACTTGAGGGGGAATGATACAGTGCCTTAAATAGCAATAAAATGATCAAACCCTAAGCGATACCGCCCTTGGTTGAGTTCACTTTGTTTATCAATCACTAAACAGGCATGACGTTGTGTGTTCCAGCACATGCCACACAATTCTGTAAACATTTGAAAGGTCATATCCGGATTCACATGTTCATTATAAATGTGACGACTGTTCCTCTCGTCCTGGCGAAATAAAACAATGACATTGGCATTGTCACGAATCAACAGTTTGGACATTTTAGAATACGTTTGTCCAGGATAGAAGCAATCGATATGTTTGTGTCGACCCATGCTGAAATAGCTTTGAATGATGCCTTGTCGTTCAGTGGATACATCATCGAAAATCATGAGTGAATCAGGCTTTACCTCATCCGGTGAAATAACATTTTCTTGCGTGGAAAATGTAAAATACCCCATATTCTCATTTTGTAATCCAGACATTACTTGATCCAGAAACACGTAGAGGGGTTGGTAGAGAGATTTTGCGAAAATATAAATATTTTGAAAACACAGACCATTGGGCGCTGTAATAAGTGTCAGCAAAAGATTGGTCTTTCCACAGCCGGAAGGTCCCACAATGATGCAGCGAATGGAAGATGGAAACAGTGAACCATGGCGTTGTTCACGTGATGTGGGGGCAGAGATGGGAAACCATGTCCCTCATGGGGAATGACTCTTGCTGCTTAATTAGCTTCATTTCAACTAAGGCTTAGAGAGGCTAGCAGGCCGTCTATATACATCGCACCGAGCCTTGTCATAGAAACAGTAGACTCGTACTACAGGTTGACGATGGATGTCTTTGGACGTGCGTTGATGGTCAAAGCTAGGTCTGTTCCCATACATGATCCTAAACAAGAAACAGATCCTGCTAATAAACAGTACGTGGATAGGTCTGTAGTGCCACGCACTAAACATCCTCAAGTGTCTACAGACGTTACTACAAAAAATATGTGGATAACAAGGTGTATGAGTTTTATGATAAAGTGCCTCAGCTTACGGTGAATGGCTATAGCGCTAATCATCACCGCATTATTCACGTGGAAGACCCACAAGAAGATGATGATATCTGTACCAAGCGATACGTAACCTATGAAATGAAAAGGCTTTATAAATGTATCACATCTGTATTTTTAGTGTATCTGGCAAATGTAAAACCTGTGAATGAGAGAAACCATATACCGCTAGTTCATGACCAGCACTTGACCAATGTGCTTGCTTCGGGTTTAAGCCACTATCGATTACACTATGAAGGAACCATTCAAATCAAATACGCCATACCTGATGAGAACCATTTAGAAATAGACATAAATGGTCATAGGATGTTGGTCCATAACCATGAAATGATCAATGCAGGAGGCGAATTATCCTTTCATCTCATGTTGACATGGAATGAAAAGCAAGCTGGAAAAACCATAAACGATTTCCCACTTTATGTAGAATTGGAATATACAGCCATGAAATAACAATCTGATGTTAGTTGTGACATAAACTTTCGTGTGAAAGGTTGTTGGTCATCATCATCATGGTGAAACAAAGATATGTGGTGAGAAAGACTAAAAATATAACCCTGTCCTTGGCAAAGCCTGGGCTTAAGACATTCGTGGACAAGCCCTTGCGAAAGAAAAAAATTAAAAATAATGTGTTGACCATAAGGAAAGCTCTTCGAGCAGCACAGAGACATGTTATTCCAAAACGTCAGCGACAGGGTTCAAAACAAGGGCGAGTGATCCCCGTCCCCAAACGAGCGTGATTTTTACCTGCATTATTAGCTGGTCTGGCTGCTCTAGGTTCACTTTTAGGCGGCGCCAGTGCAGTGGCAAAAACTATTAAAGCCGCGCAACAGGGCAAGCAACAACTCAAAGAAAGTCAGCGACACATTGAAACAATGGAAGTCATTGCTATGGGGGCTAGAAATGTCAATTTGAAGCCAGCCTTTTATCAACAAGGATTTGGAATTTCACCTTTTCGAAATAAAATAAAACATCTTTAACCTCAGCCATAGCAAGACATGCCCTGACGCATCAGCAAGTGGAA
Organism: Meconema thalassinum; assembly: GCA_946902985.2. Classification (NCBI taxonomy): domain Eukaryota; kingdom Metazoa; phylum Arthropoda; class Insecta; order Orthoptera; family Tettigoniidae; genus Meconema; species Meconema thalassinum. The sequence goes on along the minus strand of OX336394.1, from coordinate 438,936,306 downwards.
AGCTATGCTAAACAACTGAAGCTTTCTCATTTTCGAGGTGTGTTTATGCGAAACCAATTACCCTCACGACCCTGGAAACATGAATGTGCTGTCGTCAATTTGGATGATCACCGAGGACCTGGAACACATTATGTAGCTTATGTCAAAGAGGGATCCACTGTATGGTACTTTGACAATTTTGGGAATTTTTCCCCGCCCATGGAACTAGTGGTCTATTTTGGAAACAGGATCAAGATATATTATAATGTGGAACGTGAGCAAACGTTTAACAGCCAACAGTGTGGACGTTTGTGTTTATTTTTTTTATATAAGAGGCAGCATAAGCAAAAACGTCAACAGTATGTCGGTGGAAAGTAAGACGTTTACACTGCATGGACGTGGACCTGAAGTCAGCCTAGACTTTTACCCACCTATCGAATTGAGTGAAAAACCCTATGGTTTAGGACTTGCTTCACTTGAAACGTACAATAGAATATACAACATACGTGAAAAAGTGAACAACAAGTTTTACTATGATGATTCTGTGCTCACCCTGAACTCTAGTGGATACACGATAGATGACATTTATGAGCACATTTATGTGGTGTTGATCAATGAATATGGTTTAAAGTCATTTCTCGGTGGAACGCGCAAGTTTGAACTTGTAGGAAATACCAACACTCATCGCTGCAGTATTTTTTCTACATTCAAAATTGACTTTAAAACACACCCCGATTCCATTGGTCCATTACTAGGATTAAAACCACGCGTGTTGGAGCCCAACAAAAAACATGAATCAGACCATGAAGTGAAATTCATTGAGGACCATCATGTGTCGGTGACGTGTAATATTATTAGCCAAGTGTACACCAATCAAGAACCATCGCATTCACTTTATGACTTTATTTTAACAACGCCCAATGGTTATATTATTCGTGAAACCCTCCAGTGGTGCTTTATCATTCTGTGGCTGTCGATGGTATTAGTAATTTAACATTAAGACTAATCAATAGAGAGCAACAACTCATTGATCTAGATTCTACCACACCAGTGACTTACAAGTTGGTGCTAAAACCACTATGAAGTTTGTATATAAAGCAACAGCACCGTCTGGGAATGGTGTTAGTTGTTTACCACGTGAATACACGTTAACATCTCAGAACAAGCAGATTTTACAGCATTTGGGTTACCACGTAAACCTCCGCGATGAATTCTATCCTAGAGGTAGCGAACCAAATCGAGGAGCAACCAGGAGTGGTAAGAATTGATCTCCATTGTTATCAAGCTCAAACACCTGGACTCAATAACAATGATGAAATTCAATTTGTTATCAACAACCAAGATATTTACACTCTACCGCATGAAAGTATTATTCAGATTGAAGGTCGGCTCACCAAAGCCGATGGCTCTACACCCACTACATCCAAGTTAGCCAACCATGCTTTCGCCTTCCTGTTTTCTGAAGTGCGTTATGTGATTAACGATATCGTGGTGGATAGCACTCGAAATGTGGGTATTTCCAGTGTCTTGAAACTATATCCCTCTTATAGTGAGGAAGAAGCTAAAACACTCTGCATGGCGGGTTGGTGCCCTGACTCGATCAATGAGTGGATGGTACACACCGATGGCACATTTACTGGATATTTACCTCTTAAACTGATTTTAGGCTTTGCTGAAGATCACCAGCGCATTGTGGTCAACGCAAGGCAAGTGCTTTATCTGGTGAGAGACAGGAGTGATAATAATGCACTCAAGGGAGCCGACAATGCCCCTATTGATTCAAAAATTCAACTACAACGCTTGCTATGGAAAGTGCCTCATGTGACCCTTAACGATAGCAAAAAACAGGACATACTCAAAATGGTAAAGAGAGATATACCTCTACCCATGGAATTTAGAAGCTGGGCACTCCATGAGTACCTGCTATTGCCCACCACCAACACACACAGTTGGTCTATAAAAACAGCTCGCTATACAGAGAGACCTCTCTACATGATTGTGGGTTTTCAAACGAATCGCAAGTATAAACAAACCAAAGATGTCACGCAATTTGATCACCTGAAATTGAGAAATGCACGTCTTTTCCTCAACGGTGCTGTGTTTCCCTATGAAGGGCTGGATTTAGATTTTAAAAAAATAAGTTTGGACCCCTGTACGATTTGTTTTCTAAATTTCGATGGTCGTATTATCAAAAAGAGAATTGTCCCATGTTGTCACCCCAAGCTTTTAAGACAAGGGCGCCACTGATTGTCTTTGACTGTTCCTACTTGGAAGAGTCTGTCAAACCATCCAATATTGACATTCGACTAGATTTTGAAACGCATGACAATGTTCCAGCCACACCACGGCCTACTGTTTGATTATTCATCACAAACAAGTCAACTATTATCCACTGTCCAACCAAGTGACAAGTGTATAAATAGCAGGTCAACACACATCAAACCGCTCAGTCATGTCTTGCTTTCAAGCCTCAAGAGAAGTTACATCCATGAATTTAAAATCTGAGGAACAACGTTTCAAGACCTTTGCGACGTGGCCGGTGCCTTTTATAAACCCTCAAGCCTTAGCAGCCGCTGGATTCTACTATTTAAAAAGAAGAGATGAAGTGAAATGTGTGTTTTGTCCCATCATCTTAGACCAATGGCAAGAAAGTGATGAACCCATGCAGGAACATCAGCGCTGGTCACCTACCTGCCCCTACCTATGCAGACTGGAGGTGGGTAATATACCCTGTCATTCAAGTTACCCCTCACTCGTGCCTCTAAGTGATGAAAAAAGTTATGATACGTGTGGACTTTATGGTGTCAACAGTGCTTCAGTGAGCAGCTCACAGTTAAAATCATCCAGTTTAGAGACATTGGGATATCATCGGTGTTATGGACACTATTACCACAAAAGACTTTTTTGTTGTATGAGTTGGTACCGCCTCTATCCTAGAATGAAAAAAGAATGTAAAACTTGTTATGCTAATAAAATAATGAAAAAATAAATTGGTTGTTGTTGTTATATTATTATTTCTTATGCCCCCCCCCCCTGTCATATCCTAACCTCTATAGTGACTACTCGATGTTTTTATTTTCTTTTACTAGAATGGAATGTAAGTAAATGACATGGGTACACCTTACTGAACAATTGTCAGTCTGTGGTCAGTTGGACTTGATCCAGACAAGAGTGAACATGTTGCGTACACTGATTGTCGACTGTCAAGGGTTTAAAATTGGAGATAACAAATTTATATTTAAAGAAGTGGCCATTATCGATTGTTCCACTTTTTGGATATCGCAAGCTACCCATTTGGTGTTTAAACCACCCTATGCGTTTTATTTATTGTGTGATAAAGACCGTAAACAAACCCAGTGGATTGAAACTCATATGCAACTAGACTGGAAGCAAGGAACCATTTCATATAAGCATCTGCACATGGTCATGAAAGTCCACTTGTCTTCTACCCATGTGGTATTTGTGAAAGGTAGTGAAAAACGTCAATGGCTACAACCATTCTTGGCGTCTTACTGTCAATGTATCTATTTAATGGACTTGAGCTGTCCCTCGCTGAAAACACTCATGGACCGCTGCCCCTGTTATAACATTACCCATAAAGCCTTGGCACCGGAGTGGCAATTGTTTCATTGGTTAATCACCAATGCCTGCTGTGAGTTGTTAAATAAAATTAAAACTCTAGGTTTACCTGTGAATGACACCAGTGAGATTTCTACAAGCGACGTGTAAACATCTACATTATACCATGGAGAAAGGGGATGCTACCGATAAAGCGATTGGAAAGTTCTTTGTGTGTAAAAAGAAACTAGACAGTTTTACCAAGGAAGAATTATTGGCTCTTCCAAAATCGTTCATTTATCATGTGGCAGCAAATGCAGTGAAAGAAATCTGGCAACATGTATCAAAATCATGGACTCAAGACCTTGTGTTAAGTGAATTGCAACCATGTACAGATTATGATCACCATAAGCAAGTGGCCATGGCAAAAATACCCTCTATGCGACAGTGTGCAACTTGTCAGCTGGTCAAACTCTATCACGGTCATAAAAGTCAGTGTAAAGACTTTGTTTCCTCATTCCACGGGTGTGATGGCGAGAAAAAAGCAACAACATCAGCATCGTCTACAGATGAAGAGGAAAATCAAACCCATTCTCCACCTATGGAAAAGGATATGTCAAACTTGTACTGGTCATGGCGTCATTGACAAAGTCATTCAATACTTACCTTTTGAAATCCATCTTCCTGGTTATTATTTTTGTGGTCCTGGAACAAAGCTGAATCAACATTTGCAACGTGGTGATGTACCTATTAATCCTCTGGATCAAGTGTGCAAAGAACATGATCTTCCTTATCGCCATAGACATCCTGCATTAAGACGTAAGGCGGATAAAGTATTGTTAAAAAAGCTAAACAACGTTTGACATCCTGTGATGCCTCAGTGGGAGAAAGGTTGGCAGCCCTCATTGTGATGTGTGCTATAAAAGGAAAGTTAATGATGAGTAGACATGGACATTGAAAAGGATTGAGGAATTGGTATTTTCTTTGTATTCTATTTTGTAAAGCCCTATTTGTTGTGAAATAAAAAACAAGGTTTATCAGATCACAATGTCTTTTAATTTTTTAAATGGTGATAGCCATTTCTTTATTTTTTCACACATGGATATTTACAATTTCCACTTTACATTTTTACATTACCCTTGCTTAGTTTTACATTTTGTTCATTAAAAAAATTTAACCATTTTCACACATGGATATTTACAATTTTCACTTTATATTTATACATTGTCTTGTTCAGTTTTTTTCACATTTTGTACATTATTAAATCATTTGTTTAACCATAGTATAAAAAGCAAAATTTTAAAGTAGTGTGTTATTTTAAACTAAAACTATAGTAGTCTAACAGTATACATTCTACGTACAGTTTTACAATTATATCACAAAATAAAACACACTACAAATGATACAATATGGTGAACATTAGACTTAAGAAAAGTAATAGTCGTCAATGCGACTGTTTCCCCAAGCAAGAGTATCAAATGTGTTGGGTATAATGAATCGTTTGTTGTCTTCATTACTTAAAGCAACTTTGTTCAACAAATTGGTATGTAGCTGATGATTTTTACTTCTAAATACACACATTTTCTTATATAATATAGGTGGGTTACTGACTATACAGTTTTTATAATCACTTATGTCTAACTCTTTACTAACAACATTCTTTTTCACTCCTTTTAATTTTTTATTACTACATCATCAATTGTCATATAGCTGTATGATTTAGATTTTGTGCCTACAAAGGTGTCTATAACAACACCAGCACATTCATCCTTAAATTTTCCTAGAACCATTTTGTTTATTAGAGGTAAATGGTAGATATTATCCTTGGGATAGTCACTTGTATCAAACCTATTTAACTCGGTTTTGATATCCTCATAAAAATCATCAGTTTTAAATTCATAAATAAAAGAATCCGTATCTGTATAAAGTAATTTTGCATTATCATGATAATTTTTCTTAACACAATCATAGTGAAATTCATACATAAGTGTTTTTGATAATTCCAGAATGGCGTAACCCACATATATAGGTTTGTTGTAGGTTACTTGAAGACGATTCATTTGTATTACAACTAAATCCTCATGAATAATTGAACAGCTATGGAAGTTAGGCATGCTTATTAAGTTTCTCGCACCATACCTTTTACCATCATTTTCCCACTTTGTTATCAGCTTTACATCGACTCGCTTATCAACGTTCTCCATAGTCTTTCCAAAAATACTATTATTCTTAAGTTTATAAAAATCTTTTTCAAAAGCATTTGTTGATAGTGTTCTTAAATTATTGTTCAGATCAATATATGGTTTGAGCCATGCTGACTGATGAAATTGTAATACATGATGAATTTTAGTTCTAATCCATGCTGTAGACACTGTTTTAAGTTTTGTTAATCTAATACATATTTACATTTATCATTTACATTAGCAATTAACATATTTGTTCGTGATGTTATGTATGGAGATTTCATTTTCTCAGGACAGAATGGTAGATCATTATGTTCATCATGTAACTCTTTAGGGTACTCAAGATTTACCTCTAAAATATATCCTTTTTCATCGTTATCGTTTAAAGAGTTAACATGGAAAACATAAATTTCAGGTTGTGTCATCCAGCGAAAATCTTTTAGTGGTAGATATTGACTCATAGCCCAACCATATTGGTTATTTGCATCGAGGTAGACAATATACTTTGACTCTTCACAAGGGTTGTAGTTAGGCATGTATTTATTATTCGCTTTAGAGTACCGTCCACTACATTGGCTTAACCCACCTCGAATTGATGATTTTATAAAATTGATCATGTCTATATCAGTCATTAATTCTAAATTTACTTTTGTCTTTTTCAACATTGAACAGAAACTTAACCCGGGAGCAGTGAAATACTGACAAGGATCAAGGTCATAAGTTTTCATACAAACATTCCGAAAATTTTCATAAACGTCTGCTAATAATAACACACCTGTCTTCAAATATATGTCTGAAAATTCACCTAAAGTTTGAATGTCAAACTGTGTCCATACACGTTGTGCATGTAAATATTCCTGATCATTAATATGACTGGTGTTTAAGGAACTGTAAAATGCATCTTTTGGTGGTAAAGAACACTCCTCAAGACGTTCCACACAGTTAATATATTCATAAGGGAATATGCCCTTTTGACGAATCAAATTAAAATCATCTTCTTTAGGAAAGACACGTTGAATTTCATGAAACTGATCTGATTTTAAATTACTAGCCAGCTTATCAAGGCTACTTGACATAAAGCGGAATGAATCTAAAAATCGCAGTTTTATCGTTTTTTTATTGACAGTTTTGATGTATTTTGTGAACGATATGTATTGTTCCTTATTATTTGCAATCACATCAATTTTCACATCTGAAGCTCCAAATTCTTTAACGATAAAGTGGTTATCGTATTTGCTACCATTATGTAGAATGACTGGAATGAATTTAGTTACTCTATACTTTAAATTACATTCTTGGTGAGCAGCACCACGATAATTTCCTGTTAAATGGTCATGATCGCGAACCCTATCTGTATATCAACATTCACCACTTAGGAAACAATTCGTTTCAGTTTCAAAACTCATTTGCTGTGTTGATGTTAGTGGTTCCATTGGAATGATAGTATTTAAAATAAAGGATATAAGGATGACATCTTTCTCAAGTCTTTCCATAAAAACTTTAGGTGCATCAGGTCCTCTATAGAGCTGAAACTTATTTAACGAGTCATCGTAACTACATTTAATATAATATGCAAAGCTAAAAGGTTCATGAATGTGAGTAGTGTTGGTATAAGGTTTGGATGGATTCGATGAACATGTATTAAAAGGCTTTAACAAAGCTTCAAAGTCAGCATATATAACAAATGGTACTCGAAGCTGCTTCTCAAAGTCCTTAAATTTTAGAATGTTATTTCCAGGAGTAGGTAATACCGTACGAACATGATTACATCCCCATTTTTGATGTTGAGTTAGTTGATCCTCTTTTCTGAAATATAGTAAACAACCATCACACAACCACTTTTTACCATTGCGTTTGGACAGCTGACTGCCAACAAGTCTACTTAAATGTTTTATCCAACAATAGTGAGCATTTTCACCTTCGGTAAAGTATAGTAAATTTACATGAGCATCCTTTTTTCCTGAGTATAATATAGAGGACCAACTATACTCTTGTTTTCAATTCCATACACATTAATACTTATATTGTTCAGCTATTCAAAACGTTTAATATCTTTTATCTCCATAGGAAATTCCATTTTTTCTAAATCTAACACTGAGGAATAGTGAGGATAAGATGACGTTCTCTCCACATGCCCCCCTGCTGGATGGAGAGCTGAGGTTACAGCCCACGCAAAACATGCTTGATCACTATTTAAAACATTCACAACAGCTCTCTTACGTTTGATCCATACAGGCAAATCAATATATGATGATGCTCGAAGGGGATTATATTTATTCATGTTGGTTTCTAAATAAAGTACTTCAACCAACGCCCAGCCTGACTCTCTTTCCTGGAACTCTTCACTCTTCACAATGATAGCACTAGACATATCTTGGTATATATCACTAATATTAGTTGATTCACTAACAATTATGTTTTTTGTATTAAAAGATTTGATATCCGTAATTTCAACTTCGCTCACAGTTTTTACATAGAGTCCAAAAAGTTCAAAATTCATTTTAATTGTTTTATGCTCTACTAAAACATAACCTATCAAGACAAACACAGTAGGTTGTACATTTTTTTAAAATGATTCAGTACTTTCAGTTTTTTCTTTACTATAAAGTCTATAACTAGCAATTCGACTTTTAAATGCACTACCAATTTTCTGAATATTCGCAGAATTGTTTTCATGACAAGCATTATTTTTATGATTAATACTGCACAAATGTCCCTGCATCGATGAAGAAGGTATATCAATATTGCATACATTACAATGTGTTTTTGGAGGTTCACCATTCTTCATTCTTTTTGTTGCACAAAGTTCGAGCAGTTGGCGATCGAGACTGCACCCCTCAAACCGAAAGTATGGCTACGTTATGTTGACGATACCTTCGTAGTCTGGAGCCATGGAGAGGAAAAGCTGGAACGTTTCCTGGACCACCTGAACAGCCTCAACACCAGCATAAAATTTACTATGGAGAAGGAGAATGACAACTGCCTGGCCTTTCTTGACGTGCTGATCACCAGGACTAATGACCTGCGCTTGGGGCACACCGTGTACCGGAAACCCACACACACCGACCGGTATCTACACAAGACATCCAATCACCACCCCCGACAGAAACACGGAGTTATTAAAACATTGGTAGACCGTGCTAGGAGAATATGTGAGCCATCCAACCTCAACCAAGAGCTGAAACATATAAAGAGGGCCCTATGCGCCAACGGATACAGCAATAAGGAGATTGAGCGAGCCTCTCATCCCAGGCGCCGGAGCACGAGGAAAATTCTGAGGAAACTCCGGTGGCCACCGCATTCCTGCCGTACGTGAAGAAGGTGACGGACAGGATAGGCAAATTACTGAAGACCTATGGGGTGAAGACGGTTTATAAACCCACCGCCAAAATCCGGGACTTGCTGCGATCCGCTAAAGACAAGCGCCACCCACACTCCACTGCAGGTGTCTACAGAATCCCGTGTTCCTGTGGGAAGGTGTACATAGGAACGACGAAGAGGAGCGTGACCACCAGACTCAAGGAACATAATAGACACAGCCGCCTGGGTCAAACTGAGAAATCGTCAGTCGCTGAGCATTCTCTCTTGCCCGGTCACGATGTAAAATACGGGGACACGGAGATACTCTCCACGACCACTCACTACCACGCCAGGCTGCAACGGGAAGCCATAGAAATCTTCAAACACCCCGACAATTTCAATCGGAAGGAAGAAATTGAACGTGTGCCTAATACATGGATCCCGGCTCTTAGGAACACCAAGGCCAAGAAATCACTCACACGTCAACCTGAAGAACCTTCCCGCTACAGCCCGGCAGTCGCGCAGGGAACACCTGACCCTCACAAGCTCGGTCGCCGAAGCCGGAGCACGCACCGCACCCCGCAACATGTACGTGAGATCAGACGATCCAGCCGGAATGCGAAGAGAACGCTCGGCTCACCATGCTAATTTGAAGATCCCAACTACCTTCCAGCCGTTAGTTTATCGCCAAGATCCACCCTACCAACAGTCATATTCAAACAACAATACTCCACTACAAGCCGTTACCCATTATTTCAAGCCTCTTCCTCATTCCACTGCAGACCAAGGAAAGGAGCGGAACCCTTGATAATGCCGGACGCAGTTTCCGGAGAAACGTCGGGAGATATCCTGTCTGGACCACGGCCTACAAGCCCGAAAAACTTGTATTTAATTATGAACGCCGGCCGTGAAAGCCTAAGCTATTTTTACAATCTTTAGAACGTTTACGCTTTTGAGAATCACATTTGTTTAAAGGTTCCGTACTAGTTGATGGTTTTGCAGTTTTTAATTCCTGTTGTTCACCATCCACTTCAACCATGTGGGATTGATATCGCTTTACACCAGAAAAACCAAGTTCACAAACTGAACACGAAAATGGTGTTGTACTAACATGTTTTAAAATTACATGTCGTGTAAGACTATCCTGTCTGTTAAATGTTGTAGCACAATGACTGCATACAAACATTTTCTGATTATGTTTTGTACTTGCATGACGTTGAAGGCTGTCAGGTCTTGAGAACTGCTTCTTATAGTCACCACACTTCAACATGATGATTACTTTCCAAGTTATCTATAAAAGAAAGAAATCATCAATGTTAATAAAAGATAAAATAAAGTAAAATAAAAATAGTTTAATTAAATTACAGTCAATGGTCCTAGCAAGGTATTTTAATTTAATTGTTTGTGAACTCATACCAAGTCTAATTTCAAGCAGTTCCAACTTTGGTTAATAGATATCATTGTCACTGACACCTAGTGGTGAACGTTAGAACTTGATAGAGCGTTAATCAAATCTAACCTACGAACCTATCTTTACACAATTGTTAAGTAGTTTCAAGTTTGATTAACAGATATGTCACTAACACTGTCACCTAGCGGTGAACATTCGGAGTTGAGCGTTAATCAAATCTATCCTACAAATTTAGCTTCACACCATTATTGCGTAGTTCCAACTTTAGTTAATAAATATGGTACTGTTGCTGGCACTCAACAGTGAACATTGAAACTTGATAAAGCGTTAATCAAATCTAACCTACAAATTCAGTTTCACACCATTGTTGAGTAGTTCCAACTTAAGTTACCAGGTACCATTGTCACTGACATCAAGAAGTGAACGTTGGAACTTAATAAAGCGTTAATCAAATCTAACCTACAAATTTAGCTTCACACCATTGTCGAGTAGTTCCAACTTAAGTTACCAGGTACCATGACACCTAGTAGTGAACTTGGAATTTAATAACGCGTTAATCAAATCTAACCTACAAATTCAGCTTCACATAATTAATGAGTATTTCCAACATTGATTAACAAATATTATTGTCACTGACACCTAGCAGCGAACGTTGGAACTTAACAGAGTGTTAATCAAACCTAACCTACAAATTTAGCTTCACACATCATAGTCAAGTAGTTCCAACTTTAACTATGAAATAAAGCACTGTCATTGACATCTAGCAGGAACATTGGAAAATATCGCTCTAGCTGTTTAAAAGTTATTAGAGGGGGGTACTTACTTTTAATAATCTATCAACTGCTGAACTAGGTACAGGACTCTGCTAACCTACAGGTACGTCAATTATATGTTAACAAATAAATCAATCAATCAATAAATACATTCCAATCAACAACTTGAACATCGATTAGTAATAAAAGACTACAATCCATTAATAATAAGCACTTACCTTGCAAAATAATTTAATGATTTTCCACCAAAAAGGGCTTTTTTTTGCAACAGTTGAGCAGTAATAGAGCACTGTTCACTTGTAGCGATTAATAAAGACAGACAGTAGGGAAATATATGACACCTCCCTTATATAGGCTAACATCACTTGTGTCAGCAGTTTTTTGCTGATCATTACAATTCCTTTCCTGAACACCTGCCGGTCCAAAGTGCACTAGGAACACCTGTGTGGTATCAGATTACTGCTGAATTTGCATGATCATCACCCATTGTCTTTATGAACATAAGGAACACCTGTGCGGTATCAGATTACTGCTGACTTTGCATGATCATCACCCATTGTCTTGATGAAAACCTGCGGTTTCAAATTACTGCAGCGTTATTCATAGCAAAAGAACTATGCGCTCTCTGCCATGTCAGCAATATAACAGGATATAACAAGTCGACTTACTGCACGTACAATCTGCTCGTTTTTTAACATCTTAAGAACGTGCATTATTTTCTTTCAACTATATATGACACATCCATCCACCAAGTTATGTCCCTTGGCTTGTCCTCCAATTGCATGTGCCCCGTATACTAGGGTGTGTTCATTAACCCTAGCACTAGAACATATTCATTCACCAAATTTTGCACTTAGCCCCTTGGATGTTGTCTATCGACCAAGTTTCACACTTATACAAACCAAAACAGGATGTGACTTGTTTCACAAGGGAGGCGGTAATAATGTCATCTCGCACGTGTTCACATGTATTTCATCACTCTCCTTTTCATATCGTTATGAGATTGTAGTAGTAAGGACTGGCGAACAACGTCAGTTCAACACACTGCTTTACACATACAAATGTAGTTAGACCCCCTGACATAATTTGAAAAAATCAAGGGCCGGTCCATAGGGACCAGGCCAAAGGGACCGGTCTAAAGGGATTAGTCAAAAAGGACCCGTCAACAAGGACCCGTCCACAGGGACTCGTCCACAAGGACCTGTCAACAATGACCAGTCCAAAGGGGCCCGTCCACAGGGACCCGACCACAGGGACCTGTCAACAATGACCTGTCAACAAGGACCTGTCAACAGGGATCCGTCAACAAGGACCTGTCAAAAATGACTCCCTTCAAAAAGGACCCGTCCAAAGGGGTTAGTCAACAGGGATCAGTCCAAAGAAACAAATGAACATGGATCAATCAAAAGGGGTTATCGCCTCAAGGTCTGACATACCCCTCTTTGATTATTGGTTTGCCTATCGACAAGCACCAATTGGAAAACGTTTTGATCACCACTCGTGGGTTGGGTTAGGTTACACTACAGTCACCATCTTTAAAAAGCCCACCCTCTTACAAAAGCCATGAGTGGACATGTATAAAAGAACGGAAAAAAGCATATTAATTCATAGTGACTTTCCACCATACACATGTCTCTTGTGTGGAACAACGTTTAATTCCATATTGGACTTCAAACTCTCACATGTTCCACTTAAAAAGCGAGATTTTCTAAAAAAAAAAATTTCACCCCATAGTAGGGGTAGGTTTTATTTTGGGGTAGAGATGTGTTGTCCATTGGAAAGGGAGTGTCAGCCCGAGTTCAATGACACCTCGTAAAAGTCTCTAGGCTGATTGGTTCGCGAGATATTGCCATTTTAGTATTCCAGCGGTGGAGCGGTGGCGATGGGGTTTGAACTCTCCAATTCACACTACTTATATTATAAATGCTTGTGGCGCATGAATATTCAGGCCTAGCAGTAGTGCACGGCTTCGCCCTGAGGATTTATTTGTTTTATGGATGATAATGGCTACTACTACAGAACTGGCACAAGATACTTAAGCTAACAGAAAATAATATTTTATAAATATAAATTTATGTGATGGTGGTGGTAGTAGGGATGATAAGTAGTACAGTCTAATGGACGTAACATTCTGGTCATTTTCCCGTAATGATAATTGCCACCGCTGGACGGCCTGGCCAGCAGCACGTCGGTAAGTCGATAACCAACGCTCGGCTTCACCAGAAAGACACCGCCCAATGGTCAGCGTGGATGGGCCTACTTACCTGTATTTAGAGGTCCGAGTCGCTTCCGCAGCAACAAAATCGCCTCCAGATGACATGCCCCAACAGAAGAGCTCCAAAAGGGGTGGAAGGAAAGTGGAGAAGGGGAACGCACAGGCTATTCTACAGACACTCCCCACTAACCGACAGAATTGCTGCCGGCGAAATAATGCCACAACAGTAGATTAAAAATTTAAAATAAAAATTTAATGTTAAAAATTTAAAGAGAAAACACCTCCACCAGGAACAGAACATGCATGCTTGCAAACAAAAGACAAGAATTAAATTGAAATTAAAATGTTATAAAGCCCAAAGATTGAAATAAAATTTACAGGCATAACACAATGAGAAAGGGCTTGGTAATTTACAAGGGAATGCAATAGCGATCCGACATGCGGAGATCCAGACCACGAGGAAACGAGAAATTTAAATTAAATTAATAAAATAAAATGGGATTAGAAAATAAATTTTATGTTTTGCACGACGGCGGAAAACACAGGAACATTTACCAAAAACCACAAAATAAAATCAACAAGATTACATTAAAAAAAAAATATTAAGCTAAACACACAACACGTTTGAGTTTCGTGGCCGGCGCCGAAGGACTGTCCTCGAGACCATAATGCATCTCGTCAAAACAAAAAACAAACATGGCCACTCAAAAAAAACAGGAGACCGCATGCCAGATCGAAACTACGGCAAACAATTAGCATTAAATTAATTTAGAATCCCCAGAGCGGAATGAAATGCGGAAAACCATTACATCTAAAAACTATTATCGCTAGCCGGATTAATTTCTCGACGGATCTTACATAAGATTAATAATATGACAATCCCAAGATTGCCAAATGAAAATAAATAATAATTTAAACGTAAAATAAACTTATAAATGTGTCCCCAGAAGGTACAAAAATAATAACAGAATTAATATATATAAGGAAACGTTATTAAAACATAAAAGAAATTTTAGGCCTAACAGGCAAAACAAAACATAAGATCAAACATTCATACGAGGCCAAAATTGGAGCTCCCAAAATAAAATAATTACATAAAAGAAAAACGTACCTTAAAACTTCACAGTGGTGACACAATGAAAATAAAAAAACTAACACATTTTAAATAAAATAAAATACGGCACTATATTGCCTTGAAAATGGCCCACACGGCACATGCCTCGCCCTGGTCCCAAGCACAGGTCCGCATCGAGATGCGACCACATTTCACACGTCCACTTCACGGCGAAACGATGAAATTCACAGTCTGAAGAGCACAGGCAATTCCTTTTTCTCTTGAATATATTTATTCACATTTTGAAAGGAATGGGGGCCAGAGCCCCCATCAGCGGTGACACCTTTCACGACCAGTCGGCTTGATGTTTTTTTCACGATAGATAATGGACTCCACAAAATGGCGGAGAATTTTTGCGTCAAACGCCGAACTGCATTCATGTAAATATTTATTGTCCAATCAAGGCTTGACACATCAATCAACAATGTCATTATTACGTAAATAATTTGGCGGTATCATGAACACACAGGCATTTGTTTCATGACGTAGAATACAATTGTCTTTCAATTATGCCATGAATATGAGTAGTTTTATAATACGCAGCAAACACTCTCTATCGGGGACTAAGGAACTACTTGGAGGTACCCCGAAGTCCGACAGCAGCTGCTATCTCGTATACACAATTAGAATCAAGTCACCAGGCGGTCGATTCAAATGTCATGAATTCCATCCAGGGGAAGATACATGTTTAAAACGTTGGGACGGGCTCTTGCACGTCACAGTCTCCCTCCCTTAAGCGTGAACACCGTTCACGAATATGCCTAAGCATAGGCAGTACTCCTTAACTAGTCGATTCACCAAGCATGTTTCCAGAAGATAATGTTCACCAGTTAACTCCAATTGATGGACAAAAACCGCATCGTTTTGGTTAGGAAGAGTGCGGAGTCAGATTATCAGGGAATGGATAATTGATCACCTCGGAAACCACTTAGTTAACAGCTTCCCTGTGTCCATAATTCTTCGGAAACACAGAACACCAGCACCTGCAGTGCTTTCATAGTCCGAGACACGTTAGGAAAATTTTCAACAAGTCCAATGTAGTTTGCTTTAGACGAAGTAGGTGGAAGCAATGTGCCATTTATCAGTCGACGCGTGGGCAGCCATTTACAAAACAGAAGTTAATCTTATTTCAAAAAAGTTTACAGAATTACAATTTCTTACTACATTTTACAAAAGACAAAGTTGAATTTACATGAAGAAAATATTTCTGACAAAGCCCTAGATCCGTGCCTACAAAATTTCATTAAATAACAAGTTTACCCTTTTACAGACTAGAGGTACCTTTCAAGATTACATGAGTTAAACGACTATACATTTAGAAGGAACTACGGTAGAGGAATGACCACGTAAATTCCCCAGGGAACATGTATACAAGATATCATGAGTTAGGTCTCCCACCGAGTCCAACTTACATGTTAGCATCTTCTATGAAACATCAAAATTAGGTACACTTTTACAATTTATCATTAAAATGGGAACTTCCCAACATTTACAAGTTGTATCCCCGCAGTTTTTGCATACCCAGTTCAAAATTCCAGATGGAACAGATGCCTGAAGGCCTCAATGAAGGTTAGGGATACTCTACATTATACAAATTCAGTTTACAAAATTTATGGTAGCATTTCCTCATTAGAAACGTCTCCACCTCGTTTAATATGCGACAGATGCACTCTGGAAATTTTATTTAGTTGGCCTTAGGGTTTCGAAAAAGAAAATTAATTAATCTGACATGTATGCCTCTACATTGTTGGTTCGTGATGGCACACATTGCTTGGCACGGGAACAATGAGGAATTCAAACGCAGTTACAGAAACGACCAAAACGAAGAGGAAATGGCAGCGCAGAAAACCAAACACCAATACACTAACACAAGGAACGAAATTGAGGTTCGACACCAGATGAGAATACAGTCGACATCCGCCTGGGTGAGAAAAATCCAACACAAAAAGAACTAAGTTCAACAGTACACGAAGTACAAATGAGGTTTCCTCGTTCAGGTTTAAGACACGAACACGTACAACCAAAGGATGCCTAACATGGCCCGAAAATACGGTTAGATGAGAAACAAGCCGCTCTTGTCGAAAGACGAGGCTAACAGGAAGCACTTACGCACCATTCCTAACGAATTAAGCAGACAAAATTTAGAATTACTAGTCAAAATCAGAAAATTTTACTTAAGCTATGGTGGCTGATGACCGTGATTGCCATAGCATGAACTAAACAGAGGGCCTATGTCATTTACAGTTAGCATGAGGCAACCGATGACCCTGATTTCCAGCAACAACAGATTACTGGCTTTACAACCCAAAACAAGCTGACTTACAGAAGCTGATGACCATAATTTCCAACAGAAATTTAATCCCAGTAAATTTTGACGACCCTATATTAATGAACTAACCTGAAAGCACATTACATTATGGCTGTTCACGAACTGAGACCTCATATTCACAACAACACATTCATCGCACAACATACTCAAATAACAGCGATACATAATTTTTACCACCCACAAAAATAATTCCCATTAATACTCAAATATGCAAGTTATGTAGTCGTAGAGATATCGTAACACAAACAAAATACAATTAAAAACACAATACCCTTACAATTACATTACATGACACATACTTGCATGTCATCGATCAGACCAGTCCCATACCTGACCAGTTCGGATCGTGCAAGTCCTATATACAACCTGCCCAGGGATCAAACCAAGAAAGAATCCCATACTTCTAACCTAGCTAACCCCAGACAGCAGATATCTCCACGTAAAACACACCTACATATTATGCTTTAGTTCAACATTACAAGGAAAGCAACTAATAAAAATACGATCCTAGGCTTATTTTTGCAAACACAACAAACCCTGAATTACCCCACCCTACAAATCTAAATCAAAATCTAACGTTAACACATACATTCCGACACGATTTGCACACGATACACACTTATCCCAGAACGATTGCAGTATAATGTAAGTTTATGAACCAAGAATTACAAATCGCACACTATAATAAAAACACTTCAAAACAAACACTTACCTTGAATGAGTTTAGGAAGAATTTCTAGCCAAATAATAGTGACATGCATGTTAAATGTGCCTTTGGCACCACACTAGGGTCAAAGGGAGGGCAGATTTCCATGGGTTAGCCCTTTTAATCGGACTACACTTCCCCATAACACCAGTAGGCGTGACGGTTCCATAATAAATATATCAAGGAAGGAAGATTGTAGTTTTACGTGACCGTGAATCTTGTGATTATGAGCCACGGGACCTCCTTTTTACGTGGAATCCGAACCACAGGACATGGCATTTCACTTCGAAAATCTCACATGCATTGACCGAGAATCGAACCCGGACCGCCTTGATGAGAGGCATACAGCTAGACCGCTGAGCCACCACGCCCCCCTAATAAATATATCACGAAGACAGCATATCACAATAGAATTTCATGCAAAAGAAACATACGGGAACACAACAGTCTTCTTAAGCACCGACACTGCCTCGATACCTGAAATTTCGGCAAATAACATCATGCACAATGCTGCCCAGAACTGCATACGTCGCCGCCAGCTTGGCTCGAGAACAGGAAGCTAAAATTACAAATATTGCCACAAAGCACATGGTGAACAGCTACAGACGGGGCTCCAGGACGCCTTCACTCGTAGCATTTAGGCTATCAGAATACCAAGCAAATCCCCATTTCCCATGCCAAGAACACATGTCAGTCACTCACCGAGCACCTTTTTCAGTAGGGATGTTGCACACAAACAGGACAAAATACAGCAGCAAACGCCTCGCTTCAAAACAGGTCACTTACAGCATACCACATGGATATCCAGAGGCAAACATGAAATAAACGACAAGGATTAGCTTTACATAACATCAAGTGCACTGGCCTGACAAAATCCCACCAACAACCGCCCCATCAGCACTAGAGGGGTCCATAAAACGAGCCTGCGGGAAAGGAGGAAGGGGAGGGGTGGCTGCAGCAGCGAACATGAGCGCGGTCTGCTACCAGAATGACACCGCAGGACGGCCTGGCCAGCAGCACGTCGGTAACTCGATAACCAACGCTCTGCTTCACCAGAAAGACACCGCCCAATGGTCAGCGTGGATGGGCCTACTTACCTGTATTTAGAGGTCCGAGTCGCTTCCGCAGCAACAAAATCGCCTCCAGATGACATGCCCCAACAGAAGAGCTCCAAAAGGGGTGGAAGGAAAGTGGAGAAGGGGAACGCAACGGCTATTCTACAGCCATCCCCACTAACCGACAGAATTGCTGCCGGCGAAATAATGCCACAACAGTAGATTAAAAATTTAAAATAAAAATTTAATGTTAAAAATTTAAAGAGAAAACACCTCCACCAGAAACAGAACATGCATGCTTGCAAACAAAAGACAAGAATTAAATTGAAATTAAAATGTTATAAAGCCCAAAGATTGAAATAAAATTTACAGGCATAACACAATGAGAAAGGGCTTGGTAATTTACAAGGGAATGCAATAGCGATCCGACATGCGGAGATCCAGACCACGAGGAAACGAGAAATTAAAATTAAATTAATAAAATAAAATGGGATTAGAAAATAAATTTTATGTTTTGCACGACGGCGGAAAACACAGGAACATTTACCAAAAACCACAAAATAAAATCAACAAGATTACATTAAAAAAAATATATTAAGCTAAACACACAGCACGTTTGAGTTTCGTGGCCGGCGCCAAAGGACTGCCCTCGAGACCATAATGCATCTCGTCAAAACAAAAAACAAACATGGCCACTCAAAAAAAAAAACGCAGACCGCATGCCTGATCGAAACTACGGCAAACAATTAGCATTAAATTAATTTAGAATCCCCAGAGCGGAATGAAATGCGGAAAACAAGTATATCTAAAAACTATTAACGCTAGCCGGATTAATTTCTCGACGGATCTTACATACGATTAATAATATGACAATCCCAAGATTGCGAAATGAAAATAAATAATAATTTAAACGTAAAATAAACTTATAAATGTGTCCCCAGAAGGTACAAAAATAATAACAGAATTAATATATATAAGGAAACGTTATTAAAACATAAAAGAAATTTTAGGCCTAACAGGCAAAACAAAAAATAAGATCAAACATTCATACGAGGCCAAAATTGGAGCTCCCAAAATAAAATAATTAGATAAAATAAAAACGTACCTTAAAACTTCACAGTGGAGACACAATGAAAATTAAAATAACTAACACATTTTAAATAAAATAAAATACGGCACTATATTGCCTTGAAAATGGCCCACACGGCACATGCCTCGCCCTGGTCACAAGCACAGGTCCGCATCGAGATGCGACCACATTTCACACGTCCACTTCACGGCGAAACGATGAAATTCACAGTCTGAAGAGCACAGGCGATTCCTTTTTCTCTTCAATATATTTATTCACATTTTGAAAGGAATGGGGGCCAGAGCCCCCATCAGCGGTGATACCTTTCACGACCAGTCGGCTTGATGTTTTTTTCACGATAGATAATGGACTCCACAAAATGGAGGAGAATTTTTGCGTCAAACGCCGAACTGCATTCATGTAAATATTTATTGTCCAATCAAGGCTTGACACATCAATCAACAATGTCATTATTACGTAAATAATTTGGCGGTGTCATGAACACACAGGCATTTGTTTCATGACGTAGAATATATAATTGTCTTTCAATTATGCCATGAATATGAGTAGTTTTATAATACGCAGCAAACACTCTCTATCGGGGACTAAGGAACTACTTGGAGGTACCCCGAAGTCCGACAGCAGCTGCTATCTCGTATACACAATTAGAATCAAGTCACCAGGCGGTCGATTCAAATGTCATGAATTCCATCCAGGGGAAGATACATGTTTAAAACGTTGGGACGGGCTCTTGCACGTCACAATAATGATAATAATGAATAGGGAAACGGCTATTTACTAACTACAGTACTGACACATGTCATTTGCAAACGAATTGAAAAATATGATTAGGAGGAGTATGTGAAATAAGAGACACTGCCTAGCGCTTATCCCATTGGCTGATAGAAAAGTAGAGATTTGTAATGTCGTCGTTTGTCACATAGCGACGTAGGAAAATAATCAGAGCACTTTGGAAATCTTCGGCTGTCCAGAGCTCCTGAGGTAGCAATAGTGTCATTTATCGCCACATACAGCTCAAGGATAAGGATCGGAATAAATGAAGGTAAATTTGAAAGCACAAACGCTTATTGCAGCTGATAACCTCTATGTACTGCTCTAACACCATCACACTTATACAGAGGTATCATATTTTTATGATGATACTGTATTCAGGGGCCTAAAAATATGTTTCCACTAATTACTCCCCATGACTCCAATTTATAAGCGGCGCAAGATGTAACTATTTTCGCTATTCTGCACCAGAACACTGGTAGGGGCGACCATGATGCAGCCCGTATTGCCAGCCAACAAAAGGCTTATTGAAATATTCCTACAGTTACACTACTACGGACATGAAGGCCTTAAACCATGGTTTTCAAGTTAATTTTGTCTGTCGCTCTAAATGTAGGGAATGGAGAGAGTTGTCCAAAATATCAAAAGGACAGTATTACCCGCAGGGTTCCAAAGGCTAATTTGGTTCAGATCGGAGAAACGGTGTAGATTTGTGCCAAAGGGCCTATATGCAAGGAATGGAGTGGTCTGTCCGAAATTGTATGTAGACAGTGTTACTCACAAGGTTCCAAAGGGTAAGTACACAAATTTTGGTTCAAATCGGCGAAACGGTGTAGATTTGTCCCAAAGGGCTAAATGCAGGGAATGGAGTGGTCTATGCGAAATTTCATGTAGACATTTAGTGTAGACAGTGTTACATGCAGGGTTCGATAGGGTAAATATAGGCTACACATTTTGGTTCAGATCGGTGAAACAGTGTAGATTTGTGCCAAAGGGCCTAAATGCAGGGAATGGAGTGGTCTGTCCGAAATTTGAAGTGGGCAGTGTTACCCGCAGAATTCCAAAGGGTAAGTATACAAATTTGGGTTCAGATCGTTGAAACGGTGTAGATTTGTATAAATAACACACAGACAAACAAAAAAAACAACATTGAGCTTTATATTTATAGGTAGACTAGCAGAAGTTCCCGGCTTCGCCCGGTGGATAAATTTGTTTTATGGATAAGAATGAATACTACTACAGAACTGGCGCTTTATATATAAACTAACAGATAAAAACTATTTTAAAAATAGAACTTTTTGTGGTGGAGGTGGTGGGGCTGATACGTAGTACGGTATAATGGACATAACATTCAGGTCATTTTCCCGTAATGATAATGATAATAATGAATAGGGAAACAGGTATTTACTAACTACAGTACTGACACATGAAATTTACAAACGAGTTGAATAATATGATTGGAAAGAGGAGTAAGTGAAATAAAAGGCACTGCCTAGGGCCTATATCTCATTGGCTGTTAGAAAAGTAGAGTCAATAGTGTCGTCTTTTGTCGCATAGCACCGTAGGAAAATAATCAGAGCACCTAGGAAAACCTGGGCTGTCCCGAGCTCCTGAGGTAGCAATAGTGCCATTAATCGCCCCATAGCGCTGAAGGTTAAAGATCTGAATTAATGAAAGTAAATTTGAAATCACCAACGCTTCGTGAAGCTGATAACCTCTATGTTATGCACCAACAACATCGCACTATTACAGAGGCATAATATGTTCATGATGACAATTGTTTTAAGGGGCCTAGGAAATAATCTTGCACTAATTACTCCCCGTGACTGCAATTTATTGTCTGTTATTTCTAAATGTAGGGAATGGAGAGGGTTGTCCAGAATATCAAGTGGACATTGTTACCAGCTGGTTTCAAAGGGTAAGTATGTAAAATTTGGTGCAACTGGGTGAAACGGTGTAGATTTGTGCAAAAGGGCCTAAATGCAGGGAATGGAGTGGTCTGTCCGAAATTTTAAGTCGACAGTGTTACCCGCAGGATTCAAAAAGGATAAGTGTACAACATTTGGTTCAGATCGGTGAAATGGAGAGATTTGTGCTAAAGGGCCTAAATGCAGGGAATAGAGAAGTCTGTCCGAAATTTCATGTTGACAGTGTTACTCGTCGGGTTGTAAATGGTAAGTATACAAATTTTGGTTCAGATCGGTGAAAGGTGTAGATTTGTGCCATAGGGCCTAAAAGCAGGGAATGGAGAGGTCTGTCCGAAATTTCATGTTGACAGTGTTACTCGTCGGGTTGTAAATGGTAAGTATACAAATGTTGGTTCAGATCGGTGAACGGTGTAGATTTGTATAAATAATGGACAGACAGACAAACAAACATTGAGCTTTATATTATATAGATAGATGATTAGCCTCCAATGGCCCAAAATCCTGAAATCCGCAAAATATACTATATTAATTCAGACTTAAAAAACAAAAATGTTGCTGTTTGGAGATATAAATCTGTATGACATATGACACGTGCAAATAACGCGAAAAAATTCTTGCCCCCCTGAAGCGCATTGATGTTTTACAGTCTAAGTTGGTTCCGTGATAACCTTATAGCCATTTGCAAACTTTCACAGAAATCTAATAAATAGAGTGGTATTGCTTCTTACAGAAATAAATGGAAAGGTGGATGTTACACCTTTAGAACCTGTTGTCATGGTTACTGGCTTGCATTCCTTCATTAGTTTATTAAATTGAATTAGTTTTCTGGGAATATCTCAGAAACTGTTGGTATTAGAGCCTTAAAATATAGTTTTCGGGAACTCTAGATTTTTATTTCTGACAACGAGGAGCTAAATATGGGCTTTGTCTCGTCGTTGAATGCCATATTATAAAAACAAGATGTTCAGTAAAGAACATATAGCCTACTTTCTCCTAAATGCATGGGTATTTTTATAACTCTTTGTCCTATTTAAGGAGTATAATTGAATGTTGGTTGTAGTAGCTTGTTGAAATGCAACGTGTTATACGGATATTAAACATGAATATTAGGTGCCCTTAGCTAGTGCTACCTCTGTACAAAATGTCGTTTAATTCGGGTTCACTGTGTTTAAATTGATATGGTGAATCGATTTGCACACATATATGGCCGCTATCTGCAAACTGTAGGGCTGATGACCTTGTAGTTCAGTCAAAAGATGCTTCCCACAAAAAGGTATGTTGTTGCAAAATTTGGTAGAGATAAAATAATTAGGTTGGTCATAATTTGATTTAAACTTTTAACGTTTGGGTGGCCTGCCATTCCGTTTCCGTCAAGATGGCGGCAATATAGAATATGACCCTGAGGTGCCCTTTGCAAGTGCTACCTCTGTACCAAATATTCGTTCAATTCGGTTTTACCGTGTTTGAATTGATAGGGGGAATCGATTAGTACACATACTTGGCCGCCATATGCAAACTATTGGACGGACGACTTTGTAGCTTCGTCAAAGAACGCTTTTCACATAAAGGTATGTTGTTGCAAAATGTGGTAGAGATCAGATGATTAGGTTGGTCGTAATTTGATTTAAGATTTTAACATTTGGGTGGCCACCATTACCTTTCCGTCAAGATGGCGACGATATAAAAGATGACAGAGAGTTGCCATTTGCAAGTGCGACCTCTGTACCAAATTTCGTTCAATTCGGTTTCACCGTGTTTGAATTGATATGGGGAATCAATTTGCACACATATATGGCCGCTATCTGCAAACTATTGGCCTGATGACCTTGTAGTTAAGTCAAAAGATGCTTCCCACGAACAGGTATGTTGTTGCAAAATTCGGTAGAGATCAAATGATTAGGTTGGTCGTAATTTGATATAAGCTTCTAACATTTGGGTGGCCGCCATTCCGTTTCCGTCAAGATGGCGGCAATATAAAACATGACACTGAGGTGCCGTTTGCTAGTGTTACCTCTGTACTAAATTTCGACAGTTCAGTTGTACCGTGCTTGAATTCATAGGGGGAATCGATTTGCACACATACATGGCCGCCATCCCCATTATTCGGCAGAAGACTTTGTAGTTTGGCCAAGAAAGTCTACATAGATGAAGGTATACTGTTACAAAAATCGGTAGAGATCAGATGATTAGGTTGGTCGTAATTTGATTTAAGCTTTTAACATTTGGGTGGCCGCCATTACGTTTTTGTCAATATGGCGGTGATATAAAACATGACACTGAGGTGCCCTTTGCTAGTGCTACCTCCGTAACAAATGTCGTTCCATTCTGTTTCACCGTGTTTGAATTAATAGGGGGAATCGATTTGCACACAAACATGGCCGTCATCTGCAACGTATTGGGCTGATGACCTTGTAGTTTGGTCAAAGGATGCTCCCCACATAAAGGTATGTTGTTGAAAAATTTGGTAGAGATCGGATGATTAGGTTAGTCATAATATGATTTTAGCTTTGAACATTTGGGTGGCCGCCATTACGATTCCGTCAAGATGGCGGCAATAAAACCATGACACTGAGGTGCCTTTTACTAGTGCTATCTCTGTACCAAATTTTGTTAAATTCAGTTTCACCGTGTTCGAATTGATAGGGGGGACAGACATTCAGAGTACACACACACACAGACTCACACATACACAGACAGACTCACAATTTTTCGCCCTGTGTTGATCTCATACGTCTACTTTATTTTTTGCAAAAATCGAAAGTAGGCTAATAATAATATATAATTCAATATAGGGATAGGGATATAATAGAACTTCCAAACCACACCCGCACGTGGAAATCGTATGGAAAAATGCTAGTGGACCCCTTGATCCCCTTAAGCGCATTTACGTATTGATAAAATGTACAGCTTAATTTGGTTCCAAAATAACCTTCTAGCCGTTTGCAAACTTCACAGTAATATAATAAATTTAATTGCATAGCGTCTTTCACAAATAGATGGGCTTCTGAGATTCCGTTGTCATGGTTAACGGCTTGCATTCTTTCATTAGTACATTATATGAAATTAGTTTTCCGGGTATATCTCAAAAACTGTTGGTTTTAGGGCCTTAAAAAGTGGTTTTTGCGGACCCTTTAGGGCCCCCGAGTTTAGTTTCGCACATTGAGGGAATGAAAATAAGATTTGTCTCGTCCATCTACGCCTATTTCAGCATGTATAGTAAGGCAGTATGGCCCCATTTATGAGAGATACGGGGATGAATTACATCAATGATTTGTCTCGTGCCTCTGATGGATATCTGTACCAAGTTTTACGTTGATCAACCCAGCCTTTCTTGAGTTGTAAGGACACAATGTCCTCGGACAAACAAAGAAGCAAACAAACAACATTTTATTTTTGCGCGCAACCGGCATAAAACAGTCTGAAACGCGCAATTAATGTAAATTTCCTCGGAAATTCTGAAAAAAAAAACAGACAAATTTTCATTTTTAGCCTACTTTTAACATTTTGCAAAAATGAGGAAAAAGTAGACTTCTGAGATCGATCCGGGCAAATTTCAGTCTGTCCGTCTGACTGGCTGTGTGTGTGTCCCCCCCCCCCGTATCAACTCCTAAACGGCTGCAGCAATCGAATCCAAATTTGGTATTAGTAAAGATATATACCTGAATATCTCAAGCCCATATTTGAAAATGATGTCAGTGCTACCAACTGCAGTAAAACCGCAATTGAAATTTGAGCTCTATGATGGATATCTTGGAAGGTATGCATGGAAGCTATTTAAAAATTGGCTCACGTATAGATACTAATATTTCAGTTTAATTTCCAGGAGGCCGAGCATGGCAGTGGTGCCAAAATGATTCTAAGCCTGCTGAAAGGTATAAATTTTAAATGCATACAACGTCTATACGATCAATTGAATTTGAACCAAATTTTGTATGTAATATGTGTACATAAACAGATAAGACTGAGCATATTCTTAAGAGCCACCAGGGCTGCCAACTGTTAATAAATATTTTCTCTATTCTTTTATCCAAATACCAATATATCAGAAAGTATGCAAGCCGACAGCTATGAACTATGCACACATATATTGCACCTGACATTATAGATTAATTTGGAGTAACTTCTGTACGTCAGTGCTACTAACATGATTCTAAGCCTGCGGATAGGACTAATTTTTAAATACATGTAACTTCTATATTAACAAATGGATTTTATCCAAAATTGGCACAACAAGAAATCATAATATTTCAGATTATTTCTGACCAACGCATGCATGACATTGTTGCCAACATGATTTTACGCGCTGATAGATCCAATGTCCAACTGCATGTAACGTCCATGCTATCCATTGGACTTCAACCAAATTTTGTATTCTGTACCTTAAGAGATGGAACTAACAATATATTCAGTCACCAGGGCTACCAACTGTAGTGCTCTATTAGGATATATTATACCAGGTATATTTCGAACTAATTAGACATTTCGATATTACCAACTTAATTTCGCTATTTCTAGATTGGCATGAATCTTAAATTTTAAGAAAAGTAGGCTCTTTAGTTCGTCACGGAACTTCTGGTTATAAAAAAAGTCTTCTCGGCACGCCAGAAGGCGGAGGTAGATTTCATCGAGCAAACTTGGGGATAGGCGAAAATGGCAGAATATGCACGTTTTCGTAGAAGGGTCAGGGTATTTTATAATTGGAGCTTAATTAACTTTGTTTTTCGTCATTTTATGCATATTTTAAACCTTTTATTGTCTTATGGGGACGGTAACCTTCTTGTCATTTGGGGTACATTTTTTTTTCTTGTGGTCACACTGTCCTTATGCAAGGTTTCGACACTGATGTGTAACTATGTAACTGTCTGTTACTTCTTCACGCAAAATTATATCTCCCGCAGATATTTTGGTTGGTTCCTCAGTTTAGGGACTGCGACAACGCGGTCATGTAGCCCCGTGTACTTTGGGTGAGTGTAGAATCTGTATGATAAACAGTGTGAATTGTGATGGATGTATTAGTCTATAATTCAGGTAAGGACTGCAGACGGTCAATTTCAACCAGTAGTTCCTAATGTTGCTACCTGGTACTACCGTCAACGACACCTACCTGTGAACTTGGCTACTAGATGCCACCGCTACCAGCAACTCGCAACGAACGTTGGATCTTCTCCTCCAAAGGGAAGCATACTGAGCGATTTTTAGCGCTCTTAGAAAATCCGACGACTTCGGCCGGCGTTGAACCCACGAACTTCGGCATAGAAGTTCAGCATACTACCAGTTACGTCACCGAGGCCGCTTCTCACTTAGTCAGATAGAAAACTGAATGTGATCGCGTGCAAGTGCCTTGTCATGGCAACGTCTGATGGCTCATCCCTCATCAATTTAGTAGTGTTGTCATGGCAACCTCTGATAGCTCTTGGCATTTTCTTATAATTCCGAAATCATTTTTCTCATCCCTTGGCGTAATGGTGGGTCATATCAAAAATTCTTTCAGACAAAAGTTTTAGGTATTTATTAGGGGAATATTGTCCATTGTGTACGGTTTGATATTGTGCCTATTAAGAGAGATATGATTAATGTTTCCCGAAAAACCCACTTTTTCCCACCCCTTTGGTCAATGGTTGGTTCTATCAAAAAACTCTTCAAACATAAATTTTTGGGCCCTATTCGACACATAGTATGAACTTTGAATGGATTCGATATTTCAAATATTAAGAGAGTTATAGCGATATTTCACTTTTTGGAAAAAAAGACCCCCATTTTCACCCCTGACGACCGATTGTGCCCATTAACGAACTCGACCGAGATTTTAGAGGGATACATATTATGTAAAAATCAAATTAATGGGTGCAAAATTGCGGTAGTTATCGTTTCCACAAGAGAGTGATATATGTATATGTATATATATATACATAAATTATATATAAACTTTTTAACAGACGGTGGTTTTGGGGTCTAGGGGATGTGAAACGTGAAGATATGTCGAAATTTTCCGGAAGTCGAAACATGGTACCCATTGCAATAGTTAGCTTTCTAATGAAATCTACCTAATAGGGATACTAGCAGTAGTGCCTGGCTCCGCCCGGAGGATTTATATGTTTTATGGATGATAATGTATACTACTACAGAACTGGCACATTATCCATAAACTTACAGAAAAAATCAAATGTAAAAATATAACTTTTTGTGGTGGTAGTGGGAGTGATAATGGACGTAACATTCTCGTCATTTTCCCGTAATCATAATTATAATAATGAATAGGGAATCGGCTATTAACTAACTACAGTACTGACACAATATATGTAATTTACAAACGCATAGAAAAATATGATTAGAAAGAGGAGTAAGTGAAATAAAAGACGCTGGCTAGGGCCTATATCTCATTGGCTGTTAGAAAAGTAGTGACCAATAGTGTCGTCTGTTGTCGCATAGCACTGTAGGAAAATAATCAGAGCAATTTGGAAAATGTTGGCTGTCCCGAGCTCCTGAGATAACAGCAGTGGATAGCGATCGGAATAAATGAATGTAAATTTGAAATCACCAACCCTTATTGCAGCTGATCTACACCTCAATGTACTGCACCAACACCATCGAACTTACTGTATACTGAGGTAGAATATTTTCATGATGATAACTGTTTTCAGGGGCCTAAGAAATCTTTTTGTACTAATTCTTCCCCATGCTGCAATTTATAAGCAGCGTAAGATGCAACTATTTCCGCAATTCTGCTCCAGAACACAGATAGGGGCGGCGTGATGCAGCCCGCTTTGTCAGTCAACAATAGACTTATTAAGATATTCTTACAGTTACACTACTACGTACATGAATGGTTCTAGGGCCATAAAACGTGTTTCTCAAGTTCCTTTTGTCTGTTATTCTAAATATAGAGAATGAAGAGGGTTGTCCAAAATATCAAATGGGCATTGTTATCAGCTGGGTTTCAAACGGTATGTAAAATTCGTTGTAATTACTTGAAACGGTGTAGATTTGTGCCAAAGGGCCTAAATGCAGGGATTGGACTGGTCTGTCGGAAATTTCATGTACACAGTGTTACTCGCAGGGTTCCCAAGGGTAAGTATACACATTTTGGTTCAGATCAGTGAAACGGTGTAGATTTGAGCAAAAGGGCCTAAATGCAGGGAATATAGTGGTCTGTCCGAAATTTAAAGTAGACAGTGTTACTTGCCGAGTTTCAAAGGGTATGTATACAAATTTTGGTTCAGATCGGTGAAACGGTATAGATTTGTATAAATAACAGACGAACAGACCAACCAACACTGAGTTTTATACATACAGATTCACACATGCTAGTGCAACAATCACAATAACGCAGGTTATCACAAAAATTCTACACACACACCCATGTACACGGGGCAACAAGACCACGATGTCTAAGCCCCGCAAAAGAAATGACAACTGTCTACACATGAAAACTCCAAAATGGCGATAGGAGAATGTAGGAATGTTTGCCACTATGTTTCTCCGACAGGATAGCATTACATTACATTTTGCTAATATGGTTATTAACTGTGCATACGACAGCATAAAAAATACTACAGTCCAATACAAGCCTTGATTCACAATCGGTCAGTTTCCCCATGTGTCGTTTAGCAAATTTTACCGGACTATCATGATACAGAGTAAATAGTTGTTGCCTATTGACAACCTGTTCATCAATGGTGCGGCGTTGACTATCATGATATTGTGCTAGCGACAATATATCCATCAAGTTATTAGACAGGCGAAATGGTGTAGACTTCTGCAAAAGGGCCTAAATGCAGGTAATGGAGTGGTCTGTCCGAAATTTTAAGTAGACAGTGTTACCCGCTTGGTTCCAAAAGATAAGTTTACAAAGTTTGGTTCAGATCGGTGAAAAGGTGTAGATTTGTATAAATAACAGACAAACCAACATTGAGTTATATATATATATATAGATTAAATAAACATGTGTGAAGCAAACAAGCACACCTTTTAGGTGGACAACCAAAATTCAATTAAAAGCTCTTCATTGCCAGTGATCTCGGTGTGCCACCAGTACAATGGCCACAGCCAGACAATTCACCCTAGGCATTGCACAACCATTCTTACAATATATACGCTTACATTTCAACTTATGGTACACTAAAAATAAAACATGGCCTTATGGTATTATAAGACGTCCACATTAAATATACCGCGTTTGTTGCGCCTCGCTACTTGTGTTAGCTCGGGAAGTGCACTGAGATTAGACTACACGGCTGTAACGAAGAGAGTGGGGATGTGTGGTAACCATAACAGAGGAACCACGCACTCGCCAGGTGGAAAGTGGGGATGTGTGGTAACCATAACAGACACGGAGCGATATCCTCGCCGGGTGGAAAGTGGGGATGTGTGGTAACCATAACAGAGACGGAGCCATGCCCTCGCCAGGTGGAAAGTGGGGATGTGTGGTAACCATAACAGAGAAGGAGCCATATCCTCGCCAGGTGAAAAGTGGGGATGTGTGGTAACCATAACAGAGCCGGAGCCTCACCCTCGCTAGGTGGAAAGTGGGGATGTGTGGTAACCATAACAGAGACTGAGCCTCACCCTCGCCAAGTGGAAAGTGGGGACGTGTGGTAACCATAACAGAGACGGAGCCACACCCTCGCCAGGTGGAAAGTGGGGGTGTGTGGTAACCATAACAGAGACGGAGCCACTACCTAGCCAGGTGGAAAGTGGGGATGTGTGGTAACCATAACAGAGACGGAGCCTCATCCTCGCCAGGTGGAAAGTGGGGTTGTGTGGTAACCATAACAGAGACGGAGCCACACCCTCACCAGGTATAAAGTGGGGATGTGTGGTAACCATAACACAGACGGAGCTATATCCTCGCCAGGTGGAAAGTGGGGATGTGAGGTAACCATAACAGAGACGGAGCCTCACCCTCGCCAGGTGGAAAGTGGGGATGTGTGGTAACCATAACACAGACGGAGCCACACCCTCGCCAGGTGGAAAGTGGGGATGTGTGGTAACCATAACACAGACGGAGCCACACCCTCGCCAGGTGGAAAGTGGGGATGTGTGGTAACCATAACAGAGACGGAGTCATATCCTCGCCAGGTGGAAAGTGGGGATGTGTGGTAACAATAACAGAGACGGAGCCATATCCTCGCCAGGTGGAAAGTGGGGATGTGTGGTAACCATAACAGAGACGGAGCCACACCCTCGCCAGGTGAAAAGTGGGGATGTGTGGTAACCACAACAGAGACGGAGCCATATCCTCGGCAGGTGGAAAGTGGGGATGTGTGGTAACCATAACAAAGACGCCAGGTGGAAAGTGGGGATGTGTGGTAACCATAACAGAGACGGAGCCTCATCCTCGCCAGGTGGAAAGTGGGGATGTGTGGTAACCATAACAGAGACGGAGCCTCATTCTCGCCAGGTGGAAAGTGGGGATGTGTGGTAACCATAACAGAGACGGAGCCTCATCCTCGCGAGGTGGAAAGTGGGGATGTGTGGTAACCATAACAGAGACGGAGCCTCATTCTCGCCAGGTGGAAAGTGGGGATGTGTGGTAACCATAACAGAGACGGAGCCTTATCCTCGCCAGGTGGAAAGTGGGGATGTGTGGTAACCATAACAGAGACGGAGCCTCACCCTTGCCAGGTGGAGAGTGGGGATGTGAGGTAACCATAACAGAGACGGAGCCTCACCCTCGCCAGGTGGAAAGTGGGGATGTGTGGGAACCATAACAGAGACGGAGCCTCACCCTCGCCAGGTGGAAAGTGGGGATGTGTGGTAACCATCACAGAGACGGAGCCTCATTCTCGCCAGGTGGAAAGTGGGGATGTGTGGTAACCATCACAGAGACGGAGCCTCATTCTCGCCAGGTGGAAAGTGGGGATGTGAGGTAACCATCACAGAGACGGAGCCTCATCCTCGCCAGGTGGAAAGAGGGGATGTGTGGTAACCATAACAAAGACGCCAGGTGGAAAGTGGGGATGTGTGGTAACCATAACAGAGACGGAGCCTCATCCTCGCCAGGTGGAAAGTTGGGATGTGTGGTAACCATAACAAAGACGCCAGGTGGAAAGTGGGGATGTGTGGTAACCATAACAGAGACGGAGCCTCATCCTCGCCAGGTGGAAAGTGGGGATGTGTGGTTACCATAACAGAGACGGAGTCATATCCTCGCCAGGTGGAAAGTGGGGATGTGTGGTAACAATAACAGAGACGGAGCCATATCCTCACCAGGTGGAAAGTGGGGATGTGTGGTAACCATAACAGAGACGGAGCCACACCCTCGCCAGGTGGAAAGTGGGGATGTGTGGTAACCATCACAGAGACGGAGCCTCATTCTCGCCAGGTGGAAAGTGGGGATGTGTGGTAACCATCACAGAGACGGAGCCTCAATCTCGCCAGGTGGAAAGTGGGGATGTGTGGTAACCATCACAGAGACGGAGCCTCATTCTCGCCAGGTGGAAAGTGGGGATGTGAGGTAACCATCACAGAGACGGAGCCTCATCCTCGCCAGGTGGAAAGAGGGGATGTGTGGTAACCATAACAAAGACGCCAGGTGGAAAGTGGGGATGTGTGGTAACCATAACAGAGACGGAGCCTCATCCTCGCCAGGTGGAAAGTGGGGATGTGTGGTAACCATAACAAAGACGCCAGGTGGAAAGTGGGGATGTGTGGTAACCATAACAGAGACGGAGCCTCATCCTCGCCAGGTGGAAAGTGGGGATGTGTGGTAACCATAACAGAGACGGAGCCTCATTCTCGCCAGGTGGAAAGTGGGGATGTTTGGTAACCATAACAGAGACGGAGCCTCATCCTCGCCAGGTGGAAAGTGGGGATGTGTGGTAACCATAACAGAGACGGAGCCTCACCCTCGCCAGGTGGAAAGTGGGGATGTGAGGTAACCATAACAGAGACGGAGCCTCACCCTCGCCAGGTGGAAAGTGGGGATGTGTGGTAACCATAACAGAGACGGAGCCTCACCCTCGCCAGGTGGAAAGTGGGGATGTGTGGTAACCATCACAGAAACGGAGCCTCATTCTCGCCAGGTGGAAAGTGGGGATGTGTGGTAACCATCACAGAGACGGAGCCTCATTCTCGCCAGGTGGAAAGTGGGGATGTGAGGTAACCATCACAGAGACGGAGCCTCATCCTCGCCAGGTGGAAAGAGGGGATGTGTGGTAACCATAACAAAGACGCCAGGTGGAAAGTGGGGATGTGTGGTAACCATAACAGAGACGGAGCCTCATCCTCGCCAGGTGGAAAGTGGGGATGTGTGGTAACCATAACAAAGACGCCAGGTGGAAAGTGGGGATGTGTGGTAACCATAACAGAGACGGAGCCTCACCCTCGCCAGGTGGAAAGTGGGGATGTGTGGTAACCATCACAGAGACGGAGCCTCATTCTCGCCAGGTGGAAAGTGGGGATGTGTGGTAACCATCACAGAGACGGAGCCTCATTCTCGCCAGGTGGAAAGTGGGGACGTGAGGTAACCATCACAGAGACGGAGCCTCATCCTCGCCAGGTGGAAAGAGGGGATGTGTGGTAACCATAACAAAGACGCCAGGTGGAAAGTGGGGATGTGTGGTAACCATAACAGAGACGGAGCCTCATCCTCGCCAGGTGGAAAGTGGGGATGTGTGGTAACCATAACAAAGACGCCAGGGGGAAAGTGGGGATGTGTGGTAACCATAACAGAGACGGAGCCTCATCCTCGCCAGGTGGAAAGTGGGGATGTGTGGTAACCATAACAGAGACGGAGTCATATCCTCGCCAGGTGGAAAGTGGGGATGTGTGGTAACAATAACAGAGACGGAGCCATATCCTCACCAGGTGGAAAGTGGGGATGTGTGGTAACCATAACAGAGACGGAGCCACACCCTCGCCAGGTGAAAAGTGGGGATGTGTGGTAACCACAACAGAGACGGAGCCATATCCTCGGCAGGTGGAAAGTGGGGATGTGTGGTAACCATAACAAAGACGCCAGGTGGAAAGTGGGGATGTGTGGTAACCATAACAGAGACGGAGCCTCATCCTCGCCAGGTGGAAAGTGGGGATGTGTGGTAACCATAACAGAGACGGAGCCTCATTCTCGCCAGGTGGAAAGTGGGGATGTGTGGTAACCCTAACAGAGACGGAGCCTCATCCTCGCCAGGTGGAAAGTGGGGATGTGTGGTAACCATAACAGAGACGGAGCCTCACCCTCGCCAGGTGGAAAGTGGGGATGTGAGGTAACCATAACAGAGACGGAGCCTCACCCTCGCCAGGTGGAAAGTGGGGATGTGTGGTAACCATAACAGAGACGGAGCCTCACCCTCGCCAGGTGGAAAGTGGGGATGTGTGGTAACCATCACAGAGACGGAGCCTCATTCTCGCCAGTCGGAAAGTGGGGATGTGTGGTAACCATCACAGAGACGGAGCCTCATTCTCGCCAGGTGGAAAGTGGGGATGTGAGGTAACCATCACAGAGACGGAGCCTCATCCTCGCCAGGTGGAAAGAGGGGATGTGTGGTAACCATAACAAAGACGCCAGGTGGAAAGTGGGGATGTGTGGTAACCATAACAGAGACGGAGCCTCATCCTCGCCAGGTGGAAAGTGGGGATGTGTGGTAACCATAACAAAGACGCCAGGTGGAAAGTGGGGATGTGTGGTAACCATAACAGAGACGGAGCCTCATCCTCGCCAGGTTGAAAGTGGGGATGTGTGGTAACCATAACAAAGACGGAGCCTCATCCTCGCCAGGTGGAAAGAGGGGATGTGTGGTAACCATAACAGAGACGGAGCCACAACCTCGCCAGGTGGAAAGTGGGGATGTGTGGTAACCATAACAGAGACGGAGCCTAACCTCGCCAGGTGGAAAGTGGAGATATAGTTCCTCAATAGTAATGCTATCAATCACTGTTACTCACGTGAATCTGTGCATTCGCTGTGGTCTGTCTCGAACAAAAATGCTGTTCAGCGCTGGATTCTGACACATTTCTATCGCATTACAAAAATGCCTGTATTTCCTAAAATCTTCCCTCAAATTCGGTGAAAGTTTGTAATACACATCTATGTGGTCTACACTATAGACTGTAGTTGAAATAATGTTCCTATTGTCGATTAGTTAGAAGTTATTGCGGCATTTGCACTCCTCGCAACTTCACTCCTTTTACAAGCGCGGCGATCTCCACCATCTAGCCTCGCTATACCGTGTCTCCACGAGTCAACCTTCACGGTCTCGGCTGATACACTTGGAACTATAACTCTCCCGGCAAAACACGTCTGATCGCTTCCAACTTCTGAGGAACAAGAGCCTCGATGCCTGGCGTCTCCCCTCCAAGACACCAGATCTAGCCGCCATTTTTCGTTCCCTCGAAAATTTGAGCGGGCACTAGAAAATTGCTTAATTCGACGTATTTCGACCAGCTGTCAACTTATAAAATATCTCCAATATTTTATTATAATTTTCTTCACTTGACCAAATCATAAATTCACTCTCTTGGGGCTTAAATGTGATAATTTTCCATAAAATTTAGTTGCGGGAACTCCCGTCTCCTCTAAGACTTCTCCTTATTGGCTATGGGCTCATATCCAATCGTATAATTTATAACAATTTTTAAACAATTCCTGGGATTATTCGCAGTTGCTAGGCCGCTCCTAAGTCTCCAGAACCTTCGATTGCGCAATAGAATCACGTGACGGAGTCTCCCTCCTGTTCAACGTAGCCCCTCGACTGGTTTGTGCCAAGTTCCAGCCTCGATATTGCTTGGTTAAATTTTATCATGGGCTCCAAAATTATTCCCATTTTCATCCCAAATAATTCACTTAGAAAACATGCTGAAATAGGCGTAGAAGGACGAGATAAAACTCATTTTCATCCCCTGAATATTCGAAATAAAACTCGGGGGCCCTGAAGAGTCCGCGAAAACCACATTTTAAGGCCCTAAAACCAACAGATTTTTAGGTATTCCCAGAAAACTAATTTAATTTAATATGCTAAAGAAAGAATGCAAGCCGTTAACCATGACAACAGAATCCCAGAGGTCCATCTATTTCTATAAGGCGCTATGCAATTCAATTTATTACATTACTGTGAAGTTTGCATACGGATAGATGGTTATTTCGGAACCAAATTAAGCTGTAAAATTCATCATTACATAAATACGCTTAAGGGGGCAAAGGGTCCACTAGAATTTTTCCACGCGATTTTCACTTGCGGGTGTGGTTCGGAAGGTCTAGTATATCCCTATCCCTGTATTATATATTATGGCATACAACGACGAGACAAAGCCCGTTTTTAGCTCCTCGGTATCAGAAACAAAACTTTAGAGCTCCCGAAAACTACATTTTAAGGCTCTAATACCAAGAGTTTCTGAGATATTCCCAGAAAAGTAATTTAATTTAATAAACTAAAGAAAGATTGCAAGCCGGTATCCATGACAACAGGTTCTCAAGAGTTGACATCCTACTTTCCGTTTGTTTCTGTAAGAACCAATGCCACTCCATTTATTAGATTTCTGTGAAAGTTTGCAAATGGCTTTAAGGCTATCACGGAACCAACTTGGACAGTAAAAAAATCAATGCGCTTAAGGGGTCAAGAATTTTTTCGCGCAATTTACACGTGTCATATGTCGTACGGAATTATATCTCCAAACAATATTTAAAAAACCAGAATTAATCATACTAATATATCACAAGTAGTTCCGCGAAGAACTATACAGATTATTTTCATATATCCTACATATGTTAATTGCCACTATCAACATACAAAATTTCAGTTTGATTGCTGTAATAGATGCGTAGATATTGAGAACCGACTAAATATTTCAGATGATCGCCATGTTAGATATTATATATGTAGGTCCTAGAGTTATGTACTGTTACATGAAGATTATTGTGCACGTATAGTATACAAACTTCAATAGCATGATTGGGACACAAGAAGCAACAAGGAGATTTTAAGATTTCGCACAGCTGCCATCTTGTGGTTATGGAAACATTTGAAATAAATTAGATGCCAGTGGATTAACATTCGTATAAGGATTTACTGTACCAAGTTTCACTGCACTCGGATGGTTAAATTGCGAGAATCGTCCATGTGAATATATATACTTAGCGTCGCCGCCATGTTGGATTTGTGATCACCAGGTTATTTAAAGTCCTATCGGTGAACGTATGATCATAGCGGCTATGAACATAAAAAAATTCAGTTTGATTGCTATAATAGATTCGTAGATACTCAGAGCCGTCTAAATATTTCGGATGGTCGCCATGTTGGATTGTTAAATGTATAGGCCATAGAGTCATGTACCATTCAAGAAAAACTATCGCGTAGGTTCATTGTTCAAACTTTCACTTCGATCGCATGATTACGACACAAGGAATAAGAACTTAATTTTAAAATTCGCACAGCCGCCATCTGGAGGTTATGCAAACAATTGAACTAAATTAGATACCCGTGCATTACAATGTGTATAAACATTTCCTGTACCAGATTTCATTGCGTTTGGAACATTAAATCGCGAGAAAGGTTTATTGAAATTTCCAAATTCGCTTGGCCGCCTTGTTCATTTTGTAGTTAACCGGTTTTTGAAAGCCCTATAGATGAACTTCCAGTAGTGCCCTTTATCTCCGTACAAAATTTCAGGGTGATACCGCTAACTGTTTCAGAGATAGAGAATGCCGGTGAAATACTTCGCACATCCGCCACCTTGTGGCTATGTAAATAATTGAACGAAGTTAGATGTCGGTGCATTACAATGTGTATACACATATACTGTACCAAGTTTTATTGGGTTTGGTTGGTTAAATCGCGAGAAACGTCTATTTAAAAGTCGCAAATTTGCATGCCGCCATGTTGGTTTTTTAGTTACCAGTTTTTCAAATGTCACATAGGCAAACTTCTAGTAGTTCCCTTTATCATTGTAAAAAATTGCAGGGTGATATCGGTAATAGTTTGGGAGATATTGCATGCTGGTGAAATATTTCGCACAGCCGCCATGTTGGATTGGTGAGACGTAACAAAATTTGAAGGGCACGGTCGGGGTCGTCCGGAATAGTGCTATGAACTTACCGAGTTTCATTGAAATCGCTCTAGCCGTTTAGAAGTTATTAGGGGACACACACACACACACCTCTCACACACACACACGCGCGCACACACATACGGGCAAAAGGTGATCTTATATGCCTATTTGTTCAAAATTGAAAGTAGGCAAAAAATGAGATGGTGTGTTTCTGTCTGTCTGTTACTTAATCACGCTAGAACCACTGGTCCGATTGAAATGAAATTTTGCATGGATGTAGCTGATTTACCAGGTTTACACATAGGTTACTTCTGATTTCGATATTTTGCACTATTTCAATATGGCGACCATTTTAGTGACGTCACTTCACCCTTTGGTTTCAAAATTTCATATTTATATTTCAAATAAAAATAGAACGCTTAGAAATAGCAAACTTTTGATGGCACATACTGTGCCCGTTTGGATCAAGATCCAAATGAGCACATTTTGAAAAATACCGAATGCAGATAAGCACGAGAAAATCTATCCCAGGGTCTATCTAGGCAAATAATTGGTCTTTCTGGCATCCCTGATTTCGGTAATTCTCAAGTAGGTAAGGAGTGAAATTATTTTTTTGAAACACACAGTTCCTTAAAATATCTCAATTTATTGATAATTAAATTTATCTTTAACTGGCAAAAAATTTCAAAACACAAACAAACAACACAATCATTCAACCTTCCTATCTTCACCACTTCGCAAACTGTGATAATCAGGAATCAAAGTCCATCTGATATCATATTTACACTAGATAAAGAGTCCGAGTGATTCAGCCTATTTACATATCTCGTTGCACATTACGAAGATTCGTCGTTCGTTGATGACATTAAAAAAAATATTTATACACCTTTCATTTTTCCTCATTTCACAAAAAACCATATATTTATAATTCTGTTGATTCATTTGATAACTCTGTCGTATGAATCTCATATTAAGGTTCAGCTTAACAAAGTCCGATGTTAGTACGGTCATAATTTTCAAAAACTCTGTTTCAACAATAAACAAATTTTATGAAATTTTCATCAAATTGAAAATTAAATTATATCTCATTTATCTATAAGATTCTTTGTTCCAAATGAACAATGTTCAAAAATATGAATTTCATCATTTGAAATTTATTATTCATAATTGACATTTATTTGTTATAAGCAATACAATTGTTGCAATTTATTCTCAGTTGACTGAGTTTCTTGCCACAACATCTTCTCACTTAGAAAATCTGTGCAATGTTTCACAAAAATTTAAATTATAAAATTCTCTGATTTTATTATTATTATTATTATTAATTATTTCCATAATTCTTTTAGAATTGCATTTACAACAGGGTTTCATTTTTCATCTGGTGAATATTAACTGCTCATATCAAAAGAAAAATTCTTTTTATCAATACTCAAACACAAAATATAAATATTTAATTATTTATCTTGTTAATCTTTGCATTTTCCAACTATTTATTTTTATTTATTGTTCTTAGGTCAGGTTCCTCAAAATCTATACTCAGACTGTTCAAATATTTAGGCATCAGGTTTGGAAAATTGAAGTTGATCCAGATAAAATTTTCATTTTTGAAACCGACAGATTTAGTGGGATTAGACTAGAAATATGGGGCGGTCTAATAATGCCTTACCTTTCTTTTACAATTCAGAGCCCATATGCTCTCCATAAACATTCACATGACACACACGCATATCCCTGTGTGCGCAAGACAATGGGACTCAAAGCCCTCATGGACGACCCATCTGGCCTCCTCACAAAACTTGAATGTTGACAATTATATTCACACACTAAACAATTATATTTGACTTCATCGATTATATTTTTTAATCCACCAACACTTTTTTATATTTTTCTCTTTCTAATATCCTGTCTTACCACTCTGCGTTTTTCCCAAATTTTATTTTTATAACAAAAGATGTATTTATTATGGTCAACATTTCCTGGCCTTACATAAATTCTGCCCTAGAGTTATACATAAGTACCTGCCTTATTGTTTTCTTATGATATTCGTTTATTGATTTTTTTTTTTTTTGGAAAATTTTACTGAGTTCAAAAGTGATTATATTTGACCTTCATTTAGCAACTCATTCTACCTG
This sequence comes from Meconema thalassinum, assembly GCA_946902985.2. Lineage (NCBI taxonomy): Eukaryota > Metazoa > Arthropoda > Insecta > Orthoptera > Tettigoniidae > Meconema > Meconema thalassinum. The sequence goes on along the minus strand of OX336394.1, from coordinate 438,895,778 downwards.
TTTATAAATTCCTCCACAAGTTATTATTATTATTATCAAGGGAAGGATTATTAATGCCCTGTTTCACTCCTAAACAATTATCTAACTCCTTGTCGCGTATAATTTATAACACTTTATTATTATTATTAATGCGGTAATCATTTAATTCTATTTAGTTTTAGTAAATGGTGCTATTACCAAATTATCTTTTCCAACGATAAATAGTGTTTCAATCAATAACATTACGAAATTATTTTATTCACATTTGATATTATCATTATCTTTGTTTATTTTTATGTTCATTTATTTATTTATAAAATTAAATTATTCAAATTATCCAAGATGTAACTTAAATCTCTCACAGGGGCCGATAACCTCGATGTTAGGCCCCTTAAAACAACAATTATCATCATCATCATCATCATTAAATCTCTCATAAGAATTTACTTAGATTATTCCCATCCTTGGAAAAAAAATGTATATCTTTCATGTTGCAGGAAACATGTACATGACTGAAGTCTGAACGAAATAGAAAATACGGCAAAATAAATTGTCAGACATTGTCGCTCCATTTGCCATCCTGGACAAATATGATTTTCAAAATAAACGGTGGTGTTGATTTCTTAAAATGACTGAGTAAAAAGAATTATCAAAATGCTCTACTAAGCTAGTTGACAGTACATGAAATAGCTCTTACTTCGTCATTTAGACTTTCACGGCCCGTGTTACTATTCATAATGTTGAATTTTGGGCTTATGCCGTGTTTTATTATATTAAAATTCGACCCGTTTCGAAAGAAACCATTCTTTCTTCGTCAGGAATAATCTGCAATACGACAATGTTGCTAAGAGAAAGCTACGAAGAACATATAGAAGGTGCCCAAAGATGGACGCCATTATAGCCCCATGTTAGGGACAACGGAAAGCAGCAGTGAATTACTTTCTCAGGTTTCTGATAATAGGTAGCCAGGATTCACTGAGATTGTAGCCGGTGGCGCGGTTGAAATTATCTGGGTGTTTACGTATTCCAACCGCCTCCCTTATGATTCAGGGACGATATTGCTTTATACGGGCAAGAACATCCACTTCTTGGAACATGACATCATGGCCAGGTGTTAAAGCATGATCGGCAACAGCTGATTTATCAGGTTGAATGAGCCTGATACATCTATTATGTTCCTTAATGCGAGTGCATATTGTTCTCGAAGTCTGCCCGATGTAAACCTTGCCACAAGTACAGGGAACTCTGTAGATACCCGGTTGTTGCAATTTAGGCAAACTGTCCTTAGTTGGTCGCAAGAGTTGCCTAATCTTAACAGAAGTTCCAAATACAGTCCGTATGTTGTACCGACGTAGGATTTTAGCAATACGATCCGTCGTGTTATGTATGTAAGGTAGGTAAGCAGTTCCTCTTACATCTCTTTTCTCAACTGACGTCCTATTATTATTTGTTGGTTTCATAACCGTAGAGATCAAAGCCTTGCTATAAACGTTGCTCTCAAAGGTGGTTCGCAAGGTATTAATTTCTTCTTGTAAAGAAGACACTTCACAAATCCTCCTAGCCCTGGTAGTTAGAGTTGTAAGGATACCATGTTTCTGGGCAGGGTGATGGTGAGAACTTGCGTGGAGATATCTATTGGTGTGTGTTGGCTTACGAAAAACGCTGTGTCCTAAAGATCCATCCTCTTTCTTGGTGACGAGAAAATCTAAAAAAGGTATTTTGCCGTCAGATTCCTTTTCCATGGTGAAACAAATAGAAGGGTGCTGGAGATTAAGGTGATCCAGGAAATGGCTAAGATTTTCCTCACCTTCCGTCCAAACAACGAACGTGTCATCCACATAACGCCACCAGATCTTCAGTTTGAAAGGAGCCGACGACAAAGCTTTCTCTTCAAAGTCCACCATGAAGAAATTAGCCACAACAGGAGAGAGAGGACTACCCATGGCCACACCATCAGTCTGCTCATAAAAATTCCCATTCCATAGAAAGTAGGAGGAGGTCATGCAGTGATAAAAAAAAGTCCTCTCGGCACACCGGAAGGCGGAGGTAGATTTCACCGGACAAACTTGGGGATAGGCGAAAATAGGTAGAATATGCAGGTTTTCGTAGAAGGATCAGACCTCATTTATTGCGAGAAGGTATTTTATAATTGGAGCTTAATTAACTTTGTTTTTCGTCATTTTATGCTTATTTTAAACATTTTATTGTCTTATGGGAACGGTAACCTTCTTGTCATTTGGGGTCCATTTTTATACTTGTGGTCACACTGTCCTTTTGCAAGGTTTCGACACTGATGTGTAACTATGTAACGGTCTGTTACTTCTTCACGCAAAATTATATCTCCCGCAGAGATTTTGGTTGGTTCCTCAGTATAGGGGCTGCGACAACGCGGTCATGTAACCCCGTGTACTTAGGGATGGCTGTATTAGTCTATAATTCAGGTAAGGACTGCAGACGGTCAATTTCAAGCAGTAGTTCCTAATGTTGCTACCAGGTACTACCGTCAACGACACCTACCTGTGAAATTGGCTACCAGATGCCACCGCAGCCAGCAACTCGCAACGAACGTTGGAACTTCCCCTCCAAACGAAAGCATACTGAGGGATTTTTAGCGCTCTTAGAAAATCCGACGACTTCGGCCGGCTTTGAACTCGCGACCTTGGGCATAGACATTCAGCATGCTTGCTACCAGTTACGTCACCGAAGCCGCTTCACACATAGTCAGATGGAATTCTGAATATGATCTCGTGCAAGTGCGTTATCTTGGCAACGTTTGATGGTTCATCCCTCATCAATTTAGTAGAGTTGCCATGGCAACCACTGATAGCTCTTGGCATTTTCTTATAATTCCGAAATTTTTCTTCTCATCCCTTGGCATAATGGTGGGTCATATCAAAAATTCTTTCAGACAAAAGTTTTAGGTAATTATTAGGGGAATATTGTCCATTTCGTACGGTTTTGATATTGTGCCTATTAAGAGAGATATGATTAATGTTTCCCGAAAAACCCACTTTGGTCAATGGTTGGTGATATAAAGAAACTCTTCAAACATAAATTTTTGGGCTTTATCCGACACATAGTATGAACGTTGAACGGATTCGATATTTCATTTATTAAGAGAGTTATAGCAATATTTCACTTTTTCGAAAAAAGCCCCCCATTTACACCCCCTTCTACCGATTTAGCCCAGTAACGAACTCGACCGAGATTTTATAGGTATACATATTCGGTAAAAAGTGATTGGTGAAAAATTACGGCAGTTATCGTGTCCACAAGAAACTGATAATATATATATATATATATATATATATATACTTTTGAACTGACGGTGGTTTTGGGGTCTGGGGGATGTGAAACGCGAAGATATGTCGAAATGTTCCGGAAGTCGAAACTTGGTACCCATTGCAATAGTTAGCTTTCTAATGAAATCTACCTCTGGTTGGTTCCTCAGTTTAGGGGCTGCGACAACGCGGTCATCTAACCCCGTGTACTTTTGGTGAGTGTAGAATCTGTCTGATAAACGGTGTGAATTGTAATGGCTGTAGTAGTCTTAATTCAGGTAAGGACTGCAGACGGTCAATTTCAAGCAGTAGTTCCTAATGTTGCTACCAGGTACTACCGTCAACGACGCCTAGCTGTGAACTTGGCTACTAGATGCCACCCCAACCAGCAACTCGCAACGAACGTTGGAACTTCCCCTCCAAAGGAAAGCATACTGAGGGATTTTAGCTCTCTTAGAAAATCCGACGACTTCGGCCGGCTTTGAAACCGCGACCTTGGGCATAGACATTCTGCATGCTACCAGTTACGTCACCGAAGCCGCTTCCCACTTAGATGAAAATACTGAATCTGATCTCGTGCAAGTGCGTTGTCATGGCAACGTCTGATGGCTCATCCCTCATCAATGTAGTAGTGTTGCCATGGCAACCTCTGATAGCTCTCGGCATTTCCTTATAATTCCGAAATCATTCTTCTCATCCCTTGGCATAATTCTGGGTCATATCAAAAATTCTTTCAGACAAAAGTTTTAGGTAATTATTAGGGGAATATTGTCCATTTCGTACGGTTTTGATATAGTGCCTATTAAGAGAGATATGATTAATGATTCCCGAAAAACCCACTTTTTCCCACCCCTTTGGTCAATGGTTGGTGATATAAAAAAAACTTATTTGACATAAGTTGTTGGCACTTATCCGACACATATTATGAACTTTGAACGGATTCGATATTTCATATATTAAGAGAGTTATAGCAATATTTCACTTTTTCGAAAAAAAAAAACATTTTCACCCCCTTCTACCGATTTAGCCCAGTAACGAACTCGACCGAGATTTTATAGGTATACATATTCGGTAAAAAGTGATTGGTGAAAAATTACGGCAGTTATCGTGTCCACAAGAAACTGATAATATATATACTTTTGAACTGACGGTGGTTTTGGGGTCTGGGGGATGTGAAACGCGAAGATATGTCGAAATTTTCCGGAAGTCGAAACATGGTACCCAATGCAATAGTTAGCTTTATAATGAAATCTACCTCTGGTTGGTTCCTAAGTTTAGGGGCTGCGACAACGCGGTCATCTAACCCCGTGTACTTTGGGTGAGTGTAGAATCTGTCCGATACACGGTGTGAATTGTAATGGCTGTATTAGTCTTAATTCAGGTAAGGACTGCAGACGGTCAATTTCAAGCAGTAGATCCTAATGTTGCTACCAGGTATTACCGTCAACGACACCTAGCTGTGAACTTGGCTACTAGATGCCACCCCAACCAGCAACTCGCAACGAACGTTGGAACTTCCCCTCCAAAGGAAAGCATACTGAGGGATTCTAGCGCTCTTAGAAAATCCGACGACTTCGGCCGGCTTTGAAACCGCGACATTGGGCATAGAAGTTCAGCATGCTACCAGTTACGTCACCGAAGCCGCTTCCCACTTTGTCAGGCGGCTTCGGTGGCATAGTCGGTAGCATGCTGTGCTTCTATGACCAAGATAACGGGTTCAAACCCGGCCGAAGCAGTCGGATTTTTTAAGAGCGTTAAATATTCCTCAGTATTCCTTCCTTCGGTGGGGAAGTAAAGCCGGCGGTCCCATGTCATAGATTTATGGCATATAAAAGATCCTTCCACTAATTGCTCCTGTGTGAAGCTAAATTGGATAGGTTAAGAATGTATACAACGCTCTTAGGTTTCTATGTTCGTTGCAAAGAGCCGACTGCGGCGGCGTCTAGTAGCTCAGTTCTGAACTTGGCCTCGTAGTCGTTGACAGTGGCGCTTGGCGGCAAAAGTAGGAACTATCAGAAAAATTGTTAGTTGCAGTACTTAAATTAACAAACAGATAACACACACTAATACAGTCATCACAATTAACACCGGTTATCAGACAGAATCTACACACACCCAAAGTACACGGAGCTACATGACCGCGTTGTCGCAGCCCCTAAACTTAAGAACCAACCAACCACTTAGTCAGAAGGAAATACTGAATCTGATCTCGTGCAAGTGCGTTGTCATGGCAACGGCTCATCCCTCATCAATTTAGTAGTGTTGCCATGGCAACCTCTGATAGCTCTTGGCATTTTCTTATAATTCCGAAATCATTTTTCTCATTCCATGGCGTAATGGTGGGTCATATGAAAAATTCTTTCAGACAAAAGTTTTAGGTAATTATTACGGGAATATTGTCAATTTCGTACGGTTTTGATATTGTGCCTATTAAGAGAGATATGATTAATGTTTCCCGAAAAACCTACTTTTTTCCACCCCTTTGGTCAATGGTTGGTGCTATCAAAAAACTTATTTGACATAAATTGTTGGCACTTATCCGACACATATTATGAACTTTGAACGGATTCGATATTTCACGTATTAAGAGAGTTATAGCGAAATTTCAATTTTTCGAAGAAAGCCCCCCATTTTCACTCCCTTCGACCGATTTTGCCCATTAACGACCTCGACCGAGATTTTATAGGTATACACATTCGGCAAAAAATTCAAAGTGATTGGTGAAAATTACGGCAGTTATCGTGTCCACAAGAAACTGATATACATATATATATATATATATATATATATATACATACATAAATTATATATAAACTTTTGAACTGACGGTGGTTTTGGGGTCTGGGGGATGTGAAACGCGAAGATATGTCGAAATTTTCCGGAAGTCGAAACATGGGACCCATTGCAATAGTTAGCTTTCTAATGAAATCTACCTAAAAGTCCTCTCGGCACGCCGGAAGGCGGAGGTAGATTTCACCGGACAAACTTGGGGATAGGCGAAAATAGGCAGAATATGCAGGTTTTCGTAGAAGGATCAGACCTCATTTATTGCGAGAAGGTATTTTATAATTGGAGCTTAATTAACTGTGTTTTTCGTCATTTTATGCTTATTTTAAACATTTTATTGTCTTATGGGAACGGTAACCTTCTTGTCATTTGGGGTCCATTTTTATACTTGTGGTCACACTGTCCTTATGCAAGGTTTCGACACTGATGTGTAACTATGTAACGGTCTGTTACTTCTTCACGCAAAATTATATCTCCCGCAGAGATTTTGGTTGGTTCCTCAGTTTAGGGGCTGCGACAACGCGGCCATGTAACCCCGTGTACTTAGGGATGGATGTATTAGTCTGTAATTCAGGTAAGGACTGCAGACGGTCAATTTCAAGCAGTAGTTCCTAATGTTGCTACCAGGTACTACCGTCAACGACACCTACCTGTGAACTTGGCTACTAGATGCCACCGCAGCCAGCAACTCGCAACGAACGTTGGAACTTCCCCTCCAAAGGAAAGCATACTGAGGGATTTTTAGCGCTCTTAGAAAATCCGACGACTTCGGCCGGCTTTGAACTCGCGACCTTGGGCATAGACATTCAGCATGCTTGCTACCAGTTACGTCACCGAAGCCGCTTCACACTTAGTCAGATGGAATTCTGAATATGATCTCGTGCAAGTGCGTTATCTTGGCAACGTCTGATGGCTCATCCCTCATCAATTTAGTAGAGTTGCCATGGCAACCACTGATAGCTCTTGGCATTTTCTTATAATTCCGAAATCTTTTTTCTCATCCCTTGGCAGAATGGTGGGTCATATCAAAAATTCTTTCAGACAAAGGTTTTAGGTAATTATTAGTGGAATATTGTCCATTTCGTACGGTTTTGATATTGTGCCTATTAAGAGAGATATGATTAATGTTTCCCGAAAAACCCACTTTGGTCAATGGTTGGTGATATACAAAAACTCTTCAAACATACATTTTTGGGCTTTATCCGACACATAGTATGAACGTTGAACGGATTTGATATTTTATATATTAAGAGAGTTATAGCAATATTTCACTTTTTCGAAAAAAGCCCCCCATTTACACCCCCTTCTACCGATTTAGCCCAGTAACGAACTCGACCGAGATTTTATAGGTATACATATTCGGTAAAAAGTGATTGGTGAAAAATTACGGCAGTTATCGTGTCCACAAGAAACTGATAATATATATATATATATATATATATACTTTTGAACTGACGGTGGTTTTGGGGTATGGGGGATGTGAAACGCGAAGATATGTCGAAATGTTCCGGAAGTCGAAACTTGGTACCCATTGCAATAGTTAGCTTTCTAATGAAATCTACCTCTGGTTGGTTCCTCAGTTTAGGGGCTGCGACAACGCGGTCATCTAACCCCGTTTACTTTTGGTGAGTGTAGAATCTGTCTGATAAACGGTGTGAATTGTAATGGCTGTAGTAGTCTTAATTCAGGTAAGGACTGCAGACGGTCAATTTCAAGCAGTAGTTCCTAATGTTGCTACCAGGTACTACCGTCAACGACGCCTAGCTGTGAACTTGGCAACTAGATGCCACCCCAACCAGCAACTCGCAACGAACGTTGGAACGTCCCCTCCAAAGGAAAGCAAACTGAGGGATTTTAGCTCTCTTAGAAAATCCGACGACTTCGGCCGGCTTTGAAACCGCGACCTTGGGCATAGACATTCTGCATGCTACCAGTTACGTCACCGAAGCCGCTTCCCACTTAGATGAAAATACTGAATCTGATCTCGTGCAAGTGCGTTGTCATGGCAACGTCTGATGGCTCATCCCTCATCAATGTAGTAGTGTTGCCATGGCAACCTCTGATAGCTCTTGGCATTTTCTTATAATTCCGAAATCATTTTTCTCATCCCTTGGCATAATTGTGGGTCATATCAAAAATTCTTTCAGACAAAAGTTTTAGGTAATTATTAGGGGAATATTGTCCATTTCGTACGGTTTTGATATTGTGCCTATTAAGAGAGATATGATTAATGTTTCCCGAAAAACCCACTTTTTCCCACCCCTTTGGTCAATGGTTGGTGATATAAAAAACTTATTTGACATAAATTGTTGGCACTTATCCGACACATATTATGAACTTTGAACGGATTCGATATTTCATATATTAAGAGAGTTATAGCAATATTTCACTTTTTCGAAAAAAAAAACCATTTTCACCCCCTTCTACCGATTTAGCCCAGTAACGAACTCGACCGAGAATTTATAGGTATACATATCCGGTAAAAAGTGATTGGTGAAAAATTACGGCAGTTATCGTGTCCACAAGAAACTGATAATATATATATACTTTTGAACTGACGGTTGTTTTGGGGTCTGGGGGATGTGAAACGCAAAGATATGTCGAAATTTTCCGGAAGTCGAAACATGGTACCCATTGCAATAGTTAGCTTTATAATGAAATCTACCTCTGGTTGGTTCCTAAGTTTAGGGGCTGCGACAACGCAGTCATCTAACCCCGTGTACTTTGGGTGAGTGTAGAATCTGTCCGATACACGGTGTGAATTGTAATGGCTGTATTAGTCTTAATTCAGGTAAGGACTGCAGACGGTCAATTTCAAGCAGTAAATCCTAATGTTGCTACCAGGTATTACCGTCAACGACACCTAGCTGTGAACTTGGCTACTAGATGCCACCCCAACCAGCAACTCGCAACGAACGTTGGAACTTCCCCTCCAAAGGAAAGCATACTGAGGGATTCTAGCGCTCTTAGAAAATCCGACGACTTCGGCCGGCTTTGAAACCGCGACATTGGGCATAGAAGTTCAGCATGCTACCAGTTACGTCACCGAAGCCGCTTCCCACTTTGTCAGGCGGCTTCGGTGGCGTAGTCGGAAGCATGCTGTGCTTCTATGCCCAAGATAACGGGTTCAAACCCGGCCGAAGCTGTCGGATTTTTTAAGAGCGTTAAAAATCCCTCAGTATTCCTTCTTTCGGAGGGGAAGTAAAGCCGGCGGTCCCATGTCATAGATTTATGGCATGTTAAAGATCCTTCCACTAATTGCACCTGTGTGAAGCTAAATTGGATAGGTTAAGAATGTATACAATGCTCTTAGGTTTCTATATTCGTTGCCAAGACCCGACTGCGGCGGCGTCTAGTAGCTCAGTTCTGAACTTGGCCTCGTAGTCGTTGACAGTGGCGCTTGGCGGCAAAAGTAGGAACTATCTGAAAAATTGTTAGTTGCAGTACTTAAATTAACAAACAGATAACACACACTAATACAGTCATCACAATTAACACCGGTTATCAGACAGATTCTACACACACCCAAAGTACACGGGGCTACATGACCGCGTTGTCGCAGCCCCTAAACTTAAGAACCAACCAACCACATAGTCAGAAGGAAATACTGAATCTGATCTCGTGCAAGTGCGTTGTCATGGCAACGGCTCATCCCTCATCAATTTAGTAGTGTTGCCATGGCAACCTCTGATAGCTCTTGGCATTTTCTTATAATTCCGAAATCATTTTTCTCATCCCATGGCGTAATGGTGGGTCATATGAAAAATTCTTTCAGACAAAAGTTTTAGGTAATTATTACGGGAATATTGTCAATTTCGTACGGTTTTGATATTGTGCCTATTAAGAGAGATATGATTAATGTTTCCCGAAAAACCTACTTTTTTCCACCCCTTTGGTCAATGGTTGGTGCTATCAAAAAACTTATTTGACATAAATTGTTGGCACTTATCCGACACATATTATGAACTTTGAACGGATTCGATATTTCACGTATTAAGAGAGTTATAGCGAAAATTCAATTTTTCGAAGAATGCCCCCCATTTTCACTCCCTTCGACCGATTTTGCCCATTAACGACCTCGACCGAGATTTTATAGGTATACATATTCGGAAAAAAATTCAAAGTGATTGGTGCAAAATTACGGCAGTTATCGTGTCCACAAGAAACTGATATATATATATATACATAAATTATATATAAACTTTAGAACTGACGGTGGATTTGGGGTCTGGGGGATGTGAAACGCGAAGATATGTCGAAATTTTCCGGAAGTCGAAACATGGGACCCATTGCAATAGTTAGCTTTCTAATGAAATCTACCTAAAAGTCCTCTCGGCACGCCGGAAGGCGGAGGTAGATTTCACCGGACAAACTTGGGGATAGGCGAAAATAGGCAGAATATGCAGGTTTTCGTAGAAGGATCAGACCTCATTTATTGCGAGAAGGTATTTTATAATTGGAGCTTAATTAACTGTGTTTTTCGTCATTTTATGCTTATTTTAAACATTTTATTGTCTTATGGGAACGGTAACCTTCTTGTCATTTGGGGTCCATTTTTATACTTGTGGTCACACTGTCCTTATGCAAGGTTTCGACACTGATGTGTAACTATGTAACGGTCTGTTACTTCTTCACGCAAAATTATATCTCCCGCAGAGATTTTGGTTGGTTCCTCAGTTTAGGGGCTGCGACAACGCGGTCATGTAACCCCGTGTACTTAGGGATGGATGTATTAGTCTGTAATTCAGGTAAGGACTGCAGACGGTCAATTTCAAGCAGTAGTTCCTAATGTTGCTACCAGGTACTACCGTCAACGACACCTACCTGTGAACTTGGCTACTAGATGCCACCGCAGCCAGCAACTCGCAACGAACGTTGGAACTTCCCCTCCAAAAGAAAGCGTACTGAGGGTTTTTAGCGCTCTTAGAAAATCCGACGACTTCGGCCGGCTTTGAACTCGCGACCTTGGGCATAGACATTCAGCATGCTTGCTACCAGTTACGTCACCGAAGCCGCTTCACACTTAGTCAGATGGAATTCTGAATATGATCTCGTGCAAGTGCGTTATCTTGGCAACGTCTGATGGCTCATCCCTCATCAATTTAGTAGAGTTGCCATGGCAACCACTGATAGCTCTTGGCATTTTCTTATAATTCCGAAATCTTTTTTCTCATCCCTTGGCAGAATGGTGGGTCATATCAAAAATTCTTTCAGACAAAGGTTTTAGGTAATTATTAGTGGAATATTGTCCATTTCGTACGGTTTTGATATTGTGCCTATTAAGAGAGATATGATTAATGTTTCCCGAAAAACCCACTTTGGTCAATTGTTGGTGATATACAAAAACTCTTCAAACATACATTTTTGGGCTTTATCCGACACATAGTATGAACGTTGAACGGATTCGATATTTTATATATTAAGAGAGTTATAGCAATATTTCACTTTTTCGAAAAAAGCCCCCCATTTACACCCCCTTCTACCGATTTAGCCCAGTAACGAACTCGACCGAGATTTTATAGGTATACATATTCGGTAAAAAGTGATTGGTGAAAAATTACGGCAAATATCGTGTCCACAAGAAACTGATAATATATATATATATCATCATCATCATTCTCTACGGCTTATCCCAATTAATTGGGGTCGCCGGAGCCAACCCGGCTCATTTTGGTTTTGGCCGGGGATTTAAGACCGGATGCCCTTCCTGACGCCACGTGATTTTTCAGGTGAAAATTTCGCCCAGCTGTCACCGGGATTCGATCTCCGGCCGTCCGGGTGAAAGACGAGCAGCTAAGCCACTATACTTTTGAACTGACGGTGGTTTTGGGGTATGGGGGATGTGAAACGCGAAGATATGTCGAAATGTTCCGGAAGTCGAAACTTGGTACCCATTGCAATAGTTAGCTTTCTAATGAAATCTACCTCTGGTTGGTTCCTCAGTTTAGGGGCTGCGACAACGCGGTCATCTAACCCCGTTTACTTTAGGTGAGTGTAGAATCTGTCTGATAAACGGTGTGAATTGTAATGGCTGTAGGAGTCTTAATTCAGGTAAGGACTGCAGACGGTCAATTTCAAGCAGTAGTTCCTAATGTTGCTACCAGGTACTACCGTCAACGACGCCTAGCTGTGAACTTGGCAACTAGATGCCACCCCAACCAGCAACTCGCAACGAACGTTGGAACTTCCCCTCCAAAGGAAAGCAAACTGAGGAATTTTAGCTCTCTTAGAAAATCCGACGACTTCGGCTGGCTTTGAAACCGCGACCTTGGGCAAAGACATTCTGCATGCTACCAGTTACGTTACCGAAGCCGCTTCCCACTTAGATGAAAATACTGAACCTGATCTCGTGCAAGTGCGTTGTCATGGCAACGTCTGATGGCTCATCCCTCATCAATGTAGTAGTGTTGCCATGGCAACCTCTGATAGCTCTTGGCATTTTCTTATAATTCCGAAATCATTTTTCTCATCCCTTGGCATAATTGTGGGTCATATCAAAAATTCTTTCTGACAAAAGTTTTAGGTAATTATTAGGGGAATTTTGTCCATTTCGTACGGTTTTGATATTGTGCCTATTAAGAGAGATATGATTAATGTTTCCCGAAAAACCCACTTTTTCCCACCCCTTTGGTCAATGGTTGGTGATATAAAAAACTTATTTGACATAAATTGTTGGCACTTATCCGACACATATTATGAACTTTGAACGGATTCGATATTTCATATATTAAGAGAGTTATAGCAATATTTCACTTTTTCGAAAAAAAAAAACCATTTTCACCCCCTTCTACCGATTTAGCCCAGTAACGAACTCGACCGAGATTTTATAGGTATACTTATCCGGTAAAAAGTGATTGGTGAAAAATTACGGCAGTTATCGTGTCCACAAGAAACTGATAATATATATATACTTTTGAACTGACGGTGGTTTTGGAGTCTGGGGGATGTGAAACGCAAAGATATGTCGAAATATCCCGGAAGTCGAAACATGGTACCCATTGCAATAGTTAGCTTTATAATGAAATCTACCTCTGGTTGGTTCCTAAGTTTAGGGGCTGCGACAACGCGGTCATCTAACCCCGTGTACTTTGGGTGAGTGTAGAATCTGTCCGATACACGGTGTGAATTGTAATGGCTGTATTAGTCTTAATTCAGGTAAGGACTGCAGACGGTCAATTTCAAGCAGTAAATCCTAATGTTGCTACCAGGTATTACCGTCAACGACACCTAGCTGTGAACTTGGCTACTAGATGCCACCCCAACCAGCAACTCGCAACGAACGTTGGAAGTTCCCCTCCAAGGGAAAGCATACTGAGGGATTCTAGCGATCTTAGAAAATCCGACGACTTCGGCCGGCTTTGAAACCGCGACATTGGGCATAGAAGTTCAGCATGCTACCAGTTACGTCACCGAAGCCGCTTCCCACTTTGTCAGGCGGCTTCGGTGGCGTAGTCGGAAGCATGCTGTGCTTCTATGCCCAAGATAACGGGTTCAAACCCGGCCGAAGCAGTCGGATTTTTTAAGAGCGTTAAAAATCCCTCAGTATTCCTTCCTTAGGGGGGGAAGTAAAACCGGCGGTCCCATGTCATAGATTTATGGCATGTTAAAGATCCTTCCACTAATTGCACCTGTGTGAAGCTAAATTGGATAGGTTAAGAATGTATACAACTCTCTTAGGTTTCTATATTCGTTGCCAAGACCCGACTGCGGCGGCGTCTAGTAGCTCAGTTCTGAACTTGGCATCGTAGTCGTTGACAGTGGCGCTTGGCGGCAAAAGTAGGAACTATCTGAAAAATTGTTAGTTGCAGTACTTAAATTAACAAACAGATAACACACACTAATACAGTCATCACAATTAACACCGGTTATCAGACAGATTCTACACACACCCAAAGTACACGGGGCTACATGACCGCGTTGTCGCAGCCCCTAAACTTAAGAACCAACCAACCACTTAGTCAGATGGAAATACTGAATCTGATCTCGTGCAGGTGCGTTGTCATGGAAACGGCTCATCCCTCATCAATTTAGTAGTGTTGCCATGGCAACCTCTGATAGCTCTTGGCATTTTCTTATAATTCCGAAATCATTTTTCTCATCCCATGGCGTAATGGTGGGTCATATGAAAAATTCTTTCAGACAAAAGTTTTAGGTAATTATTACGGGAATATTGCCGATTTTTTACGGTTTTGATATTGTGCCTATTAAGAGAGATATGATTAATGTTTCCCGAAAAACCCAATTTTTTCCACCCCTTTGGTCAATGGTTGGTGCTATCAAAAAACTTATGTGACATAAATTGTTGGCACTTATCCGACACATATTACGAACTTTGAACGGATTCGATATTTCACGTATTAAGAGAGTTATAGCGAAATTTCAATTTTTCGAAGAAAGCCCCCCATTTTCACCCCCTTCGATCGATTTTGCCCATTAACGAACTCGACCGAGAATTTTTAGGTATACATATTCGGTAAAAAATTCAAAGTGATTGGTGAAAAATTATGGCAGTTATCGTGTCCACAAGAAACTGATATATATATATATACATACATAAATTATATATAAACTTTTGAACTGACGGTGGTTTGGGGGTCTGGGGGATGTGAAACGCGAAGATATGTCAAAATTCTCCGGAAGTCGAAACATGGGACCCATTGCAATAGTTAGCTTTCTAATGAAATCTACCTAAAAGTCCTCTCGGCACGCCGGAAGGCGGAGGTAGATTTCACCGGACAAACTTGGGGATAGGCGAAAATAGGCAGAATATGCAGGTTTTCGTAGAAGGATCAGACCTCATTTATTGCGAGAAGGTATTTTATAATTGGAGCTTAATTAACTTTGTTTTTCGTCATTTTATGCCTATTTTAAACATTTTATTGTCTTATGGGAACGGTAACCTTCTTGTCATTTGGGGTCCATTTTTATACTTGTGGCCACACTGTCCTTATGCAAGGTTTCGACACTGATGTGTAACTATGTAACGGTCTGTTACTTCTTCACGCAAAATTATATCTCCCGCAGAGATTTTGGTTGGTTCCTCAGTTTAGGGGCTGCGACAACGCGGTCATGTAACCCCGTGTACTTAGGGATGGCTATATTAGTCTGTAATTCAGGTAAGGATTGCAGACGGTCAATTTCAAGCAGTAGTTCCTAATGTTGCTACCAGGTACTACGGTCAACGACACCTACCTGTGAACTTGGCTACTAGATGCCACCGCAGCCAGCAACTCGCAACGAACGTTGGAACTTCCCCTCCAAAGGAAAGCATACTGAGGGATTTTTAGCGCTCTTAGAAAATCCGACGGCTTCAGCCGGCTTTGAACTCACGACCTTGGGCATAGTCATTCAGCATGCTTGCTACCAGTTACGTCACCGAAGCCGCTTCACACATAGTCAGATGGAATTCTGAATATGATCTCGTGCAAGTGCGTTATCTTGGCAACTGAACCACTTTTCAGAATTTATTGTAATTATTATTATTATCATCATGATTATTATTATTATTGTCATGTGTTGTGACATCTCTATATTACGCCTCGAGAGTTTAAAAGTGCGCAGTTTGTGTGTATGTATCTCTCTGTCTAACGTTGTGCAACCCCTGGCTACATACTGCCTTGTTCTCTCGTATTGGCTAGTGTTGTTGCTACCTTGCATTTTGTTGTGCAATTCGTTCTGCCATTGGCTCTGACAATATTTGACGCGAGTTTGGGGGCACTCCCAAACTACGCATTTGATATTTCTGAGAGGCTTCTCCCCTCTCTGGGGGACAGAAGCTTAGTCAGTCTTAGACGCGCCGAGATGTAAGGCGAACGTGTGTATTCGGGCAGAGGCCCACCCTCATGGCGCAGCGGAATGTGAGTACGGCTCAATGTATTTCTATCTAACGCAATGTAATTGTTTTTGTTAAACGTTCCTTCTTTTGCTTAATTCTCTTTCCTTTTCAAGATGTTACTGTTAGTATTTTAATCCTTGAACCAGATCTCCGGGACCTTGCGTAATGTCATACGGCGGAGTTCTTTTTGTTGCTTTTGTTATGTGCCCTCCTCACAGTTTTATTATTTTGGTTAATACCTGTAAGATTCGAAAGTATTGCGTTTCTGCGTCTTGGCTTATGTATATTTTCCTGTCGGGCCTTGGTGCTCGTCTTTTGCGTCGGTGTCTCTTTTGTACCACAAATGTTTCATTTGATTGGTAGCAATTGGACCTTTGTTTGCGGACAGTATGTGTGAGGTAACGGGACTTATGTCCAACGTCCCACTAATACGTGTCCCCTTTGTTTATAGAATATATGTGACGGTGGTTAACTGGGATTTTCTCCAGCTCCGATGTCATATTATTCTTTTTTTTATATGTCGTGTTGTTGCGGCATTATGTTGGAGTATAAGCCTGTTTTTTTTATAGCGTGCTTTCGATTTTTACCGGTCTCTTTCGTCCCAAGTCAATTGTAATGTAATGTATCTCCGTATATCTCATTTTCCTTTTGTTTTGTTTTTATCTTTCGATTTACGCCGTATTACATAACTTAATGATATTCCCCCTTTTCTTCCCCTTCTTCCTACCTCCGTGAAATCTCTCTTCCCTTTGTTTTACTCCCCTCACTCCTCCCCCATCCCTCAGGTATGTTTACAATAACATCATGAAAAGCTTCGCGTCTTAGCAGTTCGAATTTTGACTTTTTGCAAGTTTGTCGTTTCTCTCTAACTTTTGTAAGTTTCGTTTTATTTTCTTTCAAGTTTGTATCTTTTCGTTAGATTCATGTTGTTGAGCGGTACTCAGGTTCTGTCGTGCTTTTTAGTTTTTTTTTAGTTTTTGAATTCTTTATTCTTGGTATTGGGTTTCTTTTGTATTATTGATCTTGTCTTAGCTTGCCTTTTTTCTTTGTTTTAAATAATTTGTTTATTTCGTGTACACGCTCTTTCTTTTATCCTCAATACATTTTTATATTTTAAGTAATATAGCTCCCTTGTCTTTTCATTTCTTATATTTAAGTTCCCCTTCCTTATCCTTATCCTTATCTCGATTTCGTCAATCTTGTCTTTGTGACGTAACAAAGGCACGATTAACACGCCTCTGGGATTTGTTTAATTAATTTTATGGGAATCTCATTTTTGCACTTTTGATTGTTGCATTAAGCAATTATTTGTTTGCATTTGGTTTTTTGGAAATCATCTTTTGCTCGCTCCGAAAACCTTGGGCCCAGCACCGGGTCGAGCAAGACGTCTTTTCCCCCATCCATTTGCGACCTTGTTGATTTTATCTTCCTCTGCTACTCTGACGCGTATTATTATTATTATTACCCAGACCTTGATCGGCGCAATGGTAGCAGAGCGTGGTTAAGGTTAAGGTTTTCGGAGCGAGCAAAAGATGATTTCCAAAAAACCAAATGCAAACAAATAATTGCTTAATGCAACAATCAAAAGTGCAAAAATGAGATTCCCATAAAATTAATTAAACAAATCCCAGAGGCGTGTTAATCGTGCCTTTGTTACGTCACAAAGACAAGATTGACGAAATCGAGATAAGGATAAGGATAAGGAAGGGGAACTTAAATATAAGAAATGAAAAGACAAGGGAGCTATATTACTTAAAATATAAAAATGTATTGAGGATAAAAGAAAGAGCGTGTACACGAAATAAACAAATTATTTAAAACAAAGAAAAAAGGCAAGCTAAGACAAGATCAATAATACAAAAGAAACCCAATACCAAGAATAAAGAATTCAAAAACTAAAAAAAAACTAAAAAGCACGACAGAACCTGAGTACCGCTCAACAACATGAATCTAACGAAAAGATACAAACTTGAAAGAAAATAAAACGAAACTTACAAAAGTTAGAGAGAAACGACAAACTTGCAAAAAGTCAAAATTCGAACTGCTAAGACGCGAAGCTTTTCATGATGTTATTGTAAACATACCTGAGGGATGGGGGAGGAGTGAGGGGAGTAAAACAAAGGGAAGAGAGATTTCACGGAGGTAGGAAGAAGGGGAAGAAAAGGGGGAATATCATTAAGTTATGTAATACGGCGTAAATCGAAAGATAAAAACAAAACAAAAGGAAAATGAGATATACGGAGATACATTACATTACAATTGACTTGGGACGAAAGAGACCGGTAAAAATCGAAAGCACGCTATAAAAAAAACAGGCTTATACTCCAACATAATGCCGCAACAACACGACATATAAAAAAAAGAATAATATGACATCGGAGCTGGAGAAAATCCCAGTTAACCACCGTCACATATATTCTATAAACAAAGGGGACACGTATTAGTGGGACGTTGGACATAAGTCCCGTTACCTCACACATACTGTCCGCAAACAAAGGTCCAATTGCTACCAATCAAATGAAACATTTGTGGTACAAAAGAGACACCGACGCAAAAGACGAGCACCAAGGCCCGACAGGAAAATATACATAAGCCAAGACGCAGAAACGCAATACTTTCGAATCTTACAGGTATTAACCAAAATAATAAAACTGTGAGGAGGGCACATAACAAAAGCAACAAAAAGAACTCCGCCGTATGACATTACGCAAGGTCCCGGAGATCTGGTTCAAGGATTAAAATACTAACAGTAACATCTTGAAAAGGAAAGAGAATTAAGCAAAAGAAGGAACGTTTAACAAAAACAATTACATTGCGTTAGATAGAAATACATTGAGCCGTACTCACATTCCGCTGCGCCATGAGGGTGGGCCTCTGCCCGAATACACACGTTCGCCTTACATCTCGGCGCGTCTAAGACTGACTAAGCTTCTGTCCCCCAGAGAGGGGAGAAGCCTCTCAGAAATATCAAATGCGTAGTTTGGGAGTGCCCCCAAACTCGCGTCAAATATTGTCAGAGCCAATGGCAGAACGAATTGCACAACAAAATGCAAGGTAGCAACAACACTAGCCAATACGAGAGAACAAGGCAGTATGTAGCCAGGGGTTGCACAACGTTAGACAGAGAGATACATACACACAAACTGCGCACTTTTAAACTCTCGAGGCGTAATATAGAGATGTCACAACACATGACAATAATAATAATAATCATGATGATAATAATAATAATTACAATAAATTCTGAAAAGTGGTTCACAACGTCTGATGGCTCATCCCTCATCAATTTAGTAGAGTTGCCATGGCAACCACTGATAGCTCTTGGCATTTTCTTATAATTCCGAAATCTTTTTTCTCATCCCTTGGCATAATGGTGGGTCATATCAAAAATTCTTTCAGACAAAAGTTTTAGGTAATTATTAGGGGAATATTGTCCATTTCGTACGGTTTTGATATTGTGCCTATTAGGAGAGATATGATTAATGTTTCCCGAAAAACCCACTTTGGTCAATGGTTGGTGTTATAAAAAAAACCTTCAAACATAAATTTTTGGGCTTTATCCGACACATAGTATGAACGTTGAACGGATTCGATATTTCATATATTAAGAGAGTTATAGCAATATATCACTTTTTCGAGAAAAAAAAGCCCCCCATTTACACCCCCTTCTACCGATTTAGCCCAGTAACGAACTCGACCGAGATTTTATAGGTATACATATTCGGTAAAAAGAGATTGGTGAAAAATTACGGCAGTTATCGTGTCCACAAGAAACTGATAATATATATATATATATACTTTTGAACTGACGGTGGTTTAGGGGTCTGGGGGATGTGAAACGCGAAGATATGTCGAAATGTTCCGGAAGTCGAAACTTGGTACCCATTGCAATAGTTAGCTTTCTAATGAAATCTACCTCTGGTTGGTTCTTCAGTTTAGGGGCTGCGACAACGCGGTCATCTAACCCCGTGTACTTTTGGTGAGTGTAGAATCTGTCTGATAAACGGTGTGAATTGTAATGGCTGTAGTAGTCTTAATTCAGGTAAGGACTGCAGACGGTCAATTTCAAGCAGAGGTTCCTAATGTTGCTACCAGGTACTACCGTCAACGACGCCTAGCTGTGAACTTGGCTACTAGATGCCACCCCAACCAGCAACTCGCAACGAACGTTGGAACTTCCCCTCCAAAGGAAAGCATACTGAGGGATTTTAGCTCTCTTAGAAAATCCGACGACTTCGGCCGGCTTTGAAACCGCGAGCTTGGGCATAGACATTCTGCATGCTACCAGTTACGTCACCGAAGCCGCTTCCCACTTAGATGAAAATACTGAATCTGATCTCGTGCAAGTGCGTTGTCATGGCAACGTCTGATGGCTCACCCCTCATCAATGTAGTATTGTTGCCATGGCAACCTCTGATAGCTCTTGGCATTTTCTTATAATTCCGAAATAATTTTTCTCATCCCTTGGCATAATTGTGGATCATATCAAAAATTCTTTCAGACAAAAGTTTTAGGTAATTATTAGGGGAATATTGTCAATTTCGTACGGTTTTGATATAGTGCCTATTAAGAGAGATATGATTAATGTTTCCCGAAAAACACACTTTTTCCCACCCCTTTGGTCAATGGTTGGTGATATAAAAAAACTTATTTGACATAATTTGTTGGCACTTATCCGACACATATTATGAACTTTGAACGGATTCGATATTTCATATATTAAGAGAGTTATAGCAATATTCACTTTTTCGAAAAAAAAAAAACATTTTCACCCCCTTCTACCGATTTAGCCCAGTAACGAACTCGACCGAGATTTTATAGGTATACATATTCGGTAAAAAGGGATAGGTGAAAAATTACGGCAGTTATCGTGTCCACAAGAAACTGATAATATATATATATACTTTTGAACTGACGGTGGTTTTGGGGTCTGGGGGATGTGAAACGCGAAGATATGTCGAAATTTTCCGGAAGTCGAAACATGGTACCCATTGCAATAGTTAGCTTTATAATGAAATCTACCTCTGGTTGGTTCCTAAGTTTAGGGGCTGCGACAACGCGGTCATCTAACCCCGTGTACTTTGGGTGAGAGTAGAATCTGTCCGATACACGGTGTGAATTGTAATGGCTGTATTAGTCTTAATTCAGGCAAGGACTGCAGACGGTCAATTTCAAGCAGTAAATCCTAATGTTGCTACCAGGTATTACCGTCAACGACACCTAGCTGTGAACTTGGCTACTAGATGCCACCCCAACCAGCAACTCGCAACGAACGTTGGAACTTCCCCTCCAAAGGAAAGCATACTGAGGGATTCTAGCGATCTTAGAAAATCCGACGACTTCGGCCGGCTTTGAAACCGCGACATTGGGCATAGAAGTTCAGCATTCTACCAGTTACGTCACCGAAGCCGCTTCCCACTTTGTCAGGCGGCTTCGGTGGCGTAGTCGGAAGCATGCTGTGCTTCTATGCCCAAGATAACGGGTTCAATCCCGGCCGAAGCAGTCGAATTTTTTAAGAGCGTTAAAAATCCCTCAGTATTCCTTCCTTCGGAGGGGAAGTAAAGCCGGCGGTCCCATGTCATAGATTTATGGCATGTAAAAGATCCTTCCACTAATTGCACCTGTGTGAAGCTAAATTGGATATGTTAAGAATGTATACAACGCTCTTAGGTTTCTATGTTCGTTGCAAAGAGCCGACTGCGGCGGCGTCTAGTAGCTCAGTTCTGAACTTGGCCTCGTAGTCGTTGACAGTGGCGCTTGGCGGCAAAAGTAGGAACTATCTGAAAAATTGTTAGTTGCAGTATTTAAATTAACAAACAGATAACACACACTAATACAGTCATCACAAATAACACCGGTTATCAGACAGATTCTACACACACCCAAAGTACACGGGGCTACATGACCGCGTTGTCGCAGCCCCTAAACTTAAGAACCAACCAACCACTTAGTCAGATGGAAATACTGAATCTGATCTCGTGCAGGTGCGTTGTCATGGAAACGGCTCATCCCTCATCAATTTAGTAGTGTTGCCATGGCAACCTCTGATAGCTCTTGGCATTTTCTTATAATTCCGAAATCATTTTTCTCAACCCATGGCGTAATGGTGGGTCATATGAAAAATTCTTTCAGACAAAAGTTTTAGGTAATTATTACGGGAATATTGTCAATTTCGTACGGTTTTGATATTGTGCCTACTAAGAGAGATATGATTAATGTTTCCCGAAAAACCTACTTTTTTCCACCCCTTTGGTCAATGGTTGGTGCTATCAAAAAACGTATTTGACATAAATTGTTGGCACTTATCCGACACATATTATGAACTTTGAACGGATTCGATATTTCACGTATTAAGAGAGTTATAGCGAAATTTCAATTTTACGAAGAAAGCCCCCCATTTTCACCCCCTTCGACCGATTTTGCCCATTAACGACCTCGACCGAGATTTTATAGGTATACATATTCGGTAAAAAATTCAAAGTAATTGGTGCAAAATTACGGCAGTTATCGTGTCCACAAGAAACTGATATACATATATATATATATATATATATATACATACATAAATTATATATAAACTTTAGAACTGACGGTGGTTTTGGGGTCTGGGGGATGTGAAACGCGAAGATATGTCGAAATTTTCCGGAAGTCGAAACATGGGACCCATTGCAATAGTTAGTTTTCTAATGAAATCTACCTAAAAATCCTCTCGGCACGCCGGAAGGCGGAGGTAGATTTCACCGGACAAACTTGGGGATAGGCGAAAATAGGCAGAATATGCAGGTTTTCGTAGAAGGATCAGACCTCATTTATTGCGAGAAGGTATTTTATAATTGGAGTTTAATTAACTTTGTTTTTCGTCATTTTATGCTTATTTTAAACATTTTATTGTCTTATGGGAACGGTAACCTTCTTGTCATTTGGGGTCCATTTTTATACTTGTGGTCACACTGTCCTTATGCAAGGTTTCGACACTGATGTGTAACTATGTAACGGTCTGTTACTTCTTCACGCAAAATTATATCTCCCGCAGAGATTTTGGTTGGTTCCTCAGTTTAGGGGCTGCGACAACGCGGTCATGTAACCCCGTGTACTTAGGGATGGCTGAATTAGTCTGTAATTCAGGTAAGGATTGCAGACGGTCAATTTCAAGCAGTAGTTCCTAATGTTGCTACCAGGTACTACGGTCAACGACACCTACCTGTGAACTTGGCTACTAGATGCCACCGCAGCCAGCAACTCGCAACGAACGTTGGAACTTCTCCTCCAAAGGAAAGCATACTGATGGATTTTTAGCGCTCTTAGAAAATCCGACGACTTCAGCCGGCTTTGAACTCGCGACCTAGGGCATAGTCATTCAGCATGCTTGCTACCAGTTACGTCACCGAAGCCGCTTCACACATAGTCAGATGGAATTCTGAATATGATCTCGTGCAAGTGCGTTATCTTGGCAACGTCTGATGGCTCATCCCTCATCAATTTAGTAGAGTTGCCATGGCAACCACTGATAGCTCTTGGCATTTTCTTATAATTCCGAAATTATTTTTCTCATCCCTTGGCAGAATGGTGAGTCATATCAAAAATTCTTTCAGACAAAAGTTTTAGGTAATTATTAGGGGAATATTGTCCATTTCGTACGGTTTTGATATTGTGCCTATTAGGAGAGATATGATTAATGTTTCCCGAAAAACCCACTTTGGTCAATGGTTGGTGTTATAAAAAAAACTCTCCAAACATAAATTTTTGGGCTTTATCCGACACATAGTATGAACGTTGAACGGATTCGATATATCATATATTAAGAGAGTTATAGCAATATATCACTTTTTCGAAAAAAAAAGCCCCCCATTTACACCCCCTTCTACCGATTTAGCCCAGTAACGAACTCGACCGAGATTTTATAGGTATACATATTCGGTAAAAAGTGATTGGTGAAAAATTACGGCAGTTATCGTGTCCACAAGAAACTGATAATATATATATATATATATATATATATACTTTTGAACTGACGGTGGTTTTGGGGTCTGGGGGATGTGATACGCGAAGATATGTCGAAATGTTCCGGAAGTTGAAACTTGGTACCCATTGCAATAGTTAGCTTTCTAATGAAATCTACCTCTGGTTGGTTCCTCAGTTTAGGGGCTGCGACAACGCGGTCATCTAACCCCGTGTACTTTTGGTGAGTGTAGAATCTGTCTGATAAACGGTGTGAATTGTAATGGCTGTAGTAGTCTTAATTCAGGTAAGGACTGCAGACGGTCTATTTCAAGCAGTAGTTCCTAATGTTGCTACCAGGTACTACCGTCAACGACGCCTAGCTGTGAACTTGGCTACTAGATGCCACCCCAACCAGCAACTCGCAACGAACGTTGGAACTTCCCCTCCAAAGGAAAGCATACTGAGGGATTTTAGCTCTCTTAGAAAATCCGACGACTTCGGCCGGCTTTGAAACCGCGAGCTTGGGCATAGACATTCTGCATGCTACCAGTTACGTCACCGAAGCCGCTTCCCACTTATATGAAAATACTGAATCTGATCTCGTGCAAGTGCGTTGTCATGGCAACGTCTGAAGGCTCTTGGCATTTTCTTATAATTCCGAAATCATTTTTCTCATCCCTTGGCATAATTGTGGATCATATCAAAAATTCTTTCAGACAAAAGTTTTAGGTAATTATTAGGGGAATATTGTCCATTTCGTACGGTTTTGATATAGTGCCTATTAAGAGAGATATGATTAATGTTTCCCGAAAAACACACTTTTTCCCACCCCTTTGGTCAATGGTGGGTGATGTAGCAGTGCCATGGCAACCTCTGATAGCTCTTGGCATTTTCTTATAATTCCGAAATCATTTTTCTCATCCCTTGGCATAATTGTGGATCATATTAAAAATTCTTTCAGACAAAAGTCTTAGGTAATTATTAGGGGAATATTGTCCATTTCGTACGGTTTTGATATAGTGCCTATTAAGAGAGATATGATTAATGTTTCCCGAAAAACACACTTTTTCCCACCCCTTTGGTCAATGGTTGGTGATATAAAAAAACTTATTTGACATAAATTGTTGGCACTTATCCGACACATATTATGAACTTTGAACGGATTCGATATTTCATATATTAAGAGCGTTATAGCAATATTTCACTTTTTCGAAAAAAAAAAAATTTCACCCCCTTCTACCGATTTAGCCCAGTAACGAACTCGACCGAGATTTTATAGGTATACATATTCGGTAAAAAGTGATTGGTAAAAAATTACGGCAGTTATCGTGTCCACAAGAAACTGATAATATATATATATACTTTTGAACTGACGGTGGTTTTGGGGTCTGGGGGATGTGAAACGCGAAGATATGTCGAAATTTTCCGGAAGTCGAAACATGGTACCCATTGCAATAGTTAGCTTTATAATGAAATCTACCTCTGGTTGGTTCCTAAGTTTAGGGGCTGCGACAACGCGGTCATCTAACCCCGTGTACTTTGGGTGAGTGTAGAATCTGTCCGATACACGGTGTGAATTGTAATGGCTGTATTAGTCTTAATTCAGGTAAGGACTGCAGACGGTCAATTTCAAGCAGTAGATCCTAATGTTGCTACCAGGTATTACCGTCAACGACACCTAGCTGTGAACTTGGCTACTAGATGCCACCCCAACCAGCAACTCGCAACGAACGTTGGAACTTCCCCTCCAAAGGAAAGCATACTGAGGGATTTTAGCTCTCTTAGAAAATCCGACGACTTCGGCCGGCTTTGAAACCGCGAGCTTGGGCATAGACATTCTGCATGCTACCAGTTACGTCACCGAAGCCGCTTCCCACTTAGATGAAAATACTGAATCTGATCTCGTGCAAGTGCGTTGTCATGGCAACGTCTGATGGCTCACCCCTCATCAATGTAGTAGTGTTGCCATGGCAACCTCTGATAGCTCTTGGCATTTTCTTATAATTCCCAAATCATTTTTCTCATCCCTTGGCATAATTGTGGATCATATCAAAAATTCTTTCAGACAAAAGTTTTAGGTAATTATTAGGGGAATATTGTCAATTTCGTACGGTTTTGATATAGTGCCTATTAAGAGAGATATGATTAATGTTTCCCGAAAAACAAACTTTTTCCCACCCCTTTGGTCAATGGTTGGTGATATAAAAAAACTTATTTGACATAAATTGTTGGCACTTATCCGACACATATTATGAACTTTGAACGGATTCGATATTTCATATATTAAGAGAGTTATAGCAATATTTCACTTTTTCGAAAAAAAACACATTTTCACCCCCTTCTACCGATTTAGCCCAGTAACGAACTCGACCGAGATTTTATAGGTATACATATTCGGTAAAAAGGGATTGGTGAAAAATTACGGCAGTTATCGTGTCCACAGGAAACTGATAATATATATATATACTTTTGAACTGACGGTGGTTTTGGGGTCTGGGGGATGTGAAACGCGAAGATATGTCGAAATTTTCCGGAAGTCGAAACATGGTACCCATTGCAATAGTTAGCTTTATAATGAAATCTACCTCTGGTTGGTTCCTAAGTTTAGGGGCTGCGACAACGCGGTCATCTAACCCCGTGTACTTTGGGTGAGTGTAGAATCTGGCCGATACACGGTGTGATTGTAATGGCTGTATTAGTCTTAATTCAGGTAAGGACTGCAGACGGTCAATTTCAAGCAGTAGATCCTAATGTTGCTACCAGGTATTACCGTCAACGACACCTAGCTGTGAACTTGGCTACTAGATGCCACCCCAACCAGCAACTCGCAACGAACGTTGGAACTTCCCCTCCAAAGGAAAGCATACTGAGGGATTTTAGCTCTCTTAGAAAATCCAACGACTTCGGCCGGCTTTGAAACCGCGACCTTGGGCATAGACATTCTGCATGCTACCAGTTACGTCACCGAAGCCGCTTCCCACTTAGATGAAAATACTGAATCTGATCTCGTGCAAGTGCGTTGTCATGGCAACGTCTGATGGCTCACCCCTCATCAATGTAGTAGTGTTGCCATGGCAACCTCTGATAGCTCTTGGCATTTTCTTATAATTCCGAAATCATTTTTCTCATCCCTTGGCATAATTGTGGGTCATATCAAAAATTCTTTCAGACAAAAGTTTTAGGTAATTATTAGGGGAATATTGTCCATTTCGTACGGTTTTGATATTGTGCCTATTAAGAGAGATATGATTAATGTTTCCAGAAAAACACACTTTTTCCCACCCCTTTGGTCAATGGTTGGTGATATAAAAAAACTTATTTGACATAAATTGTTGGCACTTATCCGACACATATTATGAACTTTGAACGGATTCGATATTTCATATATTAAGAGAGTTATAGCAATATTTCACTTTTTCGAAAAAAAAAAAACCATTTTCACCCCCTTCTACCGATTTAGCCCAGTAACGAACTCGACCGAGATTTTATAGGTATACATATTCGGTAAAAAGTGATTGGTGAAAAATTACGGCAGTTATCGTGTCCACAAGAAACTGATAATATATATATATATATACTTTTGAACTGACGGTGGTTTTGGGGTCTGGGGGATGTGAAACGCGAAGATATGTCGAAATTTTCCGGAAGTCGAAACATGGTACCCATTGCAATAGTTAGCTTTATAATGAAATCTACCTCTGGTTGGTTCCTAAGTTTAGGGGCTGCGACAACGCGGTCATCTAACCCCGTGTACTTTGGGTGAGTGTAGAATCTGTCCGATACACGGTGTGAATTGTAATGGCTGTATTAGTCTTAATTCAGGTAAGGACTGCAGACGGTCAATTTCAAGCAGTAAATCCTAATGTTGCTACCAGGTATTACCGTCAACGACACCTAGCTGTGAACTTGGCTACTAGATGCCACCCCAACCAGCAACTCGCAACGAACGTTGGAACTTCCCCTCCAAAGGAAAGCATACTGAGGGATTCTAGCGATCTTAGAAAATCCGAAGACTTCGGCCGGCTTTGAAACCGCGACATTGGGCATAGAAGTTCAGCATTCTACCAGTTACGTCACCGAAGCCGCTTCCCACTTTGTCAGGCGGCTTCGGTGGCGTAGTCGGAAGCATGCTGTGCTTCTATGCCCAAGATAACGGGTTCAATCCCGGCCGAAGCAGTCGAATTTTTTAAGAGCGTTAAAAATCCCTCAGTATTCCTTCCTTCGGAGGGGAAGTAAAGCCGGCGGTCCCATGTCATAGATTTATGGCATGTAAAAGATCCTTCCACTAATTGCACCTGTGTGAAGCTAAATTGGATAGGTTAAGAATGTATACAACGCTCTTAGGTTTCTATGTTCGTTGCAAAGAGCCGACTGCGGCGGCGTCTAGTAGCTCAGTTCTGAACTTGGCCTCGTAGTCGTTGACAGTGGCGCTTGGCGGCAAAAGTAGGAACTATCTGAAAAATTGTTAGTTGCAGTATTTAAATTAACAAACAGATAACACACACTAATACAGTCATCACAAATAACACCGGTTATCAAACAGATTCTACACACACCCAAAGTACACGGGGCTACATGACCGCGTTGTCGCAGCCCCTAAACTTAAGAACCAACCAACCACTTAGTCAGATGGAAATACTGAATCTGATCTCGTGCAGGTGCGTTGTCATGGAAACGGCTCATCCCTCATCAATTTAGTAGTGTTGCCATGGCAACCTCTGATAGCTCTTGGCATTTTCTTATAATTCCGAAATCATTAGCCTACTTTCGATTTTGCAAAAAATGAAAGTAGACTTATGAGATCAACACAGGGCGAAAAAAGTGTGTCTGTCTGTGTGTGTGTATGTGTGTGTGGGAGTCTGTGTGTGTGTATGTGTGTGTGTGAGTCTGTGTGTGTGTGTGTGTGTCTGTGTGTGTGTGAGTGTGTGTACTCTGAATGTCTGTGCCCCCCCCCCTATCAATTCGAACACTGTGAATGCGAATTGAACGAAATTTGGAACAAAGGTAGCACTAGCAAAGGACACCTCAGTGTCATGTTTTATATCGCCGCCATCTTGACGGAAACGTAATGGCGGCCACACAAATGTTCAAAGTTTAAATCAAATTACCACTAACCTAATCATCCGATCTCTACCAAATTTTGCAACAACATACCTTTATAGGGGTAGAATCCTTTGACCAAACCAATAGGTCATCAGCGTAATAGTTTGCGGATGGCGGCCATCTTTGTGTGAAAATCGATTCCCCCTATTAATTCGAACACGGTGCAACCGAATGGAGCGAAATTTGGTACAGAGGTAGTACTAACAAAAGGCACCTCAGTGCCATGTTTTATATCGCCGCCATCTTGACGGAAACGTAATGGCGGCCACACAAATGTTCAAAGCTTAAATCAAATTACGACTAACCTAATCATCCGATCTCTACCAAGTTTTGCAACAACATACCTTTATGGGGGGACCATCCTTTAACCAAACTAATAGGTCATCAGCATAATAGTTTGCGGATGGTGGCCATCTTTGTGTGAAAATCGATTCCCCCTATTAATTCGAACACTGTGCAACCGAATGGAACGAAATTTGGTACAGAGGTAGTACTAACAAAAGGTACCTCAGTGTCATGTTTTATATCGCCGCCATCTTGACGGAAACGTAATGGCGGCCACACAAATGTTCAAAGTTTAAATCAAATTACGATTAACCTAATCATCCGATCTCTACCAAATTTTGCAACAACATACCCTTATAGAGGAAGCATCCTTTGACCAAATGAATAGGTCATTAGCCTAATAGTTTGCGGATGGCGGCCATCTTTGTGTGAAAATCAATTCCTCCTATTAATTCAAACACGGTGAAACCGAATGGAACGAAATTTGGTACAGAGGTAGCACTAGCAAAGGGCATCTCAGTGACATGTTTTATATCGCCGCCATATTGACAGAAACGTAATGGCGGCCACACAAATGTTCAAAGCTTAAGTTAAATTACGACTAACATAACCATGCGATCTCTACCAAACTTTGCAAAAGCATACCTTTATGGAGGGAGCATCCTTTGACCAATCTAATAGGTCATTAGCCTAATAGCTTGCGGTTGGCGGCCGTCTTTATGTCAAAATTGATTCCCCCTATTAATTCGAACACGGTGGAACCGAATGAACGAAATTTGGTACAGAGGTAGCACTAGCAAAGGGCACCTCAGTGTCATGTTTTATATCGCCGCCATCTTAACTGAAACGTAATGGCGGCCACACAAATGTTCAAAACTTAAATCAAATTACGACTAACCTAATCATCCGATCTCTACCAAATTTTGCAATAACATACCTTTATGGAGGGAGCATCC
The DNA here is from genome assembly GCA_946902985.2 of Meconema thalassinum. Classification (NCBI taxonomy): domain Eukaryota; kingdom Metazoa; phylum Arthropoda; class Insecta; order Orthoptera; family Tettigoniidae; genus Meconema; species Meconema thalassinum. The sequence continues at coordinate 438,865,611 of OX336394.1, read as the reverse complement.
TTTGACCAATCTAATAGGTCATTCGCCTAATAGTTTGCGGATGGCGGCCATCTTTATGTCAAAATTGTTTCCCCCTATTAATTCGAACACGGTGGAACCGAATGGAACGAAATTTGGTACAGAGGTAGCATTAGCAAAGGGCACCTCAGTGTCTTATTTTATATCGCCGCCATCTTGACTGAAACGTAATGGCGGCCTCACGAATGTTCAAAGCTTAAATCAAATTACGATTAACCTAATTACCCCATCTCTACCAAATTTTGCAACTACATACCTTTATGGAGGGAGCATCATTTGACCAACCTAAAAGGTCATTCGCCTAATAGTTTGCGGATGGCGGCCATCTTTGTGTCAGAAACGATTCCCCCTATTAATTCAAACACGGTGAAAACGAATGGAACGAAATTTGGTACAGAGATAGCACTAGCAAAGGGCATCTCAGTGTCATGATTAATATCGCCGCCATATTGACAGAAACGTAATGGCGGCCACACAAATGTTTAAAGCTTAAATCAAATTACGACTAACATAACCATCCGATCTCTACCAAACTTTGCAACAACATACCTTTATGGAGGGAGCATCCTTTGACCATTCTAATAGGTCATTAGCCTAATAGTTTGCGGATGGCGGCCATCTTTATGTCAAAATTGATTCCCCCTATTAATTCGAACACGGTGGAACCGAATGAACGAAATTTGGTACAGAGGTAGCACTAGCAAAGGGCACCTCAGTGTCATGTTTTATATCACCGCTATCTTGACGGAAACGTAATCGCGGCCACCCAAATGTTAAAAGCTAAAATGTAATTACGACCAGCCTAATAATCTAGTGTCTACCAAATTTTGCAACACCATATCTTTTTGTGGGAAACATATTCTGACCAAACTGTAAGACCATCAGCCCAATAGTTTGCAGATGGTGGCCAAGTATGTGTGCAAATCGATTCCCCCTTTCAATTCAAACACGGTGAAACCGAATTGAACGAAATTTGGTACAGAGGTAGCACTAGCAAAGGGCACCTCAGACTCATGTTTAATATCCCTATAGCACGTTGTATTTCAACAAGCTACTACAACCAACATTCAATCGTACTCCTTGAAAAGGACAAAGAGTTATAACAATACCCATGCATTTAGGAGAAAGTAGGCTATATGTTCTTTACTGAACATCTTGTTTTTCTCATCCCATGGCGTAATGGTGGGTCATATGAAAAATTCTTTCAGACAAAAGTTTTAGGTAATTATTACGGGAATATTGTCAATTTCGTACGGTTTTGATATTGTGCCTATTAAGAGAGATATGATTAATGTTTCCCGAAAAACCTACTTTTTTCCACCCCTTTGGTCAATGGTTGGTGCTATCAAAAAACTTATTTGACATAAATTGTTGGCACTTATCCGACACATATTATGAACTTTGAACGGATTCGATATTTCACGTATTAAGAGAGTTATAGCGAAATTTCAATTTTTCGAAGAAGCCCCCCATTTTCACTCCCTTCGACCGATTTTGCACATTAACGACCTCGACCGAGATTTTATAGGTATACATATTCGGTAAAAAATTCAAAGTGATTGGTGCAAAATTACGGCAGTTATCGTGTCCACAAGAAACTGATACACATATATATATATATATATATATATATATATATATATATATATATATATTGTGCCCATTTAGCAAGAAATATGCCAATCACAGTATACCAGCGTAGCTCAAATCGGGATTTCGGGGCAGCGGTAAGTTCCCCCACTCTGTGACTCACATATTTTGGATTAATTAGAGGATACACTTGCAAAAATAACAACAAAATCAATTCCTATTTAAACATATTTAATTAATAAAATTAATGGCGCTACAAACATTTAAACAATTTAATTACTGACCCAAATATCAACTGCTTGTTCCAAATGAACAAGGGATCACAAAATAAAATAAACAAATATTGTATTCAAAACCTGTGGTTTCCACATAAACCAACAAATCTTACTTAGTCTCACTTCCATAAAGCACTAACATTAAGTTTACATAACTCCGAGCTCTTTGGCTCCATGCATTTACATTATTATGGTGTCATTCTTGTACACCTCAAACACTAGCTTTTATATTTTCTTATTTCTCAAGAACAAATATATAATTATATTTAAAATCTATGTTAATTATCTAATTCAATGTTTTTGGGCATGTCCACACATTCAGTTGTTATCATCTCTCTTTATTTCACAAATATATTAAGGTAATCAGAAATTCAATTGTGTACTCCAGAGCGTGAAGGTACTTGACACAGTCAAAAAACTATAGTTACTCCCGAACTCAGTTGCCTTCAATCAACTCGTGGAATCCCACGTCCATACATTATTACAATAGGGATTGTTATTTATCTCTTATGTCTTAATAGACCATTATCATATAAGAAACTACGATCTGAACCGGCAAACGAAATATCCATCTTTAAGGACCTCGGTTCAACGCCCGGGTCGTTTACAACTTTAAACACTCCTGGTGTATTTATTTCTCTTTACAACAGCTTACGAGACGGTCTCTGTTCCCCCTCGCTTTAAAAGAGCTAGTCTCTACTACAGGGGTGCGATTTATGACACGTTAGGGTGGCGGCGACATCCCGTCTGACCCAACATTTAGTAGCTTATTTTCAAGGCTTTCAAAACAAACCTTTCCATTCTATCCAGTTCTGGGGAGACCGGGCTTTACTGTACCGTAACATTCAAACAACTATTCTTTGGTTCAAAGACCATTTCCGTATCCTTGGCATTTATTAATTATGAGAGGGTCCTCATTGATTGGGAAGATTAAATACACATACGACGACGGAGAATTACAGGGGCTTTTATCATAAGAAGATCCTGCATTCGAATCTCTTCAGGTGCCTCGGGAACAAATTCCGTACAGAGGACTTATATAAAATGCGATTTAGAGTCGGCCGTGGCCCATATGACATACGCTCCATAATACCATATATCAGCTCCCATTTTAAATACATACACAATGCCTCGTGATACTATGTCACTAATAGAGGACTTACACAATTATCAATTCACTGCAATCAACTACCCTCCATAAGTAATGTACCAAGTATTTAACCACTACGCGTTCCTAGCGTGACACTTTAATATTATATTTGCGCTCATTATGCGCTATGCATTATTTTAAGCCGAAATGTCTTCCCAAGAACTGATAAAATCTCTTTAGTAACAATTCATATTATTTTAATTCACATATTAATCTTTCTGTGGTCGATAAATCGCTCCCTGTTTTAAAATATTCCCTTGAACCTCATCTTTTACACATACGTTAAGGCTTAATGTTCTTATGTTCATATCAATTTATTTGATTTTTATTTAACATTTCCATATTTAATTATTATTATTATTATCTTTATTCTTTATACAAGCTCAAAAGCTATCTCTTTCATATCTCAACTTTACTTTATTTCAATGTCTTTCATGATAATTAAATGATATTTCGCTTGCTCTTATGACATTTGTTAAATACATTAACCCTTTATTCACATATTTCCTCTACGGGAATTATTCTTTACATAATTATTCATAATTTCTCTATTTATTTTATTATTGTTCAGACCGTATTCCTGATTATTCAGCATTTATTTATTAAAACACATCCCTTTCACTCCAAACTCCGGTGGTTTTTGTACACAATCAATTTCTGACACCAAAATAAAAATGAATTTTGTACTCACATATTTCCAGATCATCCCATGATCTTAAATCTGGTGTGGTGTTTCATTTTTAGGCCCACTTCGAACTTTTTACACCATATTAAAGGTATTCATCTTACGTAAAAACACTTTTTGACCTATATCTAGAACACTTAATATTGACGACATTTTTATATACTGGTGTGTCCCTTTTGAACACATAATAACACTAAAAATATTATCTAACACACAATCTTGATTATTTTACACTTCACAATTACTCGATCACTAGGCCGTACTTCTGAGCCTATCACACGTGATCTTCTTAAATTCCCGTTTCCAAGGGTGAAATTTATTCGATGTCGGCTTCCTATTCTGAAGAATGCGAAAGTCCCGAAACATCTACTGTTCCCTGGAGTTCAATTCTGCTATTCCTATCCTGGATAACCGGCTATTTATCTAGCTTGAACGGCTTCTCTGTAGATCTGTCTATTGATCCTAACGAAAGTCTATATGGATCGAGGTCTCCTCTAAGACCTATAGATTTATAGCAGCTAGCACTTCTCGATTCTAGTACTATTAGAATTGTTCGCCTGCTTTCAGGAGCTAATGTTTATAGTCTCCTATTCTATTTATTTGAACTGTTTTAACACTCCTACGTTCGAACCTTATTCTGTTCTTCCTTTTTATGTTTCTTCAATTTAAATAACAGTTTATCTGCCTGGTACGATACTTCCGTACGTTATGATCTATTCGTTCGTACATTTAACGACCTATCGCCTTTAAGTCCGACGTTCGCAGCCTGTTCTGACTATATCTTATGAATTTTCACTTTAACTTGTATACAGTCGGGCCTAAATCCTATAATTAGGATTTTCCTAATATTTCACTACGGCGATACTTTAAAATTTCGTCTTGGCTGCTCCTTATGGAGGCAAACAAGTCGTTACTACTGTGACGCCTGTGGCTATTGGATCTTACTTCGGTGATGTAAAACAGCGTTTCTCCCCTCAAGGAGTACTGGTAGCTGTTATCGATGTAACGCAGAGTTACGTCCCCTCACGGACTGTCGGAATGATTACTTCTACGTCGTGGAGCAGCACTTCCCCTCACGGAATGCTCGTAGGACTGCATGCGATGTGACACAGTGACGTGCCCTCTGGCTGTCTGAATACTGCATTCAATGTGATGTGATACAGCACCTCCCCTCAAGGAGTCTGTCGTGAACTGCATTCAATGATGATCGTGACACAGTGTCATGCCCGCAGGCTGATAATAACTGCATTCGGTGCTTATACTTGTTGCGCAGTATGACCTCCCCTGAGGTTCATACGTTTGAAGACTTTGATGCAGCACCCCCGGTCACGGAGTGCTCGTTGTAACTGCATGCTTGGCTTGGAAACGCCCGAAGCTTTATACTGTTTTACTACAAAAAAATAGGACTCTAGCCTTTCCTGTGGTCAACTTCTAAAATAATGGTGCCACAAATATAAAAGTCCGAAAGCTCGTCTTCTCAATGTCTAATGATCTTATTGCACCTAAGAACCGATCGTGCAATTCGGAGATATTAATTAATTTCTCGTCCTCAATTGTGTGGGTGTTGCATTCTTTTTGCTCTCTCCCCTCCACAGAGGCTTAGGTAATTCCCCTATGACGTCGTCTTACGTCGGCAGTTTATTTCTGCACAATTATTACCTGGTTTCTCTATACTGAAAAATCTCTCATTCAAAATGATTCACTGTACTGTACTTCTTTACTCATTATTATGCTCGTAAACGTGTTAATTTTAATTATTCCTCTTCTGGTGCATATGCGGCGTTGTCAAATTCCAGCAACGTCAGCTCGAATTCCGATTCAGGGTTCTCTTTCTATCACGGTGGAAAATTCCACTCAGTTATTAATACTCGTGACCAGCCCTCTCTGAAATGTCGAGTGGGGTGATCTCATCTAAGGAGCATCTGTCCCTAGTCGCTTGCACAATGTTAAGCTATATTCCTGGCTTAAAATCTCTCTCCGTTCCTTTAAGAAACTATACGTTTCTTTCATTTCTTCCTTAAGGACATGGATTCGACCGTCATGGACCCTATGGCCCATGGGTTCATCTCTCCCCTCCTTAGGTAAATAAATTTTCGAAAATTTTGAGGAAATTTATTTCAATTTTATTTGTATTACTCTATTCGTCGAATCCATCATAACGTCATCCGTATTTACTGTTATTTTATTTTTTTAAGGTTCCTTCCACTAATTGTGTAGGTTGGGTGTGCTCAATCTTTACCCCCTTTTTTTTTTCTTTATTACATTAAAATTTTCCTTTTCAATAAAATCAATTACTTCTTTAAAGTTCCTTTCCTTTCTGGTCTGTGTTTAGGTTGGGTCTCCAAGAGTTCCCATTCATTCATTTATTCCCTAGTGGTCGACTCCACTCAGGCCATAAATCTCTTGTCACGTTCAGTGTTTACAACTCTCTACCCTCGTCTGGCGCGCTTCTCCAAACTCGAGTCAACAGTTGGTTCCCTTTCTCCCTTTCTCAGGTCAGACTTCAAATCGGTCTGTTCTTTATTCATTATATTTCTTCAACTTAAATGACTTTATGTTAATTATCTTGCGGGTGCAATTAGCTTTACCCGTAATTTACTTCATTACAGTTATCAGACTTCAAGTCTGTTACACTTCAATTAAAATTTTTAAGAGCTCAGTCTGACTTCACCTGACTCTTTCTGGTTCTCTTCCCTATTCCTCATCTCTCTTTGAGATGGTATTTCAGCACATATAATACTTATTTCTCGTATTCTTTGACGGTTGCAAATATCTTTACCCGTTTGTTCCTATGGGATAATTCTCTTCTTTCACCTTGTATTGAGATGGCACTTTCCAAGAGTATTTCTTTTTCCTACTCTTCCAATTCTTTAGATTTTCCAAATCTCTTTTCTTTCTCTTCTTTTTATCCTTCCCTTTCTTCTTACGGAGTTTCCAGCTGACATATGCCTGGGCCTCCTCTTTCTCCAAGGCATTGTTTATTACTCCCCCTCTTTTCATTGTTTCCATGGGGTATCCAATTCCTGGTACACCAACTATCAATGGCGGTTTTCTTCCCTTTGGCTCTTCTTCAGAGACGTCTCCTCTCATTTTTTCATTGCTCCCAACAATCTCATCTTTTTCTTTTAGGGTCTCTTGGCTCTTATTAGCACCTTCCTCCATTTCTCTAGTCTTTCTTTGGCAATCAAGACATTTAATCATTAATTCGAGGATCTGGGCTTTCAATTTTCCCTCTTCTTCCTTTAATGCCCTTTTATTTTCCTGGTCCTGCATTTCTTCGAAGTTTTCCTTTTCCCTTTCTGTGAAATCTTGAACCTCTGTTTCCATCGGTGCTTCATTGATATTTTCTATATTTATTTCCTTTAATTTCTCTTTTTTTTCTGGAATTATCATTTCCGTTTCTTCAACTATCAATTCCTTTAGTATCTCCTGTTCCGAGATTATTTCTTGTTTTTCCAGCTCGACCTTTTCATAAAAATGAGTCTCTTCAATTTGGAGCTCATTTTCATTTTGGCTATCCTCCTTTTCTGGAGTTACGATTTCTTCATGAATTTCCATTGGTTTCTCTGGAAGGATCTCCAAGTTTTCTTCAATTTCCCCTGGAGTCATGATGATTTCTATTTCTTGCTCCTCTTCTTTAATCTCAACTTTGGGCTGTTCTGGCACCGTGATTTCCTTTTCTTCTTCACCTTCAGCTTGGGCAACTATTTCATTTGCCTGACGATTTTTCTCCAACATGTATTCCTCATATCTCTTCTGAGCATCCTCTAATATCTCTTGATATTCTGGAATTTTGACCTGTCTTACTTCAGCCAACTCCTGAATACTTATTATCTCATATTCTTTATGCATGCTCATTCTGAAATAATGCATCTTATCCCATTCTTCTTTTATATAATCCATTTGTTCCTTTACATATTTCTTCCTTTCGTGCTCTTTATAATCGGTCTTCCACCAAATCTTATCCCATTCTCTTCTTATATCCCATACCTGCTCCATCATCTCACTTATTTCCTTAATAAACATTTTTAGCTGTTCCCACGGAACTATTTCAATTTTTCCTTCTTTCTCCATGCGTTTCGCAAACTTCTTCTTTGTTTCTCTGAATGACCTTTCCATCTCAGGAATTTCTTTGCGTATTTCTTCCAACTCCTGTTTAGGTCTCTTGCATTTATTACATGCCCTTTCACGGAGCCTGGTTATTTTCGTTATTTCCTCGAAAATACTTTCTGTTTGTTCCCTAATTTTCTTTCTCTCCTCTGAATCAGTACAACTCAAATCCCAAAGTTCACCCCTCATTTCTTCGTACTCATTATCTATTTTATCTATTTGACGTATAAATTTGCTTACGTCATCCCACGTCGCCATTTCTACCTTTTCCTGATCCTGAACGTCAGTACTATCGCTCTTTTCCCCTTCGTTTTCGGAGCCTACCTGGACCGACATTACTACATGAGACTTATTCTTATCAATATCCATTACATTTTCCCTTGGAATTGGTTTACAACTTTCCTTTTCCTTTCCGAGCTCTAAAGGCTCAACATTTATTACCCTTTTGTCTGCAGACATGTTACCATCTCTTCGTGTAACTATGTCTCCAGGTGCACGCATGCTTTCTACAGAAACATTTATCATTTCTTTGGTTGGTTACTCTTTCTCACCTGTAGTTTTACTTTTCCCTGGGCTCTCGGCCCTTACATTCTCAGAGAGCCTCCGCCTCTCTTCACTTAACAACATCATATTAAAATACAGTGGGCCTCTAATGCCACCACACTAGTACATGTTTGAGAGATGATACTCTGAATTAGTGTGTCCCAATTTCTTTAAAACTTTATTTTGGTACGGGTATTCACTTACAACGTACCCTTTTGATCCTTTATTCAATTTCATAAAACCTTTATGGAAGTATTCAAAATTCAAAATTTCGAAAAACCATTTTTCTCAAAAAAAATGAAAATTTTGATTTTTCGAGAAAACTCGGGTTTTCCCTAGGAAAACTCAGCCCTGCGTACTGGGCGCCAAGTTTACTTTTGCTAGGGGGTTTGTAATATAATATATTCAGGGCTGCTCGGTATGAGTTTCCAGGGACCCATGCGGTCAGTTAATATTTTACGTTGTAGCTATTCCTATTATTACTTTAATTTTTACATGATATGACCGACTTAAGTGTTCCTCTAGTTATTAATCCGGCACATTATTTATATATCCCCCTGTGCCCATTTAGCAAGAAATATGCCAATCACAGTATACCAGCGTAGCTCAAATCGGGATTTCGGGGCAGCGGTAAGTTCCCCCACTCTGTGACTCACATATTTTGGATTAATTAGAGGATACACTTGCAAAAATAACAACAAAATCAATTCCTATTTAAACATATTTAATTAATAAAATTAATGGCGCTACAAACATTTAAACAATTTAATTACTGACCCAAATATCAACTGCTTGTTCCAAATGAACAAGGGATCACAAAATAAAATAAACAAATATTGTATTCAAAACCTGTGGTTTCCACATAAACCAACAAATCTTACTTAGTCTCACTTCCATAAAGCACTAACATTAAGTTTACATAACTCCGAGCTCTTTGGCTCCATGCATTTACATTATTATGGTGTCATTCTTGTACACCTCAAACACTAGCTTTTATATTTTCTTATTTCTCAAGAACAAATATATAATTATATTTAAAATCTATGTTAATTATCTAATTCAATGTTTTTGGGCATGTCCACACATTCAGTTGTTATCATCTCTCTTTATTTCACAAATATATTAAGGTAATCAGAAATTCAATTGTGTACTCCAGAGCGTGAAGGTACTTGACACAGTCAAAAAACTATAGTTACTCCCGAACTCAGTTGCCTTCAATCAACTCGTGGAATCCCACGTCCATACATTATTACAATAGGGATTGTTATTTATCTCTTATGTCTTAATAGACCATTATCATATAAGAAACTACGATCTGAACCGGCAAACGAAATATCCATCTTTAAGGACCTCGGTTCAACGCCCGGGTCGTTTACAACTTTAAACACTCCTGGTGTATTTATTTCTCTTTACAACAGCTTACGAGACGGTCTCTGTTCCCCCTCGCTTTAAAAGAGCTAGTCTCTACTACAGGGGTGCGATTTATGACACGTTAGGGTGGCGGCGACATCCCGTCTGACCCAACATTTAGTAGCTTATTTTCAAGGCTTTCAAAACAAACCTTTCCATTCTATCCAGTTCTGGGGAGACCGGGCTTTACTGTACCGTAACATTCAAACAACTATTCTTTGGTTCAAAGACCATTTCCGTATCCTTGGCATTTATTAATTATGAGAGGGTCCTCATTGATTGGGAAGATTAAATACACATACGACGACGGAGAATTACAGGGGCTTTTATCATAAGAAGATCCTGCATTCGAATCTCTTCAGGTGCCTCGGGAACAAATTCCGTACAGAGGACTTATATAAAATGCGATTTAGAGTCGGCCGTGGCCCATATGACATACGCTCCATAATACCATATATCAGCTCCCATTTTAAATACATACACAATGCCTCGTGATACTATGTCACTAATAGAGGACTTACACAATTATCAATTCACTGCAATCAACTACCCTCCATAAGTAATGTACCAAGTATTTAACCACTACGCGTTCCTAGCGTGACACTTTAATATTATATTTGCGCTCATTATGCGCTATGCATTATTTTAAGCCAAAATGTCTTCCCAAGAACTGATAAAATCTCTTTAGTAACAATTCATATTATTTTAATTCACATATTAATCTTTCTGTGGTCGATAAATCGCTCCCTGTTTTAAAATATTCCCTTGAACCTCATCTTTTACACATACGTTAAGGCTTAATGTTCTTATGTTCATATCAATTTATTTGATTTTTATTTAACATTTCCATATTTAATTATTATTATTATTATCTTTATTCTTTATACAAGCTCAAAAGCTATCTCTTTCATATCTCAACTTTACTTTATTTCAATGTCTTTCATGATAATTAAATGATATTTCGCTTGCTCTTATGACATTTGTTAAATACATTAACCCTTTATTCACATATTTCCTCTACGGGAATTATTCTTTACATAATTATTCATAATTTCTCTATTTATTTTATTATTGTTCAGACCGTATTCCTGATTATTCAGCATTTATTTATTAAAACACATCCCTTTCACTCCAAACTCCGGTGGTTTTTGTACACAATCAATTTCTGACACCAAAATAAAAATGAATTTTGTACTCACATATTTCCAGATCATCCCATGATCTTAAATCTGGTGTGGTGTTTCATTTTTAGGCCCACTTCGAACTTTTTACACCATATTAAAGGTATTCATCTTACGTAAAAACACTTTTTGACCTATATCTAGAACACTTAATATTGACGACATTTTTATATACTGGTGTGTCCCTTTTGAACACATAATAACACTAAAAATATTATCTAACACACAATCTTGATTATTTTACACTTCACAATTACTCGATCACTAGGCCGTACTTCTGAGCCTATCACACGTGATCTTCTTAAATTCCCGTTTCCAAGGGTGAAATTTATCCGATGTCGGCTTCCTATTCTGAAGAATGCGAAAGTCCCGAAACATCTACTGTTCCCTGGAGTTCAATTCTGCTATTCCTATCCTGGATAACCGGCTATTTATCTAGCTTGAACGGCTTCTCTGTAGATCTGTCTATTGATCCTAACGAAAGTCTATATGGATCGAGGTCTCCTCTAAGACCTATAGATTTATAGCAGCTAGCACTTCTCGATTCTAGTACTATTAGAATTGTTCGCCTGCTTTCAGGAGCTAATGTTTATAGTCTCCTATTCTATTTATTTGAACTGTTTTAACACTCCTACGTTCGAACCTTATTCTGTTCTTCCTTTTTATGTTTCTTCAATTTAAATAACAGTTTATCTGCCTGGTACGATACTTCCGTACGTTATGATCTATTCGTTCGTACATTTAACGACCTATCGCCTTTAAGTCCGACGTTCGCAGCCTGTTCTGACTATATCTTATGAATTTTCACTTTAACTTGTATACAGTCGGGCCTAAATCCTATAATTAGGATTTTCCTAATATTTCACTACGGCGATACTTTAAAATTTCGTCTTGGCTGCTCCTTATGGAGGCAAACAAGTCGTTACTACTGTGACGTCTGTGGCTATTGGATCTTACTTCGGTGATGTAAAACAGCGTTTCTCCCCTCAAGGAGTACTGGTAGCTGTTATCGATGTAACGCAGAGTTACGTCCCCTCACGGACTGTCGGAATGATTACTTCTACGTCGTGGAGCAGCACTTCCCCTCACGGAATGCTCGTAGGACTGCATGCGATGTGACACAGTGACGTGCCCTCTGGCTGTCTGAATACTGCATTCAATGTGATGTGATACAGCACCTCCCCTCAAGGAGTCTGTCGTGAACTGCATTCAATGATGATCGTGACACAGTGTCATGCCCGCAGGCTGATAATAACTGCATTCGGTGCTTATACTTGTTGCGCAGTATGACCTCCCCTGAGGTTCATACGTTTGAAGACTTTGATGCAGCACCTCCGGTCACGGAGTGCTCGTTGTAACTGCATGCTTGGCTTGGAAACGCCCGTAGCTTTATACTGTTTTACTACAAAAAAATAGGACTCTAGCCTTTCCTGTGGTCAACTTCTAAAATAATGGTGCCACAAATATAAAAGTCCGAAAGCTCGTCTTCTCAATGTCTAATGATCTTATTGCACCTAAGAACCGATCGTGCAATTCGGAGATATTAATTAATTTCTCGTCCTCAATTGTGTGGGTGTTGCATTCTTTTTGCTCTCTCCCCTCCACAGAGGCTTAGGTAATTCCCCTATGACGTCGTCTTACGTCGGCAGTTTATTTCTGCACAATTATTACCTGGTTTCTCTATACTGAAAAATCTCTCATTCAAAATGATTCACTGTACTGTACTTCTTTACTCATTATTATGCTCGTAAACGTGTTAATTTTAATTATTCCTCTTCTGGTGCATATGCGGCGTTGTCAAATTCCAGCAACGTCAGCTCGAATTCCGATTCAGGCTTCTCTTTCTATCACGGTGGAAAATTCCACTCAGTTATTAATACTCGTGACCAGCCCTCTCTGAAATGTCGAGTGGGGTGATCTCATCTAAGGAGCATCTGTCCCTAGTCGCTTGCACAATGTTAAGCTATATTCCTGGCTTAAAATCTCTCTCCGTTCCTTTAAGAAACTATACGTTTCTTTCATTTCTTCCTTAAGGACATGGATTCGACCGTCATGGACCCTATGGCCCATGGGTTCAATATATATATATACATACATAAATTATATATAAACTTTAGAACTGACGGTGGTTTTGGGGTCTGGGGGATGTGAAACGCGAAGATATGTCGAAATTTTCCGGAAGTCGAAACATGGGACCCATTGCAATAGTTAGTTTTCTAATGAAATCTACCTAAAAATCCTCACGGCACGCCGGAAGGCGGTGGTAGATTTCACCGGACAAACTTGGGGATAGGCGAAAATAGGCAGAATACGCAGGTTTTCGCAGAAGGATCAGACTTCATTTATTGCGAGAAGGTATTTTATAATTGGAGTTTAATTAACTTTGTTTTTCGTCATTTTATGCTTATTTTAAACATTTTATTGTCTTATGGGAACGGTAACCTTCTTGTCATTTGGGGTCCATTTTTATACTTGTGGTCACACTGTCCTTATGCAAGGTTTCGACACTGATGTGTAACTATGTAACGGTCTGTTACTTCTTCACGCAAAATTATATCTCCCGCAGAGATTTTGGTTGGTTCCTCAGTTTAGGGAATGCGACAACGCGGTCATGTAACCCCGTGTACTTAGGGATGGCTGAATTAGTCTGTAATTCAGGTAAGGATTGCAGACGGTCAATTTCAAGCAGTAGTTCCTAATGTTGCTACCAGGTACTACGGTCAACGATACCTACCTGTGAACTTGGCTACTAGATGCCACCGCAGCCAGCAACTCGCAACGAACGTTGGAACTTCCCCTCCAAAGGAAAGCATACTGAGGGATATTTAGCGCTCTTAGAAAATCCGACGACTTCAGCCGGCTTTGAACTCGCGACCTAGGGCATAGTCATTCAGCATGCTTGCTACCAGTTACGTCACCGAAGCCGCTTCACACATAGTCAGATGGAATTCTGAATATGATCTCGTGCAAGTGCGTTATCTTGGCAACGTCTGATGGCTCATCCCTCATCAATTTAGTAGAGTTGCCATGGCAACCACTGATAGCTCTTGGCATTTTCTTATAATTCCGAAATCTTTTTTCTCATCCCTTGGCAGAATGGTGGGTCATATCAAAAATTCTTTCAGACAAAAGTTTTAGGTAATTATTAGGGGAATATTGTCCATTTCGTACGGTTTTGATATTGTGCCTATTAGGAGAGATATGATTAATGTTTCCCGAAAAACCCACTTTGGTCAATGGTTGGTGTTATAAAAAAAACTCTTCAAACATAAATTTTTGGGCTTTATCCGACACATAGTATGAACGTTGAACGGATTCGATATTTCATATATTAAGAGAGTTATATCAATATATCACTTTTTCGAAAAAAAAGCCCCCCATTTACACCACCTTCTACCGATTTAGCCCAGTAACGAACTCGACCGAGATTTTATAGGTATACATATTCGGTAAAAAGTGATTGGTGAAAAATTACGGCAGTTATCGTGTCCACAAGAAACTGATAATATATATATATATACTTATATATATATAAGTATATATATATATACTTTTGAACTGACGGTGGTTTTGTGGTCTGGGGGATGTGAAACACGAAGATATGTCGAAATGTTCCGGAAGTTGAAACTTGGTACCCATTGCAATAGTTAGCTTTCTAATGAAATCTACCTCTGGTTGGTTCCTCAGTTTAGGGGCTGCGACAACGCGGTCATCTAACCCCGTGTACTTTTGGTGAGAGTAGAATCTGTCTGATAAACGGTGTGAATTGTAATGGCTGTAGTAGTCTTAATTCAGGTAAGGACTGCAGACGGTCAATTTCAAGCAGTAGTTCCTAATGTTGCTACCAGGTACTACCGTCAACGACGCCTAGCTGTGAACTTGGCTACTAGATGCCACCCCAACCAGCAACTCGCAACGAACGTTGGAACTTCCCCTCCAAAGGAAAGCATACTGAGGGATTTTAGCTCTCTTAGAAAATCCGACGATTTCGGCCGGCTTTGAAACCGCGAGCTTGGGCATAGACATTCTGCATGCTACCAGTTACGTCACCGAAGCCGCTTCCCACTTAGATGAAAATACTGAATCTGATCTCGTGCAAGTGCGTTGTCATGGCAACGTCTGAAGGCTCTTGGCATTTTCTTATAATTCCGAAATCATTTTTCTCATCCCTTGGCATAATTGTGGATCATATCAAAAATTCTTTCAGACAAAAGTTTTAGGTAATTATTAGGGGAATATTGTCCATTTCGTACGGTTTTGATATAGTGCCTATTAAGAGAGATATGATTAATGTTTCCCGAAAAACACACTTTTTCCCACCCCTTTGGTCAATGGTGGGTGATGTAGTAGTGCCATGGCAACCTCTGATAGCTCTTGGCATTTTCTTATAATTCCGAAATCATTTTTCTCATCCCTTGGCATAATTGTGGATCATATCAAAAATTCTTTCCGACAAAAGTCTTAGGTAATTATTAGGGGAATATTGTCCATTTCGTACGGTTTTGATATAGTGCCTATTAAGAGAGATATGATTAATGTTTCCCGAAAAACACACTTTTCCCACCCCTTTGGTCAATGGTTGGTGATATAAAAGAACTTATTTGACATAAATTGTTGGCACTTATCCGACACATATTATGAACTTTGAACGGATTCGATATTTCATATATTAAGAGAGTTATAGCAATATTTCACTTTTTCGAAAAAAAAAAAACATTTTCACCCCCTTCTACCGATTTAGCCCAGTAACGAACTCGACCGAGATTTTATAGGTATACATATTCGGTAAAAAGTGATTGATGAAAAATTACGGCAGTTATCGTGTCCACAAGAAACTGATAATATATATATATACTTTTGAAATGACGGTGGTTTTGGGGTCTGGGGGATGTGAAACGCGAAGATATGTCGAAATTTTCCGGAAGTCGAAACATGGTACCCATTGCAATAGTTAGCTTTATAATGAAATCTACCTCTGGTTGGTTCCTAAGTTTAGGGGCTGCGACAACGCGGTCATCTAACCCCGTGTACTTTGGGTGAGTGTAGAATCTGTCCGATACACGGTGTGAATTGTAATGGCTGTATTAGTCTTAATTCAGGTAAGGACTGCAGACGGTCAATTTCAAGCAGTAGATCCTAATGTTGCTACCAGGTATTACCGTCAACGACACCTAGCTGTGACCTTGGCTACTAGATGCCACCCCAACCAGCAACTCGCAACGAACGTTGGAACTTCCCCTCCAAAGGAAAGCATACTGAGGGATTTTAGCTCTCTTAGAAAATCCGACGACTTCGGCCGGCTTTGAAACCGCGACCTTGGGCATAGACATTCTGCATGCTACCAGTTACGTCACCGAAGCCGCTTCCCACTTAGATGAAAATACTGAATCTGATCTCGTGCAAGTGCGTTGTCATGGCAACGTCTGATGGCTCACCCCTCATCAATGTAGTAGTGTTGCCATGGCAACCTCTGATAGCTCTTGGCATTTTCTAATAATTCCGAAATCATTTTTCTCATCCCTTGGCATAATTGTGGGTCATATCAAAAATTCTTTCAGACAAAAGTTTTAGGTAATTATTAGGGGAATATTGTCCACTTCGTACGGTTTTGATATTGTGCCTAATAAGAGAGATATGATTAATGTTTCCAGAAAAACACACTTTTTCCCACCCCTTTGGTCAATGGTTGGTGATTTAAAAAAACTTATTTGACATAAATTGTTGGCACTTATCCGACACATATTATGAACTTTGAACGGATTCGATATTTCATATATTAAGAGAGTTATAGCAATATTTCACTTTTTCGAAAAAAAAACCATTTTCACCCCCTTCTACCAATTTAGCCCAGTAACGAACTCGACCGAGATTTTATGGGTATACATATTCGGTAAAAAGTGATTGGTGAAAAATTACGGCAGTTATCGTGTCCACAAGAAACTGATAATATATATATATATATATATATATATATATATACTTTTGAACTGACGGTGGTTTTGGGGTCTGGGGGATGTGAAACGCGAAGATATGCCGAAATTTTCCGGAAGTCGAAACATGGTACCCATTGCAATAGTTAGCTTTATAATGAAATCTACCTCTGGTTGGTTCCTAAGTTTAGGGGCTGCGACAACGCGGTCATCTAACCCCGTGTACTTTGGGTGAGTAAAGAATCTGTCCGATACACGGTGTGAATTGTAATGGCTGTATTAGTCTTAATTCAGGTAAGGACTGCAGACGGTCAATTTCAAGCAGTAAATCCTAATGTTGCTACCAGGTATTACCGTCAACGACGCCTAGCTGTGAACTTGGCTACTAGATGCCACCCCAACCAGCAACTCGCAACGAACGTTGGAACTTCCCCTCCAAAGGAAAGCATACTGAGGGATTCTAGCGATCTTAGAAAATCCGACGACTTCGGCCGGCATTGAAACCGCGACATTGGGCATAGAATTTCAGCATGCTACCAGTTACGTCACCGAAGCCGCTTCCCACTTTGTCAGGCGGCTTCGGTGGCGTAGTCGGAAGCATGCTGTGCTTCTATGCCCAAGATAACGGGTTCAAACCCGGCCGAAGCAGTCGGATTTTTTAAGAGCGTTAAAAATCCCTCAGTATTCCTTCCTTCGGAGGGGAAGTAAAGCCAGCGGTCCCATGTCATAGATTTATGGCATGTTAAAGATCCTTCCACTAATTGCACCTGTGTGAAGCTAAATTGGATAGGTTAAGAATGTATACAACGCTCTTAGGTTTCTATGTTCGTTGCAAAGAGCCGACTGCGGCGGCGTCTAGTAGCTCAGTTCTGAACTTGGCCTCGTAGTAGTTGACAGTGGCGCTTGGCGGCAAAATTAGGAACTATCTGAAAAATTGTTAGTTGCAGTACTTAAATTAACAAACAGATAACACACACTAATACAGTCATCACAATTAACACCGGTTATCAGACAGATTCTACACACACCCAAAGTACACGGGGCTACATGACCGCGTTGTCGCAGCCCCTAAACTTAAGAACCAACCAACCACTTAGTCAGATGGAAATACTGAATCTGATCTCGTGCAGGTGCGTTGTCATGGAAACGGCTCATCCCTCATCAATTTAGTAGTGTTGCCATGGCAACCTCTGATAGCTCTTGGCATTTTTTTATAATTCCGAAATCATTTTTCTCATCCCATGGCGTAATGGTGGGTCATATGAAAAATTCTTTCAGATAAACGTTTTAGGTAATTATTACGGGAATATTGTCCATATCGTACGGTTTTGATATTGTGCCTATTAAGAGAGATATGATTAATGTTTCCCGAAAAACCCACTTTTTCCCACCCCTTTGGTCAATGGTTGGTGCTATCAAAAAACTTATTTGACATAAATTGTTGGCACTTATCCGACACATATTACGAACTTTGAACGGATTCGATATTTCACGTATTAAGAGAGTTATAGCGAAATTTCAATTTTTCGAAGAAAGCCCACCATTTTCACCCCCTTCGACCGACTTTGCCCATTAACGAACTCGACCGAGATTTTATAGGTATACATATTCGGTAAAAAATTCAAAGTGATTGGTGCAAAATTACGGCAGTTATCGTGTCCACAAGAAACTGATATACATATATATATATATATATATATATATACACACATACATAAATTATATATAAACTTTTGAACTGACGGTGGTTTTGGGGTCTGGGGGATGTGAAACGCGAAGATATGTCGAAATTTTCCGGATGTCGAAACATGGGACCCATTGCAATAGTTAGTTTTCTAATGAAATCTACCTAAAAGTCCTCTCGGCACGCCGGAAGGCGGAGGTAGATTTCACCGGACAAACTTGGGGATAGGCGAAAATAGGCAGAATATGCAGGTTTTCGTAGAAGGATCAGACCTCATTTATTGCGAGAAGGTATTTTATAATTGGAGCTTAAATAACTTTGTTCTTCGTCATTTTATGGTTATTTTAAACATTTTATTGTCTTATGGGAACGGTAACCTTCTTGTCATTTGGGGTCCATTTTTATACTTGTGGTCACACTGTCCTTATGCAAGGTTTCGACACTGATGTGTAACTATGTAACGGTCTGTTACTTCTTCACGCAAAATTATATCTCTCGCAGAGATTTTGGTTGGTTCCTCAGTTTAGGGGCTGCGACAACGCGGTCATGTAACCCCGTGTACTTAGGGATGGCTGTATTAGTCTGTAATTCAGGTAAGGATTGCAGACGGTCAATTTCAAGCAGTAGTTCCTAATGTTGCTACCAGGTACTACCGTCAACGACACCTACCTGTGAACTTGGCTACTAGATGCCACCGCAGCCAGCAACTCGCAACGAACGTTGGAACTTCCCCTCCAAAGGAAAGCATACTGAGGGATTTTTAGCGCTCTTTGAAAATCCGACGACTTCAGCCGGCTTTGAACTCGCGACCTTGGGCATAGTCATTCAGCATGCTTGCTACCAGTTACGTCAGCGAAGCCGCTTCCCACTTAGATGAAAATACTGAATCTGATCTCGTGCAAGTGCGTTGTCATGGCAACGTCTGATGGCTCACCCCTCATCAATGTAGTAGTGTTGCCATGGCAACCTCTGATAGCTCTTGGCATTTTCTTATAATTCCGAAATCTTTTTTCTCATCCCTTGGCATAATGGTGGGTCATATCAAAAATTCTTTCAGACAAAAGTTTTAGGTAATTATTAGGGGAATATTGTCCATTTCGTACGGTTTTGATATTGTACCTATTAAGAGAGATATGATTAATGTTTCCCGAAAAACACACTTTTTCCCACCCCTTTGGTCAATGGTTGGTGATATAAAAAACTTATTTGACATAAATTGTTGGCACTTATCCGACACATATTATGAACTTTGAACGGATTCGATATTTCATATATTAAGAGAGTTATAGCAATATTTCACTTTTTCGAAAAAAAACCCATTTTCACCCCCTTCTACCGATTTAGCCCAGTAACGAACTCGACCGAGATTTTATAGGTATACATATTCGGTAAAAAGTGATTGGTGAAAAATTACGGCTGTTATCGTGTCCACAAGAAACTGATAATATATATACTTTTGAACTGACGGTGGTTTTGGGGTCTGGGGGATGTGAAACGCGAAGATATGTGGAAATTTTCCGGAAGTCGAAACATGGTACCCATTGCAATAGTTAGCTTTATAATGAAATCTACCTCTGGTTGGTTCCTAAGTTTAGGGGCTGCGACAACGCGGTCATCTAACCCCGTGTACTTTGGGTGAGTGTAGAATCTGTCCGATACACGGTGTGAATTGTAATGGCTGTATTAGTCTTAATTCAGGTAAGGACTGCAGACGGTCAATTTCAAGAAGTAAATCCTAATGTTGCTACCAGGTATTACCGTCAACGACACCTAGCTGTGAACTTGGCTACTAGATACCACCCCAACCTGCAATTTGCAACGAACTTTGGAACTTCTCCTCCAAAGGAAAGCATACTGAGGGATTCTAGCGCTCTTAGAAAATCCGACGACTTCGGCCGGCTTTGAAACCGCGACATTGGGCATAGAAGTTCAGCATGCTACCAGTTACGTCACCGAAGCCGCTTCCCACTTTGTCAGGCGGCTTCGGTGGCGTAGTCGGTAGCATGCTGTGCTTCTGGGCCCAAGATAACGGGTTCAAACCCGGCCGAAGCAGTCGGATTTTTTAAGAGCGTTAAAAATCCCTCAGTATTCTTTCCTTCGGAGGGGAAGTAAAGCCGGCGGTCCCATGTCATAAATTTATGGCATGTAAAAGATCCTTCCACTAATTGCACCTGTGTGAAGCTAAATTGGATAGGTTAAGAATGTATACAACGCTCTTAGGTTTCTATGTTCGTTGCCAAGAGCCGACTGCGGCGGCGTCTAGTAGCTCAGTTCTGAACTTGGCCTCGTAGTCGTTGACAATGGCGCTTGGCGGCAAAAGTAGGAACTATCTGAAAAATTGTTAGTTGCAGTACTTACATTAACAAACAGATAACACACACTAATACAGTCATCACAATTAACACCGGTTATCAGACAGATTCTACACACACCCAAAGTACACGGGGCTACATGACCGCGTTGTCGCAGCCCCTAAACTTAAGAACCAACCAACCAACCACTTAGTCAGATGGAAATACTGAATCTGATCTCGTGCAAGTGCGTTGTCATGGCAACGGCTCATCCGTCATCAATTTAGTAGTGTTGCCATGGCAATCTCTGATAGCTCTTGGCATTTTCTTATAATTCCGAAATCATTTTTCTCATCCCATGGCGTAATGGTGGGTCATATGAAAAATTCTTTCAGACTAAAGTTTTAGGTAATTATTACGGGAATATTGTCCATTTTGTACGGTTTTGATATTGTGCCTATTAAGAGAGATATGATTAATGTTTCCCGAAAAACCCACTTTTTTCCACCCCTTTGGTCAATGGTTGGTGCTATCAAAAAACTTATTTGACATAAATTGTTGGCACTTATCCGACACATATTACGAACTTTGAACGGATTAGATATTTCACGTATTAAGAGAGTTATAGCGAAATTTCAATTTTTCGAAGAAAGCCCACCATTTTCACCCCCTTCGACCGATTTAGCCCAGTAACGAACTCGACCGAGATTTTATAGGTATACATATTCGGTAAAAAGTGATTGGTGAAAAATTACGGCAGTTATCGTGTCCACAAGAAACTGATAATATATATATATACTTTTGAACTGACGGTGGTTTTGGGGTCTGGGGGATGTGAAACGCGAAGATATGTCGAAATTTTCCGGAAGTCGAAACATGGTACCCATTGCAATAGTTAGTTTTATAATGAAATCTACCTCTGGAATTGGTTCCTAAGTTTAGGGGCTGCGACAACGCGGTCATCTAACCCCGTGTACTTTGGGTGAGTGTAGAATCTGTCCGATACACGGTGTGAATTGTAATGGCTGTATTAGTCTTAATTCAGGTAAGGACTGCAGACGGTCAATTTCAAGCAGTAGATCCTAATGTTGCTACCAGGTATTACCGTCAATGACACCTTGCTGTGAACTTGGCTACTAGATGCTACCCCAACCAGCAACTCGCAACGAACGTTGGAAATTCCCCTCCAAAGGAAAGCATACTGAGGGATTCTAGCGCTCTTAGAAAATCCGACGACTTTACGCACACCTGACACAAGTACACACACAGAATCACACGTATGGATTTGACAGAAACCTGAAATAAATGACATAAAATATCGGCCGGCTTTGAAACCGCGACATTGGGCATAGAAGTTCAGCATGCTACCAGTTACGTCACCGAAGCCGCTTCCCACTTTGTCAGGCGGCTTCTGTGGCGTAGTCGGTAGCATGCTGTGCTTCTGTGCCCAAGATAACGGGTTCAAACCCGGCCGAAGCAGTCGGATTTTAAGAGCGTTAAAATCCCTCAGTATTCCTTCCTTCGGAGGGGAAGTAAAGCCGGCGGTCCCATGTCATAAATTTATGGCATGTAAAAGATCCTTCCACTAATTGCACCTGTGTGGATAGGTTAAGAATGTATACGACGCTCTTAGGTTTCTATGTTCGCTGCAAAGAGCCGACTGCGGCGGCGTCTAGTAGCTCAGTTCTGAACTTGGCCTCGTAGTCGTTGACAGTGGCGCTTGGCGGCAAAAGTAGGAACTATCTGAAAAATTGTTTGTTGCAGTACTTAAATTAACAAACAGATAACACACACTAATACAGTCATCACAATTAACATCGGTTATCAGACAGATTCTACACACACCCAAAGTACACAGGGTACATGACCGCGTTGTCGCAACCCCTAAACTTAAGAACCAACCAACCACTTAGTCAGATGGAAATACTGAATCTGATCTCGTGCAAGTGCGTTGTCATGGCAACGGCTCATCCCTCATCAATTTAGTAGTGTTGCCATGGCAACCTCTGATAGCTCTAGGCATTTTCTTATAATTCCGAAATCATTTTTCTCATCCCATGGCGTAATGGTGGGTCATATGAAAAATTCTTTCAGACAAAAGTTTTAGGTAATTATTACGGGAATATTGTCAATTTTGTACGGTTTTGATATTGACCTATTAAGAGAGATATGATTAATGTTTCCCGAAAAACCATTTTTTTCCACCCCTTTGGTCAATGGTTGGTGCTATCAAAAAACTTATTAGACATAAATTGTTGGCACTTATCCGACACATATTACGAACTTTGAACGGATTAGATATTTCACGTATTAAGAGAGTTATAGCGAAATTTCAATTTTTCGAAGAAAGCCCCCCATTTTCACCCCCTTCGACCGATTTAGCCCAGTAACGAACTCGACCGAGATTTTATAGGTATACATATTCGGTAAAAAGTGATTGGTGAAAAATTACGGCAGTTATCGTGTCCACAAGAAACTGATAATATATATATATACTTTTGAACTGACGGTGGTTTTGGGGTCTGGGGGATGTGAAACGCGAAGATATGTCGAAATTTTCCGGAAGTCGAAACATGGTACCCATTGCAATAGTTAGTTTTATAATAAAATCTACCTCTGGAATTGGTTCCTAAGTTTAGGGGCTGCGACAACGCGGTCATCTAACCTCGTGTACTTTGGGTGAGTGTAGAATCTGTCCGATACACGGTGTGAATTGTAATGGCTGTATTAGTCTTAATTCAGGTAAGGACTGCAGACGGTCAATTTCAAGCAGTAGATCCTAATGTTGCTACCAGGTATTACCGTCAATGACACCTTGCTGTGAACTTGGCTACTAGATGCTACCCCAACCAGCAACTCGCAACGAACGTTGGAAATTCCCCTCCAAAGGAAAGCATACTGAGGGATTCTAGCGCTCTTAGAAAATCCGACGACTTCGGCCGGCTTTGAAACCGCGACATTGGGCATAGAAGTTCAGCATGCTACCAGTTACGTCACCGAAGCCGCTTCCCACTTTGTCAGGCGGCTTCGGTGGCGTAGTCGGTAGCATGCTGTGCTTCTGTGCCCAAGATAACGGGTTCAAACCCGGCCGAAGCAGTCGGATTTTAAGAGCGTTAAAATCCCTCAGTATTCCTTCCTTCGGAGGGGAAGTAAAGCCGGCGGTCCCATGTCATAAATGTATGGCATGTAAAAGATCCTTCCACTAATTGCACCTGTGTGGATAGGTTAAGAATGTATACAACGCTCTTAGGTTTCTATGTTCGCTGCAAAGAGCCGACTGCGGCGGCGTCTAGTAGCTCAGTTCTGAACTTGGCCTCGTAGTCGTTGACAGTGGCGCTTGGCGGCAAAAGTAGGATCTATCTGAAAAATTGTTTGTTGCAGTACTTAAATTAACAAACAGATAACACACACTAATACAGTCATCAAAATTAACATCGGTTATCAGACAGATTCTACACACACCCAAAGTACACGGGGAACATGACCGCGTTGTCGCAACCCCTAAACTTAAGAACCAACCAACCACTTAGTCAGATGGAAATACTGAATCTGATCTCGTGCAAGTGCGTTGTCATGGCAACGGCTCATCCCTCATCAATTTAGTAGTGTTGCCATGGCAACCTCTGATAGCTCTTGGCATTTTCTTATAATTCCGAAATCATTTTTCTCATCCCTTGGCATAATTGTGGATCATATCAAAAATTCTTTCCGACAAAAGTCTTAGGTAATTATTAGGGGAATATTGTCCATTTCGTACGGTTTTGATATAGTGCCTATTAAGAGAGATATGATTAATGTTTCCCGAAAAACACACTTTTTCCCACCCCTTTGGTCAATGGTTGGTGATATAAAAGAACTTATTTGCCATAAATTGTTGGCACTTATCCGACACATATTATGAACTTTGAACGGATTCGATATTTCATATATTAAGAGAGTTATAGCAATATTTCACTTTTTCGAAAAAGAAAAAAAAAACATTTTCAACCCTTCTACCGATTTAGCCCAGTAACGAACTCGACCGAGATTTTATAGGTATACATATTCGGTAAAAAGTGATTGGTGAAAAATTACGGCAGTTATCGTGTCCACAAGAAACTGATAATATATATATATACTTTTGAACTGACGGTGGTTTTGGGGTCTGGGGGATGTGAAACGCGAAGATATGTCGAAATTTTCCGGAAGTCGAAACATGGTACCCATTGCAATAGTTAGCTTTATAATGAAATCTACCTCTGGTTGGTTCCTAAGTTTAGGGGCTGCGACAACGCGGTCATCTAACCCCGTGTACTTTGGGTGAGTGTAGAATCTGTCCGATACACGGTGTGAATTGTAATGGCTGTATTAGTCTTAATTCAGGTAAGGACTGCAGACGGTCAATTTCAAGCAGTAGATCCTAATGTTGCTACCAGGTATTACCGTCAACGACACCTAGCTGTGACCTTGGCTACTAGATGCCACCCCAACCAGCAACTCGCAACGAACGTTGGAACTTCCCCTCCAAAGGAAAGCATACTGAGGGATTTTAGCTCTCTTAGAAAATCCGACGACTTCGGCCGGCTTTGAAACCGCGACCTTGGGCATAGACATTCTGCATGCTACCAGTTACGTCACCGAAGCCGCTTCCCACTTAGATGAAAATACTGAATCTGATCTCGTGCAAGTGCGTTGTCATGGCAACGTCTGATGGCTCACCCCTCATCAATGTAGTAGTGTTGCCATGACAACCTCTGATAGCTCTTGGCATTTTCTAATAATTCCGAAATCATTTTTCTCATCCCTTGGCATAATTGTGGGTCATATCAAAAATTCTTTCAGACAAAAGTTTTAGGTAATTATTAGGGGAATATTGTCCACTTCGTACGGTTTTGATATTGTGCCTAATAAGAGAGATATGATTAATGTTTCCAGAAAAACTCACTTTTTCCCACCCCTTTGGTCAATGGTTGGTGATATAAAAAACTTATTTGACATAAATTGTTGGCACTTATCCGACACATATTATGAACTTTGAACGGATTCGATATTTCATATATTAAGAGAGTTATAGCAATATTTCACTTTTTCGAAAAAAAAACCCATTTTCACCCCCTTCTACCGATTTAGCCCAGTAACGAACTCGACCGAGATTTTATGGGTATACATATTCGGTAAAAAGTGATTGGTGAAAAATTACGGCTGTTATCGTGTCCACAAGAAACTGATAATATATATACTTTTGAACTGACGGTGGTTTTGGGGTCTGGGGGATGTGAAACGCGAAGATATGTCGAAATTTTCCGGAAGTCGAAACATGGTACCCATTGCAATAGTTAGCTTTATAATGAAATCTACCTCTGGTTGGTTCCTAAGTTTAGGGGCTGCGACAACGCGGTCATCTATCCCCGTGTACTTTGGGTGAGTGTAGAATCTGTCCGATACACGGTGTGAATTGTAATGGCTGTATTAGTCTTAATTCAGGTAAGGACTGCAGACGGTCAATTTCAAGCAGTAAATCCTAATGTTGCTACCAGGTATTACCGTCAACGACACCTAGCTGTGAACTTGGCTACTAGATACCACCCCAACCAGCAATTTGCAACGAACTTTGGAACTTCTCCTCCAAAGGAAAGCATACTGAGGGATTCTAGCGCTCTTAGAAAATCCGACGACTTCGGCCGGCTTTGAAACCGCGACATTGGGCATAGAAGTTCAGCATGCTACCAGTTACGTCACCGAAGCCGCTTCCCACTTTGTCAGGCGGCTTCGGTGGCGTAGTCGGTAGCATGCTGTGCTTCTGGGCCCAAGATAACGGGTTCAAACCCGGCCGAAGCAGTCGGATTTTTTAAGAGCGTTAAAAATCCCTCAGTATTCTTTCCTTCGTAGGGGAAGTAAAGCCGGCGGTCCCATGTCATAAATTTATGGCATGTAAAAGATCCTTCCACTAATTGCACCTGTGTGAAGCTAAATTGGATAGGTTAAGAATGTATACAACGCTCTTAGGTTTCTATGTTCGTTGCCAAGAGCCGACTGCGGCGGCGTCTAGTAGCTCAGTTCTGAACTTGGCCTCGTAGTCGTTGACAATGGCGCTTGGCGGCAAAAGTAGGAACTATCTGAAAAATTGTTAGTTGCAGTACTTAAATTAACAAACAGATAACACACACTAATACAGTCATCACAATTAACACCGGTTATCAGACAGATTCTACACACACCCAAAGTACACGGGGCTACATGACCGCGTTGTCGCAGCCCCTAAACTTAAGAACCAACCAACCACTTAGTCAGATGGAAATACTGAATCTGATCTCGTGCAAGTGCGTTGTCATGGCAACGGCTCATCCCTCATCAATTTAGTAGTGTTGCCATGGCAATCTCTGATAGCTCTTGGCATTTTCTTATAATTCCGAAATCATTTTTCTCATCCCATGGCGTAATGGTGGGTCATATGAAAAATTCTTTCAGACAAAAGTTTTAGGTAATTATTACGGGAATATTGTCAATTTTGTACGGTTTTGATATTGACCTATTAAGAGAGATACGATTAATGTTTCCCGAAAAACCATTTTTTTCCACCCCTTTGGTCAATGGTTGGTGCTATCAAAAAACTTATTAGACATAAATTGTTGGCACTTATCCGACACATATTACGAACTTTGAACGGATTAGATATTTCACGTATTAAGAGAGTTATAGCGAAATTTCAATTTTTCGAAGAAAGCCCCCCATTTTCACCCCCTTCGACCGATTTAGCCCAGTAACGAACTCGACCGAGATTTTATAGGTATACATATTCGGTAAAAAGTGATTGGTGAAAAATTACGGCAGTTATCGTGTCCACAAGAAACTGATAATATATATATATACTTTTGAACTGACGGTGGTTTTGGGGTCTGGGGGATGTGAAACGCGAAGATATGTCGAAATTTTCCGGAAGTCGAAACATGGTACCCATTGCAATAGTTAGTTTTATAATAAAATCTACCTCTGGAATTGGTTCCTAAGTTTAGGGGCTGCGACAACGCGGTCATCTAACCTCGTGTACTTTGGGTGAGTGTAGAATCTGTCCGATACACGGTGTGAATTGTAATGGCTGTATTAGTCTTAATTCAGGTAAGGATTGCAGACGGTCAATTTCAAGCAGTAGATCCTAATGTTGCTACCAGGTATTACCGTCAATGACACCTTGCTGTGAACTTGGCTACTAGATGCTACCCCAACCAGCAACTCGCAACGAACGTTGGAAATTCCCCTCCAAAGGAAAGCATACTGAGGGATTCTAGCGCTCTTAGAAAATCCGACGACTTCGGCCGGCTTTGAAACCGCGACATTGGGCATAGAAGTTCAGCATGCTACCAGTTACGTCACCGAAGCCGCTTCCCACTTTGTCAGGCGGCTTCGGTGGCGTAGTCGGTAGCATGCTGTGCTTCTGTGCCCAAGATAACGGGTTCAAACCCGGCCGAAGCAGTCGGATTTTAAGAGCGTTAAAATCCCTCAGTATTCCTTCCTTCGGAGGGGAAGTAAAGCCGGCGGTCCCATGTCATAAATTTATGGCATGTAAAAGATCCTTCCACTAATTGCACCTGTGTGGATAGGTTAAGAATGTATACAACGCTCTTAGGTTTCTATGTTCGCTGCAAAGAGCCGACTGCGGCGGCGTCTAGTAGCTCAGTTCTGAACTTGGCCTCGTAGTCGTTGACAGTGGCGCTTGGCGGCAAAAGTAGGATCTATCTGAAAAATTGTTTGTTGCAGTACTTAAATTAACAAACAGATAACACACACTAATACAGTCATCACAATTAACATCGGTTATCAGACAGATTCTACACACACCCAAAGTACACGGGGTACATGACCGCGTTGTCGCAACCCCTAAACTTAAGAACCAACCAACCACTTAGTCAGATGGAAATACTGAATCTGATCTCGTGCAAGTGCGTTGTCATGGCAACGGCTCATCCCTCATCAATTTAGTAGTGTTGCCATGGCAACCTCTGATAGCTCTTGGCATTTTCTTATAATTCCGAAATCATTTTTCTCATCCCATGGCGTAATGGTGGGTCATATGAAAAATTCTTTCAGACAAAAGTTTTAGGTAATTATTACGGGAATATTGTCCATTTTGTACGGTTTTGATATTGACCTATTAAGAGAGATATGATTAATGTTTCCCGAAAAACCATTTTTTTCCACCCCTTTGGTCAATGGTTGGTGCTATCAAAAAACTTATTAGACATAAATTGTTGGCGCTTATCCGACACATATTACGAACTTTGAACGGATTAGATATTTCACGTATTAAGAGAGTTATAGCGAAATTTCAATTTTTCGAAGAAAGCCCCCCATTTTCACCCCCTTCGACCGATTTAGCCCAGTAACGAACTCGACCGAGATTTTATAGGTATACATATTCGGTAAAAAGTGATTGGTGAAAAATTACGGCAGTTATCGTGTCCACAAGAAACTGATAATATACATATATACTTTTGAACTGACGGTGGTTTTGGGGTCTGGGGGATGTGAAACGCGAAGATATGTCGAAATTTTCCGGAAGTCGAAACATGGTACCCATTGCAATAGTTAGTTTTATAATAAAATCTACCTCTGGAATGGGTTCCTAAGTTTAGGGGCTGCGACAACGCGGTCATCTAACCCCGTGTACTTTGGGTGAGTGTAGAATCTGTCCGATACACGGTGTGAATTGTAATGGCTGTATTAGTCTTAATTCAGGTAAGGACTGCAGACGGTCAATTTCAAGCAGTAAATCCTAATGTTGCTACCAGGTATTACCGTCAACGACACTTAGCTGTGAACTTGGCTACTAGATACCACCCCAACCAGCAATTCGCAACGAACTTTGGAACTTCTCCTCCAAAGGAAAGCATACTGAGGGATTCTAGCGCTCTTAGAAAATCCGACGACTACGGCCGGCTTTGAAACCGCGACATTGGGCATAGAAGTTCAGCATGCTACCAGTTACGTCACCGAAGCCGCTTCCCACTTTGTCAGGCGGCTTCGGTGGCGTAGTCGGTAGCATGCTGTGCTTCTGGGCCCAAGATAACGGGTTCAAACCCGGCCGAAGCAGTCGGATTTTTTAAGAGCGTTAAAAATCCCTCAGTATTCTTTCCTTCGGAGGGGAAGTAA
This sequence comes from Meconema thalassinum, assembly GCA_946902985.2. Taxonomy (NCBI): domain Eukaryota; kingdom Metazoa; phylum Arthropoda; class Insecta; order Orthoptera; family Tettigoniidae; genus Meconema; species Meconema thalassinum. The sequence continues at coordinate 438,835,618 of OX336394.1, read as the reverse complement.
AGCCGGCGGTCCCATGTCATAAATTTATGGCATGTAAAAGATCCTTCCACTAATTGCACCTGTGTGAAGCTAAATTGGATAGGTTAAGAATGTATACAATGCTCTTAGGTTTCTATGTTCGTTGCCAAGAGCCGACTGCGGCGGCGTCTAGTAGCTCAGTTCTGAACTTGGCCTCGTAGTCGTTGACAGTGGCGCTTGGCGGCAAAAGTAGGAACTATCTGAAAAATTGTTAGTTGCAGTACTTAAATTAACAAACAGATAACACACACTAATACAGTCATCACAATTAACACCGGTTATCAGACAGATTCTACACACACCCAAAGTACACGGGGCTACATGACCGCGTTGTCGCAGCCCCTAAACTTAAGAACCAACCAACCACTTAGTCAGATGGAAATACTGAATCTGATCTCGTGCAAGTGCGTTGTCATGGCAACGGCTCATCCGTCATCAATTTAGTAGTGTTGCCATGGCAACCTCTGATAGCTCTTGGCATTTTCTTATAATTCCGAAATCATTTTTCTCATCCCATGGCGTAATGGTGGGTCATATGAAAAATTCTTTCAGACTAAAGTTTTAGGTAATTATTACGGGAATATTGTCCATTTTGTACGGTTTTGATATTGTGCCTATTAAGAGAGATATGATTAATGTTTCCCGAAAAACCCACTTTTTTCCACCCCTTTGGTCAATGGTTGGTGCTATCAAAAAACTTATTTGACATAAATTGTTGGCACTTATCCGACACATATTACGAACTTTGAACGGATTCGATATTTCACGTATTAAGAGAGTTATAGCGAAATTTCAATTTTTCGAAGAAAGCCCCCCATTTTCACCCCCTTCAAACGATTTAGCCCAGTAACGAACTCGACCGAGATTTTATAGGTATACATATTCGGTAAAAAGTGATTGGTGAAAAATTACGGCAGTTATCGTGTCCACAAGAAACTGATAATATATATATATATTTTGAACTGACGGTGGTTTTGGGGTCTGGGGGATGTGAAACGCGAAGATATGTCGAAATTTTCCGGAAGTCGAAACATGGTACCCATTGCAATAGTTAGCTTTATAATAAAATCTACCTCAGGTTGGTTCCTAAGTTTAGGGGCTGCGACAACGCGGTCATCTAACCCCGTGTACTTTGGGCGAGTGTAGAATCTGTCCGATACACGGTGTGAATTGTAACGGCTGTATTAGTCTTAATTCAGGTAAGGACTGCAGACGGTCAATTTCAAGCAGTAGATCCTAATGTTGCTACCAGGTATTACCGTCAACGACACCTAGCTGTGAACTTGGCTACTAGATGCCACCCCAACCAGCAACTCGCAACGAACATTGGAACTTCCCCTCCAAAGGAAAGCATACTGAGGGATTTTAGCTCTCTTAGAAAATCCGACGACTTCGGCCGGCTTTGAAACCGCGACCTTGGGCATAGACATTCTGCATGCTACCAGTTACGTCACGGAAGCCGCTTCCCACTTAGATGAAAATACTGAATCTGATCTCGTGCAAGTGCGTTGTCATGGCAACGTCTGATGGCTCACCCCTCATCAATGTAGTAGTGTTGCCATGGCAACCTCTGATAGCTCGTGGCATTTTCTTATAATTCCGAAATCATTTTTCTCATCCCATGGCATAATTGTGGGTCATATCAAAAATTCTTTCAGACAAAAATTTTTAGGTAATTATTAGGGGAATATTGTCCATTTCGTACGGTTTTGATATTGTGCCTATTAAGAGAGATATGATTAATGTTTCCCGAAAATCCCACTTTTCCCACCCCTTTGGTCAATGGTTGGTGCTATCAAAAAACTTATTTGACATAAATTGTTGGCACTTATCCGACACATATTACGAACTTTGAACGGATTAGATATTTCACGTACTAAGAGAGTTATAGCGAAATTTCAATTTTTCGAAGAAAGCCCCCCATTTTCACCCCCTTCGACCGATTTAGCCCAGTAACGAACTCGACCGAGATTTTATAGGTATACATATTCGGTAAAAAGTGATTGGTGAAAAATTACGGCAGTTATCGTGTCCACAAGAAACTGATTATATATACTTTTGAACTGACGGTGGTTTTGGGGTCTGGGGGATGTGAAACGCGAAGATATGTCGAAATTTTCCGGAAGTCGAAACATGGTACCCATTGCAATAGTTAGCTTTATAATGAAATCTACCTCTGGTTGGTTCCTAAGTTTAGGGGCTGCGACAACGCGGTCATCTAACCACGTGTACTTTGGGTGAGTGTAGAATCTGTCCGATACACGGTGTGAATTGTAATGGCTGTATTAGTCTTAATTCAGGTAAGGACTGCAGACGGTCAATTTCAAGCAGTAAATCCTAATGTTGCTACCAGGTATTACCGTCAACGACACCTAGCTGTGAACTTGGCTACTAGATACCACCCCAACCAGCAACTCGCAACGAACTTTGGAACTTCTCCTCCAAAGGAAAGCATACTGAGGGATTCTAGCGCTCTTAGAAAATCCGACGACTTCGGCCTGCTTTGAAACCGCGACATTGGGCATAGAAGTTCAGCATGCTACCAGTTACGTCACCGAAGCCGCTTCCCACTTTGTCAGGCGGCTTCGGTGGCGTAGTCGGTAGCATGCTGTGCTTCTGTGCCCAAGATAACGGGTTGAAACCCGGCCGAAGCAGTCGGATTTTTTAAGAGCGTTAAAAATCCCTCAGTATTCTTTCCTTCGGAGGGGCAGTAAAGCCGGCGGTCACATGTCATAAATTTATGGCATGTAAAAGATCCTTCCACTAATTGCACCTGTGTGAAGCTAAATTGGATAGGTTAAGAATGTATACAACGCTCTTAGGTTTCTATGTTCGTTGCCAAGAGCCGACTGCGGCGGCGTCTAGTAGCTCAGTTCTGATCTTGGCCTCGTAGTCGTTGACAGTGGCGCTAGGCGGCAAAAGTAGGAACTATCTGAAAAATTGTTAGTTGCAGTACTTAAATTAACAAACAGATAACACACACTAATACAGTCATCACAATTAACACCGGTTATCAGACAGATTCTACACACACCCAAAGTACACGGGGCTACATGACCGCGTTGTCGCAGCCCCTAAACTTAAGAACCAACCAACCACTTAGTCAGATGGAAATACTGAATCTGATCTCGTGCAAGTGCGTTGTCATGGCAGCGGCTCATCCGTCATCAATTTAGTAGTGTTGCCATGGCAATCTCTGATAGCTCTTGGCATTTTCTTATAATTCCGAAATCATTTTTCTCATCCCATGGCGTAATGGTGGGTCATATGAAAAATTCTTTCAGACAAACGTTTTAGGTAATTATTACGGGAATATTGTCCATTTTGTACGGTTTTGATATTGTGCCTATTAAGAGAGATATGATTAATGTTTCCCGAAAAACCCACTTTTTCCCACCCCTTTGGTCAATGGTTGGTGCTATCAAAAAACTTATTTGACATAAATTGTTGGCACTTATCCGACACATATTACTAACTTTGAACGGATTAGATATTTCACGTATTAAGAGAGTTATAGCGAAATTTCAATTTTTCGAAGAAAGCCCCCCCATTTTCACCCCCTTCGACCGATTTAGCCCAGTAACGAACTCGACCGAGATTTTATAGGTATACATATTCGGTAAAAAGTGATTGGTGAAAAATTACGGCAGTTATCGTGTCCACAAGAAACTGATAATATATATATATACTTTTGAACTTACGGTGGTTTTGGGGTCTGGGGGATGTGAAACGCGAAGATATGTCGAAATTTTCCGGAAGTCGAAACATGGTACCCATTGCAATAGGTAGTTTTATAATGAAATCTACCTCTGGAATTGGTTCCTAAGTTTAGGGGCTACGACAACGCGGTCATCTAACCCCGTGTACTTTGGGTGAGTGTAGAATCTGTCCGATACACGGTGTGAATTGTAATGGCTGTATTAGTCTTAATTCAGGTAAGGACTGCAGACGGTCAATTTCAAGCAGTAGATCCTAATGTTGCTACCAGGTATTACCGTCAATGACACCTAGCTGTGAACTTGGCTACTAGATGCTACCCCAACCAGCAACTCGCAACGAACGTTGGAAATTCCCCTCCAAAGTAAAGCATACTGAGGGATTCTAGCGCTCTTAGAAAATCCGACGACTTCGGCCGGCTTTGAAACCGCGACATTGGGCATAGAAGTTCAGCATGCTACCAGTTACGTCACCGAAGCCGCTTCCCACTTTGTCAGGCGGCTTCGGTGGCGTAGTCGGTAGCATGCTGTGCTTCTGTGCCCAAGATAACGGGTTCAAACCCGGCCGAAGCAGTCGGATTTTTAAGAGCGTTAAAAATCCCTCAGTATTCCTTCCTTCGGAGGGGAAGTAAAGCCGGCGGTCCCATGTCATAAATTTATGGCATGTAAAAGATCCTTCCACTAATTGCACCTGTGTGGATAGGTTAAGAATGTATACAACGCTCTTAGGTTTCTATGTTCGTTGCAAAGAGCCGACTGCGGCGGCGTCTAGTAGCTCAGTTCTGAACTTGGCCTCGTAGTCGTTGACAGTGGCGCTTGGCGGCAAAAGTAGGAACTATCTGAAAAATTGTTTGTTGCAGTACTAAAATTAACAAACAGATAACACACACTAATACAGCCATCACAATTAACACCGGTTATCAGACAGATTCTACACACACCCAAAGTACACGGGGCTACATGACCGCGTTGTCGCAACCCCTAAACTTAAGAACCAACCAACCACTTAGTCAGATGGAAATACTGAATCTGATCTCGTGCAAGTGCGTTGTCATGGCAACGGCTCATCCCTCATCAATTTAGTAGTGTTGCCATGGCAACCTCTGATAGCTCTTGGCATTTTCTTATAATTCCGAAATCATTTTTCTCATCCCATGGCGTAATGGTGGGTCATATGAAAAATTCTTTCAGACAAAAGTTTTAGGTAATTATTACGGGAATATTGTCCATTTTGTACGGTTTTGATATTGACCTATTAAGAGAGATATGATTAATGTTTCCCGAAAAACCATTTTTTTCCACCCCTTTGGTCAATGGTTGGTGCTATCAAAAAACTTATTTGACATAAATTGTTGGCACTTATCCGACACATATTATGAACTTTGAACGGATTCGATATTTCACGTATTAAGAGAGTTATAGCGAAATTTCAATTTTTCGAAGAAAGCCCCCCCCCCCATTTTCACCCCCTTCGACCGATTTTGACCATTAACGAACTCGACCGAGATTTTATAGGTATACATATTCGGTAAAAAGTGATTGGTGAAAAATTACGGCAGTTATCGTGTCCACAAGAAACTGATAATATATATATATACTTTTGAACTGACGGTGGTTTTGGGGTCTGGGGGATGTGAAACGCGAAGATATGTCGAAATTTTCCGGAAGTCGAAACATGGGACCCATTGCAATAGTTAGCTTTCTAATGAAATCTACCTAAAAAGTCTTGTGATGTCTTCAGGAAAAAAGCCATTAATGAGAGACATAACACCATCAATAGGTACTCTCGTAAACAGAGACACCACTTCGAGACTCACTAGGATATCACCCGGCTGAAGTGTTATAGCTTTCAAATTTTCCACGAAGTGTGTGGAATCCTTAGTGTACGAAGGCGTGTTACCCAGAAGCGGCTGAAGTAGTCTACCTAAGTATTTGGAAAGGGCATATGTAGGAGAACCAATCGTACTAACAATAGGTCTAAGAGGAACATCCTCCTTATGTATTTTAGGAAGACCATAGAGTCTCAGAGGAATCGCATCCCCTGGAAGGAGAGTCTTCGCTGCATCCGCTGGAATAGATGATTGCTTGATCAATTTGACGGTGACATTTGAGTAGCGAGTAGTAGGATCACGACTATTAATCCTATATACAGGACCTGATAACAAAGACGAGATCTTGGAATCATAATCAACCTTTTCCTACACCACTGTCGCGTTACCCTTGTCAGCGGGGAGAACGATAATATCAGAATTGTCCCTTGGATCTTTATGTTCCCGGCTTTCGCCTTGTTTTAAGTTGGTGTTAGGTGGCTTAGCGGTCTTGAGAACTCGGGAACATTCTTGCCTGGCTTCCTCGGCCTCTTCAGGTGTGAGGTGATGTACCGAGGATTCTACGGATGTAATAAGTTCTTCAATAGGAATTCTTCTAGGCGCTACAGCAAAATTGAGACCTATAGCGAGAACTGCCTGTTGGGTATCATTTAGGGGCTTGCTTGACAAATTTACGACAACCTTGTTAGCATCAAGTCTAATGGCTTGAGATTTCCGCAACTGACATAACCTATCATATTTGGAAATATGTCTGTCCCTCACCTGATCTAGAACGCTGTTAGCTTGCACTGAAGAAATACGATCAAAGATCTTCCATAATTCCTCACTTACGAAGTTCGAGAGACGTAGATGTAGCTGTTAGCTTGCACAAAAAATACGATCAAAGATCTTCCATAATTCCTCACTTACGAAGTTCGAGAGGCGTAGATGTCGTCAGCTCCTCTCAAACCGAAGATCTGGTGGCGTTATGTGGATGACACGTTCGTTGTTTGGACGGAAGGTGAGGAAAATCTTAGCCATTTCCTGGACCACCTTAATCTCCAGCACCCTTCTATTTGTTTCACCATGGAAAAGGAATCTGTCGGCAAAATACCTTTTTAGATGTTCTCGTCACCAAGAAAGAGGACGGATCTTTAGGATACAGCGTTTTTCGTAAGCCAACACACACCAATAGATATCTCCACGCAAGTTCTCACCATCACCCTGCCCAGAAACATGGTATCCTTACAACTCTAACTACCAGGGCTAGGAGGATTTGTGAAGTGTCTTCTTTACAAGAAGAAATTAACACCCTGCGAACCACCTTTGAGAGCAACGGTTATAGCAAGGCTTTGATTTCTACGGTTCTGAAACCAACAAATAATAATAGGACGTCAGTTGAGAAAAGAGATTTAAGAGGAACTGCTTACCTTCCGTACATACATAACACGACGGATCGTATTGCTAAAATCCTACGTCGGTACAACATACGGACTGTATTTGAAACTTCTGTTAAGATTAGGCAACTCTTGAGACCAACTAAGGACAGTTTGCCTAAATTGCAACGACTGGGTATCTACAGAGTTCCCTGTACTTGTGGCAAGGTTTACATCGGGCAGACTTCGAGAACAATATGCACTCGCATTAAGGAACATAATAGATGTATCAGGCTCATTCAACCTGATAAATCAGCTGTTGCCGATCATGCTTTAACACCTGGCCATGATGTCATGTTCCAAGGAGTGGATGTTCTTGCCCGTATAAAGCAATATTGGACCAGAATCATCAGGGAGGCGGTCGAAATAATTTCAACCGCGACACAGGCTACAATCTCAGTGAATCCTGGCTACCTATTATCAGAACCCTGAGAAAGTAATTCACTGCTGCTTTCCGTTGTCCCTAACACGGGGCTGTAATGGCGTCCATCTTCGGGCACCTTCTATATGTTCTTCGTTGCTTTCTCTTAGCAACATTGTCGTATTGCAGATTATTCCTGACGAAGAAAGACATGGTTTCTTTCGAAACGCGTCGAATTTTAACATAATAAAACACGGCATAAGCCCAAAATTCAACATTATGAATAGGTCTTACTTCATTCTTTGCTGTGCTGGCGATGCGTGTCCTTCAGTAAACGCTATACCCATAGCGTCTCCCATGGTCATCTGCAATCCATTTCAACTTCGTTGGTCCCACGTCACACCTATCCTTACTTCGTTTAATGGCGCATGTCGATTATTATGAACGCTCGTTTAAAACAAACACTCCCGTATTCTTCAACACAAGGTTACATTTCGAACTGTAGCAATAGTTCCAAATGAATGTGTTACTCTTGCAATTTCATTTCTTGGAACAAGTTCCACGTTTGAAAATACTGTTCTGATCGTCCGTTCGCATAGGAACACCTATTAGCAATTGAGACTGAACCCCAAGTTCACAGTCTGTCCTGTCTAAAGTTTGAAGTGCCTTGTACAGTTTCGCAAATAGAAACAACAAATTATTGTAGGCGACGTCAGTGAATGGTTTATCAAATTACCATCACTTGTAGAGTACTTGTAAGAATATCTGACTATAGAGTCCTCTAATATTCCAAGTCCGTCGTTGAAAATTTCTGTCACTTTGAACATAGCCCCAGCCCACATGGCTTACTTGGTGTCAAAGTTCCTTCAGCGTGTAGTATGACGTAGTATTCACTGTTATGAAGCGTAGTGGTGAGTTCCTCCAAAGTCGTGGCTTGCTAGGAATGACTTGACTGTCTTTATATAGGTCAGCCAGCAATCTTTCTCGAAAGTTCCATTTCCAGATCTCGGCTCCTGGTGTTCGGATTCTTCTGCTCAATAGCTTAAAATTCTTCTCTTTTCTGTGCCAGAAAACTGTACTACTCTTTAAGTCGCTAATCCGTCTCCTTGAGTAAAACTTATAAAAATTTCAACTCATGACGTAGGCAAGCTTTCACGTCACGCCTCCGCGTCACTCCCTCCTTTCTCTATATGCTTCCCTCAACACTCTGTCCTCCGAGCGCGTTATTCAAACATCATTCGTCTTGTTGTCTCTCTGGACTAGCGTTCGTTCGTTACCATCAGATCGTCATTATGTCACGGACGTTTGCACGATCCAGGGACATCCACCCCTTACGCCATAAAAGAAATTATGTGAGACATCACATATTTTTTTTTTCGTCTGGCTCTAAAATTGCCTTTCTCTCCCTCGGCGTTTCCTCTTCTTTTTCCTTTTACAGCTGATGTCCTGTTCTCCGATGGTAGATCTTCAAGTTTGCTGCATTGAACCTTCCCACGATGTTACCCTACGGTTATTCAATTAGTTGGTAACTTCCGTTGGCAAAACTCTCTACAATACGAAATGGACCGAAGTATAGGCTGGCAAATTTTGAATACACTCTATTCAAAACATCTGATGGGACGGGTTTTCTTTCAAGGACCTGAGTTCCGATATTCAGAGGCTGTCTGAATCTCTTCCTTCGGACTCTCCTTTCCCTCTTAGCTGCTTGTTCTCGAATCCTTTCTAGTGCTCGATTCTCTCTAAGTTGTATGCTAGGTTCAATTTCTGGTGTCATGGGAATACTCGAGTCCCATGGTCTGATAGGTTTGTCTCCATTGTGTAACAATATTAGTATTTGATTTGTGCTCTCATGCACCGTAGAATTCATGGAATGCGCTGCAATTGGTAGTACATCCATATACTTCCAATGTTCATCAGAACAAAACAAACGACAGAATTTTGCAATTTCTGACATTATTCTCTCGGCTGGGTTACTTTCCGGATGGCGTATTGAACACAATATCTGTTTAATGTCCAACACCTCCATGGCATTTCTAAACTCACGCGATGTGAATTGTGACCCATGATCGGATAGTAGGTATTCCGGTTTCCCTGCCTCAGGGATGACACTGTCTCGTATCCTCTTCAAAACATAGCGGGAATTTGCTTTTTGCACGGGATGTAACATGGTATATTTACTGAAAACATCCATGGTTATATATTTATATCTCCTTTTTGATTTTGGCAAAGGCCCATAAATGCCTGTGGCGAATAATTCCCGTGGTTTCTGTGAAATAATGGGACGAGGTGCTTCTCTCAATAGCTTGGTGTTGTGCTTACTCCGTTGACACAAGTCACACGTCTTGATCGTCTGTCTGACAGTATTCCTTATCTTGTTCCACGAAAATTTCTTTTGTATTAGGCTTACCACTTTATCTAATCCAGCGTGCCCCGATATTCTATGTGCTAACCATATAATTCTCTTCTGCAATACTGGTGGTACCGCCACCCTTAACTTAGTATGATTCGCATCTATGAATTTGTATATAATATCATTCTTCACCACGTAATTCCTTGCAATTTTCTCAGTTTCAGGGTAATCTGCATCATTGTTGTCCATGTTTCCTTTCGGAAATCTATAGATTTTTCTTAAAGGTGCGTTCCTTTTCTGAGTCGCAGATATTCTCTCTAATCATTCCAGGGTTTCTTCGTCTTCCTGTACCAGATTGATATGCATTACCTTGAACGTTGGCTCAACCGCACGACTTAACAAGTCGGCTCCTACGTTGGATTTCCCTGGTTTATGTTCGATTGTAATATTAAACTGTTGTACAAATAAAGCCCATCGTGTTATTCTCTCACTAGCAAAATTTGTCTTGAGAATAAATTCAAGAGCATGATGGTCAGTTCGGATGATGACAGAATGACCAATCAGCATCTTTTTCGAACTTTCTAAGGCATGAACTATAGCAAGAGCTTCTAGTTCAGTCGTATAGAAATTCCTCTCTGAAGGTCTAAACTTTCTGCTGATAAATGACAAATAATGCCTAGTGCCATCCACATCCTCTTGCAATAGGATTGCTCCTATCCCTACATTTGAAGCATCCGATTCTATTATGAATTTTCTCTTAAAATCAGGATATTCCAGTTTCACACTGTTCAACAATAATTCTTTAGCTTGTTTGAAGGATTCTTCGTGTTCTTCACACCACTTCCATCTGTTTCGTTTTCTCAAAAGACTTTGCAATGGCTCTAAAATGTTGGTGTAGTTACGACAATATCCAGCGAAGAATTGGCAGGTCCCCAAAAAACTACGGACATGCTTTATCCTCGTGGGCCTTGGAAAATTAGCTATCGCTTGAATTTTATCCTCATTTGGACGATAGCCTTGTCCGTCCAGGATATGCCCTAAGAATTTAATTTCCTTCTTGAAAAATTGGCATTTCTTTAAATTTACCTTGAAATTTTACTTCCTCAAGTCGTTGAACAAATTTCTCAGGTGTAACAAATGTTGTTCTTCGTCCTCAGACGCAACCAGTATGTCATCGATGTAATAAATTACAGAATTCTTAGCTTCCGAACTAAGGTTTTTGTCTAACGCTCTAATTAATTCGGATCCTGATAATTTCATTCCGAACGGTAGCCTTTTGAAAACATAGGTCTGTTGTTCAAACATGAATCCCGTGAACGTTTTTGATTCCTCACTCAATTTCACATGATGGTATGACGAAGTGAGATCAATAGTGGAGAACCACTTCTTTCCTTTGAATTTTCTTAATAATTCTTTTATGACAGGGGGTCGGTCGTATTCTGGTAGAATCTTGGAATTCAAAGATCTTGCGTCTAAACAAATACGCAGACTTCCATCCGGTTTTGGCACAACCGCTAATGGATTTACATAAGCTGTAGTGTATTTCTCTATTATGTCATCTCTTTCCAAATCCGAAATAATGTTCTTCACCTGTTCACGATATTTCTCTGCAATTGGATACAGTCTACAATGATATGGTGCTTCATCGCTGACTTGGATGTGATACTCAAAATTCTTAATCTCCCCAGGTTTTGTATCGAATATGTCTCCAAATTGCAATAGCATCCTATTCTGATTATGAGTTTCCACTATCTTGACTACTTCTCCTTCTTCTTCTTCTATTATGTTTTGGATAACCTGTGACCATCAGATATTTCCCTCGGTGAATTTCCCTTCGTCACCCTCAAAATCTTCCAAACCTGTCTGATGAAAACATATGGTCTCTGACTTCATATCGATGATAGCCTTATATTTAGTAATAAGGTCATTTCCTATGATCAGGTCATGGATAATGTCCTTCAAAACAACAAAAACATGCTCGAAATAACATTCCCCAATTGTTGTTGTTTGAGTCTTCAGTCATTTGACTGGTTTGATGCAGCGCTCCATGCCTCCCTGTCCTGAGCTAATCGTTTCATCTCTACATAGCTACCTCACCCTACATCCGAAGCAATCTGTTTAACATATTCTATCCATGGTCTACCCCTACAGTTCTTGTCCTCGACCCTTCCCTCCATAACTAAGCTTGCTATTCCTGGGTGTCTTAGTATGTGTCCCACCAACCTATCTCTTCAATTCATTAGCAGTCGCCAGAAACATCTCTCCTCTCCCACTCGTATTAATACCTCTTTGTTTGTAACCCCATCTACCCTTCTGATCTTCATCATTCTCCTGTAACACCACATTTACAATGCTTCAATTCTCCTCTTTTCTGCTGCACCAATAGTCCAAGTTTCACTTCCATAGAGCGCCACGCTCCAGACAAAGGCTTTAAAAAATGACTTCCTAATACCTAAATCTATATTCGATGTCAGCAGATTCCTTTTTTGTAGAAATTCTTTCTTTGCCTGAGCCAACCTACTTTTTATATCCTCTTTGCTTCGTCCATCACTGGTTATTCTGCTTCCTAAGTAACAGAAGTCTCCTACTTCCTTCAGCTTTTCACCTGCCAATTTGATCTCCATAGAGGTTTCTGATTTATTTCGGCTGCATTCCAGTATTTTTGTTTTACATTTATTAATTTTCATCATGAATTCTTTCCGTAAGACGGAGTCCATACCCTTCAAAAACTCATTCAAATCCTCAGGCTTGTCAGTCAAGATGACGATGTCATCAGCAAATCGCAGAGCTGAAATTATTTCTCCTTGAATCTTCACTCCCACTTTAAATTTTTCTCTAATTTCCTTCAATGCTTGTTCAATGTAAAGATTGAAAAGTATGGGTGATAAGTTGCAGCCTCGCCTTACACCTTTCTGAATACCAGCTTCTCTCTCATGTCCTTCCACTCGAATGACTGCTGTCTGGTTTCTGTATAGATTGTATATCACCCTCCTATCCCTGTACTTTATTCCAATCGATTTCAAAATGTCAAACAATTTATTCCAATCAACGTTATCAAAAGCCTTTTCTAAGTCTACAAAAGCCATGAACGTTCTCTTATCTTTCCTTATTCTGCCTTCCAAAATCAGCATAAGACTTAATACAGCTTCCCTTGTTCCTACATTTCTCCTGAAACCAAACTGGTCTTCACCCAACTCCGTTTCTATCTGGCTTTCAATCCTCTTGCAAATTATTCTAGACAGGATCTTTGAAGCATGAGTAATCAAGCTGATTGTACGGTAATCTTCACATCTGCCCGCTCCCACTTTCTTTGATATAGGGATGATTACATTATTCCTGAAATCAGGGGGTACCTCACCTGTCTCATAAATCCTACACACCAAGTGAAAGAACCTGATCAGACCTTCATCTCCTATGCAGCGTAGCAACTCAATCGGTATATCATCTATGCCTGGTGCTTTGTTCCTGCTTAAGTCTTCCAAAGATTTATCAAATTCTGATCTCAATATTTAATCTCCTTTCGCATCCACATCAATTTCCTCCTCCTTTTCCATTACATGATTCTCAATCTCCTTTCCCTTATACAAACTCTCTATGTAAGCTTTCCATCTCTCAACCTTTTCTTCCCTATCTGTTAGAGGCTTTCCATTTGTGTCCTTAATATTACAGTCTTCTTTTCCCCAAAAGTATTCTTAATCCTTCGATAAGCTGTGTACTTTTCCTAATTTCAGACAATTTTCTATACCTGCACATTTCTCTTTCAACTATTCTTCTTTCGCTTCCTTGCACTTCTTGTTAACCTCATTTCTCAGACGTTTGTATTCTGCTTTCCCCTTTTCATTTCTTACATTCTTGTGTTTCCGCCTTTCATCCATCAATTCTAGTATATCCTGAGTGATCCACGGTTTTCTACCTATTCTTTCTTTCCTACCAATGTGTTCTTCTGCGGATTTTGTTATTTCATTCTTCAAAAGTGCCCATTCGTCTGCAATTGAAGTTTGTTTAGGGTTTTTCATTAGTCCTTCCTTTATACTCTTCTTGAATTTTTCGTTTACATCCTTTTCTTTCAGTCTGTCTATTGCCCACCTTTTTGGCTTTTGAATTTTCTTCAGTTTCTTCAACTTTAATCTGCATTTCATTACAACCAGTTTGTGGTCATAGTTTATGTCAGCACCAGGATATGTTTTACAATCCAAAATCTGGTTTCGAAACCTCTGCTTGACCATAATGAATTCGATTTGGTAACGCCCTCTATCTCCTGGTCTCATCATTCTATTGTGGTTATTGAATAAGGTGTTAGCTATGACCATCTCATGCTCGGTGCAGAATTCTACCAGCCTGCTTCCTCGATCATTCCTTTCACCTAATCCGAAATCTCCTACTATCTTCCCTTCTCTCCCTTTTCCTACCACAGCATTCCAATCTCCCATAACTATAACATTTTCATCACCCTTGATATACCTCAGAATTTCGTCTATTTCTTCGTAGACCTTTTCAACATCCTCATCATCAGCTTGACTGGTAGGCATATAGACTTGTACCACTGTGGTGCAGGTAGGTTTAGTATTGATTTTTGCTACAATAATCCGTTCACTATATTGCTCATAATATTCCACCCGCTGTCCAAGTTTCCTACTCAATATGAGGCCAACCTCTGCTTGGCCATTGTTTGATTTAGTGCTAATGACCCTATAGTCTCCTGATCAAAAGTCCTGTTCTTCCTGCCAGCGCATTTCACTAATCCCAACCAAATCCAACCTCAACCTATCCATTTCCCTTTCTAAGTTTTCTAACTTTCCACTTCCTAGCATACTTCTAACATTCCACGCTCCGATCCGTAGAATGTCAGATTTCCTCTTTGTCACTTCTGTGATGTTAACCCCCTCTCGAGTAGCCCCCACCCGGAGATCCGAACGGGGGACTAGTTTACCTCCGGATTGAAATTTTACAAGGGAGGAGGCCATCATCACATGTAATTATGCATAGAGAGGTGCATATCCTCGGGAATAGCATTCGGCTTTTGTTTCCCGTTGCTTTCAGCCGTGCAGCAGGACGCAGCGTAGCCATTATTTGGCTTATATTATCAATATCTTAACCGTCTATAAGACTAGTAAAAAATTGATTTATTCTGAAAGGCTGCTACTCCCTTTCAGAATAAGTAAAGAGCAATTCTACTAACAAAAATACTAACCTTCTACCGTACTAACAATTAAAAACCAAAATTCTACTAACGAAAAAATACTTAAGTTCCACCAACAACAAATACTACCACTAAAACAGTCTGTCACCAGGCACACTCACATGCACCCTCACACATCACAGTCTACTGAAATAATGAACTATAACTAATAAACAATGCAACTGCTACCAGACACACTCACACACCACAGTCTAATAGAACAATGACATATATCTATTAGACAAACAAACTAACTACCTACTTACAACTAAAACTAACTACATACTTACTGTACTGTTATTTGAATTGACAATATTTACAAAATATCAGGATGATGGTTTTAAAATTGGTCATCAGCATACATTATCGCTTCATCTGACGATCGACGTCAAGCGCTTTTTCTCATTGTTTTCGGTTATATTCCATTATTTCTGTTTCTAATGCATTGATTGTAACAAACAATATTTTATCAGCGTTAAGTTCACACCAGTTAGAATGGCATTCAGATCCCCTGGTAATATGTATTTCATACAGTCTGAATATTGTGCAATTACATATATATTTAACATGCACTAATTGTCGGAAATCTTGGAGTCATAGTTGTGAGAAAATGAGAACCTTTGCAACGTAGCAACTCAGTCTGGGATATGAATTATGTCTAGTGGTTCCTACATACATAGGTCTTCTAGTGGCCGATCATATTCTGATCCCAACCTAGATACAACCTAGTCGATATAACTTGAACTTGATCCTTTATGTTCTTTCTATTTCGTTCTCGTTTCTTCCATTGATCGAAAAGTAAGTGTAATACGGTGGAGATTTTACATTACATATTCCTAAATACCAGTAACTATCTTATGTCCAACGAATGAAATAACTGCCATCTGGTTTCAGTATTGATTGTAGACACATTGGAATATTCTAATGATAATGTACAGTGCAAGTTTCTGCCAAATCAGATTGTATTAGTATGGATTTCCAACACTCATCTCATGCGCACAATTTCCCAACCCATGCGCATGATTACCCTGCAGGGTGGGTAATCGTGCGCAAATGCATACTTGCGAGATTTCGAATAATAGTCCACCAAATTAATTTTTGAATTAAATTTGTTTCTGCACATCGAATATGGAGTTACTAAGGCTCCCTTATTCATAACTGCAGTTGTGTTATCTATTATTTCATCATCACAAAACCGATTCTTGCTAAGTGCACACAATTCCCCCACTCTCCCTTATTAGGGCCCGGATGTTTATGACATATGATATTTTTCCGTTATGGTTTTTCATGACAAATGCAAGATGATGATTTACGCTAATCTCATTCAAATTTTGTCATTAAGGATAATCAACACTCCGAACTGAAAAGGGTTGCAATCCTGGCAGTATAACATTCATGGCATACATAATCTGAGGGAACGACTTTCTTCTCAAATGTCCAACAGATAAAGTATACTGTAAAGCAACACATTGAAAATATTATTGTAATGCCAGTAGATTCGGATAACAAACGTGTGGGTAAAAGTCGTGCGGATGCGGGGCGGATGCGGATAAAAGTCGTGCGGATGCGGGGCGGATGCGGATAACGTTTTGTCGTTCAGCATCAGCATTAACTTGGAGCATACATCATGATTGCATGTGGGCCTTCTTCATTATAGCATAAATAGCATATGCGGGCCATCCATATGTAAATCATCATACTAATATATAACAAGATGTTCAGTACAGAACATATAGCCTACTTTCTCCTAAATGCATGGGTATTGTTATAACTCTTTGTCCTTTTAAAGGAGTATAATTGAATGTTGGTTGTAGTAGCTTGTTGAAATACAACGTGCTATAGGGATATTAAACATGAATATGAGGTGCCCTTTGCTAGTGCTACCTCTCTAAAAAAATTCATTCAATTCGGTTTCACCGTGTTTGAATTGATAGGGGGAATCGATTTGCACACATACTTGGCCACCATCTGCAAACTATTGGGCTGATGATCTAGCAGTTTGGTCAGAATATGCTTCCCCACATAAAGATTTGTTGTTGCAAAATTCGGTAGAGACTAGATTATTAGGTTTGTCGTAATTACATTTTAGCCTTTAACATTTGGGTGGCCGCGATTACGTTTCCGTCAAGATGGCGGTGATATAAAACATGACACTGAGGTGGCCTTTTCTTGTGCTACCTCTGTACCAAATTTCTTTCCATTCGGTTTCACCGTGTTCGAATTAATAGGGGTAATCGATTTTGACACAAAGATGGCCGCCATCCGCAAACTATTAGGCTAATGACCTACTAGATTTGTCAAAGGATGCTCCCTTCATAAAGGTATGTTGTTGCAAAATTTGGTAGAGATCGGATGATTAGGTTAGTCGTAATTTGATTTAAGCTTTGAACATTTGTGTGGCCGCCATTACGTTTCCGTCAAGATGGCGGCGATATAAAACACGACACTGAGGTGTCCTTTGCTAGTGCTACCTTTGTACCAAATTTCATTCCATTCGGTTTCACCGTGTTCGAATGGATAGGGGGGGACAGACATTCAGAGTATCACACACTCACACACACACACACACACACAGACTCATACACATACACACACACAGACAGACACACTTTTTTTCGGCCTGTAGTGATCTCATAAGTCTACTTTCATTTTTTGCAAAAATCGAAAGTAGGCTAAAAATGAGATGGTGTGTGTCTGTCTTTCTGTCTGTTACCTAATAACGCAAGAACCACTGGTCCAATTTAAATGAAATTTTGCATGGATGTAGCTGAAATACCAGGTTTACATATAGGATACTTTTAATTTCGATATTTTGCACTATTAAGAAATGGCGACCATTTTAGTGACGTCACTACACCCTTTGGTTTCAAAATTTCATATTTCCATATCAAATAAAAAGAGAACGGTAGGAAACAGCAAACTCTTTATGGCACATACGAGCTTCAAAATTTAATTTTGTATCCGAAAGGTCCTTATCACTTTTCATGTATCTCCGACGGTTAGCGAGTAAAACCTACTTTTGTGACGTCACTACACCCTTTGGTTTCAAAATTTCATATTTCCATTTCAAATAAAAAGAGAACGCTAAGAAATAGCAAACTTTTAATGGTATACACGAGCTTTAGCATTTAATTTTCTATCCAAAAGGTTCTTATCACTTTTCGTGTATCTCCGACGGTTAGCGAGTAAAACCTAAAATTGTGCAATAAAACACGGTCACATCGAGCGGTGCAGTATATCTCTACATATATAAAAAAGAAAATTTGTCTGTTTTTTTTCTGAATTTCTACGAAAATTTGAGTTATTTACACGTTTCAGACTGTTTTATTATAGATGCGCGCGAAAATAATGTTTTGGTCTGTCTGTCTGTCTGTTTGCTTGATTGTCTGTGGACAACTTTGTTCCCTTATAACTCGAGAACGGCTGGGTGTATCAACGTAAAATTTGGTACAGATATCCATCAGAGGCACGACACTAATCATTGATGTAACTCTTCTCTATACCTCTCATAAAAGGGGGCCTACCCCCTTAAAATACATGCTGAAATAGGAGTAGAAGGACGAGACAAAGCTCATTTTCAGCCCCTCAATGTGAGAGACAAAACTCGGGGGCCCTAAAAGCACATTTTAAGGTCCTACGTCCAACCGTTTATGACATATTCCCAGAAAACTAATTTAATTTAATAAACTATGAACGAATGCAAGCCGATAACCATGGCAACAGATTCTCAGAGATCCATCTATTGCTGTAAGACGCAATACAATTCCATTAATTACATTAGTGTGAAAGTTTGCAAACGGTTAGATGGTTATTATGGAACCAAATTAAGCTGTAAATTTCATCAATACGTAAAATGCGCTTAAGGGGGTATAGGGGCAGTCTAGAATTTTCACGCGATTTACATCTGCGTGTGTGGTATGGCAGGTCTATTATATTCCTATCCCTATGTTATATTATTATTATTATATTATGGCGTACAACGACGAGACAAAGCCCCTCGGTGCCAGAAATAAAACTCGAGGGTCCTCGAAAACTACATTATAAGGCTCTAAAACCAACAGTTTCTGAAACATTCCCAGAAAACTGATTAAATTTAATTTAACAAACTAATGAAGGAATGCACATCGGTAACCATGACAACATTATCTCAAGGGGTGGCATCCAACTTTCCATCTATTTCAGTAAGAAGCAATTTATTACATTTCTGTGAAAGTTTGCAAATATAAGGTTATCACGGAACCAACGTAGACTGTATAATTCATCAATGCAATTAAGGGGGTCTAGGGGTAACCTAGGATTTTTTCATGCAATTTTCACGTGCGACTTATAGTGCAGAAGGTCTATTATATCTCCAAACAGCAACATTATTTTCAAAAATTCCTGAATTGAATCAGCATTTTTGCGACTTTTAGGAATTTGGGCCATTTGAGACTAAAGAACCTGAATTTTCATGCACCACAAGCTTTTATAATTTATGAAAGAGGTCTTCCTGTGTATGGGGATCCAACACAACGTAGAGGGTCAGTTTTTATGTGACGTGTATTGCGTTTCATCTACAAGGATTTCAATTCTATTTCATGTCAGGAAGTACACGTCAGGTGAATTTAGTTTGAGAGCACATTTCAACTAATCTTTTTTTTCTTTTTTGTCGACATACGGGTTCATCGTAAGGATGATTTTCTTTGATACTGTGTGGTAGATATACCCATATTTGGATTTCTGGGTGATATGTTGTAGACAATAGTATTGTCTGTCTGTCTTTCTGTGTATCCTTATGTACGCCTATAACTCATGTTCGGATGCTTGGTGCATCGTAAAATTAGGTATGGTAAACATGAGTCAATACACCAATCATTTATAAAACTCTTCACCATTCATTTCATACAGTAGAAGGGTGGATATAGGGAAAAACGTCTCAAAATACATGCTAAAATAGGCGAAATATAAAAATTATCCTAGAAGGACGACCAAAGCATATGTTGCACTTCTCAATGTGAGACACAAAATTCGCGAGTCTATAAAGGGTCTCCGAAAACCACATTATAAGGCCCTTAAATTAACAGTGTGTGTGATATTCCCAGAAAAATAACTTCGTTTTGATAAACATATGAAGGAATGACAAGCCGCTAACCATTGCAACAGTAGCTCAATTGATAATGTCTGGTGCGTCTCTAAAAGCAACAGTACTTAAACGGGACGTAACACCAATAACATTATTATTATTATTATGATTATTATTATAATGTCTGGTGTTAACACCGAACACCGTACTTCTGCTAGTAAATAATAAAGTGATATCATCACGATCGTATTTTCTGTTCTACATCAAGCCTAGAGTCAGTATGTACAGATGGCTGAATGTACATATTGCACCGAGATCGGAGAGGTCATTCTTTCTGATAATTGTAGCACAACGTGCATTGTAACTGTCAGGATTGAAGCACTACTAAGCAGAAAGAAAACAATATCAAATTTTAAGGGCTCAGAGCAAACGGCTGGATGGTGAGCATTACGGGAACAATGCTGTTTAGCCTTAAAGGTAAAGACAAATGTCACGTTAATAATTCGATAGAAGCTTGCAACGTCGCACGTGTCAAGAATGGTGTCTTGACTATGAGTAAACAGAACATAGAGGCGAAATACTGTACAGCTTAAGTAAGGGAAATTTAGAAAATGGGGTAAAAATAGTAATGATAAAAATAAAATAATATTTAGTAGTTTTTCATGGTAGCAAAGCTGGTGCAGCTGTGAACAAGTACCAGATTTATGACAGGCATAGTCAAAATTAATATGGTTCATTTTCTTGGCTCTATAAGCAGTATCTAACCTCTTAAGTTACAGTATCAATTCATGAAATAGAACAATTTTCAGTGAGATAATTCTTTCTACACATTCGCCGAGAGATGTAATCCCGCGGCGTAGCCGTGCCCGTTAAATCGTACACCACGACTGAGCGGCCAGCTTCAGCAAGTCCAGAGATCGTAGGTTCGAATCCCAGCATCTTGAGTGTAGTTTTCCCCCGTTTTTTCACACACTCCCTCCAGGCAAATGACGGGATAGTACCCATTTCAATTCCCAAAGGCACCTACCCCCCTCCCTGTCTCTGGTACAGCTACTAGTAGCCTAAATACAGATCATCAGACAAATTCAACACACAGCCAACTACACGGGGTTGATGACCAAGATGTCCCAATCCCCTAAAATGAATTAACACAAAACATTCGCAGAGGTATTTTCAGCCTCAAATACAACTGTGTTTTGCATGTTGTCACTTTGTTAGGGATAATGCCTTGTATCTTAATGCCTGATACAGGAATCTCCTCGCAACTTTCCGTGAGCTTCCATAAAGCGTAGAGCTTTTCGCTTACAACACAAAGCATTGCTCCGGTATCAATCAGGGTATGAATTTTCATGCCATAAACTTCACATTCTATGATGGGTAATTTTGATCGTTTTTCTTGTCCTATCCTTTCTTCTTTTAAGTCTATCAAATCCTCGTCTTCGACTTGCCATATAACGATCTTCGCAACGTAACTACTTGTTAACATTTGGGAGTTTTTTTATCATTTACTACCGGCTTTTGTAACCCGGAAATACTTGGTTTGTTATGCTGCTCATCTAGGTACTGTTTGCTCTCTTGATGTCTCCTATCAATATCTTCCCTAGCCTGTTGCTTAAAATTTTCTCTCTCTTGTTGTTCATCTCTTTTGTTATGTTGAACTTGTGGTGGGGTCTTATTATAGGGTTTTGATTGAAAATCGGGTTTATTCCATTTATTCCACCTATTTTGATACTTGTACGATCTTACATACGGTCAATTCTGGTATGGAGTGTCCCTAGTATTGCTCCATTCTTTATTATCAACATTATCTTTCGGTTTATTCCACGGCTGGTTCGTTTGACTGTGACGATCAGTCACAACCGTATTTATGGTATGATTCTCAGTTTTACTCCCTCTCAAATGAATGAACTCTGCATTTGCATGGTCTAACCTCTGTAATACCTCATCAAATTCTTCCATATTTCCTATATTGGCTGCAATTAATGTTCCTTGCACTTCTATCGGAAATTGTCGGATCAATGCGGATATCATCTCGAAATCTGGCATGGGCAGTTCTAAAAATTGTAGTTTAGACAACTGCTGTGAAAAATATGCTGAATATTTCGTTGGCTGGGATGTCGAATATCGTTTGGCATGCAATTCTGCTCTTATTTGTTGCTGCGTTTCTGGTGACCAAAATTTTCTCATAAGTCCTCTAGAAAATTCTTCGAAGTTATGAAAATTTGACTTGAACGCGCGGAACCAAACCAGTGCAGGCCCATCCAAAAATCTGCTTACTACCCGGATCTCTCTCTCTTTCGAAATCTTCGAGTCCCGGATGTAATCTGTGACCTCCCGTAAAAATTCGGCCGGTGGAATACTCCCCGTTCCGGTAAATTTTCCTGGCTTGTCATCCTTATCCTTGTAGATTGCAATGGGAGCAGAATTTGTTATTACTCTTGTCTCTTCAAATTCCTTAGAAATTTCTTTCTTTTTTCATTAGTTGGCATCTCTTCCAATTTTCTCTGGTCTAGTTGAGTTTTTATAATGAAAGCTTCTCTTCCAATCTTCCCACTGTTTTCCTCAACTCTGAATCATCTGTTTTTATTTCAATTCTGCTTGGATTTCTTCAATGGTTTTCTTTACGAACCCCTTAGTAACAGGATCGGTCTCTTTGCTTTTCACGTTTTCGTTAGTCTCTTGAACGTCATTGATTAGCCCCTTAATTATCACTTCGTGTACTTCACAAGGTTAGTTACATGAAATACGTCTTTTTGAATCTTTCCCACATCTTCTGATATCACCTTGACTTGTGTGGAAAAAGAGCTTCCAGCTTCTTGGACCTCCTCTTTAGCTTCATCCAGGATTGATCTTTTGATTTCAGTAAGTGCTGTGTCTTTCACACTCTCGCAAAGTTCTTTTATTACTCGGTCTCCTTTCAATTGTTCTAAAATAGTTTCCCGGAAATCCGTTGCTACCTTCTGTAAAACCTGCCATGCAGTGAAGTTACATTCTTCGGTAATCCTGATTTCTAAATTAACCAAATCGTTGACCACTTTGTTGGAATGTTTTTCAAAGTTTGCTTCCATGCCTTTCAATTTATGGTGCGTCTTTCCCAATTCGCCTTCCAATGTTTTCGTGCTTTCATTAATTTGTGTTTCCAATGAAATTCTATTCTCATCTAACCTTGTCTCTAAAATCCTGGTTTTTTCAAACAGTTCGCCTAACTGTACCCCAAAAATTTTTGACTTCTCTGCGAACTGTTTCCCCACATTTTCGGTCAAACGATGCTCTAACAATTTGAAATTATCGGCTAAGTCTAACCTCAAAGTTTCTGACTTACCTATGATTTTTTGATCCATTAGGCGTGAACTTTCAGTTAATCTATCGAAGGCTTTGGAATGTTCCGAAATCTTTTCTTCCAAAGATTCTCTTAACGCGTCAGTGCCTTAATCTGTCTTCAAAGTGCTTAGAACTCTCTGAAAGTTTGATATCTATGTCTGGTTTTAGGGAATTTGAACTTTCATTTAATTTAGTTTCAAAAGACTCACATAATTTATCCTCTAATGATTTAGAATTTTCATTTTACTTTCTAAATATTGGGAATTTTCTTGGATCTGCTTTTACAACTTTTGGGAATTTTCCATCAGTTTACTCTCCATAAGAGCTGCTTTCTCCAAACTCTCCTTATTGTTCGACTCCAGTCGAGCTAAAACCTCCAATACTTTATCCATGTCTTCCAACAGAGAAATGTAGGATAGGTAATCTAAGGTATCAACGAAGCTTAATACTAAACATGGACTAGCCTAGTAGCATTTGAGAATTCCTAATAAATTGAGATTTACCCTATGTCGCTATTTAATGTAAAAAAATGCTCTACTGATTTAAATCTTAAATTCAATCAACACCAACTATTATGCAAAATTCAAAAATCCTCCATCTGGATACTATAAGTGTGCGTTTTCAACAAAACAAACAACAACTCCCAATTCTAACACTTATAAAAAAAAACTCCCTTAAATATTACACCCAAATGAAACGAAATCATCTCAAAATCAAATTCAAAATTCTTATTCCAAAAGTACAAACTCTACTGTGTCCTCAAAACACGGACTCAACAAATCCTTTAAAAAAATATTTGGTTTTGTCAAAAGATCAAAACTCAAAAGTCTACACGAACGCTTTTTCGAAAAAAAGTTCGAAAGAGGAATTCATTATCCCCTTAGCACGGGCGCCAAACTTCCCTCCTCTTCCTTATGTGCCCGTTTGGATCAAGATCCAAATGACCACATTTTGAAAAATACCGAAATCAGATAAGCACGAGAAAATCTATCCCAGGGTCTATCTAGGCAAATAATTGGTCTTTCTGGCATCCCTGATTTCGGTAATTCTCAAGTAGGTAAGGAGTGAAATTATTTTTTTGAAACACACAGTTCCTTAAAATATCTCAATTTATTGATAATTAAATTTATCTTTAACTGGCAAAAAATTTCAAAACACAAACAAACAACACAATCATTCAACCTTCCTATCTTCACCACTTCGCAAACTGTGATAATCAGGAATCAAAGTCCATCTGATATCATATTTACACTAGATAAAGAGTCCGAGTGATTCAGCCTATTTACATATCTCGTTGCACATTACGAAGATTCGTCGTTCGTTGATGACATGACGCGTTATTCAAACATCATTAGTCTTGTTGTCTCTCTGGACTAGCGTTCGTTCGTTACCATCAGCTCGTCATTATGTCACGGACGTTTGCAAGATCCGGGGACAATACGAGCTTTAAAATTTAATGTTCTATCCGAAGGGTCCTAATCACTTATCGTGTATCTCCAACGGTTAGCGAGTTAAACCCACATTTGTGACATCACTAAACCCATTGGTTCCAAAATTTCATATTTCCATTTCAAATAAAAAGAGAACGCTAAGAAATAGCAAACTTTTAATAGCATACACGAGCTCTAACATTTAATTTTCTATCCGAAAGGTCCTTATCACTTTTCGTGTATCTCCAATGGTTAGCGAGTAAAACCTAAATTTGTGCAATAAAACACGGTCACATCGAGCGGTTCAGTCTACCACTCTATATATAAAAAGAAAGTTTGCCTGTTTTTTTCTGAATTTCTACGGAAATTTGAGTTATTTACGCGTTTCAGACTGATTTATGATGGATGCGCGCGAAAATATCTTTTGTCTGTTTGTTTGTCTGTGGACGAATTTGTTCACTTATAACTCGAGAACGGCTGGGTGTACCAACGTAAAATTTGATGCAGGTATCCATCAGAGGCACGACACTAATCATTGATGTAACTCTTCTCCGTACCTCTCTTAAAAGGGGGCATACCCCCTTAAAATACATGCTGAAATAGGCATAGAATGACGAGACAAAGCTCATTTTCAGCCCCTCAATGTGACAGGCCCTAAAACCAACCGTTTTTGAGATATTCCCAGAAAACTAATTTCATTTAATAAACTAATGAATGAATGAATGCAAGTCGGTAACCATGGCAACATATTCTCAGAGGTCCATCTATTGCAATTCCTTTAATTATATTAGTGTGAAAGTTTGCAAACGGCTAGAAGGTTATCACGGAACCAAATTAAGCTGTAAAATTCATCAATACGTATAATGCGCTTCAGGGGGTCTAGGGGTAATCTAGATTTTTTTCACGCGATTTACTCCTGCGGGTGTGGTACGGCAGGCCTATTATATTCATATCCCTATATTATATTATTATATTAGTATTATATTATGGCGTACAACGACAAGACAAAGCCCCTCGGTGCCAGGAACAAAACTCGGGAGCCCTAAAGGGTCCTCTAAAACTACATTATAAGGCTCTAAAACCAACAGTTTCTGAAATATTCCCACAAAACTAATTTAAACTTAATTTAATAAACTAATGAAGGAATGCAAATCGGTAACCATGACAACTTTATCTCAAGGGGTGGCATCCAACTTTCCATCTATTTCTGTAAGAAGCAATGTCACTCCATTTATTACATTTCTGTGAAAGTTTGCAAATGGCTATAAGGTTATCACGGAACTAACGTAGACCGTATAATTCATCAATGCAATTAAGGGGGTCAAGGGGTATCCTAGAAATGTTTCACGCAATTTTCACGTGCGACATATAGTACAGAAGGTCTATTATATCTCCAAACAGCAACATTATTTTCAAAAATTCCTGAATTGAATCAGCATATTTTGCGGCTTTTAGGAATTTGGGCCAATTGAGGCTAAAGAACCTGAATTTTCATTCACCACAAGCCTTTATAATTTATGAAAGGGGTCTTCCTGTGTATGGGGACCTAACACAACGTAGAGGGTCAGTTTTTATGTGACGTGTATTGAGTTTCGTCTACAAGGCTTTCAATTCTATTTCACGTCAGGAAGTACACGTTAGGTGAATTTAGTTTGAGAGCACATTTTAACTCATCATTTATTTTTTATTTATTTTTGTGGACATACGGGTTCATCGTAAGAATGATTTTGTTAGATACTGTGTGGTAGATATACCCATATTTGGATATCTCGGTGATATGTTGTAGACAATAGAAATGTCTGTCTGTCTTTCTGTGTATCTTTATGTACGCCTATAACTCGTGTTCGGATGCTTGGTGCATCGTAAAATTAGGCATGGCATACATGAGAGTCAATACACCAATCATTTATAAAACTCTTCACCGTACTTTTCATACAGTAGAAGAGTGGATAAAGGGAAAAACTTCTCATAATACATGCTAAAATAGGCGAAATATAAAAATTATCCTAGAAGGACGACCAAAGCATATGTTGCGCTTCTCAATGTGAGACACAAAATTCGGGAGTCTATAAAAGGTCTCGGAAAACCACAATTTAAGTGTGTGTGATATTCCCAGAAAACTAACATCGTTCTGATAAACTTATGAAGGAATGACAAGCCGCTAACCATTGCAACAGTAGCTCAGTTGATAATGTCTGGTGTTAACACCGGACACTGTTCGAAGAACGGGTACTTCTGCTTGTGTAGTATATTCTGGGGATTTTAGAATTTTGGGCCATTGGAGGAAAGCTCAATGTTTGTCTGTCTGTCTATCTGTCTGTCTGTCTGTCTGTTATTTACACAAATCTACACCGTTCACCGATCTGAACTAAAATTTGTATACTTACCATTTGCAACCCGACGAGTAACACTGCCATCATGAAATTTCGGACAGACCACTCCATTCCCTGCATTTAGGCCCTTTGGCACAAATCTACACCGTTTCACTGATCTGAACCACATTTTACATACTTACACTTTCAAACTCGAGGAGTAACACTGTCTACTTGAAAGTTTTGACATACTACTCCAATCCCTCCATTTAGGCCCTTTGGCACAAATCTCACCATTTCACCGATCTGAACTAATTTATTTATTTATCGTATGGCGTATACATGAGTTACATATCTATATTTACACTATTTACATAGTTAATCGCTTGTGGCGTCCCCAGGAAAAATTATCTTCTATCTCCGTCGAAACGGCTCAGTGGGCATTCTTGGGTGATGTGCTTCACAGTTTGCCTCTCAGCACCACAGTCGCAACAAGATGATGACTTTTTCCTCCATTTGTATAGCAGATCTGCACACACACCATGGTTAGTTCGGATCCGGTTTAGCTTGGACCATACTTTCCGAGGTTGTTCAGAGCCAGGTACCTTCTGTGAGATGCATGGCATTTCCAAAGACTCTGCTGGGGCGAATTGTCTCCATTCATTAGACCATTTCTCAGTAAGGTTGAAATTACTCATTGCCAGGTTCTCCGCCGTGCAGATGGGTGGATGTCTTGACTTCAGTCTATCTATATGTAGATGGTGGATATCCTCATGAATGGACAGTCTTTGATTAATCTGGACCTTCTTGTATTCATTCATCAAAGCATTGCATCTGCGGAGGTGGGATGGGGGAATATGGCTTAATACAGGCAGCCACTGAATAGGAGTTGATCTGATCGTGCCTGTGATCATTCTCATTGTGTCATTTAATTTAACATCTATTCTCTTCACATGAGGGCTGTTTATCCAGACAGGGGCACAATATTCTGCAGTAGAGTAAACCAGGCCAAGAGCTGAGCAACGTAAAGTAGTTGCACTTGCACCCCAAGTAGTACCACATAGTTTTCGAATGATGTTGTTGCGTGTCTGAATCTTGGCAGCACTCTTTCTCAAGTGTTCTTGGAACGACAGTGTTCTATCGAGTGTAACACCCAGATATTTGGGGTGTCTATTGTGGCGGAGAAGGGTGTTATCGAAGTATACCTTGAGATCCCTTGAAGCCATTCGATTGTTCAGATGAAAACAAGAAACTTCTGTTTTACTCATGCTTGGTTGGAGTCTCCATTTTCGGAAGTAGTTTCCTAAAACAGCGAGATCTTTTGTCAGCGTTTCCTCTATCTCCTCGAAGCATAGGTCGTTAGTGGCAAGTGCCCAATCATCTGCATAACCAAATTTCCTGGATTTTGTGGGGGGTATATCTGAAATATATAAATTGAACAGAAGTGGGGCAAGCACTGATCCTTGTGCAAGTCCATTGTTTAGTTTGCTGGATCTGCTGATTTCACTTCCCATGACTACGCGAAATGTTCTGTCACTCAGCATGTTGTTTATAAGGTGAGCCAGACTCCAGCATGGAATCACTTTAAGGAGTTTACTGATAACGCCTTCTCTCCACACTGTGTCGTAAGCTACCTTTAGGTCTACAAATGCTACCGAAGTATTTAGTCTTTGTTGGAATCCTGCTTCGATGAAGGTAGTTAATGACAGGACTTGATCGGCACATCTTCTTTGTGGTCTGAATCCTGCTTGTTCAATAGGGATCGTTTCGAACACTTTGAACTAAATTTTGTATACTTATGCTTTTTGAAACCTGCATGTAACAATGTCCACTTGATATTTTGGACAACCCTCTCCATTCCCTACATTTCGAAATAACCGCCAATAAATTGCAGTCACGGGGAATAATTAGTGCAAGAAGATTTCCTAGGCCCCTTAAAACTGTTTTCATCATGAAAATATTATGCCTCTTTAATAGTGCGATGTTGTTGCTGCAGTACATTGAGGTTATCAGCTGCAATAAGCGTTGGTGCTTTCAAAATTACTTTCATTTATTCAGATCCTTATCCTTCAGCGCTATGGGGCGATCAATGACACTTTTGCTACCTCAGGAGCTCGGGAGAGCCCAGGTTTTCCTAGGTGCTCTGATTATTTTCCTACTGTGCTATGCGACAAAAGACGACACTATTGACTCTACTTTTCTAACAGCCAATGAAATATAGGCCCTAGGCAGTGTCTTTTATTCCACTTACTCCTCTTTCCAATCATATTTTACAACTCGTTTGTAAATTACATGTGTCAGTACTGTAGTTAGTAAATAGCGGTTTCCCAATTCATTATTATCAATATAATTAAGGGAAAATGACCTGAATGTTACGTCCATTATACTGTACTACTTAACAGCCCCACTACCACCAGCAGAACAAAAAGTTGTATATACATCTTGTTTAGCCTACTTTTCACATTTTGCAAAAAATGAGGAAAATGTAGACTTATGAGATCGATCCGGGAAAATGTCTGTCTGTCCTTCTGTCTGTCTGTCTGTCTGTCTGTCTGTGTGTGTGTGTCCCCCTATCAACTCCTAAACGGCTGCAGAAATCGAAAACAAATTTGGTATGATTAAAGATCTATACCGGGACATCTCAATGTCTCACTTGAAAATGATGTCAGTGCTACCAACTGCTGAAAAATCGCAATTGAAATTTGAGCTCTATGTTGGATATCTTGGAATGTATACATGGGAACTATTCCAAAATTGTCACACATAGAGATAATAGTACTTCAGTTTAATTTTCAGGAGGCTATACATGACAGTGTTGCCAAAATGATTCTAAGCCTGCTGATAGCTCCAACTACTACGCTACCAATTGGGTTTCAACCAAATTTTGTATGTACTATGTGTACATAAACAGATATGACTGAACGTATTATTAAGAGCCACCAGGGCTGCCAACTGTCCATGAATGCTTTCTCTATTTTTAGCCTATTTTCAATTTTGAAAAAAAAAATAGGCTTATGAGATCACCTTTTGTCCGTGTGTGTGTGCGTGTGTGTGTGTGTGAGTGCGTGTGTGAGGTGTGTGTGTGTGTGTGTGTGTCTAATAAAATCTAAACGGTTGGAGCGATTTCAATGGAACTCGGTAAGTCATTATCATTACGGGAACATGACCAGAATATTACGTCCATTAAACTGTACTACGTATCAGCCCCACCACCACCACAAAAAGTTACATTTTTAAAATATTTTTTATTTGTTAGTTTAAATATAATGTGCCAGTTCTGCAGTTGTATTATTTTCCATAAAACAAATAAATCCACGGGGCGAAGCCGGGCACTTCTACTAGTCTATCTATAAATATAAAGCTCAATGTTGGTTTGTTTGTTTGTTTGTCTGTCTGTTATTTATACAAATATACACCGTTTCACCGATCTGAAACCAAATTTGTATACTTATCCTTTGGAACCCTAAGAGTAACACTGTCGACATGAAATTTCGTATAGACCAATCCATTCCTTGCATTTAGGCCCTTTGGCACAAATCTACACCGTTTCTCCAATCTGAACCAAATTTTATATACTTAGCCTTTGGATAACTCTCTCCATTCCCTACTTTAAGAGCGACATACAAAATTAACTTGAAAACCACCATTCATGTCCATAGTAGTGTAACTGTAAGAATATTTCTATAAGTCTATTGTTGGCTGGTAATGCGGGCTGCATCACGTCGTCACTACCAATGTTTTGGTGCAGAATTGCGAAAATAGTTACATCTTGCGCCCCTTATAAATTTGAGTCATGGGGAGTAATTAGTGCAAAAATATTCCTTAGACCCCTCAAACAGTTATTATCATGAAAATATGAGTTATCAGCTGCAATAAGCGTTGGTGCTTTCAACTTTACTTTCATTTATTCCGATCCTTACCCTTCAGCGGTATGTGGTGATAAATGACACTACTGCTACCTCAGGAGCTCGGGACAGCCGAAGTTTTCCAATGTGCTCTGATTATTTTCCTACGGCGTCATGCGACAAAAGGCGACACTATTGATCTCTACTTTTCTAACAGCCAATAAGATTTAGGCGTTTGGCGGTGTCATTTAATACCACATACTCCACATTCTAATCATATTTTTCAATTCGTTTGTAAATTACATGTGTCAGTACTGTAGACCCCGACCATGCTCTTCAAATTGTATTGTGTCTCACCAATCCAACATGGCGGCTGTGCGAAATATTTCACCAGTATTCAGTATCTCCGAAACTATTACCGGTATCACCCTGAAATTTTGTACGATGATAAAGGGAATTACTAGAAGTTCACCTATGAGACTTTCAAAAACCTGGTATCTATAAAACAAACATGGCGGCCAAGCGAAGTTGAGACTTTTAAATAGACTTTTCTCAAGATTTAAGCATCCAAACGTAATAAAACATGGTACAGAAAATGTTAATACACATTGTAATGCACTGGTGTCTCATTTAGTTCAATTGTTTACATAACCTCAAAATGGCGCCGTGCGAAATATTTCACTGGCATTTAATATCTCCGAAACTATTTATGATATCACTCTGAAATTTTTACGGTGATAAAGGGCACTGCTTCAAGGTTATCTGTGTAACTTTCAAAAACCTGTCATGTACACAACGAACATGGCGGCCAAGCGAATGTGAAATCTTTAAATAGAAAATTCTGGTGATTTAACCATCTGAGCGTAGTGAAATGTGGTACTGTAAATGATTTTACATATTGTAATACACTGGCTTCTAATTTAGTTCAATTGTTTACATAACATCAAGATGGCGGCTGTGCGAAATTTTAAAATTAAGTTTTTATTTCTTGTGACGTAATAATGCGATCGAAGTGAAAGTTTGAATAATGAAGCTACACAATAATTTTCCTTGAATGATACATAACTCTATGGCCTATACATATAACAATCCAAAATGGCTAGCATCCGAAATATTTTGACGGTTCTCAATATCTACGAATCATTTACAGCAATCAAACTGATTTTTTTTGTTCACAGAGGCTATGAATGTAAGTTCACCTTTATGACTTTCAGTAATCTGGTGAGTACAAATCCAACATGGCGGCGACGCGAAGTATAAATATTTAAATGTACGTTTCTCGCGATTTAACAATCCGAATGCAGTGAAAGTTTGCACGATATGTGCTTATACAAATGTTAATCCACTGGCATCTAATTTATTTCAATTGTTTTCATAACCACAAGATAGCAGCTGTGCGAAATTTCAATATCGTGGTTTTACTTCTTGTGTCCTAATCATGAAATTGATGTCTGAATACCACACGTTCACAATAATCTTCATGTAATAGTACATAAATAAAATTCCAACCTGGTGACCATCTGAAATATTTAGACGGTTCTCAATATCTACGAATCTATCACAACAATCAAACTGAAATTTTGTATGTTGATAGAGGCAATTAGCATGAGTAGGATACATGAAAATAAGCTCTATAGTTCTTCACGGAACTACTTGTTTATTTCTGTTAGCTTAAGTATCATGTGCCAGTTCTGTGGTAGTATTCATTATCATCCATAAAACAAATAAATCCTCCGGGCGAAGCCGGGCACTACTGCTAGTCCTGAATATTCATGTGCCACAAGCTTTTATAATATATTAAAGGGGTTTTCCTGAGGAAGGCGACTTAACCCAACGGTGAGGGTCAGTTTTTATGTGAGATGTATTGGGTTTCGTCTACGAGGTTTTCAATTTCATTTTCACGTCAGGAAGTACACGTTATGTGAAATTAGTTTGAGCACATTCTAACTTATCACTCTTTTGTAGACAAACGGGTTCATCGTAAGGATGATTTTGTTTGATACTGTGTGGTTGAAGTATCCATATTAAGACATATGGGTGATATGTTGTAGGTTGGTTGGTTCCTCAGTTTAGGGGCTGCGACAACGCGGTCATGTAGCCTCGTGTACTTTGGGTGTGTGTAGAATCTGTCTGATAACCGGTGTTAATTCTGATGGCTGTATTAGTGTGTGTTATCTGTATTTCAGAAAAGGACTGCAGACGATGAATTTCAAGTAGTTCCTACTTTTGCTACCAAATGTTGCCGCCAACGACACCTTGCTGTGAACTCGGCTACTAGATGCCAGCGCAACCGTCACCTGGCGGTAAACGTTGGAGCTAATAGAGCGTTTATCAAATCTAACCTACAAATTTAGCTTCACACAATTGTACTTAGTGGAAGGTTCCTTCACATGCCATAATTCTATGACATGGGCCCGTTGGCTTTACTTCCCCTCCAAAAAAGCATACTGAGGGATTTTCAAAGCTCTTAAGAAATCCGACGACTTCGGCCGGGTTTGAACCCGCGATCATGGGCATAGAAACTCAGCATGCTTCCAACTGCGCCACGAAGCCGCTGTGATATGTTGCAGTCAATGAATTTGTCGGTTTGCCTTTCTGTGTATCTTTATGTACGCCTGTATCTCGTGTTTGGATGTTTGGAGCATCGTAAAATTAGGTATGGTATCCATGAGTGTCAACACTGATCATTTATAAACTCTTCACCGTATATCTCATAGAAGGTTGGGTATAGGACAAAACTGTTCAAAATACATGTTAAAATAGACGAAATATAAAAATTATCCTAGAAGGACAACCAAAGCATACGTTGCACTTCTCAATGTGAGACACAAAATTCGGGAGTCTATAAAGGGTCCCCGAAAACCACATATTAAGACCCTTAAATCAACAGTGTGTCTGAAATTCCCAGAAAACTAACTTCACTTTGATAAACGTATGAAGGAATGAAAAGCACCTAGATTCCTTGAAGAAGGAGGATGTCACAAATAAGGATAAAGGGGGAAGGGGGGAGGGGGGGAGAAGGGGTGGAGAAAGACATCCTCATTTTTCGAGGAGTCTCTATAATTTCCCCCCGCTCCCTTCACCTTCTCCCTCCTTACCACTCTGTCCCCCGTTCTTATTAATACGGCGCGTTATTTCTACCATGGTCCATACAGTAATTTCTGGCAGCTGCTCTCTGGTGAAGAACAGAGGAATTTATCTAGATTTTTGTCATCTCATTGATATACTTTCTTTGGCCACATTGTTTAATTCCATTGAAAAAGGAGGCAAGGTGGTATTTAATTCAAAATCACACGGCATTAGCCCAAAAACCATGAATTATTTGAATAGTAATTCGGGCCTTAATCTTAATTGTGATTTTTGATGCAGTGCTTAGCATATTTTTGTGATATGGGTATTTACAGGATATTGTATCAAATTAATAGGGATTAAGTCACTCAGGAAATATAGTGAAGTGACGTCTGATAATGTGCGACGAAATAGTTGCTGGGGCAGATGAACATTATGTTTTTCTTTTGATCACTTCTCTTTTGAACCCTGTGAATTAAGGTTGAGGAACGAGCTGATCGGTTCCTTTGAAAATGGCCTCTTGCCAGATACAGTTAACCTTTTGTTTTCTTTTATCTTTTATCTTATCCTTGACTGTGTTCTTGGTTTTTCTTCCTTGGTAACGATAAGGCTTCAACAACTGTTTTTTTATGCAATCCACTTTGAGATTCCCCTGCTTTGCTTTTGCACAACGCCCGCCCCGGAGACATATTGTCTCATGCCTAACTGAGCCTTTTTTATCAGGCTGGATTTCCGCATACTATATATGTGGTGTGTGAGTGTGTGTGGTGGAAGTTGCATTGTTTATTAGATATAGTTCATTGTTTCATTAGACTGTGATGTGTGAATTTGCATGTGAATGTGCCTGGTGACAGACTGTTTTAGTGATAGTATTATGTTGGTGGTGGAACTTAAGTATTTTAGTTAGTAGAACTTTGGTATTTAATTGTTAGTAAAAGGTTAGTATTTTTGTAAGTAGAATTGCTCTATTACTTATTCTGAAAGGGTGTAGCAGCCTTTCAGAATAAATCAATTCATTACTTGTCTTATAGACGGTTAATATATTGATAATATAAGCCAACTAATGGCTACATTGCGTTCTGCTGCACGGCTGAAAGCAACGGGAAACTACAGCCCTAATGCTCTTACCGAGGATATGCACCTCTCAATGCATAATTACATGTGATGATGGCCTCCTCCCTTGAAAAATTCCAATCCGGAGGTAAACTAGTCCCCCGTTGGGATCTCCGGGTGGGAACTATTCGAGAGGGGGTTAACATCACAGAAGTGACAAAGGGGAAATGTGACATTCTACGGACCGGAGCGTGGAATGTTAGAAGTCTGCTGGGATGTGGAAGGTTAGAAAACTTAGGAAGAGAAATAGATAGGTTGAGGTTGAATTTGGTTGGGATTAGTGAAATGCGCTGGCAGGAAGAACAGGACTTTTGGTCAGGAGACTATAGGGTCATTTGCACAAAATCAAACAATGGCCAAGCAGGGGTTGGTCTCATATTGAGTAGGAAACTTGGACAACGGGTGGATTATTATGAGTAATATAGTGAACGGATTATTGTAGCAAAAATCAATACAAAATCTTCGTGCACCACAGTGGTACAAGTCTATATGCCTACCATTCAAGCTGGTGATGAAGATGCTGAAAAGGTCTACGAAGAAATAGATGAAATTCTTAGGTATATCAATGGCGATGAAAATGTTATAGTAATGGGAGATTGGAATGCTGTGGTAGGAAACGGAAGAGAAGGGAAGATAATAGGAGATTTCAGATTAGATGAAAGGAATGATCGAGGAAGCAGGCTGATGGAATTCTGCACCGAGCATGAGTTGGTTATAGCTAACACCTTATCCAATAACCAAAATAGAAGAATATACACATTGATGAGACCAAGAGATACAGGCCGTTACCAAATCTACTTCATTATGGTCAAACAGAGGTTTCGAAACCAGATTTTGGATTGTAAAACATATCCCGGTGCTGACATAAACTCTGACCTCAATCTGGCTGTTATGAAATGCAGATTAAAGATGAAGAAACTGAAGAAAAGTCAAAAGCCAAAAAGCTGGGCAATAGACAGACTGAAAGAGAAGGATGTTAACGAAAGATTCAAGGAGAGTATAAAGGAAGGACTAATGTAAAACCCTAAACAAACTTCAATTGCAGATGAATGGGCACTTTTAAAGAATGAAATAACAAAATCCGCAGAAGAAAACATTGGTAGGAAAGAAAGAATAGGTAGAAAACCGTGGATCACTCAGGATATACTAGAATTGATGGACGAAAGGCGGAAACACAAGAATGTAAGAGATGAAAAGGGGAAAGCAGAATACAAAAGTCGGAGAAATGAGGTTAACAAGAAGTGCAAGGAAGCGAAAGAAGAATGGTTGAAAGAGAAATGTGCAGGCATAGAACATTGCCTGAAATTAGGAAAAGTGGATAGAGCTTATCGAAGGATTAAGAATACTTTGGGGGAAAAGAAGACTTAAGTGCTGTAATATTAAGGACACAAAGGAAAGCCTCTATGAGATAGGGAAGAAAAGTTGAGAGATGGAAACCTTACGTATATTGTTTGTATAAGGTGATATAAGGGAAAGGAGATTGAGAATCGTGTAATGGAAAGGGAGGTGAAAATTGATGAAGATGCAAAATGAGATTCAATATTGGGATCAGAATTGGACTGAGCATAGGAAGACTTAAGCAGGAACAAAGCACCAGGCATTGATGATATACCGATTGAGTTGCTATGCTGCATAGGTGATGATGGTCTGTGTCAGGTTATTTCACTTGGAGTGCAGGATTTATGAAACAAGTGAGGTACCCTCTTATTTCAAGAAGAATGTTATCATCCCTATACCGAAGAAAGTAGGAGCTGACAGATGTGAAAATTACCGTACAATCAGGTTTATAACTCATGCTTCAAGGATCCTGTCCAAAATAATTTACATGAGGATGGAAAGCCAGATAGAAACGGAGTTGGGTGAAGAGCAGTTTGGTTTCAGGAGAAATATAGGAACAAGAGAAGTTGTACTAAGTCTTAGGCTGATTTTGGAAGGTAGAATAAGAAAAGATAAGAGAACGTTCATGGCATTTGTAGACTTAGAAAAGGCTTTTGATAACGTTGATTGGACTAAATTGTTTGGCATTTTGAAAACGATTGGAATAAAGTACATGGATAGGAGGGTGATATACAATCTATACAGAAACCAGGCAGCAATCATTCGAGCTGAAGGACATGAGAGAGAAGCTGGTATTCAGAAAGGTGTAAGGCAAGGCTGCAACTTATCACCCATACTTTTCAATATTTACATTGAGCAAGCAATGAAGGAAATTGGAGAAAAGTTTAATGTGGGAGTGAAGATTCAAGGAGAAATAATTTCAACTCTGAGGTTTGCCGATGACATCGTCATCTTGGCCGACGAGCCTGAGGATTTGAATGAGTTTTTGAATGGTATGGACTCCGTCTTGAAGAAAGAATTCATGATGAAAATTAATAAATGTGAAACAAAAATATTGGAATGCAGCGGAAATAAATCAGAAACCTCTATGGACATCAAATTGGCAGGTGAAAAACTAAAGGAAGTAGGAGACTTCTGTTACTTAGGAAGCAAACTAACCAGTGATGGACGAAGCAAAGCGGATATAAAAAGTAGGTTAGCTCAGGGAAGGAAAGCATTTCTACAGAAAAGGAATCTGTTGACATCGAATATAGATTTAGGTATAATGAAGTCATTTTTGAGGGCCTCTGTCTGAAGCGTGGCACTCTATGGAAGTGAAACTTGGACTATTGGTGCAGAAGAAAAGAGGAGAATTGAAGCATTTGAAATGTGGTGTTACAGAAGAATGATGAAGTTCAGATGGGTAGATGGGGTTACAAACGAAGAGGTATTAAGACTAGTGAGAGAGGAGAAATGTTTCTGGCGACTGCTAATGAAGAGAAGAGATAGGTTGGTAGGACACATACTAAGACACCCAGGAATAGCAAGCTTAGTTATGGAAGGAGGGTCGAGGGCAAGAACTGTAGGGGTAGACCAAGGTTAGAATATTTTATACAGATTGCCTCAGATGTAGGGTGTGGTAGCCATGTAGTAATGAAACGATTAGCTCAGGACAGGGAGGCGTGGAGATCTGCATCAAACCAGTCAAAAGACTGATGACTCAAACAAAAACATATATATTTAGTTATCTTCACTGCTTGCCAATTTCGGGATTATTATTATTATTATTATTATTCTCGTATCAGAAACATACATTTTAAAACATATAACACAGTTATTATATTATCTTTGCCCAAAACTTGGCCACTTCCAGTGCACTCTGTGTTCCCCAACGAAGATCTTCTTCCGTGCAGGATGCTGGGCACAGTCGACACTCAGTCATATGATGATCAGTCTGGTATTCTCCACAATCACATTGAACATCATTCTGGTCAATGTTACCTCATCTTGCCATATTAACCCTTGATCTGCCTACCCTAGAGCGCAGTCTATTGAGGGATTTCCAAGTCGTCCATTCCTCGTCATAGCCAGGAGGTAGAGATCAGAAACATTTTCCCTACCAGGGGGAAGGTTGGTCGTCGCCCTCCACATTTGCAACCTAGCTTTTTCAGCAGTGGTTCTAAGTTCCTTCGATGTTCTAAGGAAACTCTTCCTCGACTTCAATCGTTGCGGCAGCGGTTCGTGTCCATATAGAGGATGAGTTATTTCATGCTCCACTGTCTTTCGTTCCTTGTTCGCAGCTATTTCTCTTCGAACAGGGGGCGGTGCTATTCCTGCGAGGAGATAAAGCCATTCGACTGGAGTTCATTTCAAGCAACCTGTTATAATTCTGCAGGTATCGTTGAGTGCTACATCCACCTGTTTGCATGTGTTGAATTATACCAAACAAGAGAAGCATACTCTGCTGCAGAATAGCATAGTGCCATTGCAGAACTTTGGATCGTTTCAGGTTGAATACCCCACTGTGATCCAGCCAGTTTGCGTAGGAGATTGTTCCTGGAAGAAACTTTCGACTTGGAGTTCATGCAGTGCTTTTTGAAAGTAAGAGATCTGTCAAGTGTCACTCCTAGATATTTTGGAGTCTCACAGTGTTCCAGTTCGACCCCTGACCATACGATCTTAAACTTGCGATTAGCTTCCCTATTTCTCAAATGAAAAGCACACACTTGTGTCTTTGAGGGGCTTGGCATAAGCTGGCTTGTGTTGTAGAAGCTGGAAAGATCTTTAAGGGCATTCGTGAGGGTGTTCTCCACTGATTCAAAATCTGCGCTCTGAGTACATAGAGCAAAGTCATCAGAATACAGGAAACTTCTGGTGTTCGGGGATATAGGTTGGTCGTTTGTGTATATAATGAACAGGATTGGTGGCAGTACACTGCCTTGCGGGAGGCCGTTTTGTTTTTCACGGCGTACGGTTTTACTGGGTATTCGGACCCGTGGTCCCGTGTAACGCTTCGTGTTTTATGTCTGCGTTGTCTGTTGGGATTTTATGCATCCCTAGTGTTGCCTCTAATCGTGTTGTCGCGCCAAAAATGCCGTTGGAAGCAATCCTCAAAATTAGCACATCTGCACTACCGTGTTTATCCCACCCCCAACCAAGGGATAAAACATATTTGGTGGAGGCGCGGCTACCACGCAAAATAAGGGTAAGGGTAAGGGAAGCAACAGCAAGGCATCCATTGCCAAATGCATAATTAACTATTCTTTCCAGTTGAAGCAGAAATTGTACATATACCCATTGTAAATATATTCCCCAACACACCAAGAAACACTATACTCCTATAGTATCACTCACATACAAATACACTATCTGTTCTTCAGTCGCGCCAATAAGGTGACGGCCACTGTGCTCAGCAGCAGATCAGTTAGATCCAACACACAGCTCAAACCAATAATGTCCCAATTTTTCGCTGCTATAAGACCACAGAAGGTATCTTTTCGGAGGAGATTCAACTTCCTAGCTTCCTTTTTGGCACGTTTGTATCGTGTTTCTGTGTGTTGGATGTGTTAGGCCCTGGTGCATACCTTTCGGTAGCCTAAGCTGCTGGAGGCTGTAGCCTGTCTATTATGTATGTAATATGTTTGGTACAGGCATGCGGGTTTGACGCAACCCAAAAATGTATGGTATCTGTTCTGTGCGTCCGCATATGCCTTGGGCTAAGGCCTCGGTACCACAATTTCTGTGTTTTATGTACCATCGCGTGTATTGTATGTTTGAAATACGCGTGCGAAAATGTACATCAGTGTGAGTGTTTTGTGTAGTTCGGAACGTCCCTCGTACTTTAATTTCGGGAGTTATCCGGCTTTGAAAATGGCGTGAATGATTGTGTATATTACTGCCGGAGTGAGAGCGCTCCTAGCCTGTCTGGTGCTTGCGAAGGTCGCATGTTCATTTACGTCTTATCGCTGACTGGCGATAGTGTCAAGTTTCAATGGCGTGTAAAGTGCCTGCTGCTAGTCTGCTTATCGCATGTGTTGAGCCAATGTGCTTGGGTTTGCTGACACGCTTTTCTATTGTCTGCATATACGGTGTGCCTTTGGTTCCTCGTCATGTAAAAAACCCTACCTCTGTTCATATATATTGTGTCCCCAAATTTTGTGTTATTGTAGACCTGGTGCGAATATGTTCGTCGGTGGTGGTTAAATGTCTGTTTTAGGTTGGTATCCTGGTGAGGTCCTCGGGGTTCGAAGGCTATCTCTTGGCTTTCTTTTCACGTCTGCCATGGAATTATTTCCGTTCCTTTTTGCAGTGTTTTCCCCTGAACTGTGTGTGTTATCTCATGGTATTTACGCTTAGCATGAGCGTTGTCATAGGGGACAAGAAAAATTCCTGCTATGGGCAGTGTAAGAAATAACGTCACTTATGGATTAAATATTTATATACGCATGCAAATTGTACAGTTTTGTGCATGTGTTTTTGTGTGTTTACCCTCTACAGAGGTAGAACCTGTCTTTTTGTGTTAATTGTCTGTACGCGTCCCCGTGAGGGTCTTGGGATGGTTTCGGCATGTTATGTGGAAAATTCTGTGTGCTTTGTTCTGGGAACATCTATCCATGGGCTTGTGCGGTCAGTGAATTTCACTATTGTGCGCGCTTCCTCGCCCGTCGGGGTGAATTACTGCGCCCTGTTATGAGGGCATAGGGCTCAGGTTCCCATTGAGGTGCTTCTTTA
Source organism: Meconema thalassinum (assembly GCA_946902985.2). Taxonomy (NCBI): domain Eukaryota; kingdom Metazoa; phylum Arthropoda; class Insecta; order Orthoptera; family Tettigoniidae; genus Meconema; species Meconema thalassinum. Next base: position 438,794,550 of record OX336394.1, on the reverse strand, counting down.
CTTTCTTTCAGGGGGCGTTTTTAAGTAAAGCAGGCCTAAGCCTACGTTCCCCGTAGGCGTAGGTATGCTGGCGCCTGAAGGGATGTGTTGGCTCTTTGCTGCCCTATTAGTGTCTGTGCGCGTGTATGCCCTCCTGTCTGCCTGGCCTCGTGGGGTGGGCGGTAAAATTTCCCTTAAACCCCGTGTACTTTGTTTCGGAGGCAGGATAGTGCGTGTAGGCGTGTGTGTCACATGCTGATGAACTGCCAGCCCTCCCCCTGTATGTCTTTGCACTGGGGGTGCACATGTTGGTGTCCGCTTCCATTCTGGCGAAATCACCCTCTGAACTGGCGGTAGGGGTCGTGTAATTTTCTGTGAGCGCTCTTGCAATGTATTGGCGGGTAGTCTGACCGATTTCTGGCCTATGGCCACGGTAGACTCCTTCCCATGTGTAGCGGTAGGGGTATATTTATGGACCTGTTTGCAAATTGCTGTGTTGACGTGTTTGCGTCCTATACAGTTCTGTGGACGCCAACTGGAGAAACGCCTGTTCGCGAATAAGCTCCCTGTATTGGGCATATAAAATTGTGTAGTGCACCCTTATCCTCTCGAGGGTTGTGTTATCCATTGTAGGGCCATGTGTAGTGATTAATCGGTCGTATATCCTGTTCCTTCGGACATGGCTCCTGTTGAGGTGTTCGTGTATGTTACTTAAGTGTCTGTGTGAGCATCTCAATTGCGCTGCCCTACCCTCTGACGGGGTGCATGACTGTTTGCCCTGTATTGCTCCAACCTTTGTCTGGAGTGCCCGTATTTGTGCCTGTCGCCTTTGTATATGCCTCTGGCACCTTAGTAATAATGTGAATAATATTGGTGTACCCCTATTGTCTCTATGGCTTACAATCCCTGTTGCTTCTGCATGTGGTGCCATTCTGAGCTAAGTGTGGGTATAAAAAGAAATGTGTGCGGCTTCTAATGTATTAGATTTCTGATTCTTTCCAGGGGGGGGGGGGGGGGGGGTGTTGACAAAAATTTCCCTTGTGTTGCTAGAGTGAAGGGAAAAATATAACGCTGTCACCCAAAAAAACCAAAAACTTTTGCTTGGCTGCTTGCGGTACGGATCGCTCTACCACGAGGGCTCGTTGTTTGAGTCCCTTACACTTATTTTGCGTGGTAGCCGCGCCTCCAACAAATATGTTTTATCCCTTGGTTAGGGGTGGGATAAACACGGTAGTGCAGATGTGCTAATTTTGGGGATTGCTTCCGAATGAGGGTAGTTTCCCGTAGTTGGGAGAGACTACCAGTGTTTTATCCCTTGGTTGGGGGTGGCATAAACACGGTAGTGCAGATGTGCTAATTTTGAGGATTGCTTCCGAATGAGGGTAGTTTCCCGTAGTTGGGAGAGACTACCAGTGTAGTGTGTTGGTGTGAGTGCTTAAGCTATTGGGGGCGTCTCTGCAGGATGCAATTACCTGCCAGGGGATGAATGTCGTAGTGCAGGCTGCTAATCTAGCCTGCCAATTAAGTAGAGTGAGCAATTCAGCAAATGTGCAGAGTCAGCTGGCCAAGAGCAGAACAGAACAGAACAGAACAGATGATGGGGCTCCTCCGAGTCTAGGTTTTAAGGCCTTCCCCCACTGCCTGGTCAGCATTTCCCCATAGTTGTCGCTCCATTTACCGTGTTTATGTTTATATTTCGTAAGCGTGGCCGTCAGCAGTATGCCGGGCCCGCTCGTGTCTGAGGAAATGCATGAGGCTTATGGTCTGCCTATGCGGGTAGTTTTGCTAAAAGATGGCGGGGTGGGTCTCAGGGGGTACTGCCCCCGGGCTGTACAGTATTGGGGAACAGAGAGATTTTACATACTGTTGACTGATACTGCTGCTGCCAAATATGAGGTCAGGATTGTAAGCTCGCCTCCACCTGCCGCTGTTGAAGGATCCAGGTAGTTTTGCATCATGGATTAAAGTCAGATGATTTATTTCTGCCCATTCTTGTACTGATGTCCCATTCTCATCTTCGAGATCGTAACCCCAAACAGTACTATGGCTGTTTAAATCGCCGATCACAATCTGCACATGTTTATTTTCAAAATTGGATGGTGTGTTAATATTGAATTCAGCACCAGGTGGTTTATAAAAGGATGAGATGGTACAATTAGTTGTTTCTAGGGTGAGGATTTCAATGTTGTTTTCTTCTGTAAATGCTGTAGATACAATTTGGATATCAGGATGAACAAAGATAGCACTTCCATATTTATCATGTGGTCTTTCAATGGCGAGACGCATTCCGTGCATTTTTGGTCTGCGTATGTCACACCGTCTATGTGTCTCCTGTATACACAGTATATGGCACTGGTGATGACGACATAGTTCTTGTAACAGTTCTTCTTTGGCAGGTGTTATGCCTTCTATGTTAATAGAGATAATCGTTAACTGTGGCCCTGAAAAGGGCTCGAAAATGGATGTTTCCGGTGTGAAAGGATCAGTCGCCAGTGATTCAGTAGTTGACTGACGTTGCCCAGGATACGTCCGATTGTATATCATTTTCTTTGAGTCACAATATAAACACAATCTTCGGGGAGGCTCCTTTCGTGTATCCCACTTTCGGGATGATATGCGATGTTTTTAGCCCGGTCATCGCATATCGCTTCCTGGAAGGGGGAAGACGGGTACAATACGCCCGCCGTCTTGAAAATATTTAGATGATGACCTTGTAGTTTGGGGAACGTACACTTCCTACCCTAAGGTACGTTGTTGCAACATTTGGAAGAGTTCGGATAATTTGGTCAGTTGTAATTTGATTTAGGCTTTGAATATTTGGGTGGCAGCCATTACGTTTTCGTCAAGATGGGAGCGATATAAAACATGGCACTGCGGTGTCCTTTGCTAGTGCTACCTCCGTACCAAATTTTGCTCAATCGATTTCGTCGTGTTTGATTTGACAGGGGGGGGGGGGACAGGGACAGGCAGGCTGACGAATTTTGGGCCGTGTGGATCTCAGATTTTCGCAAAGATTGAAAGTAGGCTCAAACACCATGTGGATGGACAATGGAGATAGTTGCCTAATGACGTTGTCTATCGGGAAAATGATTCAATTAGGAGGGAAAGAGGGCAGATGACCTCGTAGTTCCGCCCCTTAAGGTAAGAAAGACCCGACTAGGGGCGAAAAAAATTGAAAAATTATAATTTTTTTGGCGTTTTTAGTTTTACACAATGTAGTGAACAGGAATGTCAAAAAAGTCGAAAATATATGAAAAATTGTAATTTTATAAGATATAAATGACTATGCTGCACCAGGAATGACAACGCCCACTTTTACAGAGATTTATGTTGATGCGTATAACTTCTGAACTATTAAAGATAGATTTTTGATTTCACTTCCTGTCTGCTCTGTTGAGTGCAGACTTTGTGTTGGTACTGTACCATTTATTTCATGGCTCGCGCGCCACTAGGTGACAAACCTAGAGCAGTACTCGGATTACGAACATGTGGTATTTACCGTTCGGGAGTGCTTGCTGCCGAAGGTTGACGAGGATGTGCGAGTCTCATCGAAGATCGTAGAGGAGAAAAATGGAGTCATTGAAAGACAACAGGTGATGTTTGTGACGTCAAAGAACTCTCTACATCTGCATAAAGAACATGAATTATAACGTTAAGACTAAGTGGAGAATTGTGTTATAAAATCAAGTCTCAAGTAACATGGTAGAATGCTTGAATGCTTATATACATGTATGAAAGTATTAAGAAGCTTGTATTTTTGGGAAAAAAAAACGTTTATACTGTGCCCTAGCGGAGAATTAAGTCCATCTCAGATAGCCCCTTGGAGGGGGTAGGAGGAGCGCTCGCGTGTTGCAGCAATTACGAAAAGCGCAGATTGATATGTGAATTCAATGTGGAACTGAAGGTGATAGTGAAAAAAATGAAAATCCACAGCCTGCTTCCAGTCTCCGACCGGGTCAGGAATGGAATGAATGAAGCCCCCATCTTGTGGCGAGGATATGAACTGTGCCGGCAGCCGAGGCCTGACGCACTCCTCTGGGGCAATGATTAAATGAATGACAGATGAAATGAAATGATAGTGGAGAGTGTTGCTGGAATGAAATTTTGACAGGGAAAACCGGAGTACCCGGAGAAAAACCTGTCTGCCTCCGTTTTGTCCAGCACAGATCTCACATGGAGTGACCGGGATTTGAACCACGGACCCAGTGGTGCTGCCGCCTAAGCCACGGAGGCTTCACAAAGGTGATAGTCCCGTGTGTAATTATAAAAGTATCGGATTCCGGGATAGCTGCACAAAGGCGAAGTGTGTACCGTAAAGCACACGAACATGGGGACCGAGCAAGGACATATTTCTCGCAAGGCTCCGTTATATAAAAGGGAGACAGAACAGTTCACAATTTTATCTACAAGTGAAAGGTTCCTTGTAGCTGCATTATAACTTGTGTCGATCGCAGCGAGTGTGTATAACCCGCTTGAGCGTGAACTGTGTCTCATTGTACTCGTGTAAGGTGGGTCATTATCACGAGCAGTAAGACTTGCTTAGCTCTGTGGCAGGAGAAACATTATTCCCGTTTACGATGTTGCATTCTCAGACAACGGGGGGAACATTTATAGACTGTAATATGTGGTTGGCCATGTCATGCTATGCCGGTGACACATGAACTGCATTTGTAATGCAGTAGGAACTTCGAAAGTAAACCGTATCACAACTGAGGGTCTGAAGACACATATTTATGTGCCAGGCTAGTTCATAGTGTGAAAATGTATTACCAATATTCGATTGAGATGGGTATTACAAACGGTTCGAAGCAAATGCTTTCATTCTGCTGCATACTGCTGTTCTTCAACCTAAAGTCGCGTGCACGTTCTCGTGGAGTGGATTCCTATTACTCGACAGTGGCGTATGCTCGAGATAGCGTGAGGGGACAAGGACATATTCGTGGTCCTGGTTCGAGTCCCGAGTCCACTGAAGTTGGAGTTTGTGCTTGGGAGGAGTTCTTGGGTCGTTCACTCAGCATATTGATATATCCTTTTTTATTACTTCATCAGAACATGACTCAAGGTAGATGCCAACCAGTTTGTTTTGTAGTGGAGTAGAAGTATTTCCTAGTAACCATTATCATTATCATGGTTAGTTGCATTAGATAGTATGGTAAGACAGAAGCCTAAATTCGACATTTTGTCAATTTTGACTTTGGCCTACCCGGATTTTGATTTATATTAAACTAGCAGAAGTACCCATTCGAACGGTCTTAGGTATTAATAACCAGACGTAATCAATTGAGCTACTGTTGCGATGGTTCGAGTCTTGGAACCTGTTTGTCTACAAAGAAAAATGATTAGTTAAAATATGCTCTGAAACTAAATTTACCTAACGTGTACTTCCTGACGTGAAAATAAAATTGAAAACCTCGGCAATACACGTCAAATAAAACTGACCTTCACTGTTGTGTCAAGTCCCCATCCAGAGGAAGACCCATTTAATAAATTAAAAGGCGTGTGGTGCATGAACATTCAGATTTTTTAGCCTCCAATGGCCCAAATTTCTTAAAGCAAAAATAAACAATTTCAATTCAGGAACTTTTGAAAATAAAATAATGTTGCTGTTTGGAGATATAATAGACCTTCTGTACGACATAACGCATATTTAAGTCGTGTGAAAAAAATACAGGGTACCCCTTCACCCCCTTAAGCACATTGATGAATTTGACAGTTTCAGTTGATTCCGTAACAACCTCATAGGTGTACAGAGTTGTATTAAAGAAGCCAAATCAAATTTCTTCCAAGTTAATGCATTTTGTTAAGATACTTTTTGAATTTATCAATCAAAAATTTCTCTAAACACACAGTTGGTTATTTTGTCACTTGTTGACACAACCGATAGCGAGCTAAAGGATCTTACCCGTGAAAGGGCTACGTAAAGCTGTCTATGAGTAAAGACGGGTTTTGTCAAGTAAAGGCTGATTTTATCGAAAGTCTGACCCTGAGATTTATTTATTGTCATTGAGAAAGCCAAACGTACTGGAAATTGCCTTCTTATAAATTTAAAAGGCATGTTCGTATCAGAGGGGATAAGGGTTAACCTGGGTATGAAAACGATTTCTCTCTTATCAGAATCTATAATTGTTGCCTCTATCATATTACGTTGTAACCCGTTAACTATTAGCCTCGTCCCATTGCAGACCCCTTTTGATGGTAGAATATTTCTTAATGACATAATGATAGCACCTTTCTTAAGTCTAAGTTTGTGTGGAGGCATGCCAGTTGGTGTCAGACTGTTTAAAAATTCTTCAGATTAAGCTAAGTGATCCTGCGCATGCTCACGCACAATACAGTCTACACTCTCGTAGACTACATCATCTCCAGGTAAACGCTGAAGTACTCGATTGTTCAGTTCAAGCGATGCTTCATTGGCGACCGTAAGAATAGTTCTTCCTTTAAGCTGAAGAGGAGTGACAGCAGTAAAATCAAAATCACCGTATAGCTGTTCAACTGGATCTTGTATTTGTGGATAGCATGCAGATGGTACCGTAACTAACGCCCCAGTATTGCCTTCTCCTATTTCTAAAAGCCATGTTGAAAATTATTTCTCAGAATTTAAAGCGCGTATGTTCGGGGTGAGTTTAAGCACATGGAATTTATTCCAGAGGCTATGCCGTTTCAAACAGCTAGCAACTGTTAAAGAACGTGATCCATTCACTATGACAGGAAAGACTTGGCGAAAATCACTACCAAGTAAGATGTCTTTACCACCGAATGCTTCAGTACAGTTGGCCAGATATTTGAGAAGTCTGTCCACAGCTAAAAATGCGTACACATGCGTCATTGGTGCTTCATCCCAAATAATACACTTTGTATTGAACAGGGCTGTTGCTTCTGGTGTGTTTGGCGTAACGTTGCACGTAGAATTAGAATTGAGAATCAGAGGGATTTTGAAGACAGAATAGGCAGTTCGTCCTCCTTGTAGACGTGTAACTGCTATTCCTGTAGACGCTACTGGAGTAGCTTGATCTCCTTTTGCTCTGATTTTATCTAACAATGTAGAGTAAACAAATGTTTATCAGATCGAATCTACAACCCTTAGTTGCGCCTCATTAACCTATTGTCTGTTGCTGATAGCCCTAGCGTGCTGTTCTAAAACATCACACGAATGCATTCCTGGACTGTTTTGTTTAGTTTTACATCTGACAAGTTAAGTTTCTTAAGATCTAGGCCGTAGGTGTGAAGGAGAACGTTGATTTCAATGAGTGCATACTGTGGGCCACTTTCTTCAGAGTATCTGCGTACAAAATCTTCAGACATTGCTTCTTTATGTTGGTCCCAAAGCTCGGGAACATTTTCTGGTTCTCCGAAAACACAGATAATGACAAATAACATTCGTATGCGACTTGGCATTTGAGAGTGAGTAGCCTCAAGGATAGTATCATGCCAAATTTTATCTCCTTGGAGAAGTCCAAGTATTTTACATGTTTCCTGGAAAGTCTTGCGTAGAACTCCATTGACTGTCCTGACATTTACCTTTGGCACCCTTTACTATTATTATTAGCATTCGTAAAAAGTATCTTTCTCTATCGTGCATACTAAAAACTGGCATTCTCCCTATTACACCTTGTCCACCACGCTGACGCTTCTTCCATTTCGTTTTACATTTATCGTACACATATTGATTTGGTATATCTGCGTACGTATGAAGGACTGCTTGGTCATCATTTTGATTAAGTTCAAACCAAGCAGTTAGCATCGTTTGTTTTGAAGAAGCTGCTGCTACCGCCTGGTCTTCCTGGCCTTCATGAAAAACTATCTGTTGCTGTTGAGGTAAACGCACTGGCAGTCTAATTACTGTATGGGATTTCTCTGACATGGTGAACTCTCTGATTCTCCACATTGCTTCCGGAGCACTTCCGTATCCGCCATCGAGGAATGTCAAAATGTCATCATGATTGAGGTTCCCGCTACTGGTTTTTGTTTCCTGCTTAAGACATGCGGCATCATGCCCCTTATATACATATTAGTATAGGTATTTCACACTTTTAGCAGAGGCGCAAACTTCCACATTGATATGAGCATTGAACTTCTTTAATAACGACGGATTGTAAGGGACTACCCAGTGATTATCAATGTCAAACTTACCAAGTTTAAAAGATGTCGTGAATCTTCTTTTGTACATAGGATATCCGTTTACATTCTCTCCAGTTATTTCTCCGAACTCCTTCGGAAAGTTTTTGCAACATGTAACTTCCTTCATGCAAGTAGAATGTTTATTTATAACACCACAGGCGCCATTAATCATACATTTTGTTACTATTTGAAATAGCTTCGAATTGATGCCCGGATCAGGTATTTCGGCACCTACATACTTGTCGATGTCATCTTTCGTGCGAATTTTCGAATATGAATCGAGAGGAGGTAATATATGAGCATGTGGTAGCCTTCGTTTCTGGAATTCGATAACGTAAATATAAGTCTGAACCTTTCCAAGAATGTTCCTTTATAGAAGATCATCCAAAAGTTCCGTTAATTTCATTTAGGATACTCTCACCAGTATGTCTGGTCTGTTTTCAGGCCTTTGTAAGTCTTTAATTGCGTCTAAAATCTCAGGCCACATGGGATTACAGGTAAAAGTAAGGAACAAATCTGGCCGTCCAAATTTCCGAACTAAAGCCATGGAGTCTTGATAATTTTGATGCAGATATCGTGGACTTCCTTGGAAAGATGAAGGTAATATTATCATTCTCTGACTTTGCTCGAATTTCTATTGCATCCAACAGTCCCTGATACAGTTCAACCCGCAAGTCTTTCTGATGACATCGTAGGTAATTTAGTCGTGCTCCTTCTACCTTTACATATGCATCGACTATGTACTGCTGAAATAACTTGCCACTGCCTTGTAAAATACTGAATCCACGCTTCACAGAAAGCCGGTAGGCATAATATTGTGACTGTGTTACACGAAATCGTTTGTCCGATCGACTTTCCTCAAGATGTAGCATTCCTAAATGCCAACTGAATTCTACTGTTGGAAAAAAGTAACAGATACACCATTGGGTCACAGCATCGTTTGGTTGACGAAATGGTCTTACAACTATCCCCAATCGGATAAATGCAGATGTCTCGGTTGGCGGGTGGCTCACCGTCATCCCCAACAAAAATTGCTGCAACTTCCGTTCTTGAAGTAGGTGCAATATACCTTCGTAAGTCTGATGTCGTATTTTCCATGAATACCATTGTTACGTTAACTGTGGGATTAGAATTTGCTATTGTGAGCATTTGAGAATACGACTCAGCAAAAGGGTTTATGCTCCTTATAAGGGAATCCAATTTCTCCATTTTGGGTCGTAAACAACCACTGTTATTAATCATATGCCTGGCTGTTGCTTCACTCGTATCAAATATGTACAGTTGGTTTCTGGTGTTATTTTGTGTATAGAGGAAATATCATATGGTAAATTTGTCCGTGGATACGAAAACAGTACGGTCCTACTCCAGGAGGTACTTCGATTTCGGCTCCCATTGAAGCAAAACCTAAAGCAGCGTTATATTCCGGAACATGCTTTCGATAAATCTTTGCTTCATGGGAGTTTGCTGTCAGTAGCTGTTTTATTAAAATAGGGGCTTCGGGTGTGTCTGCAAGTGAAACTTTTCCATCATGACAACATTTGGTGTACTTGCGGGAAGAACTGAGCTCATTAGGCCAGTAAAACGCGCCACAGTAGTTGCAACTCTGCGCCATACTTCCGCAAGTATCTTCTTCAATAGTAATCGCAGGCTGTGAATTATTTGTTTCCTGTACCTGGTCATTAAATCTGACAGGTTTTTCAAAGTCTCGTCTAATGAGGTTAACCACTTCCCGTTCGTCAGGTGATTTCCTTTTCCTAACATGTTCATTCCTCGTCCTCATACCAAGTAATCTCATCTCTCTGTCTAGAAGAGCTTCATGTTCTCTTCGTAATGCTGCACTGTTTTTTACATCCTCCAGTCTCCTCGCTCGTTTTTCTCCTAAATCTTCGTCCGTTAAATGAACAGGAGGCCTACCACCGCGTTTGACTTTCACTGCTCTTCCGCGTTTCGCGTGGTGATTATTAGTTGAGGGAATTTCAATTCTAATGCTAGGATTAATTTCCTCATAATCATCGAAATGCCCACTATTGTAATCATTTGTAAAACGTCAGGATTTCCAGAATTACCGAAGAAATACAAACACTGTCTACCACTATATACTTCAAATGTAAAAGGAAATATATCACCAGCAGCAGTGAGTTCACATGTAGTACCATAAGTTGATAGTCGTATCATGTCATTATAATACTCGACAGGAGGTGTATGGTTGTCACCCCCGGCGTCGTGATTGTATGTCCAGCATTGAAATCTAACCCAGTTACTCGTAACATGATTTATAATAAATTCACGTATTTGAAGATAAATTCCCGTAGAACCAAAAACGCAGTAAGATAAGGAATGGAAGAGACATGACCCATCTTTGCTCATCAGAATGACACGATGAGCCGTAGGAAGCCCATTTATATTCAAATCTTCGTAACTCATTGTAACACGTATACAGAGCGACAGACAGAACTAATGTGAGCGGGACGATAGCTCTATAGCACATTTGATTGAGAATACTGACATTTTGTGAGGCAATACGTTTTTATTAGTTTATCGTAGCGGCCGTCTCGATCGACTTGCTAATCATCAACAAAGCTAAAACATAAACAAAACATATATTCAGTTTTGCTACCAATTGTTGCCACAGCTCGTAGAACTAGATCTGATAGTGTAAACTCTGGCGAGAAACTGGCGAAACCGATTCTGCTTGCTATCTAGCTTCATTGTATATTTCTTCTGGGAAATCCATGTCATGATTTTATGTTTCTTGACTCCTTCTGCGCATAATATCTTCGGCCATGTAGTCTTTGTATTTCTCCCACAACTGTGCTGGTTGTGAAGGGGAACACGTTAGATAAAATAGTTTCCAACAGCGTACGTATTTAAAATGGATTAGAAGGGGTCGCTGAATCTACGATCAAGATGTGTACTCTACTTTCTATTCAAGGCGTTGCCTAGGTCAACCATATTTTGTAAGATGGGCAATGTCCTTTAGCAATTTTTACCGGACTATCATGATGCCAAGTAAGTCGTTGTCGCCTAGCGACAATCTTTAAGACGGTCAATCTGCCCATCAAGTCAGGTTCAGTATTGGTGCAACTTTGACTATCATTATAGAGAGTCAGTCGTTATTATTATTTATTTATCGTATGGCTTTTAGTGCCGGGAGTGTCCGAGGACATGTTCGGCTCGCCTGAGTCTGTAGCTGCTTCCAACGGACACCCTAAAGGGTGAGCTACAAGTTCCGTTCAATTTCAAGTACCGTAGTTCCAATTTTCGCCACCAGATATCAATGATACCTAGTGGCGAACGTTGGAACTTGGATAGAGCGTTCTGACGAAATCTAACCTAACAAATTTTGCTTTGCACAAGTTTAGTCTGTGAAAGGATCTTTTACATGCCATAAATCTATGACATGGGACCGCCGGCTTTACTTCCCCTCCGAAGGAAGGCATACTGAAGGATTTTTAACGCTCTTAAAAAATCCGACGACTTCGGCCGGGTTTGAACCCGCTATCTTGGGCATAGCAGTTAAGCATGCTACCGACTACGCCACCGGAGCCGTTGTCGCCTTGCAACAATCTGTCCGTGAAGTTATTAGATTCACCTTTATTTGTTTAAACACACTTTTTAAACAAATAAGTATATTTCCATTGACTTATCAAGAAAAGCAAGATTTTCCCTGTACTATTGAGACCATTTGGAAGCTTTTGGTACAAACCACAACTTCTAACTCCCTCTGGTTTAGGAGCTTGAGTTTTGTGATTCATACACCTTAGAGTATTATATATACAGATTGAATCGTTGATTTCAAGAGAGTAACAAGTCCATTTATTTGCAAACAGATAATTTGAAATACGCATTTTCTTATTTTTTATTTTGTTCTTATTTATTTATTTATTCAAGCGATAAAGGAAGTACGAGAAGCAAAACAACCAGTGATGGACGAAATTATGCAATTTATGGGGCAGGAATGTTCTAAGAATTGTCAGAGGTAACAAAATGTAATGAAAAACTTCAACCTCATTTTACTCAGTTAAACATTTTGCACTACTTGGGTACCATTTGCAAGAAAACTTATACAGATAGGTCCATAATTTTTTTTAATGTATCAACATCATCCTAATGAACAGTTATAAGAAGGGATATCCCCTTAAGTAGCATACAAAATGAAATATAATTTATTTTCGACATAATTTAGGTTTAACATTTAGTACCTTAAACAAAAATTCTTATTGGCAAAAGTATTTCGTTTTTGTCAATAATCCTTATTATTCTTGCAGATAATGATCCAAACAGTAATCCCTGAAAGTTTCAATTGGCTAACCCAAACAGATTTTGACTAGAGTGTACCACAAATTTGAAGATTTAACATGGGCAAGATAGGCAGGTCTTTATTACCTTAAAACAACAATAATTAACTAAAGTGATCGAATAATAGACACAATGAGATAAAGCAGAATTGCCCTTTTCTGTCGTTATCGATATTGCATGACAATACACTACTAAAACAACTATTTAACTACCTCAGGAAAAATATAACACAAATATTTGGTTCATAGAAGTTCAAAATGATTTAGATGAGTTGAATATTAAAATGAAACACATCGAAAACCGAGAAGAAAAATGATTCTGAAGGGGACCAAGTACACCGTATACGAACAACTTTAATTTCCAAAGTATTGCAGATAGAGCAGTGAAATTTGATATTGATGTAACAGTAGCCTTTATCTCTGTGTTAAATGCATTTTAAACGAAATAATTCATCCATTTTATATTATATTTTACTTTTTCATGTAAGGAAAAAAACTATTTTTTTCTTACACATGATTTTTTATGAGCAAAGTATGAATTAGTTTACAATGAATTTGTGTTAATCAGGGAAGTCTGTGTTAGTTTCAAAGGTGGTACTAGTTTCAAACTTGTATCTTTCGTAGTATCCATGATGAGTATCCCACACAAAAAAAAAAAATGTTTACAGAAATTTAACTTCAGAGTTAATATAGAAAAGAACATGTACTTGTTGAGGTTTAAAGCTTTCCAGCTCTGGATCATCCTTTTGGCTCCTCTCCTTTTCTTTCTTGCTTCTTTGGTCAACTGTTCTGCCAGTCGATCAGCATATTTCACATGCAGGTCATCCATTTTCTGAAGCTGTTGTATGGCGTCAAGGTCTGGTCCAATCGCTAGGTGGACAAGCACTTGTGCTTTTTGGCAATCATGGTAAATTTTGGGGTTAAGGGTAATGGGAGATAGGGAAAGGGTGGAAGTATAACGGTAAGGTGAGAGGCAATCTTGAAAGACACCCCCCTTGCCTTTGAGAACACAACCATGTTTAAAAAAATATTTTTCTTCAGATACTCTTTCTTTGAGAATGTTGCACCGTACGTACTATATAATAAGGCTTTAAGGCCACTATTGATAAATATGTTTATCTTCAAACTGCCTTTCTCAGTAATCGTTGCTCCGCGGATATAGATCGACATGTGTCTTCAAAGGCCCTTCCTGGGTAAAGTTTACACCACTTACACTATATGAATCTAGCATTAACACACTACGAATAAACATTTTTATCTTCAAATGATGAACTACTTGAATGTGCATTTAGACCACAATGGATCAACATGTGCCGCTTCAAATTATATTTCTCAGAAAAGTTTCTTCCACATGTACTACATGAATGTGGCCTTCGACCACTATGAATCAACATGTGCTTCTTCAATCCTTTTACCTCTGCAAACTTACCTCCGCACATAACGCAGGAGTGGGACTTGACAGTAGTATGGATCAACAAGTGTTTCTTTAAAGTAATTTCATGGGGGAAATCTGCTCCGCATGAGTGAAGCATTACACCGCTATGGATTATCACGTGTGCCTTCAACTGTCTTTTATCTGCAAAGTTTGCCCCGCATGTACTACAGGAATATGGCTTGAGACCACTATGGATCAACAGGTGCCTCTTCAGATCCCCTTTATGGGTGAATTTGGCATTGCATGTATTACATGAGTATTGCTTCAGACCACTATGGATCAACAGGTGTCTCTTCAAAGCCCCTTTATGGACGAAATTTGCTGAGCACGTTTTACATGAATAGGGCTTCAAACCACTATAGATCATCGCGTGTTTCTGTAAAGTTCCTTTGATAGTGAACGTGGCTCCACAAACGTCACATGAATGTGGCTTTAGCCCACTATGGATTAACATATGTGTCCAAATGCTGGTTTTGAGAAATATTGCTCCGCATGCATTACATGAGTATGGCCTTACAACACTATGGATCAACTTATGTTTCTTCAAATCTCCCTTTGTCAACAAACTTGGAACCACATATATTACATGGGTGTGGCCTCACACCACTATGGATCAATGCATGTCTCTTTAGATTGCTAATCAGCTTATATGTTCCTCCGCAGGTATTGCAGGAATGAGGCCTTAGGCCACTATGAATCAACAGGTGTCTCTCCAAATTACATTTCCGAGTAAAATTTGCTCCGCAAGCATTGCATATGTATGGCGACATACCGCTTTGAGTTGACATTTCAATCTTCATGTTTCTATATTCATTGAGTGAGGCTCCAACTGAACCTCTTGCGGGTGTATATTCCGATCTGTGAAAGGTAGGATGTTTCAGTGCAGAATTTCTAATGCTGGCACAAAGTAAATAGCCACTATATCAGAATATCAAAAATCACAATGCACTGTCAATTCCGGATAAGAATGTAATAATCATCTCTATCTAAAATCTTCTATTATTTCATTTCACCCTTATTCGTAGGTATAGATATAAAAGCCTAAAAATAATGCATTTTTTGATGATCGAAACTAGAATTTTTAACCTCATGCAATTTGCTTCAGGGTTAGGGAATATCACACAAGAGAATTTGGGAACAATCGTGATGACTGACTGAAAGGCATTTCTTTTCACTATATTTGATGATCAAGAGAAACGGAATAATACCTTTGTGATCACGAGATCGCTAAAAAGTTAAAAATTAACTAGTGAATTTTTCCTGGGATATACACAAGAAGGGTTCAACGACCATACACGATCCCACCCCAAATTAAGAGGAGGAGTTCGACTGTCTCCATTATTATTCAACATTTACTCCGGAGCGGAATTTCGGGCAGTAGAAGATACAGCAGTGGGAATCAAGGTCAACGGGGAACTAATACGTACACTTAGATATGCAGACGACACAGTTTTTCTGGCCAGTAGTATTGAAACCCTACAGCTATTCATTAAGAAGCTTCATATAGTTGGAGAAGAAATGGTTCTATCGATCAACACAAAGAAAACAAGATTAATGGTTTTCGGTCATACAAGGGTTGAAGTATTTTGTTGCTGAAAGGACAACAAATCCAACAAGTTGACACGTTTAAGTACCATGGTTGTTGGTATTCAGAGGATTTGAATCTAGTCATTGAAATTAAGACCCTAATAGAAATAGGAAGGTTAACTTTCAAAAAATATGAGAGCTTTATTGTGTGATGATGTCTTGAATTTAAAACTAAGACAGGGTATTGTGAAGTGTTATGATTGGTCCACCTTGCTTTAAGGAGTAGAGGTTGGGAATGTAAATCGTTCTCCATTAATAGTGTTGAAGCTCTGGAAATGTGGCACCATAGAAGAATGCTGAAAATCCCTTGCATAGATCACATCTCTAATAAACAGGTACTGTGGAGAGCAAACTCGAATTTGGAGCCGTTGATTACCATCAAATATAGGGATATAGCATACCTGGGCCATGAGTTAAGTGGTGCAAAATACGCATGTTTACATCTCCATTTATGGGCAATATTGACGGGCATTGAAGAGCAGGCAGGAATAAGGACGTCTTGTCTACGGAATCTTCAAGACTAGACTGGCACAAAAACTATTGAACAACTATACCGTGTTGCTGAGGATAGACGAACGATATCCATTTCGATCGGCAACGTCCGGAAGGCTGGGCAGGGCATATGAAGATAAAGAAGAAGAAGAAGGAGAGCTCGTTTCTACTGTTCAATGGTGTGGTGTTCGTGCAGTCAATATATATTATACAGACATTATGTTTTATATGCCGGAGATTTTAGATAACAGTTCTTCCTCATGAACCTGTTCATCATTCTACAGCACGAAAAAAGGGATTGTGCTTCCAACAGTTAACATGGTCTCTCATCGTCTCGATTAAGAGAATAAATAAAAAGTAGGTGCTGCTATATATCTGAAGTACGAGCATTCAACTTTCATTTCTCTCACTTAATGCAATGAACATTAGTCATTAAATGCTTTTCCTATAATGAGTTGCAATGGCGGATTACGTTAGAAAAGAAAGTACTGTTTGAGGACATCACAACTAATTCATTGAAACGGAAAACAGAACAACAAGTAAAACTCGATGGGTTTGTTCGTTCAAGTAACACAAATCAATTCGCATAATAATTCGCCCACAAAATTTTGTAATGAGCCATTCGCGGTAATATCTCTACAGTGCCTTTACACAACGCAATATGTTATTAATCGACAAAATAGATACACAAACTTAACATTCCAGATTCCTATACACCGAACCATCAAGTTCAATAAATTTGTTGTTTGCACCGCCTCACGCCTCTTTAAACACCTTCGATTTATATAAGTTCGTCAACATTGCAAGCACTGCAGCTGTCAAAAGTCGTCTTTCATCCTTCTTGGTCTTCCTCTCATACCTGATTACTGCATTATGCTAACCCTCTATTGCATGAATTTTATAACTTTATGAATTTTGTTGCACTACATTTATAATACCTACAACGAACTTAAGATAATTATGTCAAACTATGAAATCGATGGGCTGCGTAAAAGGTGCAATTTATAATGCTATTTTTGGTTCAATTATAACAGCTGACAACCTATTCAATGATAACATCAGGACAACAGCTGACAACCTGGATATCTTAATAGCTTTTCTTGTACACGGTGTTAGTTTTTCAGGCTGATACTGTGTCTGTATGCACTCTTTTGTATATAATTTTCCCACTATAATTATTGTTATAATTGTTGTTTCATTACTGTCATTTTGTTACTATCATTGTTACACTATTTTTATTTATATCGAGAATGTAAGTGAAATGTTTTATTTTGATCTCATATATATTAAAATAGTTGTGACGAAATTTCACCATTTACTAAAACTGAAATAACTTGGGAAGTATTTGCGCTACGACGACGTTTGTTTTCTTAAAAATGTAATGTCCGTCACGCATTATCGATTGAACCCCACCTTCCTTGATTATATCATGCGTGTATTGAAATAATTGCGAATATTCATTTGTTCAAGGTCACACGAAAATAGAGTCTAATATGTATATTAAGGCTTTCACATCCCGGATTAAATAAATAATTCATATTTTTTGGGCTAATGACGTGTGTATTTAGATTAGAACCATACGTTTCGGAGAAACCTTGCCTCCTTTTTCAATTGAAAATATGAATTATTTATAGAGTCAAATAACTTGACGGACATATTGTCGCTAGGCGACAACGACTAACACTGTATCATGATATTCAACGCCGCACCATTGATGGACAGGTTGTCACCAGGCAACAATGGTTTACTCTGTATGATGATAGTCCGGTAAAATTTGCTAAAGGACACATGGGCAAACTGACCGATTGTGAATCAAGGATTGCATTGAATTTTATTATTCTCTATGCTATCGTATGCACAGTTAATCAGCATATTAGCAAAATGTAATATAATGCTATCCTGTCGGAGAAAAATAGTGGCAAACGTTCCAACATTCTCTTATCACCATTTTGCAGTTTTTATGTGTATACAGCTGTGTACATGGGTGTGAGTGTGTAGATTTTTTTGATAACCTGCGTTATTGTGATTGTTGCACTAGCAGGTGTAAATTGGAGATAGGATATGGTATTTGAAGCCACTTTTCGGTGTTGCCTTAATAATCGAAATGTAATGTTTTGAGTCGGTCAACACGATCGTACCCAATTGTAATGGGAGGTTCCCTAAATTATTGCATGAGGTTTCGATTAAGCATACAATAACAAAAAAGAGTGGATAGGAATGGATGAAAAGTGTGGGGGGGGGGGGGGGGGCGGCATTGGTGCTTTACGCTATACGCGATTATTTTGCTTACCAAATTAACATGCTCGGGTCAGTAGCAGAAGCCGCTACAGTCGAATGTTGGAACCGCCATTCGTGTACAATCAAAACGATGATTCATATGTTGAGTGAGAGGCGACCCTCAATTACAAATGTTATAAAAATTAAAGGTGACGGTAATTGTCTGTTCAGGTCATTGGCATATTGTGTGTACAACAATCAGAGTTTATGAATTGTTAAACATGCTACGGAAATCTGGAATAATTATTCTCCTTTTATTATTGACGCATACTGTAAACGCCGAAAATACGCCACTAAATAGAACAATTTATTTACTGTACTCTGGAGATGGCCGGAGATATCAGTGCTAAGTCAGAGTCGAGTATGGTTGAAAACGTGAATACCAAGGAACTGAAACGAGCACTACGCGACTCAAACCAATATCAGAAACAGATGATCACAAAACCGTTCTCAGTCACTTATTGATGTGCTGTTTATGATACTATAACCTACATAGAACCATCCTCGATCGGAAGTCTGTGTAACATTTGTCAGTACTGCTCACCCATATACTTTTCAAAAGAGAAAAATGCAAGTGGTCACTGTGACATGCAAAGCTCTCTCAAGCCTTTATTCTACATCTATTTCGACGTATATGTCCTCTCTACCATTTGAATACGCGCTAAGATGACTTAGTTAACTTATGATAAGGAGATGGCAGCGCCTTTCGGCAAACTGCTAATTATGGGTTGATGCTTCAACCACCAGAGACCGGCATAGTTGTCTTCTTGTACGGCTCTCATCAAAACACCTTTGAAAAAGTATAATAAATCGTCATCATTAAACAAAAGACTGTATGTCTTCATACCACCAAATTATTTTAGTGGCGTCGTGTGAAAATTAATTTGATATGCACATTGTCACTGTATGTGGCTCTCTCGGATTGGTCAAATTTAAAAAACCTTGGTGCCTTGTGCGAGAGACCTTTTCCCATGGGCCTCCATCTTGTGAATTGTGGACTTGTAACTGATTGCCGGACTAAGCAACACGTAAAATTTTGGTTTCAACGTCGTGAGGCGAGGGCTTCAGCCTCCATTTCCGCTAAGATGGGGATAATATTATGAGATTTTGCTGAATCTGAAGAATGTGGTGTGTAACTATCATCTCAGATATTCGTGAGCAAGTTTTTCTGCCTAAATATGAAGATATGATGTTATATGGTTGGATCTCAGTGTGCGTCTGCTGGCAGCCATCTTCGTGCTTTTCTTGTGGTCTAAATTCTTTAAAGATAACTCATCTGCGTTTTTAATATTAGTGTCTCCCAAAAAGGATTGCTTAAGGTATGTCTTAATGTTTTTATATAATTTAAATTTTTGGAGCTCCATAGTAGGTTGTTTACTTGTTTAATTTAATTTCTTCTGAAGGCTTTGGCTAGGCCCAAAAATGTTACCACTAGATATGTAAATTTTTTGTTAAATATTGTTAGTCCGGGGGACACTTCTCTATTTTCTTTCGATTTTTATTATTTAGTGTCTTGCTATGACTTTTCTTCCTTGTTATTTTCGGGCACTGACCATACTCGTTAATTGAGTAGTAGGTCTAATTTTGATCGTTAGTCGTTATGGTTTTGTTTTGATCCGTAGCATTTTAAAATACCCTTTGTTCTCTTCGTGTCAAGATATTATTATATCTTCTTGTTTGCTCACTGGAGAAGTACATTTTTTATTTAAATTCTGCGTTTGCTGTAATTTAGAACTGGATATACTTTCAACTGTTCTGGTCGCCATGGTAATTTGTTTACCGGAGTGCATTGTGGTCTGATGCTAATTGTTTTTGGAGTGTTGTTGTGGTGCACGGTCGAGTCTTGTTGTGTTGTCGTTTAATTAGTTTTTTTTAATCTTTCTTGTTTTCTTTATTTGGTGTTTTCTGTCTTTAGTACTCCTGCGTGTACCGATCATTCCCTTTTGTTTATGGTAAATATTGCATTATTCGCTTCTTGGTCGGAGCTCGTGGTTCAGTTGAAGGTAAGTCAGGTTCATGTTAAGTGTTTTGGTGGTTCTTTATTTATTTCAAGGATTTTCTTTCTCTTTCTTCAGTTAATACCTCATGGTATTTTCAATGTAACATTTTGCTAATCTAACTTCCTTCCAAAAGGTAAAATTCTTGTAAAATTGTTTCGGTCGCTTAATTAAAATTTTTCTATACTTTTCCTATAGATATTGTTAACTTGTACCGACCTTAAGCCTTGTTTTTATCTCCAGTGAGAGTTTTAGGTAGGTTTCTGTTTCTGTTTTAGTATTTATGTGTGCTGATGCATTTTCTTTCATACCTCTTGTTAATCTGTTACTTAAAGATTATAAAATTTTATTTATATTAAGCTAACTATTGTATTATTTCATCGGTGGCAGTTCTGTAGGTTATCGGGGGGTATCTGTGGGATTTCCTCCTCTGCGCCTTCCTTCTTCTTTAGGTAACGTGTGCTGATGGGGTGAGCTCCGAGGAAAGGTAAGTAGGCCGAACCAGCCCCTCAGTTACCTAGCAGTCACTATTCTCATTGCTGTAGCGATGGCAAAGTGAAACTTCCACTTCCAGAAATTAAGCTGTTGTTTACGAATTGTGACGAAATCAGTAAAACTTTTAGGAAAATTGTTCGGTACTATAATAATGCTATGTCGTTTGTATCGTTTGGTGCTGCTGTTGAGCTATACCAAGCCATGGGCCTTACTGTATGAAAATCAATGGATTCATTCATCATAGAATTTCCCCTTTATATGCCAGAAAACAGGAAATAGTTCACATGGCCAAATATACATCTTATAATTTTCAGAGGCAAATAATTTACGGTTACTGAATAATATTAATAACGAACTGAGAGAAGAATAGTATACTAGATCAGCCCAATCCTTATAAGACAATTCACGGGAAAGTAAGTGAAGAGAAAAATCAGCTCTAAAAGAAAATCGTCGTCAAATGGAATTGGTAATTCGTTTCTATTATGAGCTTAGCGACACACACACAGAGGACGGGCAGGGACCCACACATTTTCACATTTTGCAAAAATGAGGAACAAGTAGACTTATGAGATCGATCCGGGCAAATGTGTGTCTGTCTGTGTATGCTTCTCTCTGACTGTCCTTCTGTCTGGCTGTGTGTGTGTGTGTGTGTCCCCTATCAACTCCGAAACGGCTGCAGCAATCGAAACAAAATTTGGTAGGAGCAAACATCTATACCTGGATATCTCAATGCCATATTTGAAAATGATGTCGGTTCTTCCAACTGCTGAAAAATTGCAGTTGAAATTTGAGCTCCATGTTGGATATCTTGGAAGGTATGAATGGGAGCTATTTCAAAATTGGCACACCTATAGATAATACTATTTCAGTTTAATTTCCAGGAGGCCATACATGGCAGTGTTGCCAAAATGATTCTAAACCTGCAGATAAGTCCTATTTTTAAATGCATATAACTTCTACACTGTCAATTGGAATTCCAAAAAAAAATATGTGCTATGTGTACATAAGCAGATAACTGAGCGTATTCTTAAAACAGAAATGTGTGATAAGAAACGAGGCTCTGGCAACGCTGTAACTGCATGCAGCGTGGCCAAATACAGGTCGCAGGAACTCTGCGCTCTGCCGGAGCTGTCTCATTAGCTCAGCGAGACGAGGTTATGCCATAAATGCCGGTTGTGCGGACGCACCAGTGTTCGAGTCGCGTTCACGCCAATTTTGTTTCTCAGTTATTTATCAAATTGCATCCTCTGTACACCTCCACTGTGTCTTACCGTTACCGTTACCGTTACCGTTACCGTTACCGTTACCGTTACCTGTACACCTCCACTGTGTCTTACCGTTACCGTTACCGTTACCGTTACCGTTACCGTTACCTGTACACCTCCACTGTGTCTTACCGTTACCGTTACCGTTACCGTTACCGTTACCTGTAACGTAACATGAACTTCTTACCGACCCTTTGTTTCTTCCATGGCACAAATAGAGCGAATAGAACATAATAGTTGATACAGTAACATCGTCTCTATCCAATGCGGTCCAAAGAAGCACAATACTCTAAGTAGCCTACACTAGATTGCCTATTATGCTACGCACCATAATTCCATAATGTACGTCTTATCTTTACAGAGCCAGTACGCACACTTACGAGCAACGGTCACGTCACAGCAGATGTTCAAAGCGACCACCTTGCATTTCCAAACACTCGTTGGAGCATACTTTGCCAGACCCTATGCAACTCACCTCCATCCACTATTACCGATGCAGCAAGCACGCGAGCTATTAAGTCCTGCACATCCTTGGGTGAAGTACTATAAACTTGTTCCTTTAAGTGTCCCCACAAATAAAAATCTAGTGGATTAAGGTCGGGGTAACGAGGAGGACAGAACATTGGACTTCCACGACCATTCCATTTCCCTGGAAACGCTTCATTTAAATAGTTACGCACAGTCACTCCAATGTGAGGCGGTGCACCATCATGCTGAAACCATAGCTGTCGCCGAACACCAAGTGGATCGTTTTCTAAGGCGTCAGGCAAAGTATTGGCAAGAAACGTACGATAAAGGGGGGCATTCAACTTGTCCGGCAATAGGTAAGGGCCTAACAGCACTCCTCCCACGATTTCAGCCCACAGGTTTATGCCAAAGCGTGCCTGAAAGCAACGTTCACGGGTGACATGTGGGTTGTGTTCCGACCAATAATGGCTGTTGTGATGGTTGAAAATACCTTCCCGAGTGAAGCTACATTCGTCACTCCATATCACATTCTTAATAAAATGTTCGTTATCTTCAACTAGTTGCGAAAGCCAATCACAGAACTGTACTCGTTGAATGCGATCTTCTGACCGCTGGTGTTGAGTTAACGTGTAATGATATGGATGCAGTTTTTCGTCGCGCAACACGTCCACAACCAGTGTTTCAGATACCTGGAACTGCCTTGGAATATCGCGGGTACTTCGCCGAGGTGATTGGTGAACGGTTTCAAGAATTGCATCCTCCGTTTGTGGCGTACGTCGAGTCTTTGGACGACCTCTGTCCACTACTTGTGGACGAAGATTACCGGATTCCCGCAGGCGTTGCTCGAGGAGACGAAAAACATTTTTATCGGGATGGCGCCTTTGAGGGTACCGTGCCGCATACTCACGAGCAGCAGCAGAAGCTTGGTTATTGGATACACCCAACACTAGGAGCATATCGACGTATTCACCGTTTGTGAACTCCATCATGGAGCCACCCTACATTCACTTGACAGGACCAGTTATGGTTGAGCACTGCGTGGTTAGTCGACTCATGCATGCCGTTTAATGGACCACACTGTGCGTTCTTTTTTCCGTTATCGTTTTACGGACTAAGCGAGGATCCCACCATTACCGCCACTGAGGGCAGTGTCCTGGAGCTTGGGACTCTAAGTCGTGGATACAACTGGGGAGTGTTACTAACACTTCGCCCTGGCGGCCTCACCTGCAAAGCGAACAGGGGCCTGATGAAGGGATGGGAACAGTGGGAGGGTTATGCAAGGAAGGGGGAAGGAGGCGGCCGTGGCCTTACGGAGGTACTGCGCCCGAAATTTGGATGATTTAGGATGAAAATGATGTTATTATCCGAGCCCATGATAAAATTTAACAATAGAATATAAATCTTGGAAGTTGGCTCAAGGCAAATTTTGCTAGATAACGCAAGCAATATGAGAAACACATCACGTGATCAGAGACGCCCAGAATATTCTCGATCATTGGAAAGTGCATAGCAACAAGGAAATTGCGTGAAATATTACCAGTTAATTGTTATAAAATATATCATTGGAAATATGCTTTCAGCCAATGAGAGGAGGCTTTATGGAGCAGACATGGATTTTTACCTAGTTAATGTGATTAACTATGCCGTTTAAGCCCTGTCTAACAATTTTACTCCATTGATAACATTTAAAAAAATTTAAAGAATAAATTACTACTACTTTGAATGACGCCAATCGGAAGAATTTCACTGTAATAAGCATTATTACATGTGCGCGCCACTAACTGCGCGGCATCGAGAATGGCGCAATTTTCAGACGAGTTGAAGAGGGGACGACAGCTTAGAGAGTTCTTCTCTCGACAGACTTCATAGCAATAAGACGTATCGTCCGGAGGAAATTCATTCCCGTTGACTAGATACAGTGCGAGTTCCTACGTGATACTATAGGCAGCGGTGTTATCGGCCATCACATTTCGAGAGCCCCGCTTCAAATTAGGGGAAGTTGAGTGGCAGACAATTTATTTAATAGCAGACATGTATTCGACTTTGTCGAAATAAAAGTGTTTCCAGTTTACTTATCCAGGGATAAAGTATAACTATAGAAGGTTTCATTAAAATCGAGCAAGTATTTTCCGAGATATTTGAGACTTTGTGGTGTCACACAAAGTTGCTCAACTCCAAGCAGGAAAATCATAATAGAGTGGTGTGACTTCAATCCAAGCAAGTCCACATAGCAGCTCGAAGTAAGTACAAGTGATATTGCATAAACATTGTGACTTTGTTGTGTATGAACAGTATAATGGCTAGAGACAATTATGAAGAGGAAATAGTTTATGACTTTCTAAGTATGTTTGTGATGATGTATTGAACTATTACGCGTCTGGGATATATCAAAACAGAGTTATGTTTGCAACAATGGAACAACGTTAGAGAAACAATGTGAAGATCTACAACATATAGACAAACAGAATGCCGAGACAACAGGATGCATTAAGTACACTTCCATCCAGTATATTTCATGTATTTCCATGTACATTCATTCTCGACCATGAGCATATATAATCTGTCATTGACCAACCAAATGAACTTTACCATCTACGACAGTCGACTTACGAATTTGTAACGATGATGCTATCCAGAATATATTGCTCAATGACAATGGAAGACAGAAGATATCAGCCCGATGATAGTTCGAGACGAAACTCAAGTCCGAGGAACGCAGTTCGATACCATGAGGAGACGGAGATGCCGAGAAGCAATTCCTATCCGATGGAGGGGACTAGGATTGATTTGAACAAATCATGCCTGGATGATGACGATCCAGTTGGGTATTTTCTGATACCCGACAATGAACTTCAATTTTCTACAAGACCCAGGTAGATGTTTTCCATAATTATTCATGTTTGAGTGTGTAAATTGCTTTTGGAACAACAATTCTCCATATTTGTTACTCATGTATTTTCACTTCGATGTTAAGTAAATTTTATTCTTCGAATTTGTATAAGATGAAAGACAGTTTATCATCTATACTTACTAACATTTCAAGATTCAGTTTCTGAACTTAAGTCAGTTGTTTGAGAAATTTATTTTCCATTGGGAAAATGTTTAAGGAAGTCATTATTCTACGATTTCGATTTTTATTCAAGACTTCAGACTTCTAGTCTAGAACATTCATTAAATTAACTTTATTTTAAATGAATTTGGGTGTTCTTTTTGAAAGAAAAAATATGTATCCAGGAGAAAAAATAGACGAGTGATATAATGTGAAATATCGCTATAATTAGAAACAGTTCGGCGATCTAAGCAAGCTATATTCGTCATGTATACAATGTGACAGTGAATAGGTATGAACATTATTTTTGTTGAAAAAAGCTACATTCAGTTAACGACAAACTTATATTGAATTGTTCTTCATTAAATACCAATGATTAGAGACACATCTTTTGAACGATAACTTATTCGATCTTAGGAAAGTATAGTTAAGACTTTTTCCAGTCATGATCGGTCCTTATTGAGCGATAAGATAACATGAGATGTTATTAAGGCACACGTGTAACACAGCGTTATGTGCCAATGCAGTTTTGCAAACGTGCACTTTAGTAATGACCAGTAAGAAGAAACATGCATATTTTTAGCCTATTTTCAATTTTGAAAATATAGGCTTATGAGATCACCTTTTGTCCGTGTGTGTGTGCGTGTGTGTGTGTGTGTGTGTGTGATTCGTGTGTGTGCCCCCCCCCCTAATAAAATCTAAACGGCTGGAGCGATTTCAATGAAACTATGTAAGTTCATAGCACTATTCCGGTCGACCTCGACCGTGCCCTTCAAATTTTGTTACGACTCACCAATCCAACATGGCAGCTGTGCGAAATATTTCACCAGCATTCAATATCTCCGAAACGATTACCGATATTACCCTGACATCATGTATGGTGATAAAGGGAACTACTATAAGTTCACTTATGTGATCTTTGAAAACCTGGTAACTACAAAACCAACATGGCGGCCAAGCGAAGTTGCGACTTTTAAATAGACGTTTCTCGCGATTTATCCAACCAAACGCAATGAAACTTGGTACAGTATATGTTTATATACATTGTAATGCACCTACAACTAACTTCGTTCATTTGTTTACATAACCACAAGATGGCGGATGTGCGAAATATTTCACCGGCATTCTGTATCTCTGAAACTATTAGCGGTATCTCCCTGAAGTTTTGTACGGAGATAAAGGGCACTACTGGAAGTCCATTTATACGACTTAAAAAACCGGTTATATACAAAACATACATGGCGGCCAAGCGAATTAGAAAATTTTAAATAGACCTCTCTCGCGATTTAATGCTCCAAACGCACTGAAATCTGGTACAGGAAATATTTATACACATTGTAATGCACTGGTATCTAATTTAGTTCAATTGTTTACATAACCTCAAGATGGCGGCTGTGCGAATTCTAAAATTAAGTTTTTATTTCTTGTGATGTAGTCATGCGATCGAAGTGAAAGTTTGAATAATGAACCTACCCAATAATTTTCCTATAATGGTACATGACTCTATGGCCTATACATTTAACAATCCAACATGACGACCATCCGAAATATTTAGACGGCTCTCAATATCTACGAATCTATTGTAGCAATCAAACTGAATTTTTTATTGTTCATAGGGGCTATGAACTCAAGTTCACTTATGGGACTTTAAATAACCTGGTGATCACAAATCCAACATGGCGGCGACGCGAAGTATAAATATTCACATGGACGTTTATCGCAATTTAACCATCCGAGAGCAGTGAAACTTGGTACAGTAAATCCTTATACGAATGGTAATCCACTAGCATCTAATTTATTTCAATTGTTTCAATAACCTAAAGATGGCAGCTGTGCGAAATTTTAAAATCTCCTTGTAACTTCTAGTGTCCTAATTATGCGATTGAAGTTTGAATACTACACGTACACAATAATCTGCATGTAACAGTACATAACTCTAGGACCTACATATATAAAATCCAACATGGCGACCATCCGAATTATTTAGTCGGTTCTCAATATCTACGAATCTATTACAGCAATCAAACTGAAATTGTGTATATTGATAGAGACAATTAACATATGCAGGTTATATGAAAATAGGCTGTATAGTTCTTCACGGAACTACTTGTTTTTATTAAATATTTAGATACATGGTGTTATGTCTGAGTAATTTTGTTTTAGTAAACCATTGAAAGATCTATTAATACCATCGTTTGAAGACAATCAATCTAATTGTAGAACATACATCTCTGTTCATTGATATGTTGTATTGTTGAGGCAACAATTAAGATCGAAGCTAAGAGAAAACTATACCAGTACAGTGGAACTATTGTTGAAAACCAGAGTGTTATTGACTTGGTAATTTTTATAGTGGAGTTATGGAGGTTTTTGCCATAAATAGTTGTTTGTTATACGAAGGGGATTTCCGTATTTATTGTCATGATGTACTGAGGATTGTATAAAAGTAGCGCTATTGTATTTTAAAGAGAGTCAGTGAAGACATTTCATGTAATTAGATCTGCGGCTTGAATGTCGTTTATTGGCGGAACTCCATTAAGAAAAGATATAATGTCCCTGTTCTCTGAATTAATATTAACCTTATTAATATTAACCTTATTAAACCAAATTAGAAACAACAATGTACTCATCTTAAATGATCGGTCATTGAGATACCGATATTGTCTTTAAGGGACACTAGGGCTGAGTTTTTAGGCAAAAATGAGAAAATAACAGTATTTTGTTTTTCCCATATATATATCTTATGGACCCCTGTGGATCATTTCAGTAAAAAAGTTTTCATGCACTGCCATTTTTAAAGGCTCAGCGACATTTTTAAATATTCTCTGCGTAAAAAATGAAAGGCAAATCATAGAAAGTAGGCTATTCTTTTAAAAATAGAAATCCTAGAAAGCCATAGGTTAACTCAAACGAAAGGTCAGTATACTCTTTATCTCTACAACAAAACATTTTATTTTTCAGATATTTTCCAAAAAAGTTTCATTGGGGGAGCCAAACTGGTTAATATAGCATGCGGTTTTATAAAAATGCTTTTATCTCCAAACGACATTTTTAGGCAATCAAAATGCTCCATGTGCATGAGATATTCACCAATTTTACTAAAAAAAACACTGGATATTCAGAAACACATGTGTTGTAAGATATCTGCAGTCACTTTGTAAATAACACACGAAAAAAATAAAAAACTATGAAAAAGTTTCAAAATTCATAAAACATGATTGCACATCAAGAAAAAAATTATCTGACAGCATACATGTATCACTTTCCTGAAATGTCTCAATGTTATAATATTTAGAATAGTTTTATGTATATGTAAGGAAAATATCAAGCGTTTTACACGATTTCTAATGCGCAAGGAGCATTTTGATCACACGGTATATTTTAATAATAAAATTAGTAAAAAATCAATTACATTTCATCCAATTGTTTTCAAATTTGGTATGTGACTTAGTGTTACCATTCTAAGTATGCAGTTTAAATTTCAACTCAATTTGATAAAAAATGTGCAAGTTGAAAAACTCAGCCCTAGTGTCCCTTAACTTCATATGACAAGAAAGTGGTCAAGCATTATAAAGAGAAAGCTATAGTAATTACACTATGAGAGAGTAGCGTTTAGAATGAAGCGGTCGTATTGCACAAGAATTATTCCTAGAGGCGATAGACACCTATATATAGTGTAAAAATATTTTATTATTTCGTTAATTTGAAGGGTTTATTATATTTAATAATAATTATAACAGTTAAATGTTTTAGCTTAGGTTATAGCTAGAAGGAGCGAATGTTTTTTGAACGAGTGTTTGATTTTTATTGTTAATATAGAGTGAATGTTAGCGTCGGAGATCATGAACATCGATCGCAATTGTAAGAATGAGTGTTAAAAGTATGAATGGATTTCAAATAGGATTAGTCAAGTTATGACAGTTTTGTAAAGCCTGATTTTGTCAAACGCAATGGCTGAGTTTTACGTGTTCATTTGCTAGCAGTGGGAGTCGAGTGTTGGCTGTGCGAGAAATGAATGAACGGAATTCACACCTGTGATGTGAAGGTCAGCATAGAAGGCTATGATCTAACCAGTCCAGTTATTCGCAGACACGCGACAGAAATATGTTTGTTATTTTATTTGAATGCACGTTTCAAGGTGCGGTAGTATAAAATGTTTTGATTTATTTTTAAAACTTGTAAACGGGGGAGCGTCTCGTAAATTAAACAGTTTAAACATGAATAAATGTA
Source organism: Meconema thalassinum (assembly GCA_946902985.2). NCBI lineage: Eukaryota > Metazoa > Arthropoda > Insecta > Orthoptera > Tettigoniidae > Meconema > Meconema thalassinum. Next base: position 438,764,860 of record OX336394.1, on the reverse strand, counting down.
GGGAGTTTTTATGTGTGTGTCAGTGGCGTAAATGTAGATTCAAAATTTAGGGTGTTATGTAGGTTAGAAATTGTTATATAGTTTTATTAATAAATTTATATTTTCATTATTTCTATAAATGAGATATGTTATGGAACAGCATAAATTAGATAGGGTGTCTTTTTCCCATCCGACATAGCCCCGAGAAACGCAGGTAAGTTTACACACTTGCGCATAAAAGATAGTTATTTACAGCCATAACATACTTCCAGCTTGCTGTGTATAATCTTGGAGAACTCACTGGCGGGAATGCGATATGATCATTAGCCGGGATGTTCACATTTCAAAAATCCAGCTTCGCTTTGGACGACCAGCTAGCACCTGCTTGACTTTTACGGGTACAGTACCATCCGGGCATTTGCCCGAAGACGAAGTGGAAAACCACGGAAAATCACTTCGAGGATGGCTGAGGTGGGAATCGAGCCCCCTCTAATCATTTTTACCACCCGAGGCTGAGTAGACCCCGTACCAGTCCTCATGTTGTTGTTTGAGTCTTCAGTCTTTTGACTGGTTTGATGCAGCTCTCCATGTCTCCCTGTCCTGAGCTAATCGTTTCATATCTACATAGCACCGACACCCTAGATCCGAGGCAATCTGTTTAACATATTCTAACCTTGGTCTACCCCTACAGTTTTTGTCCTCGACCCTTCCTTCCATAACTAAGCTTGCTATTCCTGGGTGTCTTAGTATGTGTCCTACCAAACTATCTCTTCTCTTCATTAGCAGTCGCCAGAAGCATCTCTCCTCTCCCACTCGTCTTAATACCTCTTTGTTTGTAGCCCTATCTACCCATCTGATCTTCATCATTCTCCTGTAACACCATATTTCAATGCTTCAATTCTCCTCTTTTCTGCTGCACCAATAGTCCAAGTTTCACTTCCATAGAGCGCCACGCTCCAGACAAAGGCTTTCAAAAATTACTTCCTAATACCTAAATCTATATTCGATGTCAGCACATTCCTTTTTTGTAGAAATGCTTTCTTTGCCTGAGCCAACCTACTTTTAATATCCTCTTTGCTTCGTCCATCACTGGTTATTCTGCTTCCTAAGTAACAGAAGTCTCCTACTTCCTTCAGCTTTTCACCTGCCAATTTGATCTCCATAGAGGTTTCTGATTTATTTCGGCTGCATTCCAGTATTTTTGTTTTACATTTATTTATTTTCATCATGAATTCTTTCCGTAAGACGGAGTCCATACCATTCAAAAACTCATTCAAATCCTCAGGCTTGTCGGCCAAGATGACGATGTCATCAGCAAATCTCAGAGTTGAAATTATTTCTCCTTGAATCTTCACTCCCACTTTAAATTTTTCTCTAATTTCCTTCATTGCTTGTTCAATGTAAAGATTGAAAAGTATGGGGGATAAGTTGCAGCCTTGCCTTACACCTTTCTGAATACCAGCTTCTCTCTCCTGTCCTTCAACTCGAATGACTGCTGTCTGGTTTCTGTACAGATTGTATATCATCCTCCTATCCCTGTACTTTATTCCAATCGATTTCAAAATGTCAAACAATTTAGTCCAATCAACGTTATCAAAAGCCTTTTCTAAGTCTACAAAAGCCATGAACGTTCTCTTATCTTTCCTTATTCTACCTTCCAAAATCAGCCTAAGACTTAGTACAGCTTCCCTTGTTCCTACATTTCTCCTGAAACCAAACTGGTCTTCACCCAACTCCGTTTCTATCTGGCTTTCAATCCTCTTGTAAATTATTCTAGACAGGATCTTTGAAGCATGAGTAATCAAGCTGATTGTACGGTAATCTTCACATCTGTCAGCTCCCACTTTCTTTGGTATAGGGATGATTACATTCTTCTTGAAATCAGGGGGTACCTCACCTGTCTCATAAATCCTACACACCAAGTGAAATAACCTGATCAGACCTTCATCTCCTATGCAGCGTAGCAACTCAATCGGTATATCATCTATGCCTGGAGCTTTGTTCCTGCTTAAGTCTTCCAAAGCTCTATCAAATTCTGATCTCAATATTAAATCTCCTTTCGCATCCTCATCAATTTCCTCCTCCCTTTCCATTACATGATTCTCAATCTCCTTTCCCTTATACAAACTCTCTATGTAAGCTTTCCATCTCTCAACCTTTTCTTCCCTATCTGTTAGAGGCTTTCCATTTGTGTCCTTAATATTACAGCACTTAGTCTTCTTTTCCCCAAAAGTATTCTTAATCCTTCGATAAGCTGTGTCTACTTTTCCTAATTTCAGACAATTTTCTATACCTGCACATTTCTCTTTCAACCATTCTTCTTTTGCTTCCTTGCACTTCTTGTTAACCTCATTTCTCAGACGTCTGTATTCTGCTTTCCCCTTTTCATCTCGTAGATTCTTGTGTTTCCGCCTTTCGTCCATCAATTCTAGTATATCCTGAGTGATCCAGTCCTCATACCACTTTTCAAATTTCGTTGCAGAGCCGGGAATAGAACCGCGGACGTCCAGGATGGGAACTAATCACGCTGACCACTACGCAGCGGAGACGACTCACACTGTCAAAATGAAGTGATGTCATGCTTGCTTACGAACGCAGTTAAACGACCGGAATTGACTTAACGCACACACACACAAAATTGACGTAGATTCGAACCGGAGCTTGTGGGTTTCATAACCCAGCAGTCTACTCAGAGAGCTGCGACGACTAGTACGGTATCGCGGGATGATACACATTTATCTGTACATTCCTATGCGCTTCAGTATGTAACAGTGTTGCCAGCTCCTCGCTTAAATACTTGTGGTTTTAAACAGCACCCGATCCGATTTTGCTAGAGAAATTTTGTCTTGCAATTGGATGAGGAACCGCATGCCGCCCTCCAAGTGCGGCATTTTACGTTCACCCTGTATAACTGAGCATATTCTTAAGAGCCACCAGGGCTGCCAACGGATAATACATGCTCTCAATTCCTTTTATCCAAATACCAATATATCAGAAATTATGCAAGCCGACAGCTTTAAACTATGCACACGTTTAGTACCTGACATTCTGTATTCATTTGGAGTAACTTATATACGTCAGTGCTACCAACATGATTCTAAGCCTGCTGAGAGGTCCAACTTTAAATACATATAACTTCTATACTATCATTTCATTTTCAAACATATTTCGTAAGTGCAATGTGTATCATAAAAGATATGTCTATGCGTATTCTGCTGCCAACTGTTAATAAATGATGTCTCTATTTTTGTTACCCTAATATCAATATATAAGAAAGTATGCAAGACAATAACTCTAAACTTCGCACACGTATAGTACCTGGCATTCTAGACTAATTTGGAGTAACTAATATACGTCAGTGCTGCCAACTTGATTCTGAGCCTGCTGATAGGGCCCCATTTTAAAATGCATGTGACTTCTATACTAACTAATGGAGTTCATTCAAAATTGGCACAACAATAGATCATATTATTTCGCATTATTTCTGATCTATACATTAATGACATTGATGCCAACATGATTTTTCGCGAGCTGTTAGATCCAATGTTTAACTGCATGTAACGTCCTGGCTATCCATTGGACTTAAACCAAATGTTGTATTCTGTACACTAAGAGATGTACCTAAGAATAAATTCAGTCACCGGAGCTGCCAACTGTAGTGCTCTATTAGGCTACTTTATGCCAGGTATACAGTATTTCGAACTAATTAGAAATTTCGATATTATCAACATAATTTCTTCATTTTTCTAGATAGATCCATATAGATAAATCATTGGCATGAATCATACATTTTAAGAAGAATAGGCTCGTTAGTTCGTCACGGAACTTGTTATTTTTCTTCAAATTATCCTTCAACATTCCTGTATGATTAAGTTACTAAGAAATAAACATATACCTTTGGAATACCGAGGCATTTTGTAACGATTGTGTTTCGTAAATAATTTGGATACGATAATACTAATCTTATTTTTAAATTGTAACATATTTTATGCCTAATGGTAATCATGTTATCCTTCCGTATTCAAGTGGCTTCGGTGGCGTAGTTGGTAGCGTGTTGAGCTTCTATACACAATATCGAGGATTCAAACCTGCCCGATGTCGTCAGATTTTTGAGAGCGTTAAAAATCCCTCAGTATGCCTTCCTTCGGAGGGGAAGTGAAGCCGCCGGGCCAATGTCATATATTTATGGCATGTATGTAGTTAGTTTTAGTTGTAAGTAGGTAGTTAGTTTGTCTATTAGATATATGTCATTGTTCTATTAGACTGTGGTGTGTGAGTGTGTCTGGTAACAGTTGCATTGCTTATTAGTTATAGTTCATTGTTTCAGTAGACTGTGATGTGTGAGGGTGCATGTGAGTGTGCATGTTGACAGACTGTTTTAGTGGTAGTATTTGTTGTTGGTGGAACTTAAGCTTTTTGTTAGTAGAGTTTTGGTATTTAATTGTTAGTACGGTAGAAGGTTAGTATTTTTGTTAGTAGAATTGCTCTTTACTTATTCTGAAAGGGAGTAGCAGCCTTTCATAATAAATCAATTCTTTACTAGTCTTATAGACGGTTAGGATATTGATAATATAAGCCAATAATGGCTACACTGCGTTCTGCTGCACGGCTGAAAGCAACGGGAAATTACAGCCGTATGCTATTCCCGAGGATATGCACCTCTCTATGCATAATTACATGTGATGATGGCCTCCTCCCTTGTAAAGTTTCAATCCGGAGGTAAACTAGTCCCCCGTTCGGATCTCCGGGTGGGGACTACTCGAGAGGGGGTTAACATCACAGAAGTGACAAAGAGGAAATCTGACATTCTACGGATCGGAGCGTGGAATGTTAGAAGTCTGCTAGGAAGTGGAAGGTTAGAAAACTTAGAAAGGGAAATGGATAGGTTGAGGTTGGATTTGGTTGGGATTAGTGAAATGCGCTGGCAGGAAGAACAGGACTTTTGGTCAGGAGGCTATAGGGTCATTAGCACTAAATCAAACAATGGCCAAGCAGGGGTTGGCCTCATATTGAGTAGGAAACTTGGACAGCGGGTGGAATATTATGAGCAATATAGTGAACGGATTATTGTAGCAAAAATCAATACAAAACCTTCCTGCACTACAGTGGTACAAGTCTATATGCCTACCAGTCAAGCTGATGATGAGGATGTTGAAAAGGAAATTCTGAGGTATATCAAGGGTGATGAAAATGTTATAGTAATGGGACATTGGAATGCTGTGGTAGGAAAAGGGAGAGAAGGGAAGATAGTAGGAGATTTCGGATTAGGTGAAAGGAATGATCGAGGAAGCAGGCTGGTAGAATTCTACACCGAGCATGAATTGGTCATAGCTAACACCTTATTCAATAACCACAATAGAAGCATATACACATGGATGAGACCAGGAGATACAGGGCGTTACCAAATCGACTTCATTATGGTCAAGCAGAGGTTTCGAAACCAGATTTTGGATTGTAAAACATATCCTGCTGCTGACATAAACTCTGATCACAATCTGGTTGTAATGAAATGCAGATTAAAGTTGAAGAAACTGAAGAAAAGTCAAAAGCCAAAAAGGTGGGCAATAGACAGACTGAAAGAGAAGGATGTAAACGAAAGATTCAAGAAGAGTATAAAGGAAGGACTAATGAAAAACCCTAAACAAAACTTCAATTGCAGACGAATGGGCACTTTTGAAGAATGAAATAACAAAATCCGCAGAAGAAAACATTGGTAGGAAAGAAAGAATAGGTAGAAAACCGTGGATCACTCAGGATATACTAGAATTGATGGATGAAAGGCGGAAACACAAGAATCTAAGAGATGAAAAGGGGAAAGCAGAATACAGACGTCTGAGAAATGAGGTTAACAAGAAGTGCAAGGAAGCGAAAGAAGAATGGTTGAAAGAGAAATGTGCAGGTATAGAAAATTGTCTGAAATTAGGAAAAGTCGACACAGCTTATCGAAGGATTAAGAATACTTTTGGGGAAAAGAAGACTAAGTGCTGTAATATTAAGGACACAAATGGAAAGCCTCTAACAGATAGGGAAGAAAAGGTTGAGAGATGGAAAGCTTACATAGAGAGTTTGTACAAGGGAAAGGAGATTGAGAATCATGTAATGGAAAGGGAGGAGGAAATTGATGAGGATGCGAAAGGAGATTTAATATTGAGATCAGAATTTGATAGAGCTTTGGAAGACTTAAGCAGGAACAGAGCACCAGGCATAGATGATATACCGATTGAGTTGCTACGCTGCATAGGAGATGAAGGTCTGATCAGGTTATTTCACTTGGTGTGTAGGATTTATGAGACAGGTGAGGTACCCCCTGATTTCAAGAAGAATGTAATCATCCCCATACCAAAGAAAGTGGGAGCTGACAGATGTGAAGATTACCGTACAATCAGCTTGATTACTCATGCTTCAAAGATCCTGTCTAGAATAATTTACAAGAGGATTGAAAGCCAGATAGAAACGGAGTTGGGTGAAGACCAGTTTGGTTTCAGGAGAAATGTAGGAACAAGGGAAGCTGTACTAAGTCTTAGGCTGATTTTAGAAGGTAGAATAAGGAAAGATAAGAGAACCTTCATGACTTTTGTAGACTTAGAAAAGGCTTTTGATAACGTTGATTGGACTAAATTGTTTGACATTTTGAAATCAATTGGAATAAAGTACAGGGATAGGAGGGTGATATACAATCCGTACAGAAACCACACAGCAGTCATTCGAGTTGAAGGACATGAGAGAGAAGCTGGTATTCAGAAAGGTGTAAGGCAAGGCTGCAACTTATCACCCATACTTTTCAATCTTTACATTGAACAAGCAATGAAGGAAATTAGAGAAAATTTTAAAGTGGGAGTGAAGATTCAAGGAGAAATAATTTCAACTCTGAGATTTGCTGATGACATCGTCATCTTGGCCGACAAGCCTGAGGATTTGAATGAGTTTTTGAATGGTATGGACTCCGTCTTACGGAAAGAATTCATGATGAAAATAAATAAATGTAAAACAAAAATACTGGAATGCAGCCGAAATAAATCGGAAACCTCAATGGAGATCAAATTGGCAGGTGAAAAGCTGAAGGAAGTAGGAGACTTCTGTTACTTAGGAAGCAGAATAACCAGTGATGGACGAAGCAAAGAGGATATTAAAAGTAGGTTGGCTCAGGCAAGGAAAGCATTTCTACAAAAAAGGAATCTGCTGACATCGAATATAGATTTAGGTATTAGGAAGTAATTTTTGAAAGCCTTTGTCTGGAGCGTGGCGCTCTATGGAAGTGAAACTTGGACTATTGGTGCAGCAGAAAAGAGGATAATTGAAGCATTGAAATGTGGTGTTACAGGAGAATGATGAAGATCAGATGGGTAGATAGGGTTACAAACAAAGAGGTATTAAGACGAGTGGGAGAGGAGAGATGTTTCTGGCGACTGCTAATGAAGAGAAGAGATAGGTTGGTAGGACACATACTAAGACACCCAGGAATAGCAAGATTAGTATTGGAAGGAAGGGTCGAGGACAAAAACTGTAGGGGTAGACCAAGGTTAGAATATGTTAAACAGATTGCCTCCGATGTAGGGTGTCGGAGCTATGTAGAGATGAAACGTTTAACTCAGGACAGGGAGGCATGGAGAGCTGCATCAAACCAGTCAAAAGACTGAAGACTCAAACAACAACAACAACATACCGAGGCATCCGCGTTTTTTACCCCTGTTTGTTTTCAGAAGCCCGGGTTGGCCCTTCAATCTCTGAAAGATGCATTTGAACGTCTCGGTCACTAGAACGCATATACCTGACCCCCTCGTTTGTTTCGGTATTTGTGGTTATTCCAGCAAAATATATCAACGAAAGACATTTATGCTTTTAACGCCCTAAAAGTGACATCAAAGACTGAAGCCTTGCAGACCGGCCTTGCCAATAACTTGGATATATAGATCTAGACTTGTATGACTTATAAACCCGTACGTTAAGCGTTGATGATTCAGATGCACCGAATATGATGTGAAGTGTCACATTTCGTCCTTTCCAACCAGGGAACAAATCATGTGCGGTGTTTGAAACTAAGAACTAAAACTAACGAGCTGGGCTCTTCGCACTTCATGGAAGCTACAAAACAAGCCCCCTATAGATATCCGGTTAGAGGTTGAAAATACTGAGAAGCTCACATGAAGTGACAATGTACTATGATACACCTCACCAAGACACTGGCTAGCACATACTGAGAAGCTTACTGCAAAGATCTTATGAATCACGAGCAGTGACAATGTACTTAGATACACCTCACCAAGACACTGGCTAGCACATACTGAGAAGCTTACTGCAAAGATCTTATGAATCACGAGCAGTAACAATGTACTATGATACACCTTGTCAAGACACTGGCTAGCTCATACTGAGAAGCTTACTATAAGGTTCTTATGAATCACGAGCAGTGACAATGTACTATGGTACAACTCACCAAGACACTGGCTAGCACATACTGAGAAGCTTACTGTAAGGATCCTATGAATCACGAGCAGTGACAATGTACTATGGTATACCTAACCAAGACACTGGCTAGCACACACTGAGAAGCTTACTGTAAGGATCCTATGAATCACGAGCAGTGACAATGTACTATGGTATACCTCACCAAGACACTGGCTAGCACACACTGAGAAGCTTACTGTAAGGTTCTTATGAATCACGAGCAGTGACAATGTACTATGGTATACCTCACCAAGACACTGGCAAGCACACACTGAGAAGCTTACTGTAAGGTTCTTATGAATCACGGGCAGTGACAATGTACTATGATACACCTCACCAAGACACTGGCTAGCACATAATGAGAAGCTTACTGTAAGGTTCCTATGAATCACGAGCAGTGATAATGTACTATGGTACACCCCACCAAGACACTGGCTAACACACACTGAGAAGCTTACTGTAAGGAACTTATGAATCACGAGCAGTGACAATGTACTATGATACACCTCACCAAGACACTGGCTAGCACATACTGAGAAGCTTACTGCAAAGGTCTTATGAATCACGAGCAGAAACAATGTACTATGATACACCTTGTCAAGACACTGGCTAGCTCATACTGAGAAGCTTACTATAAGGTTCTTATGAATCACGAGCAGTGACAATGTGCTATGGTACAACTCACCAAGACATTGGCTAGCACATACTGAGAAGCTTATTATAAGGACCTTATGAATCACGTGCAGTGACAATTTACTATGGTATACCTCACCAAGACACTGGCTAGCACACACTGAGAAGCTTACTGTAAGGATCCTATGAATCACGAGCGGTGACAATGTACTATGGTATACCTCACCAAGACACTGGCTAGCACACACTGAGAAGCTTACTGTAAGGTTCTTATGTATCACGAGCAGTGACAATGTACTATGATACATCTCACCAAAACACTGGCTAGCACATACTGAGAAGCTTACTGTAAGGTTCCTAAAAAACACGAGCAGTGACAATGTACTATGGTTCACCCCACCAAGACACTGGCTAGCACACACTGAGAAGCTTAATGTAATGATCCTATGAATCACGAGCAGTGACAATGTACTATGGTACACCCCCACCAAGACACTGGCTAGCACAGACTGAGAAGCTTACTGTAAGGTTCTTATGAATCACGAGCAGTGACAATGTACAATGATACACCTCACCAAGATATTGGCTAGCACACACTGAGAAGCTTAATGTAAGGTTCTTATGAATCACGAGCAGTGACAATGTACTATGATACACCTCACCAAGACACTACCTAGCACATACTGAGAAGCTTACTGCAAAGATCCTATGAATCACGAGCAGTGACAATGTACTATGATACACCTCACCAAGGCACTGGCTAGCACATACTGAGAAGCTTACTGCAATGGTCTTATGAATCACGAGCAGTTACAATGTACTATGATACACCTTGTCAAGACACTGGCTAGCTCATACTGAGAAGCTTACTGTAAGGTTCTTATCAATCACGAGCAGTGACAATGTACTATGGTACACCTCACCAAGACACCTGCTAGCACACACTGAGAAGCTTACTGTAAGGTTCTTATGAATCACGAGCAGAGACAATGCACTATGATACACCTCACCAAGGCACTGGCTAGCACATACTGAGAAGCTTACTGTAAGGTTCCTATGAATCACGAGCAGAGACAATGTACTACGGTAAACTTCACCAAGACATTGGCTAGCACACACTCAGAAGCTTACTGTAACGTTCCTATGAATCGCGAGCAGTGACAATGTACTATGATACACCCCCACCAAGACACTGGCTAGCACAGACTGAGAAGCTTACTGTAAGGTTCTTATGAATCACGAGCAGTGACAATGTACTATGATACACCTCACCAAGACACTGGCTAGCACATACTGAGAAGCTTACTGTACGGTTCCTATGAAACACGAGCAGAGACAATGTACTATGGTACACCCCACCAAGACACTGGCTAGCACACACTGAGAAGCTTACTGTAAGGTTCTTATCAATCACGAGCAGTGACAATGTACTATGATACACCTCACCAAGATACTGGCTAGCACATACTGAAAAGCTTACTGTACGGTTCCTATGAATCACGAGCAGTGACAATGTACAATGGTACACCCCACCAAGACACTGGCTAGCACATACTGAGAAGCTTACTGTACGGTTCCTATGAATCACGAGCAGAGACAATGTACTATGATACACCCCACCAAGACACTGGCTAGCACACACTGAGAAGCTTACTGTACGGTTCTTATGAATCACGAGCAGAGACAATGTACTATGGTACACCCCACCAAGACACTAGCTAGCACACACTGAGAAGCTTACTGTAAGGTTCTTATGAATCACGAGCAGAGACAATGTACTACGGTAAACTTCACCAAGACATTGGCTAGCACACACTCAGAAGCTTACTGTAACGTTCCTATGAATCACGAGCAGTGACAATGTACTATGATACACCCCACCAAGACACTGGCTAGCACACACTGAGAAGATTACTGTAAGGATCTTATGAATCACGAGCAGTGACAATTAACTAAGGTACACCTCACCAAGACACTGGCTAGCACACACTGAGAAGCTTACTGTAAGATTCTTATGAATCACGAGCAGTGACAATGTACCATGATACACCTCACCAAGATACTGGCTAGCACACACTGAGAAGCTTAATGTAAGGTTCTTATGAATCACGAGCAGTGACAATGTACTATGATACACCTCACCAAGACACTACCTAGCACATACTGAGAAGCTTACTGCAAAGATCTTATGAATCACGAGCAGTGACAATGTACTATGGTACACCTCACCAAGACACTGGCTAGCACACACTGAGAAGCCTACTGTAAGGTTCTTATGAATCACGAGCATAGACAATGTACTATGATACACCTCACAAAGGCACTGGCTAGCACATACTGAGAAGCTTACTGTAAGGATCCTATGAATCACGAGCAGTGACAATGTACTATGATACACCTCACCAAGACACTGGCTAGCACATACTGAGAAGCTTATTGTAAGGTTCCTATGAATCACGAGCAGAGACAATGTACTATGGTACACCCCACCAAGACACTGGCTAGCACACAATGAGAAGCTTACTGTAAGGATCCTATGAATCACGAGCAGTGACAATGTACTATGGTATACCTCACGAAGACACTGGCTAGCACACACTGAGAAGCTTACTGTAAGGTTCTTATGAATTACGAGCAGTAACAATGTACTATGATACACCTCACCAAGACACTGGCTAGCACATACTGAGAAGCTTACTGTACGGTTCTTATGAATCACGAGCAGAGACAATGTACTATGGTACACCCCACCAAGACACTGGCTGGCACACACTGAGAAGCTTACTGTAAGGATCCTATGAATCACGAGCAGTGACAATGTACTATGATACACCCCACCAAGACACTGGCTAGCACACACTGAGAAGCATACTGTAAGGATCTTATGAATCACGAGCAGAACAATGTACTATGATACATCTCACCAAGATACTGGCTAGCACACACTGAGAAGCTTACTCTCAGGATCTTATGAATCAGGAGCAGTAACAATGTACTATAGTACAACTCACCAAGATACTGGCTAGCACACACTGAGAAGCTTACTGTAAGAATCTTATGAATCACGAACAGTGACATACTATGATACACCTCACGAAGATAGTGGCCAGCACATACTGAGAAGCTTACTGTAAGGATCTTATGAATCACGAGCAGTGACAATGTACTATGATACACCTCACCAAGACACTGGCCAGCACACACTGAGAAGCTTACTGTAAGGATCTTATGAATCACGAGCAGTGACAATGTACTATGCTACAACCCACCAAGATACTGGCTAGCACACACTGAGAAGCTTACTCTCAGGATCTTATGAATCAGGAGCAGTGACAATGTACTATGGTACAACTCACCAAGATACTGGCTAGCACATGTTGAGAAGCTTACTGTAAGGATCTTATGAATCACGAGCAGTGACAATGTACTATGATACACCTCACCAAGATACTGGATAGCACACACTGACAAGCTTACTCTCAGGATCTTATGAATCAGGAACAGTGACAATGTATTATGATACACCTCACAAAGACACTGGCTAGCACATGCTGAGAAGCTTACTGTAAGATTCTTATGAATCACGAGCAGTGACAATGTACTATGATACACCCCACCCAGACACTGGCTAGCACACACTGAGAAGCTTAATGTAAGGTTCTTATGAATCACGAGGAGTGACAATATACTATGATACACCTCACCAAGACACTGGCTAGCACATACTGAGAAGCTTACTGTAAGAATCTTATGAATCACGAGCAGTGACAATGTACTATTATACACCTCACCAGGATACTGGCTAGCACGCTCTGTGAAGCTTACTGTAAGGTTCTTATGAATCACGAGCAGTGACAATGTACTATTATACACCTCACCAAGAAACTGGCTAGAACACCCTGAGAAGCTTACTGCAAAGATCTTATGAATCACGAGCAGAAACAATGTAGTATGATACACCTTGTCAAGACACTGGCTAGCTCATACTGAGAAGCTTACATTAAAGATCTTATGAATCACGAGCAGTGACAATGTACTACGATACACCTCACCAAGACACTAGCTAGCATACACTGAGAAGCTTACTGTAAGGCTCTTATGAATTACGAGCATATACAATGTGCTACGGTACTCCTCAACAAGACACTGGATAGCATACACTGAGAAGCTTACTGTAAGACAATGTACTATGATACACCTCACCAAGATACTGGCTAGGACATGCTGAGAAGCTTACTGTAAGACAATGTACTATGATACACCTCACCAAGACACTGGCCAGCACATACTGAGAAGCTTAGTGTAAGGATCTTATGAATCACGAGAAGAGACATTGTACTATGATACATCTCACCAAGATACTGGCTAGCACACACTGAGAAGCTTACTCTCAGGATCTTATGAATCAGGAGCAGTGACAATGTACTATGGTACAACTCACCAAGATACTGGCTAGCACACACTGAGAAGCATACAGTAAGGATCTTATGGATCACGAGGAGTGACAATGTACTATGATACACCTCACCAAGACACTGGCTAGCACATATTTGAGAAGCTTACTGTAATAATCTTATGAATCACGAGCAGTGACAATGTACTATGATACACCTCACCAGGATACTGGCTAGCACACACTGTGAAGCTTATTGTAAGGTTCTTATGAATCACGAGCAGTGACAATGTACTATTATACACCTCACCAAGAAACTGGCTAGAACACACTGAGAAGCTTACTGCAAAGATCTTATGAATCACGAGCAGTAACAATGTAGTATGATACACCTTGTCAAGACACTGGCTAGCTCATACTGAGAAGCTTACTTTAAAGATCTTATGAATCACGAGCAGTGACAATGTACTATGATACACCTCACCAAGACACTGGCTAGCACACACTGAGAAGCTTACTGTAAGGCTCTTAAGAATTACGAGCATATACAATGTGCTACGGTACTCCTCAACAAGACACTGGATAGCATACACTGAGAAGCTTACTGTAAGACAATGTACTATGATACACCTCACCAAGATACTGGCTAGGACATGCTGAGAAGCTTACTGTAAGACAATGTACTATGATACACCTCACCAAGATACTGGATAGCACACACTGAGAAGCTTACTGTAAGGTTCTTATGAATCACGAGCAGTGACAATGTAGAGGAGACGCAAGAAAAGCTTGTCGAAGAATTCTGCGCAGATTTTCGGCCATGTTCGGGGGTTCGAGTGTGCTCGGTAATGGCATACAACGCCCCTCCCACTTCGCGGCATCGTCTGCCCAGGCTTGACAGGCTTAATTGTGACTGAGTTTACGCATGGTTTGCACCTGTAGACCGCGTCTCGGAGCAAGCTGCGTTGTTGAAGAATGGAGTGTGCACTGAGCCCGGTAATCAACATTCGGGGGACACACAGGAGCCCCGCAATGAGCATTACAATACCCCGATTGATATTGGTCTCTGCGCATCGTTGAGTTTCGGCAAGCTTTTCTTGCATCTGCTCTACTATGGTACACCTCACCAAGGCACTGGCTAGCATACACTGAGAAGCTTACTGTAAGGATCTTATGAATCACGAGCAGTGACAATGTATTATGATACACCTCACCAAGACACTGCCTAGCACAAACTGAGAAGCTTACTATAAAGATCTTATGAATCGCGAGCAGTGACAATGTACTATGATACAACTCACCAAGACACTGGATAGCATACACTGAGAACCTTACTGTAAGGTTCTTATGAATCACGAGCAGTGACAATGCACTATGATACACCTCACCAAGACACTGGCTAGCACACACTGAGAAGCTTGCCGTAAGGTTCTTATGAATCACGAGCAGTGACAATGTACTATGATACACCTCACCAAGATACTTGCTAGCACACACTGAGAAGCTTACTGTAAGGTTCTTATGAATCACGAGCAGAGACAATGTACTATGATACACCTCACTAAGGCACTGGCTAGCACATACTAAGAAGCTTACTGTAAGGTTCTTATGAATCACGAGCAGAGACAATGTACTATGATACACCTCACCAAGACACTGGCTAGCACACACTGAGAACCTTAATGTAAGGTTCTTATGAATCACGAGCAGAGACAATGTACTATGATACACCTCACCAAGATACTGGCTAGCACATACTAAGAAGCTTACTGTAAGGTTCTTATGAATCACGAGCAGAGAAAATGTACTCTGGTACACCTCACCAAGACACTGGATAGCACATACTAAGAAGCTTACTGTAAGGTTCTTATGAATCACGAGCAGTGACAATGTACTATGATACACCTCTCCAAGACACTGGCTAGCACACACTAAGAAGCTTACAGTAAGGATCTTATGAATCACGATCAATGACAATGTACTATGATACACCTCACCAAGACACTGGATAGCATACACTGAGAAGCTTACTGTAAGGTTCTTATGAATCACGAGCAGATACAATGTACTATGGTACACCTCACCAAGACACTGGCTAGCACACACTGAGAAGCTTACTGAAAGGTTCTTATGAATCACGAGCAGTGACAATGTACTATGATACACCTCACCAAGACAATGGCTAGCACATACTGAGAAGCTTACTGTACGGTTCCTATGAAACACGAGCAGAGACAATGTACTATGGTACACCCAACCAAGACACTGGCTAGCACACACTGAGAATCTTACTGTACGGTTCTTATGAATCACGAGCAGAGACAATGTACTATGGTACACCCCACCAAGGCACTGGCTAGCACACACTGAGAAGCTTACTGTAAGGTTCTTATGAATCACGAGCAGAGACAATGTACTACGGTACACCTCACCAAGACACTGGCTAGCACACACTCAGAAGCTTACTGTAACGTTCCTATGAATCACGAGCAGTGACAATGTACTATGATACACCCCACCAAGACACTGGCTAGCACACACTGAGAAGATTACTGTAAGGATCTTATGAATCACGAGCAGTGACAATTAACTAAGGTACACCTCACCAAGACACTGGCTAGCACACACTGAGAAGCTTACTGTAAGGTTCTTATGAATCACGAGCAGTGACAATGTACTATGATACACCTCACCAAGATACTGGCTAGCACACACTGAGAAGCTTAATGTAAGGTTCTTATGAATCACGAGCAGTGACAATGTACTATGATACACCTCACCAAGACACTACCTAGCACATACTGGGAAGCTTACTGCAAAGATCTTATGAATCACGAGCAGTGACAATGTACTATGGTACACCTCACCAAGACACTGGCTAGCACACACTGAGAAGCCTACTGTAAGGTTCTTATGAATCACGAGCATAGACAATGTACTATGATACACCTCACCAAGGCACTGGCTAGCACATACTGAGAAGCTTACTGTAAGGATCCTATGAATCACGAGCAGTGACAATGTACTATGATACACCTCACCAAGACACTGGCTAGCACATACTGAGAAGCTTATTGTAAGGTTCCTCTGAATCACGAGCAGAGACAATGTACTATGGTACACCCCACCAAGACACTGGCTAGCACACAATGAGAAGCTTACTGTAAGGATCCTATGAATCACGAGCAGTGACAATGTACAATGGTATACCTCACCAAGACACTGGCTAGCACACACTGAGAAGCTTACTGTAAGGTTCTTATGAATCACGAGCAGTGACAATGTACTATGATACACCTCACCATGACACTGGCTAGCACATACTGAGAAGCTTACTGTACGGTTCCTATGAATCACGAGCAGAGACAATGTACTATGGTACACCCCACCAAGACACTGGCTGGCACACACTAAAAAGCTTACTGTAAGGATCCTACGAATCACAAGCAGTGACAATGTACTATGATTCACCCCACCAAGACACTGGCTAGCACACACTGAGAAGCTTACTGTAAGGATCTTATGAATCACGAGCAGAACAATGTACTATGATACATCTCACCAAGACACTGGCTAGCACACACTGAGAAGCTTACTCTCAGGATCTTATGAATCAGGAGCAGTGACAATGTACTATAGTACAACTCACCAAGATACTGGCTAGCACACACTGAGAAGCTTACTGTAAGGATCTTATGAATCACGAACAGTGACATACTATGATACACCTCACCAAGATAGTGGCCAGCACATACTGAGAAGCTTACTGTAAGGATCTTATGAATCACGAGCAGTGACAATGTACTATGATACACCTCACCAAGACACTGGCCAGCACACACTGAGAAGCTTACTGTAAGGATCTTATGAATCACGAGCAGTGACAATGTACTATGGTACAACCTACCAAAATACTGGCTAGCACACACTGAGAAGCTTACTCTCAGGATCTTATGAATCAGGAGCAGTGACAATGTACTAAGGTACAACTCACCAAGATACTGGCTAGCACATGCTGAGAAGCTTACTGTAAGGATCTTATGAATCACGAGCAGTGACAATGTACTATGATACACCTCACCATGATACTGGCTAGCACACACTGACAAGCTTACTCTCAGGATCTTATGAATCAGGAACAGTGACAATGTATTATGATACACCTCACAAAGACAATGGCTAGCACATGCTGAGAAGCTTACTGTAAGATTCTTAGGAATCACGAGCAGTGACAATGTACTATGATACACCTCACCCAGACACTGGCTAGCACACACTGAGAAGCTTACTGTAAGGTTCTTATGAATCACGAGGAGTGACAATGTACTATGATACAACTCACCAAGACACTGGCTAGCACATACTGAGAAGCTTACTGTACGGTTCCTATGAATCACGAGCAGAGACAATGTACTATGGTACACCCCACCAAGACACTGGCTGGCACACACTAAAAAGCTTACTGTAAGGATCCTACGAATCACGAGCAGTGACAATGTACTATGATTCACCCCACCAAGACACTGGCTAGCACACACTGAGAAGCTTACTGTAAGGATCTTATGAATCACGAGCAGAACAATGTACTATGATACATCTCACCAAGACACTGGCTAGCACACACTGAGAAGCTTACTCTCAGGATCTTATGAATCAGGAGCAGTGACAATGTACTATAGTACAACTCACCAAGATACTGGCTAGCACACACTGAGAAGCTTACTGTAAGGATCTTATGAATCACGAACAGTGACATACTATGATACACCTCACCAAGATAGTGGCCAGCACATACTGAGAAGCTTACTGTAAGGATCTTATGAATCACGAGCAGTGACAATGTACTATGATACACCTCACCAAGACACTGGCCAGCACACACTGAGAAGCTTACTGTAAGGATCTTATGAATCACGAGCAGTGACAATGTACTATGGTACAACCTACCAAAATACTGGCTAGCACACACTGAGAAGCTTACTCTCAGGATCTTATGAATCAGGAGCAGTGACAATGTACTAAGGTACAACTCACCAAGATACTGGCTAGCACATGCTGAGAAGCTTACTGTAAGGATCTTATGAATCACGAGCAGTGACAATGTACTATGATACACCTCACCATGATACTGGCTAGCACACACTGACAAGCTTACTCTCAGGATCTTATGAATCAGGAACAGTGACAATGTATTATGATACACCTCACAAAGACAATGGCTAGCACATGCTGAGAAGCTTACTGTAAGATTCTTAGGAATCACGAGCAGTGACAATGTACTATGATACACCTCACCCAGACACTGGCTAGCACACACTGAGAAGCTTACTGTAAGGTTCTTATGAATCACGAGGAGTGACAATGTACTATGATACAACTCACCAAGACACTGGCTAGCACATACTGAGAAGCTTACTGTACGGTTCCTATGAATCACGAGCAGAGACAATGTACTATGGTACACCCCACCAAGACACTGGCTGGCACACACTAAAAAGCTTACTGTAAGGATCCTACGAATCACGAGCAGTGACAATGTACTATGATTCACCCCACCAAGACACTGGCTAGCACACACTGAGAAGCTTACTGTAAGGATCTTATGAATCACGAGCAGAACAATGTACTATGATACATCTCACCAAGACACTGGCTAGCACACACTGAGAAGCTTACTCTCAGGATCTTATGAATCAGGAGCAGTGACAATGTACTATAGTACAACTCACCAAGATACTGGCTAGCACACACTGAGAAGCTTACTGTAAGGATCTTATGAATCACGAACAGTGACATACTATGATACACCTCACCAAGATAGTGGCCAGCACATACTGAGAAGCTTACTGTAAGGATCTTATGAATCACGAGCAGTGACAATGTACTATGATACACCTCACCAAGACACTGGCCAGCACACACTGAGAAGCTTACTGTAAGGATCTTATGAATCACGAGCAGTGACAATGTACTATGGTACAACCTACCAAAATACTGGCTAGCACACACTGAGAAGCTTACTCTCAGGATCTTATGAATCAGGAGCAGTGACAATGTACTAAGGTACAACTCACCAAGATACTGGCTAGCACATGCTGAGAAGCTTACTGTAAGGATCTTATGAATCACGAGCAGTGACAATGTACTATGATACACCTCACCATGATACTGGCTAGCACACACTGACAAGCTTACTCTCAGGATCTTATGAATCAGGAACAGTGACAATGTATTATGATACACCTCACAAAGACAATGGCTAGCACATGCTGAGAAGCTTACTGTAAGATTCTTAGGAATCACGAGCAGTGACAATGTACTATGATACACCTCACCCAGACACTGGCTAGCACACACTGAGAAGCTTACTGTAAGGTTCTTATGAATCACGAGGAGTGACAATGTACTATGATACAACTCACCAAGACACTGGCTAGCACATACTGAGAAGCTTACTGTAAGAATCTTATGAATCACGAGCAGTGACAATGTACTATGATACAACTCACCAGGATACTGGCTAGCACGCTCTGTGAAGCTTACTGTAAGGTTCATATGAATCACGAGCAGTGACAATGTACTATTATACACCTCACCAAGAAACTGGCTAGAACACCCTGAGAAGCTTACTGCAAAGATCTTATGAATCACGAGCAGAAACAATGTAGTATGATACACCTTGTCAAGACACTGGCTAGCTCATACTGAGAAGCTTACTTTAAAGATCTTATGAATCACGAGCAGTGACAATGTACTACGATACACCTCACCAAGACACTAGCTAGCATACACTGAGAAGCTTACTGTAAGGCTCTTATGAATTACGAGCATATACAATGTGCTACGGTACTCCTCAACAAGACACTGGATAGCATACACTGAGAAGCTTACTGTAAGACAATGTACTATGATACACCTCACCAAGATACTGGCTAGGACATGCTGAGAAGCTTACTGTAAGACAATGTACTATGATACACCTCACCAAGACACTGGCCAGCACATACTGAGAAGCTTAGTGTAAGGATCTTATGAATCACGAGAAGAGACATTGTACTATGATACATCTCACCAAGATACTGGCTAGCACACACTGAGAAGCTTACTCTCAGGATCTTATGAATCAGGAGCAGTGACAATGTACTATGGTACAACTCACCAAGATACTGGCTAGCACACACTGAGAAGCATACAGTAAGGATCTTATGAATCACGAGCAGTGACAATGTACTATGGTACAACCCACCAAGATACTGGCTAGCACACACTGAGAAGCTTACTCTCAGGATCTTATGAATCAGGAGCAGTGACAATGTACTATGATACACCTCACCAAGACACTGGCCAGCACATACTGAGAAGCTTACTGTAAGGATCTTATGAATCACGAGAAGAGACATTGTACTATGATACATCTCACCAAGATACTGGCTAGCACACACTGAGAAGCTTCCTCTCAGGATCTTATGAATCAGGAGCAGTGACAATGTACTATGGTACAACTCACCAAGATACTGGCCAGCACATACTGAGAAGCTTACTGTAAGGATCTTATGAATCACGAGCAGTGACAATGTACTATGATACACCTCACCAAGATACTGGCCAGCACATACTGAGAAGCTTACTGTAAGGATCTTATGAATCACGAGCAGTGACAATGTACTATGATACACCTCACCAAGACACTGGCCAGCACACACTGAGAAGCTTACTGTAAGAATCTTATGAATCACGAGCAGAGACAATGTACTATGATACACCTCACCAAGATACTGGCTAGCACACACTGACAAGCTTACTCTCAGTATCTTATGAATCAGGAACAGTCACAATGTATTATGATACACCTCACAAAGACACTGGTTAGCACATGCTGAGAAGCTTACTGTAAGATTCTTATGAATCACGAGCAGTGACAATGTACTATGATACACCTCACCCAGACACTGGCTAGCACACACTGAGAAGCATACTATAAGGTTCTTATGAATCACGAGGAGTGACAATGTACTATAATACACTTCACCAAGACACTGGCTAGCACATATTTGAGAAGCTTACTGTAAGAATCTTATGAATCACGAGCAGTGACAATGTACTATGATACACCTCACCAGGATACTGGCTAGCACACACTGTGAAGCTTACTGTAAGGTTCTTATGAATCACGAGCAGTGACAATGTACTATTATACACCTCACCAAGACGCTGGCTAGAACACACCGAGAAGCTTACTGCAAAGATCTTATGAATCACGAGCAGTGACAATGTACTATGATACACCTCACCAAGACACTGGCTAGCACACACTGAGAAGCTTACTGTAAGGCTCTTATGAATTACGAGCATATACAAAGTGCTACGGTACTCCTCAACAAGACACTGGATAGCATACACTGAGAAGCTTACTGTAAGGTTCCTATGAATCACGAGCAGTGACAATGTAGAGGAGACGCAAGAAAAGCTTGTCGAAGAATGCTGCGCAGATTTTCGGCCATGTTCGGGGGTTCGGGTGTGCTCGGTAATAGCATACAACGCCCCTCCCACTTCGCGGCAACGTCTGCCCAGGCTTGACAGGCTTAATTGTGACTGAGTTTACGCATGGTTTGCACCTGTAGACCGCGTCTCGGAGCAAGCTGCGTTGTTGAAGAAGGGAGTGTGCACTGAGACCGGTAATCAACATTCGGGGGACACACAGGAGCCCCGCAATGAGCATTACAATACCCCGATTGATATTGGTCTCTGCGCATCGTTGAGTTTCGGCAAGCTTTTCTTGCATCTGCTCTACTATGGTACACCTCACCAAGGCACTGGCTAGCACACACTGAGAAGCTTAATGTAAGGATCCTATGAATCACGAGCAGTGACAATGTACTATGGTACACCCCCACCAAGACACTGGCTAGCACAGACTGAGAAGCTTACTGTAAGCTTCTTATAAATCACGAGCAGTGACAATGTACAATGATACACCTCACCAAGAAATTGGCTAGCACACACTGAGAAGCTTAATGTAAGGTTCTTATGAATCACGAGCAGTGACAATGTACTATGATACACCTCACCAAGACACTACCTAGCACATACTGAGAAGCTTACTGCAAAGATCCTATGAATCACGAGCAGTGACAATGTACTATGATACACCTCACCAAGGCACTGGCTAGCACATACTGAGAAGCTTACTGCAATGGTCTTATGAATCACGAGCAGTTACAATGTACTATGATACACCTCACCAAGAAATTGGCTAGCACACACTGAGAAGCTTAATGTAAGGTTCTTATGAATCACGAGCAGTGACAATGTACTATGATACACCTCACCAAGACACTACCTAGCACACACTGAGAAGCTTACTGTACGGTTCTTATGAATCACGAGCAGAGACAATGTACAATGGTACACCCCACCAAGACACTAGCTAGCACACACTGAGAAGCTTACTGTAAGTTTCTTATGAATCACGAGCAGAGACAATGTACTACGGTAAACTTCACCAAGACACTGGCTAGCACACACTCAGAAGCTTACTGTAACGTTCCTATGAATCACGAGCAGTGACAATGTACTATGATACACCCCACCAAGACACTGGCTAGCACACACGGAGAAGATTACTGTAAGGATCTTATGAATCACGAGCAGTGACAATTAACTAAGGTACACCTCACCAAGACACTGGCTAGCACACACTGAGAAGCTTACTGTAAGATTCTTATGAATCACGAGCAGTGACAATGTACCATGATACACCTCACCAAGATACTGGCTAGCACACACTGAGAAGCTTAATGTAAGGTTCTTATGAATCACGAGCAGTGACAATGTACTATGATACACCTCACCAAGACACTACCTAGCACATACTGAGAAGCTTACTGCAAAGATCTTATGAATCACGAGCAGTGACAATGTACTATGGTACACCTCACCAAGACACTGGCTAGCACACATTGAGAAGCCTACTGTAAGGTTCTTATGAATCACGAGCATAGACAATGTACTATGATACACCTCACAAAGGCACTGGCTAGCACATACTGAGAAGCTTACTGTAAGGATCCTATGAATCACGAGCAGTGACAATGTACTATGATACACCTCACCAAGACACTGGCTAGCACATACTGAGAAGCTTATTGTAAGGTTCCTATGAATCACGAGCAGAGACAATGTACTATGGTACACCCCACCAAGACACTGGCTAGCACACAATGAGAAGCTTACTCTAAGGATCCTATGAATCACGAGCAGTGACAATGTACTATGGTATACCTCACCAAGACACTGGCTAGCACACACTGAGAAGCTTACTGTAAGGTTCTTATGAATTACGAGCAGTAACAATGTACTATGATACACCTCACCAAGACACTGGCTAGCACATACTGAGAAGCTTACTGTACGGTTCTTATGAATCACGAGCAGAGACAATGTACTATGGTACACCCCACCAAGACACTGGCTGGCACACACTGAGAAGCTTACTGTAAGGATCCTATGAATCACGAGCAGTGACAATGTACTATGATACACCCCACCAAGACACTGGCTAGCACACACTGAGAAGCATACTGTAAGGATCTTATGAATCACGAGCAGAACAATGTACTATGATACATCTCACCAAGATACTGGCTAGCACACACTGAGAAGCTTACTCTCAGGATCTTATGAATCAGGAGCAGTAACAATGTACTATAGTACAACTCACCAAGATACTGGCTAGCACACACTGAGAAGCTTACTGTAAGAATCTTATGAATCACGAACAGTGACATACTATGATACACCTCACGAAGATAGTGGCCAGCACATACTGAGAAGCTTACTGTAAGGATCTTATGAATCACGAGCAGTGACAATGTACTATGATACACCTCACCAAGACACTGGCCAGCACACACTGAGAAGCTTACTGTAAGGATCTTATGAATCACGAGCAGTGACAATGTACTATGCTACAACCCACCAAGATACTGGCTAGCACACACTGAGAAGCTTACTCTCAGGATCTTATGAATCAGGAGCAGTGACAATGTACTATGGTACAACTCACCAAGATACTGGCTAGCACATGTTGAGAAGCTTAATGTAAGGATCTTATGAATCACGAGCAGTGACAATGTACTATGATACACCTCACCAAGATACTGGATAGCACACACTGACAAGCTTACTCTCAGGATCTTATGAATCAGGAACAGTGACAATGTATTATGATACACCTCACAAAGACACTGGCTAGCACATGCTGAGAAGCTTACTGTAAGATTCTTATGAATCACGAGCAGTGACAATGTACTATGATACACCTCACCCAGACACTGGCTAGCACACACTGAGAAGCTTAATGTAAGGTTCTTATGAATCACGAGGAGTGACAATATACTATGATACACCTCACCAAGACACTGGCTAGCACATACTGAGAAGCTTACTGTAAGAATCTTATGAATCACGAGCAGTGACAATGTACTATTATACACCTCACCAGGATACTGGCTAGCACGCTCTGTGAAGCTTACTGTAAGGTTCTTATGAATCACGAGCAGTGACAATGTACTATTATACACCTCACCCAGAAACTGGCTAGAACACCCTGAGAAGCTTACTGCAAAGATCTTATGAATCACGAGCAGAAACAATGTAGTATGATACACCTTGTCAAGACACTGGCTAGCTCATACTGAGAAGCTTACTTTAAAGATCTTATGAATCACGAGCAGTGACAATGTACTACGATACACCTGACCAAGACACTGGCTAGCACACACTGAGAAGCTTACTGTAACGCTCTTATGAATTACGATCATATACAATGTGCTACGGTACTCCTCACCACGACACTGGATAGCATACACTGAGAAGCTTACTGTAAGACAATGTACTATGATACACCTCACCAAGATACTGGCTAGGACATGCTGAGAAGCTTACTGTAAGACAATGTACTATGATACACCTCACCAAGACACTGGCCAGCACATACTGAGAAGCTTACTGTAAGGATCTTATGAATCACGAGCAGTGACAATGTACTATGATACACCTCACCAAGACACTGGCCAGCACACACTGAGAAGCTTACTCTCAGGATCTTATGAATCAGGAGCAGTGAC
Source organism: Meconema thalassinum (assembly GCA_946902985.2). NCBI lineage: Eukaryota > Metazoa > Arthropoda > Insecta > Orthoptera > Tettigoniidae > Meconema > Meconema thalassinum. The sequence goes on along the minus strand of OX336394.1, from coordinate 438,739,282 downwards.
AATGTACTATGTTACAACTCACCAAGATACTGGCTAGCACACACTGAGAAGCTTACTGTAAGGATCTTATGAATCACGAGCAGTGACAATGTACTATGATACACCTCACCAAGATACTGGCCAGCACATACTGAGAAGCTTACTGTAAGGATCTTATGAATCACGAGCAGTGACAATGTACTATGATACACCTCACCAAGACACTGGCCAGCACACACTGAGAAGCTTACTGTAAGGATCTTATGAATCACGAGCAGAGACAATGTACTATGATACACCTCACCAAGATACTGGCTAGCACACACTGACAAGCTTACTCTCAGGATCTTATGAATCAGGAACAGTGACAATGTATTATGATACACCTCACAAAGACACTGGCTAGCACATGCTGAGAAGCTTACTGTAAGATTCTTATGAATCACGAGCAGTGACAATGTACTATGATACACCTCACCCAGACACTGGCTAGCACACACTGAGAAGCATACTATAAGGTTCTTATGGATCACGAGGAGTGACAATGTACTATGATACACCTCACCAAGACACTGCCTAGCACATATTTGAGAAGCTTACTGTAATAATCTTATGAATCACGAGCAGTGACAATGTACTATGATACACCTCACCAGGATACTGGCTAGCACACACTGTGAAGCTTATTGTAAGGTTCTTATGAATCACGAGCAGTGACAATGTACTATTATACACCTCACCAAGAAACTGGCTAGAACACACTGAGAAGCTTACTGCAAAGATCTTATGAATCACGAGCAGTAACAATGTAGTATGATACACCTTGTCAAGACACTGGCTAGCTCATACTGAGAAGCTTACTTTAAAGATCTTATGAATCACGAGCAGTGACAATGTACTATGATACACCTCACCAAGACACTGGCTAGCACACACTGAGAAGCTTACTGTAAGGCTCTTAAGAATTACGAGCATATACAATGTGCTACGGTACTCCTCAACAAGACACTGGATAGCATACACTGAGAAGCTTACTGTAAGACAATGTACTATGATACACCTCACCAAGATACTGGCTAGAACATGCTGAGAAGCTTACTGTAAGACAATGTACTATGATACACCTCACCAAGATACTGGATAACACACACTGAGAAGCTTACTGTAAGGTTCTTATGAATCACGAGCAGTGACAATGTAGAGGAGACGCAAGAAAAGCTTGTCGAAGAATTCTGCGCAGATTTTCGGCCATGTTCGGGGGTTCGGGTGTGCTCGGTAATGGCATACAACGCCCCTCCCACTTCGCGGCATCGTCTGCCCAGGCTTGACAGGCTTAATTGTGACTGAGTTTACGCATGGTTTGCACCTGTAGACCGCGTCTCGGAGCAAGCTGCGTTGTTGAAGAATGGAGTGTGCACTGAGCCCGGTAATCAACATTCGGGGGACACACAGGAGCCCCGCAATGAGCATTACAATACCCCGATTGATATTGGTCTCTGCGCATCGTTGAGTTTCGGCAAGCTTTTCTTGCATCTGCTCTACTATGGTACACCTCACCAAGGCACTGGCTAGCATACACTGAGAAGCTTACTGTAAGGATCTTATGAATCACGAGCAGTGACAATGTATTATGATACACCTCACCAAGACACTGCCTAGCACAAACTGAGAAGCTTACTATAAAGATCTTATGAATCGCGAGCAGTGACAATGTACTATGATACAACTCACCAAGACACTGGATAGCATACATTGAGAACCTTACTGTAAGGTTCTTATGAATCACGAGCAGTGACAATGTACTATGATACACCTCACCAAGACACTGGCTAGCACACACTGAGAAGCTTGCCGTAAGGTTCTTATGAATCACGAGCAGTGACAATGTACTATGATACACCTCACCAAGATACTTGCTAGCACACACTGAGAAGCTTACTGTAAGGTTCTTATGAATCACGAGCAGAGACAATGTACTATGATACACCTCACTAAGGCACTGGCTAGCACATACTAAGAAGCTTACTGTAAGGTTCTTATGAATCACGAGCAGAGACAATGTACTATGATACACCTCACCAAGACACTGGCTAGCACACACTGAGAACCTTAATGTAAGGTTCTTATGAATCACGAGCAGAGACAATGTACTATGATACACCTCACCAAGATACTGGCTAGCACATACTAAGAAGCTTACTGTAAGGTTCTTATGAATCACGAGCAGAGAAAATGTACTCTGGTACACCTCACCAAGACACTGGATAGCACATACTAAGAAGCTTACTGTAAGGTTCTTATGAATCACGAGCAGTGACAATGTACTATGATACACCTCTCCAAGACACTGGCTAGCACACACTGAGAAGCTTACAGTAAGGATCTTATGAATCACGATCAATGACAATGTACTATGATACACCTCACCAAGACACTGGATAGCATACACTGAGAAGCTTACTGTAAGGTTCTTATGAATCACGAGCAGATACAATGTACTATGGTATACCTCACCAAGACACTGGCTAGCACACACTGAGAGGCTTACTGAAAGGTTCTTATGAATCACGAGCAGTGACAATGTACTATGATACACCTCACCAAGACAATGGCTAGCACATACTGAGAAGCTTACTGTACGGTTCCTATGAAACACGAGCAGAGACAATGTACTATGGTACACCCCACCAAGACACTGGCTAGCACACACTGAGAATCTTACTGTACGGTTCTTATGAATCACGAGCAGAGACAATGTACTATGGTACACCCCACCAAGGCACTGGCTAGCACACACTGAGAAGCTTACTGTAAGGTTCTTATGAATCACGAGCAGAGACAATGTACTACGGTACACCTCACCAAGACACTGGCTAGCACACACTCAGAAGCTTACTGTAACGTTCCTATGAATCACGAGCAGTGACAATGTACTATGATACACCCCACCAAGACACTGGCTAGCACACACTGAGAAGATTACTGTAAGGATCTTATGAATCACGAGCAGTGACAATTAACTAAGGTACACCTCACCAAGACACTGGCTAGCACACACTGAGAAGCTTACTGTAAGGTTCTTATGAATCACGAGCAGTGACAATGTACTATGATACACCTCACCAAGATACTGGCTGGCACACACTGAGAAGCTTAATGTAAGGTTCTTATGAATCACGAGCAGTGACAATGTACTATGATACACCTCACCAAGACACTACCTAGCACATACTGGGAAGCTTACTGCAAAGATCTTATGAATCACGAGCAGTGACAATGTACTATGGTACACCTCACCAAGACACTGGCTAGCACACACTGAGAAGCCTACTGTAAGGTTCTTATGAATCACGAGCATAGACAATGTACTATGATACACCTCACCAAGGCACTGGCTAGCACATACTGAGAAGCTTACTGTAAGGATCCTATGAATCACGAGCAGTGACAATGTACTATGATACACCTCACCAAGACACTGGCTAGCACATACTGAGAAGCTTATTGTAAGGTTCCTCTGAATCACGAGCAGAGACAATGTACTATGGTACACCCCACCAAGACACTGGCTAGCACACAATGAGAAGCTTACTGTAAGGATCCTATGAATCACGAGCAGTGACAATGTACAATGGTATACCTCACCAAGACACTGACTAGCACACACTGAGAAGCTTACTGTAAGGTTCTTATGAATCACGAGCAGTGACAATGTACTATGATACACCTCACCATGACACTGGCTAGCACATACTGAGAAGTTTACTGTACGGTTCCTATGAATCACGAGCAGAGACAATGTACTATGGTACACCCCACCAAGACACTGGCTGGCACACACTAAAAAGCTTACTGTAAGGATCCTACGAATCACGAGCTGTGAAAATGTACTATGATTCACCCCACCAAGACACTGGCTAGCACACACTGAGAAGCTTACTGTAAGGATCTTATGAATCACGAGCAGAACAATGTACTATGATACATCTCACCAAGACACTGGCTAGCACACACTGAGAAGCTTACTCTCAGGATCTTATGAATCAGGAGCAGTGACAATGTACTATAGTACAACTCACCAAGATACTGGCTAGCACACACTGAGAAGCTTACTGTAAGGATCTTATGAATCACGAACAGTGACATACTATGATACACCTCACCAAGATAGTGGCCAGCACATACTGAGAAGCTTACTGTAAGGATCTTATGAATCACGAGCAGTGACAATGTACTATGATACACCTCACCAAGACACTGGCCAGCACACACTGAGAAGCTTACTGTAAGGATCTTATGAATCACGAGCAGTGACAATGTACTGTGGTACAACCTACCAAAATACTGGCTAGCACACACTGAGAAGCTTACTCTCAGGATCTTATGAATCAGGAGCAGTGACAATGTACTAAGGTACAACTCACCATGATAATGGCTAGCACATGCTGAGAAGCTTACTGTAAGGATCTTATGAATCACGAGCAGTGACAATGTACTATGATACACCTCACCATGATACTGGCTAGCACACACTGACAAGCTTACTCTCAGGATCTTATGAATCAGGAACAGTGACAATGTATTATGATACACCTCACACAGACACTGGCTAGCACATGCTGAGAAGCTAACTGTAAGATTCTTAGGAATCACGAGCAGTGACAATGTACTATGATACACCTCACCCAGACACTGGCTAGCACACACTGAGAAGCTTACTGTAAGGTTCTTATGAATCACGAGGAGTGACAATGTACTATGATACAACTCACCAAGACACTGGCTAGCACATACTGAGAAGCTTACTGTAAGAATCTTATGAATCACGAGCAGTGACAATGTACTATGATACAACATACCAGGATACTGGCTAGCACGCTCTGTGAAGCTTACTGTAAGGTTCTTATGAATCACGAGCAGTGACAATGTACTATTATACACCTCACCAAGAAACTGGCTAGAACACCCTGAGAAGCTTACTGCAAAGATCTTATGAATCACGAGCAGAAACAATGTAGTATGATACACCTTGTCAAGACACTGGCTAGCTCATACTGAGAAGCTTACTTTAAAGATCTTATGAATCACGAGCAGTGACAATGTACTACGATACACCTCACCAAGACACTGGCTAGGACATGCTGAGAAGCTTACTGTAAGGCTCTTATGAATTACGAGCATATACAATGTGCTACGGTACTCCTCAACAAGACACTGGATAGCATACACTGAGAAGCTTACTGTAAGACAATGTACTATGATACACCTCACCAAGATACTGGCTAGGACATGCTGAGAAGCTTACTGTAAGACAATGTACTATGATACACCTCACCAAGACACTGGCCAGCACATACTGAGAAGCTTAGTGTAAGGATCTTATGAATCACGAGAAGAGACATTGTACTATGATACACCTCACCAAGATACTGGCTAGCACACACTGAGAAGCTTACTCTCAGGATCTTATGAATCAGGAGCAGTGACAATGTACTATGGTACAACTCACCAGGATACTGGCTAGCACACACTGAGAAGCATACAGTAAGGATCTTATGAATCACGAGCAGTGACAATGTACTATGGTACAACCCACCAAGATACTGGCTAGCACACACTGAGAAGCTTACTCTCAGGATCTTATGAATCAGGAGCAGTGACAATGTACTATGATACACCTCACCAAGACACTGGCCAGCACACACTGAGAAGCTTACTGTAAGGATCTTATGAATCACGAGAAGAGACATTGTACTATGATACATCTCACCAAGATACTGGCTAGCACACACTGAGAAGCTTCCTCTCAGGATCTTATGAATCAGGAGCAGTGACAATGTACTATGGTACAACTCACCAAGATACTGGCTAGCAGACACTGAGAAGCTTACTGTAAGGATCTTATGAATCACGAGCAGTGACAATGTACTATGATACACCTCACCAAGATACTGGCCAGCACATACTGAGAAGCTTACTGTAAGGATCTTATGAATCACGAGCAGTGACAATGTACTATGATACACCTCACCAAGACACTGGCCAGCACACACTGAGAAGCTTACTGTAAGAATCTTATGAATCACGAGCAGAGACAATGTACTATGATACACCTCACCAAGATACTGGCTAGCACACACTGACAAGCTTACTCTCAGTATCTTATGAATCAGGAACAGTCACAATGTATTATGATACACCTCACAAAGACACTGGTTAGCACATGCTGAGAAGCTTACTGTAAGATTCTTATGAATCACGAGCAGTGACAATGTACTATGATACACCTCACCCAGACACTGGCTAGCACACACTGAGAAGCTTACTGTAAGGATCTTATGAATCACGAGCAGAACAATGTACTATGATACATATCACCAAGACACTGGCTAGCACACACTGAGAAGCTTACTCTCAGGATCTTATGAATCAGGAGCAGTGACAATGTACTATAGTACAACTCACCAAGATACTGGCTAGCACACACTGAGAAGCTTACTGTAAGGATCTTATGAATCACGAACAGTGACATACTATGATACACCTCACCAAGATAGTGGCCAGCACATACTGAGAAGCTTACTGTAAGCATCTTATGAATCACGAGCAGTGACAATGTACTATGATACACCTCACCAAGACACTGGCCAGCACACACTGAGAAGCTTACTGTAAGGGTCTTATGAATCACGAGCAGTGACAATGTACTATGGTACAACCTACCAAAATATTGGCTAGCACACACTGAGAAGCTTACTATCAGGATCTTATGAATCAGGAGCAGTGACAATGTACTAAGGTACAACTCACCAAGATACTGGCTAGCACATGCTGAGAAGCTTACTGTAAGGATCTTATGAATCACGAGCAGTGACAATGTACTATGATACACCTCACCATGATACTGGCTAGCACACACTGACAAGCTTACTCTCAGGATCTTATGAATCAGGAACAGTGACAATGTATTATGATACACCTCACAAAGACACTGGCTAGCACATGCTGAGAAGCTTACTGTAAGATTCTTAGGAATCACGAGCAGTGACAATGTACTATGATACACCTCACCCAGACACTGGCTAGCACACACTGAGAAGCTTACTGTAAGGTTCTTATGAATCACGAGGAGTGACAATGTACTATGATACAACTCACCAAGACACTGGCTAGCACATACTGAGAAGCTTACTGTAAGAATCTTATGAATCACGAGCAGTGACAATGTACTATGATACAACTCACCAGGATACTGGCTAGCACGCTCTGTGAAGCTTACTGTAAGGTTCTTATGAATCACGAGCAGTGACAATGTACTATTATACACCTCACCAAGAAACTGGCTAGAACACCCTGAGAAGCTTACTGCAAAGATCTTATGAATCACGAGCAGAAACAATGTAGTATGATACACCTTGTCAAGACACTGGCTAGCTCATACTGAGAAGCTTACTTTAAAGATCTTATGAATCACGAGCAGTGACAATGTACTACGATACACCTCACCAAGACACTGGCTAGCACACACTGAGAAGCTTACTGTAAGGCTCTTATGAATTACGAGCATATACAATGTGCTACGGTACTCCTCAACAAGACACTGGATAGCATACACTGAGAAGCTTACAGTAAGACAATGTACTATGATACACCTCACCAAGATACTGGCTAGGACATGCTGAGAAGCTTACTGTAAGACAATGTACTATGATACACCTCACCAAGACACTGGCCAGCACATACTGAGAAGCTTAGTGTAAGGATCTTATGAATCACGAGAAGAGACATTGTACTATGATACATCTCACCAAGATACTGGCTAGCACACACTGAGAAGCTTACTCTCAGGATCTTATGAATCAGGAGCAGTGACAATGTACTATGGTACAACTCACCAAGATACTGGCTAGCACACACTGAGAAGCATACAGTAAGGATCTTATGAATCACGAGCAGTGACAATGTACTATGGTACAACCCACCAAGATACTGGCTAGCACACACTGAGAAGCTTACTCTCTGGATCTTATGAATCAGGAGCAGTGACAATGTACTATGATACACCTCACCAAGACACTGGCCAGCACACACTGAGAAGCTTACTGTAAGGATCTTATGAATCACGAGAAGAGACATTGTACTATGATACATCTCACCAAGATACTGGCTAGCACACACTGAGAAGCTTCCTCTCAGGATCTTATGAATCAGGAGCAGTGACAATGTACTATGGTACAACTCACCAAGATACTGGCTAGCAGACACTGAGAAGCTTACTGTAAGGATCTTATGAATCACGAGCAGTGACAATGTACTATGATAAACCTCACCAAGATACTGGCCAGCACATACTGAGAAGCTTACTGTAAGGATCTTATGAATCACGAGCAGTGACAATGTACTATGATACACCTCACCAAGACACTGGCCAGCACACACTGAGAAGCTTACTGTAAGAATCTTATGAATCACGAGCAGAGACAATGTACTATGATACACCTCACCAAGATACTGGCTAGCACACACTGACAAGCTTACTCTCAGTATCTTATGAATCAGGAACAGTCACAATGTATTATGATACACCTCACAAAGACACTGGTTAGCACATGCTGAGAAGCTTACTGTAAGATTCTTATGAATCACGAGCAGTGACAATGTACTATGATACACCTCACCCAGACACTGGCTAGCACACACTGAGAAGCATACTATAAGGTTCTTATGAATCACGAGGAGTGACAATGTACTATGATACACCTCACCAAGACACTGGCTAGCACATATTTGAGAAGCTTACTGTAAGAATCTTATGAATCACGAGCAGTGACAATGTACTATGATACACCTCACCAGGATACTGGCTAGCACACACTGTGAAGCTTACTGTAAGGTTCTTATGAATCACGAGCAGTGACAATGTACTATTATATACCTCACCAAGACGCTGGCTATAACACACCGAGAAGCTTACTGCAAAGATCTTATGAATCACGAGCAGTGACAATGTACTATGATACACCTCACCAAGACACTGGCTAGCACACACTGAGAAGCTTACTGTAAGGCTCTTATGAATTACGAGCATATACAAAGTGCTACGGTACTCCTCAACAAGACACTGGATAGCATACACTGAGAAGCTTACTGTAAGGTTCCTATGAATCACGAGCAGTGACAATGTAGAGGAGACGCAAGAAAAGCTTGTCGAAGAATGCTGCGCAGATTTTCGGCCATGTTCGGGGGATCGGGTGTGCTCGGTAATGGCATACAACGCCCCTCCCACTTCGCGGCAACGTCTGCCCAGGCTTGACAGGCTTAATTGTGACTGAGTTTACGCATGGTTTGCACCTGTAGACCGCGTCTCGGAGCAAGCTGCGTTGTTGAAGAATGGAGTGTGCACTGAGACCGGTAATCAACATTCGGGGGACACACAGGAGCCCCGCAATGAGCATTACAATACCCCGATTGATATTGGTCACTGCGCATCGTTGAGTTTCGGCAAGCTTTTCTTGCATCTGCTCTACTATGGTACACCTCACCAAGGCACTGGCTAGCACACACTGAGAAGCTTAATGTAAGGATCCTATGAATCACGAGCAGTGACAATGTACTATGGTACACCCCCACCAAGACACTGGCTAGCACAGACTGAGAAGCTTACTGTAAGGTTCTTATGAATCACGAGCAGTGACAATGTACAATGATACACCTCACCAAGAAATTGGCTAGCACACACTGAGAAGCTTAATGTAAGGTTCTTATGAATCACGAGCAGTGACAATGTACTATGATACACCTCACCAAGACACTACCTAGCACATACTGAGAAGCTTACTGCAAAGATCCTATGAATCACGAGCAGTGACAATGTACTATGATACACCTCACCAAGGCACTGGCTAGCACATACTGAGAAGCTTACTGCAATGGTCTTATGAATCACGAGCAGTTACAATGTACTATGATACACCTTGTCAAGACACTGGCTAGCTCATACTGAGAAGCTTACTGTAAGGTTCTTATCAATCACGAGCAGTGACAATGTACTATGGTACACCTCACCAAGACACCTGCTAGCACACACTGAGAAGCTTACTGTAAGGTTCTTATGAATCACGAGCAGAGACAATGCACTATCTTACACCTCACCAAGGCACTGGCTAGCACATACTGAGAAGCTTACTGTAAGGATCCTATGAATCACGAGCAGTGACAATGTACTATGATACACCTCACCAAGGCACTGGCTAGCACATACTGAGAAGCTTACTGTAAGGTTCCTATGAATCACGAGAAGAGACAATGTACTATGGTACACCCCACCAAGACACTGGCTAGCACACAATGATAAGCTAACTGTAAGGATCCAATGAATCACGAGCAGTGACAATGTACTATTGTATACCTCACCAAGACATTGGCTAGCACATACTGAGAAGCTTACTGTAAGGTTCTTATGAATCACGAGCAGTGACAATGTACTATGATACACCTCACCAAGACACTGGCTAGCACATACTGAGAAGCTTACTGTACGGTTCCTATGAAACACGAGCAGAGACAATGTACTATGGTACACCCCACCAAGACACTGGCTAGCACACACTGAGAAGCTTACTGTAAGGTTCTTATCAATCACGAGCAGTGACAATGTACTATGATACACCTCACCAAGATACTGGCTACCACATACTGAAATGCTTACTGTACGGTTCCTATGAATCACAAGCAGTGACAATGTACAATGGTACACCCCACCAAGACACTGGCTAGCACATACTGAGAAGCTTACTGTACGGTTCCTATGAATCACGAGCAGAGACAATGTACTATGATACACCCCACCAAGACACTGGCTAGCACACACTGAGAAGCTTACTGTACGGTTCTTATGAATCACGAGCAGAGACAATGTACTATGGTACACCCCACCAAGACACTAGCTAGCACACACTGAGAAGCTTACTGTAAGGTTCTTATGAATCACGAGCAGAGACAATGTACTACGGTAAACTTCACCAAGACACTGGCTAGCACACACTCAGAAGCTTACTGTAACGTTCCTATGAATCACGAGCAGTGACAATGTACTATGATACACCCCACCAAGACACTGGCTAGCACACACTGAGATGATTACTGTAAGGATCTTATGAATCACGAGCAGTGACAATTAACTGAGGTACACCTCACCAAGACACTGGCTAGCACACACTGAGAAGCTTACTGTAAGATTCTTATGAATCACGAGCAGTGACAATGTACTATGATACACCTCACCAAGATACTGGCTAGCACACACTGAGAAGCTTAATGTAAGGTTCTTATGAATCACGAGCAGTGACAATGTGCTATGATACACCTCACCAAGACACTACCTAGCACAGACTGAGAAGCTTACTGCAAAGATCTTATGAATCACGAGCAGTGACAATGTACTATGGTACACCTCACCAAGACACTGGCTAGCACACACTGAGAAGCCTACTGTAAGGTTCTTATGAATCACGAGCATAGACAATGTACTATGATACACCTCACAAAGGCACTGGCTAGCACATACTGAGAAGCTTACTGTAAGGATCCTATGAATCACGAGCAGTGACAATGTACTATGATACACCTCACCAAGACACTGGCTAGCACATACTGAGAAGCTTATTGTAAGGTTCCTATGAATCACGAGCAGAGACAATGTACTATGGTACACCCCACCAAGACACTGGCTGGCACACACTGAGAAGCTTACTGTAAGGATCCTATGAATCACGAGCAGTGACAATGTACTATGATACACCCCACCAAGACACTGGCTAGCACACACTGACAAGCATACTGTAAGGATCTTATGAATCACGAGCAGAACAATGTACTATGATACATCTCACCAAGATACTGGCTAGCACACACTGAGAAGCATACTCTCAGGATCTTATGAATCAGGAGCAGTAACAATGTACTATAGTACAACTCACCAAGATACTGGCTAGCACACACTGAGAAGCTTACTGTAAGAATCTTATGAATCACGAACAGTGACATACTATGATACACCTCACGAAGATAGTGGCCAGCACATACTGAGAAGCTTATGTAAGGATCTTATGAATCACGAGCAGTGACAATGTACTATGATACACCTCACCAAGACACTGGCCAGCACACACTGAGAAGCTTACTGTAAGGATCTTATGAATCACGAGCAGTGACAATGTACTATGGTACAACCCACCAAGATACTGGCTAGCACACACTGAGAAGCTTACTCTCAGGATCTTATGAATCAGGAGCAGTGACAATGTACTATGGTACAACTCACCAAGATACTGGCTAGCACATGTTGAGAAGCTTACTGTAAGGATCTTATGAATCACGAGCAGTGACAATGTACTATGATACACCTCACCAAGATACTGGATAGCACACACTGACAAGCTTACTCTCAGGATCTTATGAATCAGGAACAGTGACAATGTATTATGATACACCTCACAAAGACACTGGCTAGCACATGCTGAGAAGCTTACTGTAAGATTCTTATGAATCACGAGCAGTGACAATGTACTATGATACACCTCACCCAGACACTGCCTAGCACACACTGAGAAGCTTAATGTAAGGTTCTTATGAATCACGAGGTGTGACAATATACTATGATACACCTCACCAAGACACTGGCTAGCACATACTGAGAAGCTGACTGTAAGAATCTTATGAATCACGAGCAGTGACAATGTACTATTATACACCTCACCAGGATACTGGCTAGCACGCTCTGTGAAGCTTACTGTAAGGTTCTTATGAATCACGAGCAGTGACAATGTACTATTATACACCTCACCAAGAAACTGGCTAGAACACCCTGAGAAGCTTACTGCAAAGATCTTATGAATCACGAGCAGAAACAATGTAGTATGATACACCTTGTCAAGACACTGGCTAGCTCATACTGAGAAGCTTACTTTAAAGATCTTATGAATCACGAGCAGTGACAATGTACTACGATACACCTGACCAAGACACTGGCTAGCACACACTGAGAAGCTTACTGTAACGCTCTTATGAATTACGATCATATACAATGTGCTACGGTACTCCTCACCACGACACTGGATAGCATACACTGAGAAGCTTACTGTAAGACAATGTACTATGATACACCTCACCAAGATACTGGCTAGGACATGCTGAGAAGCTTACTGTAAGACAATGTACTATGATACACCTCACCAAGACACTGTCCAGCACATACTGAGAAGCTTAGTGTAAGGATCTTATGAATCACGAGAAGAGACATTGTACTATGATACATCTCACCAAGATACTGGCTAGCACACACTGAGAAGCTTACTCTCAGGATCTTATGAATCAGGAGCAGTGACAATGTACTATGTTACAACTCACCAAGATACTAGCTAGCACACACTGAGAAGCTTACTGTAAGGATCTTATGAATCACGAGCAGTGACAATGTACTATGATACACCTCACCAAGATACTGGCCAGCACATACTGAGAAGCTTACTGTAAGGATCTTATGAATCACGAGCAGTGACAATGTACTATGATACACCTCACCAAGACACTGGCTAGCACATATTTGAGAAGCTTACTGTAAGAATCTTATGAATCACGAGCAGTGACAATGTACTATGATACACCTCACCAGGATACTGGCTAGCACACACTGTGAAGCTTATTGTAAGGTTCTTATAAATCACGAGCAGTGACAATGTACTATTATACACCTCACCAAGAAACTGGCTAGAACACACTGAGAAGCTTACTGCAAAGATCTTATGAATCACGAGCAGTAACAATGTAGTATGATACACCTTGTCAAGACACTGGCTAGCTCATACTGAGAAGCTTACTTTAAAGATCTTATGAATCACGAGCAGTGACAATGTACTATGATACACCTCACCAAGACACTGGCTAGCACACACTGAGAAGCTTACTGTAAGGCTCTTAAGAATTACGAGCATATACAATGTGCTACGGTACTCCTCAACAAGACACTGGATAGCATACACTGAGAAGCTTACTGTAAGACAATGTACTATGATACACCTCACCAAGATACTGGCTAGGACATGCTGAGAAGCTTACTGTAAGACAATGTACTATGATACACCTCACCAAGATACTGGATAGCACACACTGAGAAGCTTACTGTAAGGTTCTTATGAATCACGAGCAGTGACAATGTAGACGCAAGAAAAGCTTGTCGAAGAATGCTGCGCAGATTTTCGGCCATGTTCGGGGGTTCGGGTGTGCTCGGTAATGGCATACAACGCCCCTCCCACTTCGCGGCATCGTCTGCCCAGGCTTGACAGGCTTAATTGTGACTGAGTTTACGCATGGTTTGCACCTGTAGACCGCGTCTCGGAGCAAGCTGCGTTGTTGAAGAATGGAGTGTGCACTGAGCCCGGTAATCAACATTCGGGGGACACACAGGAGCCCCGCAATGAGCATTACAATACCCCGATTGATATTGGTCTCTGCGCATCGTTGAGTTTCAGCAAGCTTTTCTTGCATCTGCTCTACTATGGTACACCTCACCAAGGCACTGGCTAGCATACACTGAGAAGCTTACTGTAAGGATCTTATGAATCTCGAGCAGTGACAATGTATTATGATACACCTCACCAAGACACTGCCTAGCACAAACTGAGAAGCTTACTATAAAGATCTTATGAATCGCGAGCAGTGACAATGTACTATGATACAACTCACCAAGACACTGGTTAGCACACACTGAGAAGATTACTGTAAGGTTCTTATGAATCACGAGCAGAGACAATGTACTATGATACACCACACCAAGACACTGGATAGCATACACTGAGAAGCTTAATGTAAGGTTCTTATGAATCACGAGCAGTGACAATGTACTATGATACACCTCACCAAGACACTGGCTAGCACACACTGAGAAGCTTGCCGTAAGGTTCTTATGAATCACGAGCAGTGACAATGTACTATGATACACCTCACCAAGATACTGGCTAGCACACACTGAGAAGCTTACTGTAAGGTTCTTATGAATCACGAGCAGAGACAATGTACTATGATACACCTCACTAAGGCACTGGCTAGCACATACTAAGAAGCTTACTGTAAGGTTCTTATGAATCACGAGCAGAGACAATGTACTATGATACACCTCACCAAGACACTGGCTAGCACACACTGAGAACCTTAATGTAAGGTTCTTGTGAATCACGAGCAGAGACAATGTACTATGATACACCTCACCAAGATACTGGCTAGCACATACTAAGAAGCTTACTGTAAGGTTCTTATGAATCACGAGCAGAGAAAATTTACTCTGGTACACCTCACCAAGACACTGGATAGCACATACTAAGAAGCTTACTGTAAGGTTCTTATGAATCACGAGCAGTGACAATGTACTATGATACACCTCTCCACGACACTGGCTAGCACACACTGAGAAGCTTACAGTAAGGATCTTATGAATCACGATCAATGACAATGTACTATGATACACCTCACCAAGACACTGGATAGCATACACTGAGAAGCTTACTGTAAGGTTCTTATGAATCACGAGCAGATACAATGTACTATGGTACACCTCACCAAGACACTGGCTAGCACACACTGAGAAGCTTACTGAAAGGTTCTTATGAATCACGAGCAGTGACAATGTACTATGATACACCTCACCAAGACAATGGCTAGCACATACTGAGAAGCTTACTGTACGGTTCCTATGAAACACGAGCAGAGACAATGTACTATGGTACACCCCACCAAGACACTGGCTAGCACACACTGAGAAGCTTACTGTACGGTTCTTATGAATCACGAGCAGAGACAATGTACTATGGTACACCCCACCAAGACACTGGCTAGCACACACTGAGAAGCTTACTGTAGGGTTCTTATGAATCACGAGCAGAGACAATGTACTACGGTACACCTCACCAAGACACTGGCTAGCACACACACAGAAGCTTACTGTAACGTTCCTATGAATCACGAGCAGTGACAATGTACTATGATACACCCCACCAAGACACTGGCTAGCACACACTGAGAAGATTACTGTAAGGATCTTATGAATCACGAGCAGTGACAATTAACTAAGGTACACCTCACCAAGACACTGGCTAGCACACACTGAGAAGCTTACTGTAAGGTTCTTATGAATCACGAGCAGTGACAATGTACTATGATACACCTCACCAAGATACTGGCTAGCACACACTGAGAAGCTTAATGTAAGGTTCTTATGAATCACGAGCAGTGACAATGTACTATGATACAACTCACCAAGACACTACCTAGCACATACTGGGAAGCTTACTGCAAAGATCTTATGAATCACGAGCAGTGACAATGTACTATGGTACACCTCACCAAGACACTGGCTAGCACACACTGAGAAGCCTACTGTAAGGTTCTTATGAATCACGAGCATAGACAATGTACTATGATACACCTCACCAAGGCACTGGCTAGCACATACTGAGAAGCTTACTGTAAGGATCCTATGAATCACGAGCAGTGACAATGTACTATGATACACCTCACCAAGACACTGGCTAGCACATACTGAGAAGCTTATTGTAGGGTTCCTCTGAATCACGAGCAGAGACAATGTACTATGGTACACCCCACCAAGACACTGGCTAGCACACAATGAGAAGCATACTGTAAGGATCCTATGAATCACGAGCAGTGACAATGTACAATGGTATACCGCACCAAGACACTGGCTAGCACACACTGAGAAGCTTACTGTAAGGTTCTTATGAATCACGAGCAGTGACAATGTACTATGATACACCTCACCATGACACTGGCTAGCACATACTGAGAAGCTTACTGTACGGTTCCTATGAATCACGAGCAGAGACAATGTACTATGGTACACCCCACCAAGACACTGGCTGGCACACACTAAAAAGCTTACTGTAAGGATCCTATGAATCACGAGCAGTGACAATGTACTATGATTCACCCCACCAAGACACTGGCTAGCACACACTGAGAAGCTTACTGTAAGGATCTTATGAATCACGAGCAGAACAATGTACTATGATACATCTCACCAAGACACTGGCTAGCACACACTGAGAAGCTTACTCTCAGGATCTTATGAATCAGGAGCAGTGACAATGTACTATAGTACAACTCACCAAGATACTGGCTAGCACACACTGAGAAGCTTACTGTAAGGATCTTATGAATCACGAACAGTGACATACTATGATACACCTCACCAAGATAGTGGCCAGCACATACTGAGAAGCTTACTGTAAGGATCTTATGAATCACGAGCAGTGACAATGTACTATGATACACCTCACCAAGACACTGGCCAGCACACACTGAGAAGCTTACTGTAAGGATCTTATGAATCACGAGCAGTGACAATGTACTATGGTACAACCTACCAAAATACTGGCTAGCAACACTGAGAAGCTTATTCTCAGGATCTTATGAATCAGGAGCAGTGACAATGTACTAAGGTACAACTCACCAAGATACTGGCTAGCACATGCTGAGAAGCTTACTGTAAGGATCTTATGAATCACGAGCAGTGACAATGTACTATGATACACCTCACCATGATACTGGCTAGCACACACTGACAAGCTTACTCTCAGGATCTTATGAATCAGGAACAGTGACAATGTATTATGATACACCTCACAAAGACACTGGCTAGCACATGCTGAGAAGCTTACTGTAAGATTCTTAGGAATCACGAGCAGTGACAATGTACTATGATACACCTCACCCAGACACTGGCTAGCACACACTGAGAAGCTTACTGTAAGGTTCTTATGAATCACGAGGAGTGACAATGTACTATGATACACCTCACCAAGACACTGGCTAGCACATACTGAGAAGCTTACTGTAAGAATCTTATGAATCACGAGCAGTGACAATGTACTATGATACAACTCACCAGGATACTGGCTAGCACGCTCTGTGAAGCTTACTGTAAGGTTCTTATGAATCACGAGCAGTGACAATGTACAATTATACACCTCACCAAGAAACTGGCTAGAACACCCTGAGAAGCTTACTGCAAAGATCTTATGAATCACGAGCAGAAACAATGTAGTATGATACACCTTGTCAAGACACTGGCTAGCTCATACTGAGAAGCTTACTTTAAAGATCTTATGAATCACGAGCAGTGACAATGTACTACGATACACCTCACCAAGACACTGGCTAGCACACACTGAGAAGCTTACTGTAAGCCTCTTATGAATTACGAGCATATACAATGTGCTACGGTACTCCTCAACAAGACACTGGATAGCATACACTGAGAAGCTTACTGTAAGACAATGTACTATGATACACCTCACCAAGATACTGGCTAGGACATGCTGAGAAGCTTACTGTAAGACAATGTACTATGATACACCTCACCAAGACACTGGCCAGCACATACTGAGAAGCTTAGTGTAAGGACCTTATGAATCACGTGAAGAGACATTGTACTATGATACATCTCACCAAGATACTGGCTAGCACACACTGAGAAGCTTCCTCTCAGGATCTTATGAATCAGGAGCAGTGACAATGTACTATGGTACAACTCACCAAGATACTGGCTAGCACACACTGAGAAGCTTACTGTAAGGATCTTATGAATCACGAGCAGTGACAATGTACTATGATACACCTCACTAAGATACTGGCCAGCACATACTGAGAAGCTTACTGTAAGGATCTTATGAATCACGAGCAGTGACAATGTACTATGATACACCTCACCAAGACACTGGCCAGCACACACTGAGAAGCTTACTGTAAGAATCTTATGAATCACGAGCAGAGACAATGTACTATGATACACCTCACCAAGATACTGGCTAGCACACACTGACAAGCTTACTCTCAGGATCTTATGAATCAGGAACAGTGACAATGTATTATGATACACCTCACAAAGACACTGGTTAGCACATGCTGAGAAGCTTACTGTAAGATTCTTATGAATCACGAGCAGTGACAATGTACTATGATACACCTCACCCAGACACTGGCTAGCACACACTGAGAAGCATACTATAAGGTTCTTATGAATCACGAGGAGTGACAATGTACTATGATACACCTCACCAAGACACTGGCTAGCACATATTTGAGAAGCTTACTGTAAGAATCTTATGAATCACGAGCAGTGACAATGTACTATGATACACCTCACCAGGATACTGGCTAGCACACACTGTGAAGCTTACTGTAAGGTTCTTATGAATCACGAGCAGTGACAATGTACTATTATACACCTCACCAAGACGCTGGCTAGAACACACCGAGAAGCTTACTGCAAAGATCTTATGAATCACGAGCAGTGACAATGTACTATGATACACCTCACCAAGACACTGGCTAGCACACACTGAGAAGCTTACTGTAAGGCTCTTATGAATTACGAGCATATACAATGTGCTACGGTACTCCTCAACAAGACACTGGATAGCATACACTGAGAAGCTTACTGTAAGGTTCCTATGAATCACGAGCAGTGACAATGTAGAGGAGACGCAAGAAAAGCTTGTCGAAGAATGCTGCGCAGATTTTCGGCCATGTTCGGGGGTTCGGGTGTGCTCGGTAATGGCATACAACGCCCCTCCCACTTCGCGGCAACGTGTGCCCAGGCTTGACAGGCTTAATTGTGACTGAGTTTACGCATGGTTTGCACCTGTAGACCGCGTCTCGGAGCAACCTGCGTTGTTGAAGAATGGAGTGTGCACTGAGACCGGTAATCAACATTCGGGGGACACACAGGAGCCCCGCAATGAGCATTACAATACCCCGATTGATATTGGTCTCTGCGCATCGTTGAGTTTCGGCAAGCTTTTCTTGCATCTGCTCTACTATGGTACACCTCACCAAGGCACTGGCTAGCATACACTGAGAAGCTTACTGTAAGGATCTTATGAATCACGAGCAGTGACAATGTATTATGATACACCTCACCAAGACACTGCCTAGCACAAACTGAGAAGCTTCCTATAAAGATCTTATGAATCGCGAGCAGTGACAATGTACTATGATACAACTCACCAAGACACTGGCTAGCACACACTGAGAAGATTACTGTAAGGTTCCTATGAATCACGAGCAGAGACAATGTACTATGATACACCACACCAAGACACTGGATAGCATACACTGAGAACCTTACTGTAAGGTTCTTATGAATCACGAGCAGTGACAATGTACTATGATACACCTCACCAAGACACTGGCTAGCACACACTGAGAAGCTTGCCGTAAGGTTCTTACGAATCACGAGGAGTGACAATGTACTATGATACACCTCACCAAGATACTGGCTAGCACACACTGAGAAGCTTACTGTAAGGTTCTTATGAATCACGAGCAGAGACAATGTACTATGATACACCTCACTAAGGCACTGGCTAGCACATACTAAGAAGCTTACTGTAAGGTTCTTATGAATCACGAGCAGAGACAATGTACTATGATACACCTCACCAAGACACTGGCTAGCACACACTGAGAACCTTAATGTAAGGTTCTTATGAATCACGAGCAGAGACAATGTACTATGATACACCTCACCAAGATACTGGCTAGCACATACTAAGAAGCTTACTGTAAGGTTCTTATAAATCACGAGCAGAGACAATGTACTCTGGTACACCTCACCAAGACACTGGATAGCACATACTAAGAAGCTTACTGTAAGGTTCTTATGAATCACGAGCAGTGACAATGTACTATGATACACCTCTCCAAGACACTGGCTAGCACACACTGAGAAGCTTACAGTAAGGATCTTATGAATCACGATCAATGACAATGTACTATGATACACCTCACCAAGACACTGGATAGCACACACTGAGAAGCTTACTGTAAGGTTCTTATGGATCACGAGCAGATACAATGTACTATGGTACACCTCACCAAGACACTGGCTAGCACACACTGAGAAGCTTACAGTAAGGATCTTATGAATCACGATCAATGACAATGTACTATGATACACCTCACCAAGACACTGGATAGCATACACTGAGAAGCTTACTGTAAGGTTCTTATGAATCACGAGCAGATACAATGTACTATGGTACACCTCACCAAGACACTGGCTAGCACACACTGAGAAGCTTACTGTAAGGTTCTTATGAATCACGAGCAGATACAATGTACTATGATACACCTCACCAAGACACTGGCTAGCACACACTGAGAAGCTTACTGTAAGGATCCTATGAATCACGATCAGTGACAATATACTATGGTACCCCTCACCAAGACTCTGGCTAGCACACACTGAGAAGCTTACTGTAAGGTTCTTATGAATTACGAGCATAGACAATGTAATAAGGTACACCTCACCAAGACACTGGCTAGCACACACTGAAAAGCTTACTGCAAGATTCTTATGAATCACGAGCAGAGACAATGTGATATGGTATACCTCACTAAGACACTGGCTAGCACACACTGAGAAACTTACTGTCAGGATCCTATGAATCACGAGCAGAGACAATGTACTATGGTACACCTCACCAAGACACTGGCTAGCACACACTGAAAAGCTTACTGCAAGATTCTTATGAATCACGAGCATAGACAATGTACTATGGTACACCTCACCAAGACACTGGCTAGCACACACTGAAAAGCTTACTGCAAGATTCTTATGAATCACGAGCAGAGACAATGTGATATGGTACACCTCACCAAGACACTGGCTAGCACACACTGAGAAGCTCACTGTCAGGATCCTATGAATCACGAGCAGAGACAATGTGATATGGTACACCTCACGAAGACACTGGCTAGCACACACTGAGAAACTTACTGTAAGGATCTTATGAATCACGAGCAGAGACAATGTGATATGGTACACCTCACTAAGACACTGGCTAGCACACACTGAGAAACTTACTGTAAGGATCTTATGAATCACGAGCAGAGACAATGTGATATGGTACACCTCACTAAGACACTGGCTAGCACACACTGAGAAGCTTACTGTAAGGTTCTTATGAATCACGAGCAGAGACAATGTACTACGGTACACCTCACCAAGACACTGGCTAGCACACACTCAGAAGCTTACTGTAACGTTCCTATGAATCACGAGCAGTGACAATGTACTATGATACACCCCACCAAGACACTGGCTAGCACACACTGAAAAGATTACTGTAAGGATCTTATGAATCACGAGCAGTGACAATTAACTAAGGTACACCTCACCAAGACACTGGCTAGCACACACTGAGAAGCTTACTGTAAGGTTCTTATGAATCACGAGCAGTGACAATGTACTATGATACACCTCACCAAGATACTGGCTAGCACACACTGAGAAGCTTAATGTAAGGTTCTTATGAATCACGAGCAGTGACAATGTACTATGATACACCTCACCAAGACACTACCTAGCACATACTGGGAAGCTTACTGCAAGGATCTTATGAATCACGAGCAGTGACAATGTACTATGGTACACCTCACCAAGACACTGGCTAGCACACACTGAGAAGCCTACTGTAAGGTTCTTATGAATCACGAGCATAGACAATGTACTATGATACACCTCACCAAGGCACTGGCTAGCACATACTGAGAGGCTTACTGTAAGGATCCTATGAATCACGAGCAGTGACAATGTACTATGATACACCTCACCAAGACACTGGCTAGCACATACTGAGAAGCTTATTGTAAGGTTCCTCTGAATCACGAGCAGAGACAATGTACTATGGTACACCCCACCAAGACACTGGCTAGCACACAATGAGATGCTTACTGTAAGGATCCTATGAATCACGAGCAGTGACAATGTACAATGGTATACCTCACCAAGACACTGGCTAGCACACACTGAGAAGCTTACTGTAAGGTTCTTATGAATCACGAGCAGTGACAATGTACTATGATACACCTCACCATGACACTGGCTAGCACATACTCAGAAGCTTACTGTACGGTTCCTATTAATCACGAGCAGAGACAATGTACAATGGTACACCCCACCAAGACACTGGCTGGCACACACTAAAAAGCTTACTGTAAGGATCCTATGAATCACGAGCAGTGACAATGTACTATGATTCACCCCACCAAGACACTGGCTAGCACACACTGAGAAGCTTACTGTAAGGATCTTATGAATCACGAGCAGAACAATGTACTATGATACATCTCACCAAGACACTGGCTAGCACACACTGAGAAGCTTACTCTCAGGATCTTATGAATCAAGAGCAGTGACAATGTACTATAGTACAACTCACCAAGATACTGGCTAGCACACACTGAGAAGCTTACTGTAAGGATCTTATGAATCACGAACAGTGACATACTATGATACACCTCACCAAGATAGTGGTCAGCACATACTGAGAAGCTTACTGTAAGGATCTTATGAATCACGAGCAGTGACAATGTACTATGATACACCTCACCAAGACACTGCCTAGCACAAACTGAGAAGCTTACTATAAAGATCTTATGAATCGCGAGCAGTGACAATGTACTATGATACAACTCACCAAGACACTGGTTAGCACACACTGAGAAGATTACTGTAAGGTTCTTATGAATCACGAGCAGAGACAATGTACTATGATACACCACACCAAGACACTGGATAGCATACACTGAGAAGCTTAATGTAAGGTTCTTATGAATCACGAGCAGTGACAATGTACTATGATACACCTCACCAAGACACTGGCTAGCACACACTGAGAAGCTTACTGTAAGGCTCTTATGAATTACGAGCATATACAATGTGCTACGGTACTCCTCAACAAGACACTGGATAGCATACACTGAGAAGCTTACTGTAAGGTTCCTATGAATCACGAGCAGTGACAATGTAGAGGAGACGCAAGAAAAGCTTGTCGAAGAATGCTGCGCAGATTTTCGGCCATGTTCGGGGGTTCGGGTGTGCTCGGTAATGGCATACAACGCCCCTCCCACTTCGCGGCAACGTGTGCCCAGGCTTGACAGGCTTAATTGTGACTGAGTTTACGCATGGTTTGCACCTGTAGACCGCGTCTCGGAGCAACCTGCGTTGTTGAAGAATGGAGTGTGCACTGAGACCGGTAATCAACATTCGGGGGACACACAGGAGCCCCGCAATGAGCATTACAATACCCCGATTGATATTGGTCTCTGCGCATCGTTGAGTTTCGGCAAGCTTTTCTTGCATCTGCTCTACTATGGTACACCTCACCAAGGCACTGGCTAGCATACACTGAGAAGCTTACTGTAAGGATCTTATGAATCACGAGCAGTGACAATGTATTATGATACACCTCACCAAGACACTGCCTAGCACAAACTGAGAAGCTTCCTATAAAGATCTTATGAATCGCGAGCAGTGACAATGTACTATGATACAACTCACCAAGACACTGGCTAGCACACACTGAGAAGATTACTGTAAGGTTCCTATGAATCACGAGCAGAGACAATGTACTATGATACACCACACCAAGACACTGGATAGCATACACTGAGAACCTTACTGTAAGGTTCTTATGAATCACGAGCAGTGACAATGTACTATGATACACCTCACCAAGACACTGGCTAGCACACACTGAGAAGCTTGCCGTAAGGTTCTTACGAATCACGAGGAGTGACAATGTACTATGATACACCTCACCAAGATACTGGCTAGCACACACTGAGAAGCTTACTGTAAGGTTCTTATGAATCACGAGCAGAGACAATGTACTATGATACACCTCACTAAGGCACTGGCTAGCACATACTAAGAAGCTTACTGTAAGGTTCTTATGAATCACGAGCAGAGACAATGTACTATGATACACCTCACCAAGACACTGGCTAGCACACACTGAGAACCTTAATGTAAGGTTCTTATGAATCACGAGCAGAGACAATGTACTATGATACACCTCACCAAGATACTGGCTAGCACATACTAAGAAGCTTACTGTAAGGTTCTTATAAATCACGAGCAGAGACAATGTACTCTGGTACACCTCACCAAGACACTGGATAGCACATACTAAGAAGCTTACTGTAAGGTTCTTATGAATCACGAGCAGTGACAATGTACTATGATACACCTCTCCAAGACACTGGCTAGCACACACTGAGAAGCTTACAGTAAGGATCTTATGAATCACGATCAATGACAATGTACTATGATACACCTCACCAAGACACTGGATAGCATACACTGAGAAGCTTACTGTAAGGTTCTTATGGATCACGAGCAGATACAATGTACTATGGTACACCTCACCAAGACACTGGCTAGCACACACTGAGAAGCTTACAGTAAGGATCTTATGAATCACGATCAATGACAATGTACTATGATACACCTCACCAAGACACTGGATAGCATACACTGAGAAGCTTACTGTAAGGTTCTTATGAATCACGAGCAGATACAATGTACTATGGTACACCTCACCAAGACACTGGCTAGCACACACTGAGAAGCTTACTGTAAGGTTCTTATGAATCACGAGCAGATACAATGTACTATGATACACCTCACCAAGACACTGGCTAGCACACACTGAGAAGCTTACTGTAAGGATCCTATGAATCACGATCAGTGACAATATACTATGGTACCCCTCACCAAGACTCTGGCTAGCACACACTGAGAAGCTTACTGTAAGGTTCTTATGAATTACGAGCATAGACAATGTACTATGGTACACCTCACCAAGACACTGGCTAGCACACACTGAGAAGCTTACTGCAAGATTCTTATGAATCACGAGCATAGACAATGTACTATGATACACCTCACCAAGACACTGGCTAGCACACACTGAGAAGCTCACTGTCAGGATCCTATGAATTACGAGCAGTGACAATATACTATGGTACACCTCACCAAGACACTGGACAGCACACACTGAGAATCTTACTGTAAGGTTCTTATGAATTACGAGCATAGACAATGTAATAAGGTACACCTCACCAAGACACTGGCTAGCACACACTGAAAAGCTTACTGCAAGATTCTTATGAATCACGAGCAGAGACAATGTGATATGGTATACCTCACTAAGACACTGGCTAGCACACACTGAGAAACTTACTGTCAGGATCCTATGAATCACGAGCAGAGACAATGTACTATGGTACACCTCACCAAGACACTGGCTAGCACACACTGAAAAGCTTACTGCAAGATTCTTATGAATCACGAGCATAGACAATGTACTATGGTACACCTCACCAAGACACTGGCTAGCACACACTGAAAAGCTTACTGCAAGATTCTTATGAATCACGAGCAGAGACAATGTGATATGGTACACCTCACCAAGACACTGGCTAGCACACACTGAGAAGCTCACTGTCAGGATCCTATGAATCACGAGCAGAGACAATGTGATATGGTACACCTCACGAAGACACTGGCTAGCACACACTGAGAAACTTACTGTAAGGATCTTATGAATCACGAGCAGAGACAATGTGATATGGTACACCTCACTAAGACACTGGCTAGCACACACTGAGAAACTTACTGTAAGGATCTTATGAATCACGAGCAGAGACAATGTGATATGGTACACCTCACTAAGACACTGGCTAGCACACACTGAGAAGCTTACTGTAAGGTTCTTATGAATCACGAGCAGAGACAATGTACTACGGTACACCTCACCAAGACACTGGCTAGCACACACTCAGAAGCTTACTGTAACGTTCCTATGAATCACGAGCAGTGACAATGTACTATGATACACCCCACCAAGACACTGGCTAGCACACACTGAAAAGATTACTGTAAGGATCTTATGAATCACGAGCAGTGACAATTAACTAAGGTACACCTCACCAAGACACTGGCTAGCACACACTGAGAAGCTTACTGTAAGGTTCTTATGAATCACGAGCAGTGACAATGTACTATGATACACCTCACCAAGATACTGGCTAGCACACACTGAGAAGCTTAATGTAAGGTTCTTATGAATCACGAGCAGTGACAATGTACTATGATACACCTCACCAAGACACTACCTAGCACATACTGGGAAGCTTACTGCAAGGATCTTATGAATCACGAGCAGTGACAATGTACTATGGTACACCTCACCAAGACACTGGCTAGCACACACTGAGAAGCCTACTGTAAGGTTCTTATGAATCACGAGCATAGACAATGTACTATGATACACCTCACCAAGGCACTGGCTAGCACATACTGAGAGGCTTACTGTAAGGATCCTATGAATCACGAGCAGTGACAATGTACTATGATACACCTCACCAAGACACTGGCTAGCACATACTGAGAAGCTTATTGTAAGGTTCCTCTGAATCACGAGCAGAGACAATGTACTATGGTACACCCCACCAAGACACTGGCTAGCACACAATGAGATGCTTACTGTAAGGATCCTATGAATCACGAGCAGTGACAATGTACAATGGTATACCTCACCAAGACACTGGCTAGCACACACTGAGAAGCTTACTGTAAGGTTCTTATGAATCACGAGCAGTGACAATGTACTATGATACACCTCACCATGACACTGGCTAGCACATACTCAGAAGCTTACTGTACGGTTCCTATTAATCACGAGCAGAGACAATGTACAATGGTACACCCCACCAAGACACTGGCTGGCACACACTAAAAAGCTTACTGTAAGGATCCTATGAATCACGAGCAGTGACAATGTACTATGATTCACCCCACCAAGACACTGGCTAGCACACACTGAGAAGCTTACTGTAAGGATCTTATGAATCACGAGCAGAACAATGTACTATGATACATCTCACCAAGACACTGGCTAGCACACACTGAGAAGCTTACTCTCAGGATCTTATGAATCAAGAGCAGTGACAATGTACTATAGTACAACTCACCAAGATACTGGCTAGCACACACTGAGAAGCTTACTGTAAGGATCTTATGAATCACGAACAGTGACATACTATGATACACCTCACCAAGATAGTGGTCAGCACATACTGAGAAGCTT
Source organism: Meconema thalassinum (assembly GCA_946902985.2). Lineage (NCBI taxonomy): Eukaryota > Metazoa > Arthropoda > Insecta > Orthoptera > Tettigoniidae > Meconema > Meconema thalassinum. Next base: position 438,711,290 of record OX336394.1, on the reverse strand, counting down.
ACTGTAAGGATCTTATGAATCACGAGCAGTGACAATGTACTATGATACACCTCACCAAGACACTGGCCAGCACACACTGAGAAGCTTACTGTAAGGATCTTATGAATCACGAGCAGTGACAATGTACTATGGTACAACCTACCAAAATACTGGCTAGCACACACTGAGAAGCTTACTCTCAGGATCTTATGAATCAGGAGCAGTGACAATGTACTAAGGTACAACTCACCAAGATACTGGCTAGCACATGCTGAGAAGCTTACTGTAAGGATCTTATGAATCACGAGCAGTGACAATGTACTATGATACACCTCACCATGATACTGGCTAGCACACACTGACAAGCTTACTCTCAGGATCTTATGAGTCAGGAACAGTGACAATGTATTATGATACACCTCACAAAGACACTGGCTAGCACATGCTGAGAAGCTTACTGTAAGATTCTTAGGAATCACGAGCAGTGACAATGTACTATGATACACCTCACCCAGACACTGGCTAGCACACACTGAGAAGCTTACTGTAAGGTTCTTATGAATCACGAGGAGTGACAATGTACTATGATACACCTCACCAAGACACTGGCTAGCACATACTGAGAAGCTTACTGTAAGAATCTTATGAATCACGAGCAGTGACAATGTACTATGATACAACTCACCAGGATACTGGCTAGCACGCTCTGTGAAGCTTACTGTAAGGTTCTTATGAATCACGAGCAGTGACAATGTACTATTATACACCTCACCAAGAAACTGGCTAGAACACCCTGAGAAGCTTACTGCAAAGATCTTATGAATCACGAGCAGAAACAATGTAGTATGATACACCTTGTCAAGACACTGGCTAGCTCATACTGAGAAGCTTACTTTAAAGATCTTATGAATCACGAGCAGTGACAATGTACTACGATACACCTCACCAAGACACTGGCTAGCACACACTGAGAAGCTTACTGTAAGGCTCTTATGAATTACGAGCATATACAATGTGCTACGGTACTCCTCAACAAGACACTGGATAGCATACACTGAGAAGCTTACTGTAAGACAATGTACTATGATACACCTCACCAAGATACTGGCTAGGACATGCTGAGAAGCTTACTGTAAGACAATGTACTATGATACACCTCACCAAGACACTGGCCAGCACATACTGAGAAGCTTAGTGTAAGGATCTTATGAATCACGAGAAGAGACATTGTACTATGATACATCTCACCAAGATACTGGCCAGCACACACTGAGAAGCTTACTCTCAGGATCTTATGAATCAGGAGCAGTGACAATGTACTATGGTACAACTCACCAAGATACTGGCTAGCACACACTGAGAAGCATACAGTAAGGATCTTATGAATCACGAGCAGTGACAATGTACTATGGTACAACTCACCAAGATACTGGCTAGCACACACTGAGAAGCTTACTCTCAGGATCTTATGAATCAGGAGCAGTGACAATGTACTATGATACACCTCACCAAGACACTGGCCAGCACATACTGAGAAGCTTACTGTAAGGATCTTATGAATCACGAGAAGAGACATTGTACTATGATACATCTCACCATGATACTGGCTAGCACACACTGAGAAGCTTCCTCTCAGGATCTTATGAATCAGGAGCAGTGACAATGTACTATGGTACAACTCACCAAGATACTGGCTAGCACACACTGAGAAGCTTACTGTAAGGATCTTATGAATCACGAGCAGTGACAATGTACTATGATACACCTCACCAAGATACTGGCCAGCACATACTGAGAAGCTTACTGTAAGGATCTTATGAATCACGAGCAGTGACAATGTACTATGATACACCTCACCAAGACACTGGCCAGCACACACTGAGAAGCTTACTGTAAGAATCTTATGAATCACGAGCAGAGACAATGTACTATGATACACCTCACCAAGATACTGGTTAGCACATGCTGAGAAGCTTACTGTAAGATTCTTATGAATCACGAGCAGTGACAATGTACTATGATACACCTCACCCAGACACTGGCTAGCACACACTGAGAAGCATACTATAAGGTTCTTATGAATCACGAGGAGTGACAATGTACTATGATACACCTCACCAAGACACTGGCTAGCACATATTTGAGAAGCTTACTGTAAGAATCTTATGAATCACGAGCAGTGACAATGTACTATGATACACCTCACCAGGATACTGGCTAGCACACACTGTGAAGCTTACTGTAAGGTTCTTATGAATCACGAGCAGTGACAATGTACTATGATACACCTCACCAAGACACTGGCTGGCACACACTAAAAAGCTTACTGTAAGGTTCTTATGAATCACGAGCAGTGACAATGTACTATGATACACCTCACCAAGACACTGGCCAGCACACACTGAGAAGCTTACTCTCAGGATCTTATGAATCAGGAGCAGTGACAATGTACTATGTTACAACTCACCAAGATACTGGCTAGCACACACTGAGAAGCTTACTGTAAGGATCTTATGAATCACGAGCAGTGACAATGTACTATGATACACCTCACCAAGATACTGGCCAGCACATACTGAGAAGCTTACTGTAAGGATCTTATGAATCACGAGCAGTGACAATGTACTATGATACACCTCACCAAGACACTGGCCAGCACACACTGAGAAGCTTACTGTAAGGATCTTATGAATCACGAGCAGAGACAATGTACTATGATACACCTCACCAAGATACTGGCTAGCACACACTGACAAGCTTACTCTCAGGATCTTATGAATCAGGAACAGTGACAATGTATTATGATACACCTCACAAAGACACTGGCTAGCACATGCTGAGAAGCTTACTGTAAGATTCTTATGAATCACGAGCAGTGACAATGTACTATGATACACCTCACCCAGACACTGGCTAGCACACACTGAGAAGCATACTATAAGGTTCTTATGGATCACGAGGAGTGACAATGTACTATGATACACCTCACCAAGACACTGGCTAGCACATATTTGAGAAGCTTACTGTAATAATCTTATGAATCACGAGCAGTGACAATGTACTATGATACACCTCACCAGGATACTGGCTAGCACACACTGTGAAGCTTATTGTAAGGTTCTTATGAATCACGAGCAGTGACAATGTACTATTATACACCTCACCAAGAAACTGGCTAGAACACACTGAGAAGCTTACTGCAAAGATCTTATGAATCACGAGCAGTAACAATGTAATATGATACACCTTGTCAAGACACTGGCTAGCTCATACTGAGAAGCTTACTTTAAAGATCTTATGAATCACGAGCAGTGACAATGTACTATGATACACCTCACCAAGACACTGGCTAGCACACACTGAGAAGCTTACTGTAAGGCTCTTAAGAATTACGAGCATATACAATGTGCTACGGTACTCCTCAACAAGACACTGGATAGCATACACTGAGAAGCTTACTGTAAGACAATGTACTATGATACACCTCACCAAGATACTGGCTAGGACATGCTGAGAAGCTTACTGTAAGACAATGTACTATGATACACCTCACCAAGATACTGGATAGCACACACTGAGAAGCTTACTGTAAGGTTCTTATGAATCACGAGCAGTGACAATGTAGAGGAGACGCAAGAAAAGCTTGTCGAAGAATTCTGCGCAGATTTTCGGCCATGTTCGGGGGTTCGGGTGTGCTCGGTAATGGCATACAACGCCCCTCCCACTTCGCGGCATCGTCTGCCCAGGCTTGACAGGCTTAATTGTGACTGAGTTTACGCATGGTTTGCACCTGTAGACCGCGTCTCGGAGCAAGCTGCGTTGTTGAAGAATGGAGTGTGCACTGAGCCCGGTAATCAACATTCGGGGGACACACAGGAGCCCCGCAATGAGCATTACAATACCCCGATTGATATTGGTCTCTGCGCATCGTTGAGTTTCGGCAAGCTTTTCTTGCATCTGCTCTACTATGGTACACCTCACCAAGGCACTGGCTAGCATACACTGAGAAGCTTACTGTAAGGATCTTATGAATCACGAGCAGTGACAATGTATTATGATACACCTCACCAAGACACTGCCTAGCACAAACTGAGAAGCTTACTATAAAGATCTTATGAATCGCGAGCAGTGACAATGTACTATGATACAACTCACCAAGACACTGGATAGCATACATTGAGAACCTTACTGTAAGGTTCTTATGAATCACGAGCAGTGACAATGTACTAAGATACACCTCACCAAGACACTGGCTAGCACACACTGAGAAGCTTGCCGTAAGGTTCTTATGAATCACGAGCAGTGACAATGTACTATGATACACCTCACCAAGATACTTGCTAGCACACACTGAGAAGCTTACTGTAAGGTTCTTATGAATCACGAGCAGAGACAATGTACTATGATACACCTCACTAAGGCACTGGCTAGCACATACTAAGAAGCTTACTGTAAGGTTCTTATGAATCACGAGCAGAGACAATGTACTATGATACACCTCACCAAGACACTGGCTAGCACACACTGAGAACCTTAATGTAAGGTTCTTATGAATCACGAGCAGAGACAATGTACTATGATACACGTCACCAAGATACTGGCTAGCACATACTAAGAAGCTTACTGTAAGGTTCTTATGAATCACGAGCAGAGAAAATGTACTCTGGTACACCTCACCAAGACACTGGATAGCACATACTAAGAAGCTTACTGTAAGGTTCTTATGAATCACGAGCAGTGACAATGTACTATGATACACCTCTCCAAGACACTGGCTAGCACACACTGAGAAGCTTACAGTAAGGATCTTATGAATCACGATCAATGACAATGTACTATGATACACCTCACCAAGACACTGGATAGCATACACTGAGAAGCTTACTGTAAGGTTCTTATGAATCACGAGCAGATACAATGTACTATGGTACACCTCACCAAGACACTGGCTAGCACACACTGAGAGGCTTACTGAAAGGTTCTTATGAATCACGAGCAGTGACAATGTACTATGATACACCTCACCAAGACAATGGCTAGCACATACTGAGAAGCTTACTGTACGGTTCCTATGAAACACGAGCAGAGACAATGTACTATGGTACACCCCACCAAGACACTGGCTAGCACACACTGAGAATCTTACTGTACGGTTCTTATGAATCACGAGCAGAGACAATGTACTATGGTACACCCCACCAAGGCACTGGCTAGCACACACTGAGAAGCTTACTGTAATGTTCTTATGAATCACGAGCAGAGACAATGTACTACGGTACACCTCACCAAGACACTGGCTAGCACACACTCAGAAGCTTACTGTAACGTTCCTATGAATCACGAGCAGTGACAATGTACTATGATACACCCCACCAAGACACTGGCTAGCACACACTGAGAAGATTACTGTAAGGATCTTATGAATCACGAGCAGTGACAATTAACTAAGGTACACCTCACCAAGACACTGGCTAGCACACACTGAGAAGCTTACTGTAAGGTTCTTATGAATCACGAGCAGTGACAATGTACTATGATACACCTCACCAAGATACTGGCTGGCACACACTGAGAAGCTTAATGTAAGGTTCTTATGAATCACGAGCAGTGACAATGTACTATGATACACCTCACCAAGACACTACCTAGCACATACTGGGAAGCTTACTGCAAAGATCTTATGAATCACGAGCAGTGACAATGTACTATGGTACACCTCACCAAGACACTGGCTAGCACACACTGAGAAGCCTACTGTAAGGTTCTTATGAATCACGAGCATAGACAATGTGCTATGATACACCTCACCAAGGCACTGGCTAGCACATACTGAGAAGCTTACTGTAAGGATCCTATGAATCACGAGCAGTGACAATGTACTATGATACACCTCACCAAGACACTGGCTAGCACATACTGAGAAGCTTATTGTAAGGTTCCTCTGAATCACGAGCAGAGACAATGTACTATGGTACACCCCACCAAGACACTGGCTAGCACACAATGAGAAGCTTACTGTAAGGATCCTATGAATCACGAGCAGTGACAATGTACAATGGTATACCTCACCAAGACACTGACTAGCACACACTGAGAAGCTTACTGTAAGGTTCTTATGAATCACGAGCAGTGACAATGTACTATGATACACCTCACCATGACACTGGCTAGCAAATACTGAGAAGCTTACTGTACGGTTCCTATGAATCACGAGCAGAGACAATGTACTATGGTACACCCCACCAAGACACTGGCTGGCACACACTAAAAAGCTTACTGTAAGGATCCTACGAATCACGAGCTGTGAAAATGTACTATGATTCACCCCACCAAGACACTGGCTAGCACACACTGAGAAGCTTACTGTAAGGATCTTATGAATCACGAGCAGAACAATGTACTATGATACATCTCACCAAGACACTGGCTAGCACACACTGAGAAGCTTACTCTCAGGATCTTATGAATCAGGAGCAGTGACAATGTACTATAGTACAACTCACCAAGATACTGGCTAGCACACACTGAGAAGCTTACTGTAAGGATCTTATGAATCACGAACAGTGACATACTATGATACACCTCACCAAGATAGTGGCCAGCACATACTGAGAAGCTTACTGTAAGGATCTTATGAATCACGAGCAGTGACAATGTACTATGATACACCTCACCAAGACACTGGCCAGCACACACTGAGAAGCTTACTGTAAGGATCTTATGAATCACGAGCAGTGACAATGTACTATGGTACAACCTACCAAAATACTGGCTAGCACACACTGAGAAGCTTACTCTCAGGATCTTATGAATCAGGAGCAGTGACAATGTACTAAGGTACAACTCACCAAGATAATGGCTAGCACATGCTGAGAAGCTTACTGTAAGGATCTTATGAATCACGAGCAGTGACAATGTACTATGATACACCTCACCATGATACTGGCTAGCACACACTGACAAGCTTACTCTCAGGATCTTATGAATCAGGAACAGTGACAATGTATTATGATACACCTCACAAAGACACTGGCTAGCACATGCTGAGAAGCTTACTGTAAGATTCTTAGGAATCACGAGCAGTGACAATGTACTATGATACACCTCACCCAGACACTGGCTAGCACACACTGAGAAGCTTACTGTAAGGTTCTTATGAATCAATAATAATAATAATAATAATGTTATTGGTTTTACGTCCCTTTTAACTACACTGGCTTTTAGAGACGCCGGGGTGCCGGAATTTTGCCCCGAAGGGGATCTTTAACGTGCCAGTAAATGTACTGACACGGCTCCCTCGCATTTGCGCACCCTCAAATGCCAGCTGACTGCGCCAGGTTTCGAACCTGCAACCTTGGGCTCAGCAAGCGAGAACGTTACCCCTGAGCCACGCAGCCAGACTCTTATGAATCACGAGGAGTGACAATGTACTATGATACAACTCACCAAGACACTGGCTAGCACATACTGAGAAGCTTACTGTAAGAATCTTATGAATCACGAGCAGTGACAATGTACTATGATACAACATACCAGGATACTGGCTAGCACGCTCTGTGAAGCTTACTGTAAGGTTCTTATGAATCACGAGCAGTGACAATGTACTATTATACACCTCACCAAGAAACTGGCTAGAACACCCTGAGAAGCTTACTGCAAAGATCTTATGAATCACGAGCAGAAACAATGTAGTATGATACACCTTGTCAAGACACTGGCTAGCTCATACTGAGAAGCTTACTTTAAAGATCTTATGAATCACGAGCAGTGACAATGTACTACGATACACCTCACCAAGACACTGGCTAGGACATGCTGAGAAGCTTACTGTAAGGCTCTTATGAATTACGAGCATATACAATGTGCTACGGTACTCCTCAACAAGACACTGGATAGCATACACTGAGAAGCTTACTGTAAGACAATGTACTATGATACACCTCACCAAGATACTGGCTAGGACATGCTGAGAAGCTTACTGTAAGACAATGTACTATGATACACCTCACCAAGACACTGGCCAGCACATACTGAGAAGCTTAGTGTAAGGATCTTATGAATCACGAGAAGAGACATTGTACTATGATACATCTCACCAAGATACTGGCTAGCACACACTGAGAAGCTTACTCTCAGGATCTTATGAATCAGGAGCAGTGACAATGTACTATGGTACAACTCACCAAGATACTGGCTAGCACACACTGAGAAGCATACAGTAAGGATCTTATGAATCACGAGCAGTGACAATGTACTATGGTACAACCCACCAAGATACTGGCTAGCACACACTGAGAAGCTTACTCTCAGGATCTTATGAATCAGGAGCAGTGACAATGTACTATGATACACCTCACCAAGACACTGGCCAGCACACACTGAGAAGCTTACTGTAAGGATCTTATGAATCACGAGAAGAGACATTGTACTATGATACATCTCACCAAGATACTGGCTAGCACACACTGAGAAGCTTCCTCTCAGGATCTTATGAATCAGGAGCAGTGACAATGTACTATGGTACAACTCACCAAGATACTGGCTAGCAGACACTGAGAAGCTTACTGTAAGGATCTTATGAATCACGAGCAGTGACAATGTACTATGATACACCTCACCAAGATACTGGCCAGCACATACTGAGAAGCTTACTGTAAGGATCTTATGAATCACGAGCAGTGACAATGTACTATGATACACCTCACCAAGACACTGGCCAGCACACACTGAGAAGCTTACTGTAAGAATCTTATGAATCACGAGCAGAGACAATGTACTATGATACACCTCACCAAGATACTGGCTAGCACACACTGACAAGCTTACTCTCAGTATCTTATGAATCAGGAACAGTCACAATGTATTATGATACACCTCACAAAGACACTGGTTAGCACATGCTGAGAAGCTTACTGTAAGATTCTTATGAATCACGAGCAGTGACAATGTACTATGATACACCTCACCCAGACACTGGCTAGCACACACTGAGAAGCTTACTGTAAGGATCTTATGAATCACGAGCAGAACAATGTACTATGATACATCTCACCAAGACACTGGCTAGCACACACTGAGAAGCTTACTCTCAGGATCTTATGAATCAGGAGCAGTGACAATGTACTATAGTACAACTCACCAAGATACTGGCTAGCACACACTGAGAAGCTTACTGTAAGGATCTTATGAATCACGAACAGTGACATACTATGATACACCTCACCAAGATAGTGGCCAGCACATACTGAGAAGCTTACTGTAAGGATCTTATGAATCACGAGCAGTGACAATGTACTATGATACACCTCACCAAGACACTGGCCAGCACACACTGAGAAGCTTACTGTAAGGATCTTATGAATCACGAGCAGTGACAATGTACTATGGTACAACCTACCAAAATATTGGCTAGCACACACTGAGAAGCTTACTCTCAGGATCTTATGAATCAGGAGCAGTGACAATGTACTAAGGTACAACTCACCAAGATACAGGCTAGCACATGCTGAGAAGCTTACTGTAAGAATCTTATGAATCACGAGCAGTGACAATGTACTATGATACAACATACCAGGATACTGGCTAGCACGCTCTGTGAAGCTTACTGTAAGGTTCTTATGAATCACGAGCAGTGACAATGTACTATTATACACCTCACCAAGAAACTGGCTAGAACACCCTGAGAAGCTTACTGCAAAGATCTTATGAATCACGAGCAGAAACAATGTAGTATGATACACCTTGTCAAGACACTGGCTAGCTCATACTGAGAAGCTTACTTTAAAGATCTTATGAATCACGAGCAGTGACAATGTACTACGATACACCTCACCAAGACACTGGCTAGGACATGCTGAGAAGCTTACTGTAAGGCTCTTATGAATTACGAGCATATACAATGTGCTACGGTACTCCTCAACAAGACACTGGATAGCATACACTGAGAAGCTTACTGTAAGACAATGTACTATGATACACCTCACCAAGATACTGGCTAGGACATGCTGAGAAGCTTACTGTAAGACAATGTACTATGATACACCTCACCAAGACACTGGCCAGCACATACTGAGAAGCTTAGTGTAAGGATCTTATGAATCACGAGAAGAGACATTGTACTATGATACATCTCACCAAGATACTGGCTAGCACACACTGAGAAGCTTACTCTCAGGATCTTATGAATCAGGAGCAGTGACAATGTACTATGGTACAACTCACCAAGATACTGGCTAGCACACACTGAGAAGCATACAGTAAGGATCTTATGAATCACGAGCAGTGACAATGTACTATGGTACAACCCACCAAGATACTGGCTAGCACACACTGAGAAGCTTACTCTCAGGATCTTATGAATCAGGAGCAGTGACAATGTACTATGATACACCTCACCAAGACACTGGCCAGCACACACTGAGAAGCTTACTGTAAGGATCTTATGAATCACGAGAAGAGACATTGTACTATGATACATCTCACCAAGATACTGGCTAGCACACACTGAGAAGCTTCCTCTCAGGATCTTATGAATCAGGAGCAGTGACAATGTACTATGGTACAACTCACCAAGATACTGGCTAGCAGACACTGAGAAGCTTACTGTAAGGATCTTATGAATCACGAGCAGTGACAATGTACTATGATACACCTCACCAAGATACTGGCCAGCACATACTGAGAAGCTTACTGTAAGGATCTTATGAATCACGAGCAGTGACAATGTACTATGATACACCTCACCAAGACACTGGCCAGCACACACTGAGAAGCTTACTGTAAGAATCTTATGAATCACGAGCAGAGACAATGTACTATGATACACCTCACCAAGATACTGGCTAGCACACACTGACAAGCTTACTCTCAGTATCTTATGAATCAGGAACAGTCACAATGTATTATGATACACCTCACAAAGACACTGGTTAGCACATGCTGAGAAGCTTACTGTAAGATTCTTATGAATCACGAGCAGTGACAATGTACTATGATACACCTCACCCAGACACTGGCTAGCACACACTGAGAAACTTACTGTAAGGATCTTATGAATCACGAGCAGAACAATGTACTATGATACATCTCACCAAGACACTGGCTAGCACACACTGAGAAGCTTACTCTCAGGATCTTATGAATCAGGAGCAGTGACAATGTACTATAGTACAACTCACCAAGATACTGGCTAGCACACACTGAGAAGCTTACTGTAAGGATCTTATGAATCACGAACAGTGACATACTATGATACACCTCACCAAGATAGTGGCCAGCACATACTGAGAAGCTTACTGTAAGGATCTTATGAATCACGAGCAGTGACAATGTACTATGATACACCTCACCAAGACACTGGCCAGCACACACTGAGAAGCTTACTGTAAGGATCTTATGAATCACGAGCAGTGACAATGTACTATGGTACAACCTACCAAAATATTGGCTAGCACACACTGAGAAGCTTACTCTCAGGATCTTATGAATCAGGAGCAGTGACAATGTACTAAGGTACAACTCACCAAGATACAGGCTAGCACATGCTGAGAAGCTTACTGTAAGGATCTTATGAATCACGAGCAGTGACAATGTACTATGATACACCTCACCATGATACTGGCTAGCACACACTGACAAGCTTACTCTCAGGATCTTATGAATCAGGAACAGTGACAATGTATTATGATACACCTCACAAAGACACTGGCTAGCACATTCTGAGAAGCTTACTGTAAGATTCTTAGGAATCACGAGCAGTGACAATGTACTATGATACACCTCACCCAGACACTGGCTAGCACACACTGAGAAGCTTACTGTAAGGTTCTTATGAATCACGAGGAGTGACAATGTACTATGATACAACTCACCAAGACACTGGCTAGCACATACTGAGAAGCTTACTGTAAGAATCTTATGAATCACGAGCAGTGACAATGTACTATGATACAACTCACCAGGATACTGGCTAGCACGCTCTGTGAAGCTTACTGTAAGGTTCTTATGAATCACGAGCAGTGACAATGTACTATTATACACCTCACCAAGAAACTGGCTAGAACACCCTGAGAAGCTTACTGCAAAGATCTTATGAATCACGAGCAGAAACAATGTAGTATGATACACCTTGTCAAGACACTGGCTAGCTCATACTGAGAAGCTTACTTTAAAGATCTTATGAATCACGAGCAGTGACAATGTACTACGATACACCTCACCAAGACACTGGCTAGCACACACTGAGAAGCTTACTGTAAGGCTCTTATGAATTACGAGCATATACAATGTGCTACGGTACTCCTCAACAAGACACTGGATAGCATACACTGAGAAGCTTACTGTAAGACAATGTACTATGATACACCTCACCAAGATACTGGCTAGGACATGCTGAGAAGCTTACTGTAAGACAATGTACTATGATACACCTCACCAAGACACTGGCCAGCACATACTGAGAAGCTTAGTGTAAGGATCTTATGAATCACGAGAAGAGACATTGTACTATGATACATCTCACCAAGATACTGGCTAGCACACACTGAGAAGCTTACTCTCAGGATCTTATGAATCAGGAGCAGTGACAATGTACTATGGTACAACTCACCAAGATACTGGCTAGCACACACTGAGAAGCATACAGTAAGGATCTTATGAATCACGAGCAGTGACAATGTACTATGGTACAACCCACCAAGATACTGGCTAGCACACACTGAGAAGCTTACTCTCAGGATCTTATGAATCAGGAGCAGTGACAATGTACTATGATACACCTCACCAAGACACTGGCCAGCACACACTGAGAAGCTTACTGTAAGGATCTTATGAATCACGAGAAGAGACATTGTACTATGATACATCTCACCAAGATACTGGCTAGCACACACTGAGAAGCTTCCTCTCAGGATCTTATGAATCAGGAGCAGTGACAATGTACTATGGTACAACTCACCAAGATACTGGCTAGCAGACACTGAGAAGCTTACTGTAAGGATCTTATGAATCACGAGCAGTGACAATGTACTATGATACACCTCACCAAGATACTGGCCAGCACATACTGAGAAGCTTACTGTAAGGATCTTATGAATCACGAGCAGTGACAATGTACTATGATACACCTCACCAAGACACTGGCCAGCACACACTGAGAAGCTTACTGTAAGAATCTTATGAATCACGAGCAGAGACAATGTACTATGATACACCTCACCAAGATACTGGCTAGCACACACTGACAAGCTTACTCTCAGTATCTTATGAATCAGGAACAGTCACAATGTATTATGATACACCTCACAAAGACACTGGTTAGCACATGCTGAGAAGCTTACTGTAAGATTCTTATGAATCACGAGCAGTGACAATGTACTATGATACACCTCACCCAGACACTGGCTAGCACACACTGAGAAGCATACCATAAGGTTCTTATGAATCACGAGGAGTGACAATGTACTATGATACACCTCACCAAGACACTGGCTAGCACATATTTGAGAAGCTTACTGTAAGAATCTTATGAATCACGAGCAGTGACAATGTACTATGATACACCTCACCAGGATACTGGCTAGCACACACTGTGAAGCTTACTGTAAGGTTCTTATGAATCACGAGCAGTGACAATGTACTATTATACACCTCACCAAGACGCTGGCTAGAACACACCGAGAAGCTTACTGCAAAGATCTTATGAATCACGAGCAGTGACAATGTACTATGATACACCTCACAAAGACACTGGCTAGCACACACTGAGAAGCTTACTGTAAGGCTCTTATGAATTACGAGCATATACAAAGTGCTACGGTACTCCTCAACAAGACACTGGATACCATACACTGAGAAGCTTACTGTAAGGTTCCTATGAATCACGAGCAGTGACAATGTAGAGGAGACGCAAGAAAAGCTTGTCGAAGAATGCTGCGCAGATTTTCGGCCATGTTCGGGGGTTCGGGTGTGCTCGGTAATGGCATACAACGCCCCTCCCACTTCGCGGCAACGTCTGCCCAGGCTTGACAGGCTTAATTGTGACTGAGTTTACGCATGGTTTGCACCTGTAGATCGCGTCTCGGAGCAAGCTGCGTTGTTGAAGAATGGAGTGTGCACTGAGACCGGTAATCAACATTCGGGGGACACACAGGAGCCCCGCAATGAGCATTACAATACCCCGATTGATATTGGTCTCTGCGCATCGTTGAGTTTCGGCAAGCTTTTCTTGCATCTGCTCTACTATGGTACACCTCACCAAGGCACTGGCTAGCACACACTGAGAAGCTTAATGTAAGGATCCTATGAATCACGAGCAGTGACAATGTACTATGGTACACCCCCACCAAGACACTGGCTAGCACAGACTGAGAAGCTTACTGTAAGGTTCTTATGAATCACGAGCAGTGACAATGTACAATGATACACCTCACCAAGAAATTGGCTAGCACACACTGAGAAGCTTAATGTAAGGTTCTTATGAATCACGAGCAGTGACAATGTACTATGATACACCTCACCAAGACACTACCTAGCACATACTGAGAAGCTTACTGCAAAGATCCTATGAATCACGAGCAGTGACAATGTACTATGATACACCTCACCAAGGCACTGGCTAGCACATACTGAGAAGCTTACTGCAATGGTCTTATGAATCACGAGCAGTTACAATGTACTATGATACACCTTGTCAAGACACTGGCTAGCTCATACTGAGAAGCTTACTGTAAGGTTCTTATCAATCACGAGCAGTGACAATGTACTATGGTACACCTCACCAAGACACCTGCTAGCACACACTGAGAAGCTTACTGTAAGGTTCTTATGAATCACGAGCAGAGACAATGCACTATCTTACACCTCACCAAGGCACTGGCTAGCACATACTGAGAAGCTTACTGTAAGGATCCTATGAATCACGAGCAGTGACAATGTACTATGATACACCTCACCAAGGCACTGGCTAGCACATACTGAGAAGCTTACTGTAAGGTTCCTATGAATCACGAGCAGAGACAATGTACTATGGTACACCCCACCAAGACACTGGCTAGCACACAATGATAAGCTAACTGTAAGGATCCAATGAATCACGAGCAGTGACAATGTACTATTGTATACCTCACCAAGACATTGGCTAGCACATACTGAGAAGCTTACTGTAAGGTTCTTATGAATCACGAGCAGTGACAATGTACTATGATACACCTCACCAAGACACTGGCTAGCACATACTGAGAAGCTTACTGTACGGTTCCTATGAAACACGAGCAGAGACAATGTACTATGGTACACCCCACCAAGACACTGGCTAGCACACACTGAGAAGCTTACTGTAAGGTTCTTATCAATCACGAGCAGTGACAATGTACTATGATACACCTCACCAAGATACTGGCTAGCACATACTGAAAAGCTTACTGTACGGTTCCTATGAATCACGAGCAGTGACAATGTACAATGGTACACCCCACCAAGACACTGGCTAGCACATACTGAGAAGCTTACTGTACGGTTCCTATGAATCACGAGCAGAGACAATGTACTATGATACACCCCACCAAGACACTGGCTAGCACACACTGAGAAGCTTACTGTACGGTTCTTATGAATCACGAGCAGAGACAATGTACTATGGTACACCCCACCAAGACACTAGCTAGCACACACTGAGAAGCTTACTGTAAGGTTCTTATGAATCACGAGCAGAGACAATGTACTACGGTAAACTTCACCAAGACACTGGCTAGCACACACTCAGAAGCTTACTGTAACGTTCCTATGAATCACGAGCAGTGACAATGTACTATGATACACCCCACCAAGACACTGGCTAGCACACACTGAGATGATTACTGTAAGGATCTTATGAATCACGAGCAGTGACAATTAACTGAGGTACACCTCACCAAGACACTGGCTAGCACACACTGAGAAGCTTACTGTAAGATTCTTATGAATCACGAGCAGTGACAATGTACTATGATACACCTCACCAAGATACTGGCTAGCACACACTGAGAAGCTTAATGTAAGGTTCTTATGAATCACGAGCAGTGACAATGTACTATGATACACCTCACCAAGACACTACCTAGCACATACTGAGAAGCTTACTGCAAAGATCTTATGAATCACGAGCAGTGACAATGTACTATGGTACACCTCACCAAGACACTGGCTAGCACACACTGAGAAGCCTACTGTAAGGTTCTTATGAATCACGAGCATAGACAATGTACTATGATACACCTCACAAAGGCACTGGCTAGCACATACTGAGAAGCTTACTGTAAGGATCCTATGAATCACGAGCAGTGACAATGTACTATGATACACCTCACCAAGACACTGGCTAGCACATACTGAGAAGCTTATTGTAAGGTTCCTATGAATCACGAGCAGAGACAATGTACTATGGTACACCCCACCAAGACACTGGCTGGCACACACTGAGAAGCTTACTGTAAGGATCCTATGAATCACGAGCAGTGACAATGTACTATGATACACCCCACCAAGACACTGGCTAGCACACACTGAGAAGCATACTGTAAGGATCTTATGAATCACGAGCAGAACAATGTACTATGATACATCTCACCAAGATACTGGCTAGCACACACTGAGAAGCATACTCTCAGGATCTTATGAATCAGGAGCAGTAACAATGTACTATAGTACAACTCACCAAGATACTGGCTAGCACACACTGAGAAGCTTACTGTAAGAATCTTATGAATCACGAACAGTGACATACTATGATACACCTCACGAAGATAGTGGCCAGCACATACTGAGAAGCTTATGTAAGGATCTTATGAATCACGAGCAGTGACAATGTACTATGATACACCTCACCAAGACACTGGCCAGCACACACTGAGAAGCTTACTGTAAGGATCTTATGAATCACGAGCAGTGACAATGTACTATGGTACAACCCACCAAGATACTGGCTAGCACACACTGAGAAGCTTACTCTCAGGATCTTATGAATCAGGAGCAGTGACAATGTACTATGGTACAACTCACCAAGATACTGGCTAGCACATGTTGAGAAGCTTACTGTAAGGATCTTATGAATCACGAGCAGTGACAATGTACTATGATACACCTCACCAAGATACTGGATAGCACACACTGACAAGCTTACTCTCAGGATCTTATGAATCAGGAACAGTGACAATGTATTATGATACACCTCACAAAGACACTGGCTAGCACATGCTGAGAAGCTTACTGTAAGATTCTTATGAATCACGAGCAGTGACAATGTACTATGATACACCTCACCAAGACACTGGCTAGCACATACTGAGAAGCTGACTGTAAGAATCTTATGAATCACGAGCAGTGACAATGTACTATTATACACCTCACCAGGATACTGGCTAGCACGCTCTGTGAAGCTTACTGTAAGGTTCTTATGAATCACGAGCAGTGACAATGTACTATTATACACCTCACCAAGAAACTGGCTAGAACACCCTGAGAAGCTTACTGCAAAGATCTTATGAATCACGAGCAGAAACAATGTAGTATGATACACCTTGTCAAGACACTGGCTAGCTCATACTGAGAAGCTTACTTTAAAGATCTTATGAATCACGAGCAGTGACAATGTACTACGATACACCTGACCAAGACACTGGCTAGCACACACTGAGAAGCTTACTGTAACGCTCTTATGAATTACGATCATATACAATGTGCTACGGTACTCCTCACCACGACACTGGATAGCATACACTGAGAAGCTTACTGTAAGACAATGTACTATGATACACCTCACCAAGATACTGGCTAGGACATGCTGAGAAGCTTACTGTAAGACAATGTACTATGATACACCTCACCAAGACACTGTCCAGCACATACTGAGAAGCTTAGTGTAAGGATCTTATGAATCACGAGAAGAGACATTGTACTATGATACATCTCACCAAGATACTGGCTAGCACACACTGAGAAGCTTACTCTCAGGATCTTATGAATCAGGAGCAGTGACAATGTACTATGTTACAACTCACCAAGATACTAGCTAGCACACACTGAGAAGCTTACTGTAAGGATCTTATGAATCACGAGCAGTGACAATGTACTATGATACACCTCACCAAGATACTGGCCAGCACATACTGAGAAGCTTACTGTAAGGATCTTATGAATCACGAGCAGTGACAATGTACTATGATACACCTAACCAAGACACTGGCTAGCACATATTTGAGAAGCTTACTGTAAGAATCTTATGAATCACGAGCAGTGACAATGTACTATGATACACCTCACCAGGATACTGGCTAGCACACTCTGTGAAGCTTATTGTAAGGTTCTTATGAATCACGAGCAGTGACAATGTACTATTATACACCTCACCAAGAAACTGGCTAGAACACACTGAGAAGCTTACTGCAAAGATCTTATGAATCACGAGCAGTAACAATGTAGTATGATACACCTTGTCAAGACACTGGCTAGCTCATACTGAGAAGCTTACTTTAAAGATCTTATGAATCACGAGCAGTGACAATGTACTATGATACACCTCACCAAGACACTGGCTAGCACACACTGAGAAGCTTACTGTAAGGCTCTTAAGAATTACGAGCATATACAATGTGCTACGGTACTCCTCAACAAGACACTGGATAGCATACACTGAGAAGCTTACTGTAAGACAATGTACTATGATACACCTCACCAAGATACTGGCTAGGACATGCTGAGAAGCTTACTGTAAGACAATGTACTATGATACACCTCACCAAGATACTGGATAGCACACACTGAGAAGCTTACTGTAAGGTTCTTATGAATCACGAGCAGTGACAATGTAGACGCAAGAAAAGCTTGTCGAAGAATGCTGCGCAGATTTTCGGCCATGTTCGGGGGTTCGGGTGTGCTCGGTAATGGCATACAACGCCCCTCCCACTTCGCGGCATCGTCTGCCCAGGCTTGACAGGCTTAATTGTGACTGAGTTTACGCATGGTTTGCACCTGTAGACCGCGTCTCGGAGCAAGCTGCGTTGTTGAAGAATGGAGTGTGCACTGAGCCCGGTAATCAACATTCGGGGGACACACAGGAGCCCCGCAATGAGCACTACAATACCCCGATTGATATTGGTCTCTGCGCATCGTTGAGTTTCAGCAAGCTTTTCTTGCATCTGCTCTACTATGGTACACCTCACCAAGGCACTGGCTAGCATACACTGAGAAGCTTACTGTAAGGATCTTATGAATCTCGAGCAGTGACAATGTATTATGATACACCTCACCAAGACACTGCCTAGCACAAACTGAGAAGCTTACTATAAAGATCTTATGAATCGCGAGCAGTGACAATGTACTATGATACAACTCACCAAGACACTGGTTAGCACACACTGAGAAGATTACTGTAAGGTTCTTATGAATCACGAGCAGAGACAATGTACTATGATACACCACACCAAGACACTGGATAGCATACACTGAGAAGCTTAATGTAAGGTTCTTATGAATCACGAGCAGTGACAATGTACTATGATACACCTCACCAAGACACTGGCTAGCACACACTGAGAAGCTTGCCGTAAGGTTCTTATGAATCACGAGCAGTGACAATGTACTATGATACACCTCACCAAGATACTGGCTAGCACACACTGAGAAGCTTACTGTAAGGTTCTTATGAATCACGAGCAGAGACAATGTACTATGATACACCTCACTAAGGCACTGGCTAGCACATACTAAGAAGCTTACTGTAAGGTTCTTATGAATCACGAGCAGAGACAATGTACTATGATACACCTCACCAAGACACTGGCTAGCACACACTGAGAACCTTAATGTAAGGTTCTTATGAATCACGAGCAGAGACAATGTACTATGATACACCTCACCAAGATACTGGCTAGCACATACTAAGAAGCTTACTGTAAGGTTCTTATGAATCACGAGCAGAGAAAATGTACTCTGGTACACCTCACCAACACACTGGATAGCACATACTAAGAAGCTTACTGTAAGGTTCTTATGAATCACGAGCAGTGACAATGTACTATGATACACCTCTCCACGACACTGGCTAGCACACACTGAGAAGCTTACAGTAAGGATCTTATGAATCACGATCAATGACAATGTACTATGATACACCTCACCAAGACACTGGATAGCATACACTGAGAAGCTTACTGTAAGGTTCTTATGAATCACGAGCAGATACAATGTACTATGGTACACCTCACCAAGACACTGGCTAGCACACACTGAGAAGCTTACTGAAAGGTTCTTATGAATCACGAGAAGTGACAATGTACTATGATACACCTCACTAAGGCACTGGCTAGCACATACTAAGAAGCTTACTGTAAGGTTCTTATGAATCACGAGCAGAGACAATGTACTATGATACACCTCACCAAGACACTGGCTAGCACACACTGAGAACCTTAATGTAAGGTTCTTATGAATCACGAGCAGAGACAATGTACTATGATACACCTCACCAAGATACTGGCTAGGACATGCTGAGAAGCTTACTGTAAGACAATGTACTATGATACACCTCACCAAGACACTGTCCAGCACATACTGAGAAGCTTAGTGTAAGGATCTTATGAATCACGAGAAGAGACATTGTACTATGATACATCTCACCAAGATACTGGCTAGCACACACTGAGAAGCTTACTCTCAGGATCTTATGAATCAGGAGCAGTGACAATGTACTATGTTACAACTCACCAAGATACTAGCTAGCACACACTGAGAAGCTTACTGTAAGGATCTTATGAATCACGAGCAGTGACAATGTACTATGATACACCTCACCAAGATACTGGCCAGCACATACTGAGAAGCTTACTGTAAGGATCTTATGAATCACGAGCAGTGACAATGTACTATGATACACCTCACCAAGACACTGGCTAGCACATATTTGAGAAGCTTACTGTAAGAATCTTATGAATCACGAGCAGTGACAATGTACTATGATACACCTCACCAGGATACTGGCTAGCACACTCTGTGAAGCTTATTGTAAGGTTCTTATGAATCACGAGCAGTGACAATGTACTATTATACACCTCACCAAGAAACTGGCTAGAACACACTGAGAAGCTTACTGCAAAGATCTTATGAATCACGAGCAGTAACAATGTAGTATGATACACCTTGTCAAGACACTGGCTAGCTCATACTGAGAAGCTTACTTTAAAGATCTTATGAATCACGAGCAGTGACAATGTACTATGATACACCTCACCAAGACACTGGCTAGCACACACTGAGAAGCTTACTGTAAGGCTCTTAAGAATTACGAGCATATACAATGTGCTACGGTACTCCTCAACAAGACACTGGATAGCATACACTGAGAAGCTTACTGTAAGACAATGTACTATGATACACCTCACCAAGATACTGGCTAGGACATGCTGAGAAGCTTACTGTAAGACAATGTACTATGATACACCTCACCAAGATACTGGATAGCACACACTGAGAAGCTTACTGTAAGGTTCTTATGAATCACGAGCAGTGACAATGTAGACGCAAGAAAAGCTTGTCGAAGAATGCTGCGCAGATTTTCGGCCATGTTCGGGGGTTCGGGTGTGCTCGGTAATGGCATACAACGCCCCTCCCACTTCGCGGCATCGTCTGCCCAGGCTTGACAGGCTTAATTGTGACTGAGTTTACGCATGGTTTGCACCTGTAGACCGCGTCTCGGAGCAAGCTGCGTTGTTGAAGAATGGAGTGTGCACTGAGCCCGGTAATCAACATTCGGGGGACACACAGGAGCCCCGCAATGAGCACTACAATACCCCGATTGATATTGGTCTCTGCGCATCGTTGAGTTTCAGCAAGCTTTTCTTGCATCTGCTCTACTATGGTACACCTCACCAAGGCACTGGCTAGCATACACTGAGAAGCTTACTGTAAGGATCTTATGAATCTCGAGCAGTGACAATGTATTATGATACACCTCACCAAGACACTGCCTAGCACAAACTGAGAAGCTTACTATAAAGATCTTATGAATCGCGAGCAGTGACAATGTACTATGATACAACTCACCAAGACACTGGTTAGCACACACTGAGAAGATTACTGTAAGGTTCTTATGAATCACGAGCAGAGACAATGTACTATGATACACCACACCAAGACACTGGATAGCATACACTGAGAAGCTTAATGTAAGGTTCTTATGAATCACGAGCAGTGACAATGTACTATGATACACCTCACCAAGACACTGGCTAGCACACACTGAGAAGCTTGCCGTAAGGTTCTTATGAATCACGAGCAGTGACAATGTACTATGATACACCTCACCAAGATACTGGCTAGCACACACTGAGAAGCTTACTGTAAGGTTCTTATGAATCACGAGCAGAGACAATGTACTATGATACACCTCACTAAGGCACTGGCTAGCACATACTAAGAAGCTTACTGTAAGGTTCTTATGAATCACGAGCAGAGACAATGTACTATGATACACCTCACCAAGACACTGGCTAGCACACACTGAGAACCTTAATGTAAGGTTCTTATGAATCACGAGCAGAGACAATGTACTATGATACACCTCACCAAGATACTGGCTAGCACATACTAAGAAGCTTACTGTAAGGTTCTTATGAATCACGAGCAGAGAAAATGTACTCTGGTACACCTCACCAACACACTGGATAGCACATACTAAGAAGCTTACTGTAAGGTTCTTATGAATCACGAGCAGTGACAATGTACTATGATACACCTCTCCACGACACTGGCTAGCACACACTGAGAAGCTTACAGTAAGGATCTTATGAATCACGATCAATGACAATGTACTATGATACACCTCACCAAGACAATGGCTAGCACATACTGAGAAGCTTACTGTACGGTTCCTATGAAACACGAGCAGAGACAATGTACTATGGTACACCCCACCAAGACACTGGCTAGCACACACTGAGAATCTTACTGTACGGTTCTTATGAATCACGAGCAGAGACAATGTACTATGGTACACCCCACCAAGGCACTGGCTAGCACACACTGAGAAGCTTACTGTAAGGTTCTTATGAATCACGAGCAGAGACAATGTACTACGGTACACCTCACCAAGACACTGGCTAGCACACACTCAGAAGCTTACTGTAACGTTCCTATGAATCACGAGCAGTGACAATGTACTATGATACACCCCACCAAGACACTGGCTAGCACACACTGAGAAGATTACTGTAAGGATCTTATGAATCACGAGCAGTGACAATTAACTAAGGTACACCTCACCAAGACACTGGCTAGCACACACTGAGAAGCTTACTGTAAGGTTCTTATGAATCACGAGCAGTGACAATGTACTATGATACACCTCACCAAGATACTGGCTGGCACACACTGAGAAGCTTAATGTAAGGTTCTTATGAATCACGAGCAGTGACAATGTACTATGATACACCTCACCAAGACACTACCTAGCACATACTGGGAAGCTTACTGCAAAGATCTTATGAATCACGAGCAGTGACAATGTACTATGGTACACCTCACCAAGACACTGGCTAGCACACACTGAGAAGCCTACTGTAAGGTTCTTATGAATCACGAGCATAGACAATGTGCTATGATACACCTCACGAAGGCACTGGCTAGCACATACTGAGAAGCTTACTGTAAGGATCCTATGAATCACGAGCAGTGACAATGTACTATGATACACCTCACCAAGACACTGGCTAGCACATACTGAGAAGCTTATTGTAAGGTTCCTCTGAATCACGAGCAGAGACAATGTACTATGGTACACCCCACCAAGACACTGGCTAGCACACAATGAGAAGCTTACTGTAAGGATCCTATGAATCACGAGCAGTGACAATGTACAATGGTATACCTCACCAAGACACTGACTAGCACACACTGAGAAGCTTACTGTAAGGTTCTTATGAATCACGAGCAGTGACAATGTACTATGATACACCTCACCATGACACTGGCTAGCACATACTGAGAAGCTTACTGTACGGTTCCTATGAATCACGAGCAGAGACAATGTACTATGGTACACCCCACCAAGACACTGGCTGGCACACACTAAAAAGCTTACTGTAAGGATCCTACGAATCACGAGCTGTGAAAATGTACTATGATTCACCCCACCAAGACACTGGCTAGCACACACTGAGAAGCTTACTGTAAGGATCTTATGAATCACGAGCAGAACAATGTACTATGATACATCTCACCAAGACACTGGCTAGCACACACTGAGAAGCTTACTCTCAGGATCTTATGAATCAGGAGCAGTGACAATGTACTATAGTACAACTCACCAAGATACTGGCTAGCACACACTGAGAAGCTTACTGTAAGGATCTTATGAATCACGAACAGTGACATACTATGATACACCTCACCAAGATAGTGGCCAGCACATACTGAGAAGCTTACTGTAAGGATCTTATGAATCACGAGCAGTGACAATGTACTATGATACACCTCACCAAGACACTGGCCAGCACACACTGAGAAGCTTACTGTAAGGATCTTATGAATCACGAGCAGTGACAATGTACTATGGTACAACCTACCAAAATACTGGCTAGCACACACTGAGAAGCTTACTCTCAGGATCTTATGAATCAGGAGCAGTGACAATGTACTAAGGTACAACTCACCAAGATAATGGCTAGCACATGCTGAGAAGCTTACTGTAAGGATCTTATGAATCACGAGCAGTGACAATGTACTATGATACACCTCACCATGATACTGGCTAGCACACACTGACAAGCTTACTCTCAGGATCTTATGAATCAGGAACAGTGACAATGTATTATGATACACCTCACAAAGACACTGGCTAGCACATGCTGAGAAGCTTACTGTAAGATTCTTAGGAATCACGAGCAGTGACAATGTACTATGATACACCTCACCCAGACACTGGCTAGCACACACTGAGAAGCTTACTGTAAGGTTCTTATGAATCAATAATAATAATAATAATAATGTTATTGGTTTTACGTCCCTTTTAACTACACTGGCTTTTAGAGACGCCGGGGTGCCGGAATTTTGCCCCGAAGGGGATCTTTAACGTGCCAGTAAATGTACTGACACGGCTCCCTCGCATTTGCGCACCCTCAAATGCCAGCTGACTGCGCCAGGTTTCGAACCTGCAACCTTGGGCTCAGCAAGCGAGAACGTTACCCCTGAGCCACGCAGCCAGACTCTTATGAATCACGAGGAGTGACAATGTACTATGATACAACTCACCAAGACACTGGCTAGCACATACTGAGAAGCTTACTGTAAGAATCTTATGAATCACGAGCAGTGACAATGTACTATGATACAACATACCAGGATACTGGCTAGCACGCTCTGTGAAGCTTACTGTAAGGTTCTTATGAATCACGAGCAGTGACAATGTACTATTATACACCTCACCAAGAAACTGGCTAGAACACCCTGAGAAGCTTACTGCAAAGATCTTATGAATCACGAGCAGAAACAATGTAGTATGATACACCTTGTCAAGACACTGGCTAGCTCATACTGAGAAGCTTACTTTAAAGATCTTATGAATCACGAGCAGTGACAATGTACTACGATACACCTCACCAAGACACTGGCTAGGACATGCTGAGAAGCTTACTGTAAGGCTCTTATGAATTACGAGCATATACAATGTGCTACGGTACTCCTCAACAAGACACTGGATAGCATACACTGAGAAGCTTACTGTAAGACAATGTACTATGATACACCTCACCAAGATACTGGCTAGGACATGCTGAGAAGCTTACTGTAAGACAATGTACTATGATACACCTCACCAAGACACTGGCCAGCACATACTGAGAAGCTTAGTGTAAGGATCTTATGAATCACGAGAAGAGACATTGTACTATGATACATCTCACCAAGATACTGGCTAGCACACACTGAGAAGCTTACTCTCAGGATCTTATGAATCAGGAGCAGTGACAATGTACTATGGTACAACTCACCAAGATACTGGCTAGCACACACTGAGAAGCATACAGTAAGGATCTTATGAATCACGAGCAGTGACAATGTACTATGGTACAACCCACCAAGATACTGGCTAGCACACACTGAGAAGCTTACTCTCAGGATCTTATGAATCAGGAGCAGTGACAATGTACTATGATACACCTCACCAAGACACTGGCCAGCACACACTGAGAAGCTTACTGTAAGGATCTTATGAATCACGAGAAGAGACATTGTACTATGATACATCTCACCAAGATACTGGCTAGCACACACTGAGAAGCTTCCTCTCAGGATCTTATGAATCAGGAGCAGTGACAATGTACTATGGTACAACTCACCAAGATACTGGCTAGCAGACACTGAGAAGCTTACTGTAAGGATCTTATGAATCACGAGCAGTGACAATGTACTATGATACACCTCACCAAGATACTGGCCAGCACATACTGAGAAGCTTACTGTAAGGATCTTATGAATCACGAGCAGTGACAATGTACTATGATACACCTCACCAAGACACTGGCCAGCACACACTGAGAAGCTTACTGTAAGAATCTTATGAATCACGAGCAGAGACAATGTACTATGATACACCTCACCAAGATACTGGCTAGCACACACTGACAAGCTTACTCTCAGTATCTTATGAATCAGGAACAGTCACAATGTATTATGATACACCTCACAAAGACACTGGTTAGCACATGCTGAGAAGCTTACTGTAAGATTCTTATGAATCACGAGCAGTGACAATGTACTATGATACACCTCACCCAGACACTGGCTAGCACACACTGAGAAGCTTACTGTAAGGATCTTAAGAATCACGAGCAGAACAATGTACTATGATACATCTCACCAAGACACTGGCTAGCACACACTGAGAAGCTTACTCTCAGGATCTTATGAATCAGGAGCAGTGACAATGTACTATAGTACAACTCACCAAGATACTGGCTAGCACACACTGAGAAGCTTACTGTAAGGATCTTATGAATCACGAACAGTGACATACTATGATACACCTCACCAAGATAGTGGCCAGCACATACTGAGAAGCTTACTGTAAGGATCTTATGAATCACGAGCAGTGACAATGTACTATGATACACCTCACCAAGACACTGGCCAGCACACACTGAGAAGCTTACTGTAAGGATCTTATGAATCACGAGCAGTGACAATGTACTATGGTACAACCTACCAAAATATTGGCTAGCACACACTGAGAAGCTTACTCTCAGGATCTTATGAATCAGGAGCAGTGACAATGTACTAAGGTACAACTCACCAAGATACAGGCTAGCACATGCTGAGAAGCTTACTGTAAGAATCTTATGAATCACGAGCAGTGACAATGTACTATGATACAACATACCAGGATACTGGCTAGCACGCTCTGTGAAGCTTACTGTAAGGTTCTTATGAATCACGAGCAGTGACAATGTACTATTATACACCTCACCAAGAAACTGGCTAGAACACCCTGAGAAGCTTACTGCAAAGATCTTATGAATCACGAGCAGAAACAATGTAGTATGATACACCTTGTCAAGACACTGGCTAGCTCATACTGAGAAGCTTACTTTAAAGATCTTATGAATCACGAGCAGTGACAATGTACTACGATACACCTCACCAAGACACTGGCTAGGACATGCTGAGAAGCTTACTGTAAGGCTCTTATGAATTACGAGCATATACAATGTGCTACGGTACTCCTCAACAAGACACTGGATAGCATACACTGAGAAGCTTACTGTAAGACAATGTACTATGATACACCTCACCAAGATACTGGCTAGGACATGCTGAGAAGCTTACTGTAAGACAATGTACTATGATACACCTCACCAAGACACTGGCCAGCACATACTGAGAAGCTTAGTGTAAGGATCTTATGAATCACGAGAAGAGACATTGTACTATGATACATCTCACCAAGATACTGGCTAGCACACACTGAGAAGCTTACTCTCAGGATCTTATGAATCAGGAGCAGTGACAATGTACTATGGTACAACTCACCAAGATACTGGCTAGCACACACTGAGAAGCATACAGTAAGGATCTTATGAATCACGAGCAGTGACAATGTACTATGGTACAACCCACCAAGATACTGGCTAGCACACACTGAGAAGCTTACTCTCAGGATCTTATGAATCAGGAGCAGTGACAATGTACTATGATACACCTCACCAAGACACTGGCCAGCACACACTGAGAAGCTTACTGTAAGGATCTTATGAATCACGAGAAGAGACATTGTACTATGATACATCTCACCAAGATACTGGCTAGCACACACTGAGAAGCTTCCTCTCAGGATCTTATGAATCAGGAGCAGTGACAATGTACTATGGTACAACTCACCAAGATACTGGCTAGCAGACACTGAGAAGCTTACTGTAAGGATCTTATGAATCACGAGCAGTGACAATGTACTATGATACACCTCACCAAGATACTGGCCAGCACATACTGAGAAGCTTACTGTAAGGATCTTATGAATCACGAGCAGTGACAATGTACTATGATACACCTCACCAAGACACTGGCCAGCACACACTGAGAAGCTTACTGTAAGAATCTTATGAATCACGAGCAGAGACAATGTACTATGATACACCTCACCAAGATACTGGCTAGCACACACTGACAAGCTTACTCTCAGTATCTTATGAATCAGGAACAGTCACAATGTATTATGATACACCTCACAAAGACACTGGTTAGCACATGCTGAGAAGCTTACTGTAAGATTCTTATGAATCACGAGCAGTGACAATGTACTATGATACACCTCACCCAGACACTGGCTAGCACACACTGAGAAGCTTACTGTAAGGATCTTATGAATCACGAGCAGAACAATGTACTATGATACATCTCACCAAGACACTGGCTAGCACACACTGAGAAGCTTACTCTCAGGATCTTATGAATCAGGAGCAGTGACAATGTACTATAGTACAACTCACCAAGATACTGGCTAGCACACACTGAGAAGCTTACTGTAAGGATCTTATGAATCACGAACAGTGACATACTATGATACACCTCACCAAGATAGTGGCCAGCACATACTGAGAAGCTTACTGTAAGGATCTTATGAATCACGAGCAGTGACAATGTACTATGATACACCTCACCAAGACACTGGCCAGCACACACTGAGAAGCTTACTGTAAGGATCTTATGAATCACGAGCAGTGACAATGTACTATGGTACAACCTACCAAAATATTGGCTAGCACACACTGAGAAGCTTACTCTCAGGATCTTATGAATCAGGAGCAGTGACAATGTACTAAGGTACAACTCACCAAGATACAGGCTAGCACATGCTGAGAAGCTTACTGTAAGGATCTTATGAATCACGAGCAGTGACAATGTACTATGATACACCTCACCATGATACTGGCTAGCACACACTGACAAGCTTACTCTCAGGATCTTATGAATCAGGAACAGTGACAATGTATTATGATACACCTCACAAAGACACTGGCTAGCACATTCTGAGAAGCTTACTGTAAGATTCTTAGGAATCACGAGCAGTGACAATGTACTATGATACACCTCACCCAGACACTGGCTAGCACACACTGAGAAGCTTACTGTAAGGTTCTTATGAATCACGAGGAGTGACAATGTACTATGATACAACTCACCAAGACACTGGCTAGCACATACTGAGAAGCTTACTGTAAGAATCTTATGAATCACGAGCAGTGACAATGTACTATGATACAACTCACCAGGATACTGGCTAGCACGCTCTGTGAAGCTTACTGTAAGGTTCTTATGAATCACGAGCAGTGACAATGTACTATTATACACCTCACCAAGAAACTGGCTAGAACACCCTGAGAAGCTTACTGCAAAGATCTTATGAATCACGAGCAGAAACAATGTAGTATGATACACCTTGTCAAGACACTGGCTAGCTCATACTGAGAAGCTTACTTTAAAGATCTTATGAATCACGAGCAGTGACAATGTACTACGATACACCTCACCAAGACACTGGCTAGCACACACTGAGAAGCTTACTGTAAGGCTCTTATGAATTACGAGCATATACAATGTGCTACGGTACTCCTCAACAAGACACTGGATAGCATACACTGAGAAGCTTACTGTAAGACAATGTACTATGATACACCTCACCAAGATACTGGCTAGGACATGCTGAGAAGCTTACTGTAAGACAATGTACTATGATACACCTCACCAAGACACTGGCCAGCACATACTGAGAAGCTTAGTGTAAGGATCTTATGAATCACGAGAAGAGACATTGTACTATGATACATCTCACCAAGATACTGGCTAGCACACACTGAGAAGCTTACTCTCAGGATCTTATGAATCAGGAGCAGTGACAATGTACTATGGTACAACTCACCAAGATACTGGCTAGCACACACTGAGAAGCATACAGTAAGGATCTTATGAATCACGAGCAGTGACAATGTACTATGGTACAACCCACCAAGATACTGGCTAGCACACACTGAGAAGCTTACTCTCAGGATCTTATGAATCAGGAGCAGTGACAATGTACTATGATACACCTCACCAAGACACTGGCCAGCACACACTGAGAAGCTTACTGTAAGGATCTTATGAATCACGAGAAGAGACATTGTACTATGATACATCTCACCAAGATACTGGCTAGCACACACTGAGAAGCTTCCTCTCAGGATCTTATGAATCAGGAGCAGTGACAATGTACTATGGTACAACTCACCAAGATACTGGCTAGCAGACACTGAGAAGCTTACTGTAAGGATCTTATGAATCACGAGCAGTGACAATGTACTATGATACACCTCACCAAGATACTGGCCAGCACATACTGAGAAGCTTACTGTAAGGATCTTATGAATCACGAGCAGTGACAATGTACTATGATACACCTCACCAAGACACTGGCCAGCACACACTGAGAAGCTTACTGTAAGAATCTTATGAATCACGAGCAGAGACAATGTACTATGATACACCTCACCAAGATACTGGCTAGCACACACTGACAAGCTTACTCTCAGTATCTTATGAATCAGGAACAGTCACAATGTATTATGATACACCTCACAAAGACACTGGTTAGCACATGCTGAGAAGCTTACTGTAAGATTCTTATGAATCACGAGCAGTGACAATGTACTATGATACACCTCACCCAGACACTGGCTAGCACACACTGAGAAGCATACCATAAGGTTCTTATGAATCACGAGGAGTGACAATGTACTATGATACACCTCACCAAGACACTGGCTAGCACATATTTGAGAAGCTTACTGTAAGAATCTTATGAATCACGAGCAGTGACAATGTACTATGATACACCTCACCAGGATACTGGCTAGCACACACTGTGAAGCTTACTGTAAGGTTCTTATGAATCACGAGCAGTGACAATGTACTATTATACACCTCACCAAGACGCTGGCTAGAACACACCGAGAAGCTTACTGCAAAGATCTTATGAATCACGAGCAGTGACAATGTACTATGATACACCTCACAAAGACACTGGCTAGCACACACTGAGAAGCTTACTGTAAGGCTCTTATGAATTACGAGCATATACAAAGTGCTACGGTACTCCTCAACAAGACACTGGATACCATACACTGAGAAGCTTACTGTAAGGTTCCTATGAATCACGAGCAGTGACAATGTAGAGGAGACGCAAGAAAAGCTTGTCGAAGAATGCTGCGCAGATTTTCGGCCATGTTCGGGGGTTCGGGTGTGCTCGGTAATGGCATACAACGCCCCTCCCACTTCGCGGCAACGTCTGCCCAGGCTTGACAGGCTTAATTGTGACTGAGTTTACGCATGGTTTGCACCTGTAGATCGCGTCTCGGAGCAAGCTGCGTTGTTGAAGAATGGAGTGTGCACTGAGACCGGTAATCAACATTCGGGGGACACACAGGAGCCCCGCAATGAGCATTACAATACCCCGATTGATATTGGTCTCTGCGCATCGTTGAGTTTCGGCAAGCTTTTCTTGCATCTGCTCTACTATGGTACACCTCACCAAGGCACTGGCTAGCACACACTGAGAAGCTTAATGTAAGGATCCTATGAATCACGAGCAGTGACAATGTACTATGGTACACCCCCACCAAGACACTGGCTAGCACAGACTGAGAAGCTTACTGTAAGGTTCTTATGAATCACGAGCAGTGACAATGTACAATGATACACCTCACCAAGAAATTGGCTAGCACACACTGAGAAGCTTAATGTAAGGTTCTTATGAATCACGAGCAGTGACAATGTACTATGATACACCTCACCAAGACACTACCTAGCACATACTGAGAAGCTTACTGCAAAGATCCTATGAATCACGAGCAGTGACAATGTACTATGATACACCTCACCAAGGCACTGGCTAGCACATACTGAGAAGCTTACTGCAATGGTCTTATGAATCACGAGCAGTTACAATGTACTATGATACACCTTGTCAAGACACTGGCTAGCTCATACTGAGAAGCTTACTGTAAGGTTCTTATCAATCACGAGCAGTGACAATGTACTATGGTACACCTCACCAAGACACCTGCTAGCACACACTGAGAAGCTTACTGTAAGGTTCTTATGAATCACGAGCAGAGACAATGCACTATCTTACACCTCACCAAGGCACTGGCTAGCACATACTGAGAAGCTTACTGTAAGGATCCTATGAATCACGAGCAGTGACAATGTACTATGATACACCTCACCAAGGCACTGGCTAGCACATACTGAGAAGCTTACTGTAAGGTTCCTATGAATCACGAGCAGAGACAATGTACTATGGTACACCCCACCAAGACACTGGCTAGCACACAATGATAAGCTAACTGTAAGGATCCAATGAATCACGAGCAGTGACAATGTACTATTGTATACCTCACCAAGACATTGGCTAGCACATACTGAGAAGCTTACTGTAAGGTTCTTATGAATCACGAGCAGTGACAATGTACTATGATACACCTCACCAAGACACTGGCTAGCACATACTGAGAAGCTTACTGTACGGTTCCTATGAAACACGAGCAGAGACAATGTACTATGGTACACCCCACCAAGACACTGGCTAGCACACACTGAGAAGCTTACTGTAAGGTTCTTATCAATCACGAGCAGTGACAATGTACTATGATACACCTCACCAAGATACTGGCTAGCACATACTGAAAAGCTTACTGTACGGTTCCTATGAATCACGAGCAGTGACAATGTACAATGGTACACCCCACCAAGACACTGGCTAGCACATACTGAGAAGCTTACTGTACGGTTCCTATGAATCACGAGCAGAGACAATGTACTATGATACACCCCACCAAGACACTGGCTAGCACACACTGAGAAGCTTACTGTACGGTTCTTATGAATCACGAGCAGAGACAATGTACTATGGTACACCCCACCAAGACACTAGCTAGCACACACTGAGAAGCTTACTGTAAGGTTCTTATGAATCACGAGCAGAGACAATGTACTACGGTAAACTTCACCAAGACACTGGCTAGCACACACTCAGAAGCTTACTGTAACGTTCCTATGAATCACGAGCAGTGACAATGTACTATGATACACCCCACCAAGACACTGGCTAGCACACACTGAGATGATTACTGTAAGGATCTTATGAATCACGAGCAGTGACAATTAACTGAGGTACACCTCACCAAGACACTGGCTAGCACACACTGAGAAGCTTACTGTAAGATTCTTATGAATCACGAGCAGTGACAATGTACTATGATACACCTCACCAAGATACTGGCTAGCACACACTGAGAAGCTTAATGTAAGGTTCTTATGAATCACGAGCAGTGACAATGTACTATGATACACCTCACCAAGACACTACCTAGCACATACTGAGAAGCTTACTGCAAAGATCTTATGAATCACGAGCAGTGACAATGTACTATGGTACACCTCACCAAGACACTGGCTAGCACACACTGAGAAGCCTACTGTAAGGTTCTTATGAATCACGAGCATAGACAATGTACTATGATACACCTCACAAAGGCACTGGCTAGCACATACTGAGAAGCTTACTGTAAGGATCCTATGAATCACGAGCAGTGACAATGTACTATGATACACCTCACCAAGACACTGGCTAGCACATACTGAGAAGCTTATTGTAAGGTTCCTATGAATCACGAGCAGAGACAATGTACTATGGTACACCCCACCAAGACACTGGCTGGCACACACTGAGAAGCTTACTGTAAGGATCCTATGAATCACGAGCAGTGACAATGTACTATGATACACCCCACCAAGACACTGGCTAGCACACACTGAGAAGCATACTGTAAGGATCTTATGAATCACGAGCAGAACAATGTACTATGATACATCTCACCAAGATACTGGCTAGCACACACTGAGAAGCATACTCTCAGGATCTTATGAATCAGGAGCAGTAACAATGTACTATAGTACAACTCACCAAGATACTGGCTAGCACACACTGAGAAGCTTACTGTAAGAATCTTATGAATCACGAACAGTGACATACTATGATACACCTCACGAAGATAGTGGCCAGCACATACTGAGAAGCTTATGTAAGGATCTTATGAATCACGAGCAGTGACAATGTACTATGATACACCTCACCAAGACACTGGCCAGCACACACTGAGAAGCTTACTGTAAGGATCTTATGAATCACGAGCAGTGACAATGTACTATGGTACAACCCACCAAGATACTGGCTAGCACACACTGAGAAGCTTACTCTCAGGATCTTATGAATCAGGAGCAGTGACAATGTACTATGGTACAACTCACCAAGATACTGGCTAGCACATGTTGAGAAGCTTACTGTAAGGATCTTATGAATCACGAGCAGTGACAATGTACTATGATACACCTCACCAAGATACTGGATAGCACACACTGACAAGCTTACTCTCAGGATCTTATGAATCAGGAACAGTGACAATGTATTATGATACACCTCACAAAGACACTGGCTAGCACATGCTGAGAAGCTTACTGTAAGATTCTTATGAATCACGAGCAGTGACAATGTACTATGATACACCTCACCAAGACACTGGCTAGCACATACTGAGAAGCTGACTGTAAGAATCTTATGAATCACGAGCAGTGACAATGTACTATTATACACCTCACCAGGATACTGGCTAGCACGCTCTGTGAAGCTTACTGTAAGGTTCTTATGAATCACGAGCAGTGACAATGTACTATTATACACCTCACCAAGAAACTGGCTAGAACACCCTGAGAAGCTTACTGCAAAGATCTTATGAATCACGAGCAGAAACAATGTAGTATGATACACCTTGTCAAGACACTGGCTAGCTCATACTGAGAAGCTTACTTTAAAGATCTTATGAATCACGAGCAGTGACAATGTACTACGATACACCTGACCAAGACACTGGCTAGCACACACTGAGAAGCTTACTGTAACGCTCTTATGAATTACGATCATATACAATGTGCTACGGTACTCCTCACCACGACACTGGATAGCATACACTGAGAAGCTTACTGTAAGACAATGTACTATGATACACCTCACCAAGATACTGGCTAGGACATGCTGAGAAGCTTACTGTAAGACAATGTACTATGATACACCTCACCAAGACACTGTCCAGCACATACTGAGAAGCTTAGTGTAAGGATCTTATGAATCACGAGAAGAGACATTGTACTATGATACATCTCACCAAGATACTGGCTAGCACACACTGAGAAGCTTACTCTCAGGATCTTATGAATCAGGAGCAGTGACAATGTACTATGTTACAACTCACCAAGATACTAGCTAGCACACACTGAGAAGCTTACTGTAAGGATCTTATGAATCACGAGCAGTGACAATGTACTATGATACACCTCACCAAGATACTGGCCAGCACATACTGAGAAGCTTACTGTAAGGATCTTATGAATCACGAGCAGTGACAATGTACTATGATACACCTCACCAAGACACTGGCTAGCACATATTTGAGAAGCTTACTGTAAGAATCTTATGAATCACGAGCAGTGACAATGTACTATGATACACCTCACCAGGATACTGGCTAGCACACTCTGTGAAGCTTATTGTAAGGTTCTTATGAATCACGAGCAGTGACAATGTACTATTATACACCTCACCAAGAAACTGGCTAGAACACACTGAGAAGCTTACTGCAAAGATCTTATGAATCACGAGCAGTAACAATGTAGTAAGATACACCTTGTCAAGACACTGGCTAGCTCATACTGAGAAGCTTACTTTAAAGATCTTATGAATCACGAGCAGTGACAATGTACTATGATACACCTCACCAAGACACTGGCTAGCACACACTGAGAAGCTTACTGTAAGGCTCTTAAGAATTACGAGCATATACAATGTGCTACGGTACTCCTCAACAAGACACTGGATAGCATACACTGAGAAGCTTACTGTAAGACAATGTACTATGATACACCTCACCAAGATACTGGCTAGGACATGCTGAGAAGCTTACTGTAAGACAATGTACTATGATACACCTCACCAAGATACTGGATAGCACACACTGAGAAGCTTACTGTAAGGTTCTTATGAATCACGAGCAGTGACAATGTAGACGCAAGAAAAGCTTGTCGAAGAATGCTGCGCAGATTTTCGGCCATGTTCGGGGGTTCGGGTGTGCTCGGTAATGGCATACAACGCCCCTCCCACTTCGCGGCATCGTCTGCCCAGGCTTGACAGGCTTAATTGTGACTGAGTTTACGCATGGTTTGCACCTGTAGACCGCGTCTCGGAGCAAGCTGCGTTGTTGAAGAATGGAGTGTGCACTGAGCCCGGTAATCAACATTCGGGGGACACACAGGAGCCCCGCAATGAGCACTACAATACCCCGATTGATATTGGTCTCTGCGCATCGTTGAGTTTCAGCAAGCTTTTCTTGCATCTGCTCTACTATGGTACACCTCACCAAGGCACTGGCTAGCATACACTGAGAAGCTTACTGTAAGGATCTTATGAATCTCGAGCAGTGACAATGTATTATGATACACCTCACCAAGACACTGCCTAGCACAAACTGAGAAGCTTACTATAAAGATCTTATGAATCGCGAGCAGTGACAATGTACTATGATACAACTCACCAAGACACTGGTTAGCACACACTGAGAAGATTACTGTAAGGTTCTTATGAATCACGAGCAGAGACAATGTACTATGATACACCACACCAAGACACTGGATAGCATACACTGAGAAGCTTAATGTAAGGTTCTTATGAATCACGAGCAGTGACAATGTACTATGATACACCTCACCAAGACACTGGCTAGCACACACTGAGAAGCTTGCCGTAAGGTTCTTATGAATCACGAGCAGTGACAATGTACTATGATACACCTCACCAAGATACTGGCTAGCACACACTGAGAAGCTTACTGTAAGGTTCTTATGAATCACGAGCAGAGACAATGTACTATGATACACCTCACTAAGGCACTGGCTAGCACATACTAAGAAGCTTACTGTAAGGTTCTTATGAATCACGAGCAGAGACAATGTACTATGATACACCTCACCAAGACACTGGCTAGCACACACTGAGAACCTTAATGTAAGGTTCTTATGAATCACGAGCAGAGACAATGTACTATGATACACCTCACCAAGATACTGGCTAGCACATACTAAGAAGCTTACTGTAAGGTTCTTATGAATCACGAGCAGAGAAAATGTACTCTGGTACACCTCACCAACACACTGGATAGCACATACTAAGAAGCTTACTGTAAGGTTCTTATGAATCACGAGCAGTGACAATGTACTATGATACACCTCTCCACGACACTGGCTAGCACACACTGAGAAGCTTACAGTAAGGATCTTATGAATCACGATCAATGACAATGTACTATGATACACCTCACCAAGACACTGGATAGCATACACTGAGAAGCTTACTGTAAGGTTCTTATGAATCACGAGCAGATACAATGTACTATGGTACACCTCACCAAGACACTGGCTAGCACACACTGAGAAGCTTACTGAAAGGTTCTTATGAATCACGAGAAGTGACAATGTACTATGATACACCTCACCAAGACAATGGCTAGCACATACTGAGAAGCTTACTGTACGGTTCCTATGAAACACGAGCAGAGACAATGTACTATGGTACACCCCACCAAGACACTGGCTAGCACACACTGAGAAGCTTACTGTACGGTTCTTATGAATCACGAGCAGAGACAATGTACTATGGTACACCCCACCAAGACACTGGCTAGCACACACTGAGAAGCTTACTGTAAGGTTCTTATGAATCACGAGCAGAGACAATGTACTACGGTACACCTCACCAAGACACTGGCTAGCACACACACAGAAGCTTACTGTAACGTTCCTATGAATCACGAGCAGTGACAATGTACTATGATACACCCCACCAAGACACTGGCTAGCACACACTGAGAAGATTACTGTAAGGATCTTATGAATCACGAGCAGTGACAATTAACTAAGGTACACCTCACCAAGACACTGGCTAGCACACACTGAGAAGCTTACTGTAAGGTTCTTATGAATCACGAGCAGTGACAATGTACTATGATACACCTCACCAAGATACTGGCTAGCACACACTGAGAAGCTTAATGTAAGGTTCTTATGAATCACGAGCAGTGACAATGTACTATGATACAACTCACCAAGACACTACCTAGCACATACTGGGAAGCTTACTGCAAAGATCTTATGAATCACGAGCAGTGACAATGTACTATGGTACACCTCACCAAGACACTGGCTAGCACACACTGAGAAGCCTACTGTAAGGTTCTTATGAATCACGAGCATAGACAATGTACTATGATACACCTCACCAAGGCACTGGCTAGCACATACTGAGAAGCTTACTGTAAGGATCCTATGAATCACGAGCAGTGACAATGTACTATGATACACCTCACCAAGACACTGGCTAGCACATACTGAGAAGCTTATTGTAAGGTTCCTCTGAATCACGAGCAGAGACAATGTACTATGGTACACCCCACCAAGACACTGGCTAGCACACAATGAGAAGCATACTGTAAGGATCCTATGAATCACGAGCAGTGACAATGTACAATGGTATACCTCACCAAGACACTGGCTAGCACACACTGAGAAGCTTACTGTAAGGTTCTTATGAATCACGAGCAGTGACAATGTACTATGATACACCTCACCATGACACTGGCTAGCACATACTGAGAAGCTTACTGTACGGTTCCTATGAATCACGAGCAGAGACAATGTACTATGGTACACCCCACCAAGACACTGGCTGGCACACACTAAAAAGCTTACTGTAAGGATCCTATGAATCACGAGCAGTGACAATGTACTATGATTCACCCCACCAAGACACTGGCTAGCACACACTGAGAAGCTTACTGTAAGGATCTTATGAATCACGAGCAGAACAATGTACTATGATACATCTCACCAAGACACTGGCTAGCACACACTGAGAAGCTTACTCTCAGGATCTTATGAATCAGGAGCAGTGACAATGTACTATAGTACAACTCACCAAGATACTGGCTAGCACACACTGAGAAGCTTACTGTAAGGATCTTATGAATCACGAACAGTGACATACTATGATACACCTCACCAAGATAGTGGCCAGCACATACTGAGAAGCTTACTGTAAGGATCTTATGAATCACGAGCAGTGACAATGTACTATGATACACCTCACCAAGACACTGGCCAGCACACACTGAGAAGCTTACTGTAAGGATCTTATGAATCACGAGCAGTGACAATGTACTATGGTACAACCTACCAAAATACTGGCTAGCAACACTGAGAAGCTTATTCTCAGGATCTTATGAATCAGGAGCAGTGACAATGTACTAAGGTACAACTCACCAAGATACTGGCTAGCACATGCTGAGAAGCTTACTGTAAGGATCTTATGAATCACGAGCAGTGACAATGTACTATGATACACCTCACCATGATACTGGCTAGCACACACTGACAAGCTTACTCTCAGGATCTTATGAATCAGGAACAGTGACAATGTATTATGATACACCTCACAAAGACACTGGCTAGCACATGCTGAGAAGCTTACTGTAAGATTCTTAGGAATCACGAGCAGTGACAATGTACTATGATACACCTCACCCAGACACTGGCTAGCACACACTGAGAAGCTTACTGTAAGGTTCTTATGAATCACGAGGAGTGACAATGTACTATGATACACCTCACCAAGACACTGGCTAGCACATACTGAGAAGCTTACTGTAAGAATCTTATGAATCACGAGCAGTGACAATGTACTATGATACAACTCACCAGGATACTGGCTAGCACGCTCTGTGAAGCTTACTGTAAGGTTCTTATGAATCACGAGCAGTGACAATGTACAATTATACACCTCACCAAGAAACTGGCTAGAACACCCTGAGAAGCTTACTGCAAAGATCTTATGAATCACGAGCAGAAACAATGTAGTATGATACACCTTGTCAAGACACTGGCTAGCTCATACTTAGAAGCTTACTTTAAAGATCTTATGAATCACGAGCAGTGACAATGTACTACGATACACCTCACCAAGACACTGGCTAGCACACACTGAGAAGCTTACTGTAAGGCTCTTATGAATTACGAGCATATACAATGTGCTACGGTACTCCTCAACAAGACACTGGATAGCATACACTGAGAAGCTTACTGTAAGACAATGTACTATGATACACCTCACCAAGATACTGGCTAGGACATGCTGAGAAGCTTACTGTAAGACAATGTACTATGATACACCTCACCAAGACACTGGCCAGCACATACTGAGAAGCTTAGTGTAAGGACCTTATGAATCACGAGAAGAGACATTGTACTATGATACATCTCACCAAGATACTGGCTAGCACACACTGAGAAGCTTCCTCTCAGGATCTTATGAATCAGGAGCAGTGACAATGTACTATGGTACAACTCACCAAGATACTGGCTAGCACACACTGAGAAGCTTACTGTAAGGATCTTATGAATCACGAGCAGTGACAATGTACTATGATACACCTCACTAAGATACTGGCCAGCACATACTGAGAAGCTTACTGTAAGGATCTTATGAATCACGAGCAGTGACAATGTACTATGATACACCTCACCAAGACACTGGCCAGCACACACTGAGAAGCTTACTGTAAGAATCTTATGAATCACGAGCAGAGACAATGTACTATGATACACCTCACCAAGATACTGGCTAGCACACACTGACAAGCTTACTCTCAGGATCTTATGAATCAGGAACAGTGACAATGTATTATGATACACCTCACAAAGACACTGGTTAGCACATGCTGAGAAGCTTACTGTAAGATTCTTATGAATCACGAGCAGTGACAATGTACTATGATACACCTCACCCAGACACTGGCTAGCACACACTGAGAAGCAAACTATAAGGTTCTTATGAATCACGAGGAGTGACAATGTACTATGATACACCTCACCAAGACACTGGCTAGCACATATTTGAGAAGCTTACTGTAAGAATCTTATGAATCACGAGCAGTGACAATGTACTATGATACACCTCACCAGGATACTGGCTAGCACACACTGTGAAGCTTACTGTAAGGTTCTTATGAATCACGAGCAGTGACAATGTACTATTATACACCTCACCAAGACGCTGGCTAGAACACACCGAGAAGCTTACTGCAAAGATCTTATGA
The DNA here is from genome assembly GCA_946902985.2 of Meconema thalassinum. Taxonomy (NCBI): domain Eukaryota; kingdom Metazoa; phylum Arthropoda; class Insecta; order Orthoptera; family Tettigoniidae; genus Meconema; species Meconema thalassinum. The sequence goes on along the minus strand of OX336394.1, from coordinate 438,669,504 downwards.
ATCACGAGCAGTGACAATGTACTATGATACACCTCACCAAGACACTGGCTAGCACACACTGAGAAGCTTACTGTAAGGCTCTTATGAATTACGAGCATATACAATGTGCTACGGTACTCCTCAACAAGACACTGGATAGCATACACTGAGAAGCTTACTGTAAGGTTCCTATGAATCACGAGCAGTGACAATGTAGAGGAGACGCAAGAAAAGCTTGTCGAAGAATGCTGCGCAGATTTTCGGCCATGTTCGGGGGTTCGGGTGTGCTCGGTAATGGCATACAACGCCCCTCCCACTTCGCGGCAACGTGTGCCCAGGCTTGACAGGCTTAATTGTGACTGAGTTTACGCATGGTTTGCACCTGTAGACCGCGTCTCGGAGCAACCTGCGTTGTTGAAGAATGGAGTGTGCACTGAGACCGGTAATCAACATTCGGGGGACACACAGCAGCCCCGCAATGAGCATTACAATACCCCGATTGATATTGGTCTCTGCGCATCGTTGAGTTTCGGCAAGCTTTTCTTGCATCTGCTCTACTATGGTACACCTCACCAAGGCACTGGCTAGCATACACTGAGAAGCTTACTGTAAGGATCTTATGAATCACGAGCAGTGACAATGTATTATGATACACCTCACCAAGACACTGCCTAGCACAAACTGAGAAGCTTCCTATAAAGATCTTATGAATCGCGAGCAGTGACAATGTACTATGATACAACTCACCAAGACACTGGCTAGCACACACTGAGAAGATTACTGTAAGGTTCTTATGAATCACGAGCAGAGACAATGTACTATGATACACCACACCAAGACACTGGATAGCATACACTGAGAACCTTACTGTAAGGTTCTTATGAATCACGAGCAGTGACAATGTACTATGATACACCTCACCAAGACACTGGCTAGCACACACTGAGAAGCTTGCCGTAAGGTTCTTACGAATCACGAGGAGTGACAATGTACTATGATACACCTCACCAAGATACTGGCTAGCACACACTGAGAAGCTTACTGTAAGGTTCTTATGAATCACGAGCAGAGACAATGTACTATGATACACCTCACTAAGGCACTGGCTAGCACATACTAAGAAGCATACTGTAAGGTTCTTATGAATCACGAGCAGAGACAATGTACTATGATACACCTCACCAAGACACTGGCTAGCACACACTGAGAACCTTAATGTAAGGTTCTTATGAATCACGAGCAGAGACAATGTACTATGATACACCTCACCAAGATACGGGCTAGCACATACTAAGAAGCTTACTGTAAGGTTCTTATGAATCTCGAGCAGAGACAATGTACTCTGGTACACCTCACCAAGACACTGGATAGCACATACTAAGAAGCTTACTGTAAGGTTCTTATGAATCACGAGCAGTGACAATGTACTATGATACACCTCTCCAAGACACTGGCTAGCACACACTGAGAAGCTTACAGTAAGGATCTTATGAATCACGATCAATGACAATGTACTATGATACACCTCACCAAGACACTGGATAGCATACACTGAGAAGCTTACTGTAAGGTTCTTATGAATCACGAGCAGATACAATGTACTATGGTACACCTCACCAAGACACTGGCTAGCACACACTGAGAAGCTTACTGTAAGGTTTTTATGAATCACGAGCAGATACAATGTACTATGATACACCTCACCAAGACACTGGCTAGCACACACTGAGAAGCTTACAGTAAGGATCTTATGAATCACGATCAATGACAATGTACTATGATACACCTCACCAAGACACTGGATAGCATACACTGAGAAGCTTACTGTAAGGTTCTTATGGATCACGAGCAGATACAATGTACTATGGTACACCTCACCAAGACACTGGCTAGCACACACTGAGAAGCTTACAGTAAGGATCTTATGAATCACGATCAATGACAATGTACTATGATACACCTCACCAAGACACTGGATAGCATACACTGAGAAGCTTACTGTAAGGTTCTTATGAATCACGAGCAGATACAATGTACTATGGTACACCTCACCAAGACACTGGCTAGCACACACTGAGAAGCTTACTGTAAGGTTCTTATGAATCACGAGCAGATACAATGTACTATGATACACCTCACCAAGACACTGGCTAGCACACACTGAGAAGCTTACTGTAAGGATCCTATGAATCACGATCAGTGACAATATACTATGGTACACCTCACCAAGACTCTGGCTAGCACACACTGAGAAGCTTACTGTAAGGTTCTTATGAATTACGAGCATAGACAATGTACTATGGTACACCTCACCAAGACACTGGCTAGCACACACTGAGAAGCTTACTGCAAGATTCTTATGAATCACGAGCATAGACAATGTACTATGATACACCTCACCAAGACACTGGCTAGCACACACTGAGAAGCTCACTGTCAGGATCCTATGAATCACGAGCAGTGACAATATACTATGGTACACCTCACCAAGACACTGGCCAGCACACACTGAGAATCTTACTGTAAGGTTCTTATGAATTACGAGCATAGACAATGTAATAAGGTACACCTCACCAAGACACTGGCTAGCACACACTGAAAAGCTTACTGCAAGATTCTTATGAATCACGAGCAGAGACAATGTGATATGGTATACCTCACTAAGACACTGGCTAGCACACACTGAGAAACTTACTGTCAGGATCCTATGAATCACGAGCAGAGACAATGTACTATGGTACACCTCACCAAGACACTGGCTAGCACACACTGAAAAGCTTACTGCAAGATTCTTATGAATCACGAGCATAGACAATGTACTATGGTACACCTCACCAAGACACTGGCTAGCACACACTGAAAAGCTTACTGCAAGATTCTTATGAATCACGAGCAGAGACAATGTGATATGGTACACCTCACCAAGACACTGGCTAGCACACACTGAGAAGCTCACTGTCAGGATCCTATGAATCACGAGCAGAGACAATGTGATATGGTACACCTCACGAAGACACTGGCTAGCACACACTGAGAAAATTACTGTAAGGATCTTATGAATCACGAGCAGAGACAATGTGATATGGTACACCTCACTAAGACACTGGCTAGCACACACTGAGAAACTTACTGTAAGGATCTTATGAATCACGAGCAGAGACAATGTGATATGGTACACCTCACTAAGACACTGGCTAGCACACACTGAGAAGCTTACTGTAAGGTTCTTATGAATCACGAGCAGAGACAATGTACTACGGTACACCTCACCAAGACACTGGCTAGCACACACTCAGAAGCTTACTGTAACGTTCCTATGAATCACGAGCAGTGACAATGTACTATGATACACCCCACCAAGACACTGGCTAGCACACACTGAGAAGATTACTGTAAGGATCTTATGAATCACGAGCAGTGACAATTAACTAAGGTACACCTCACCAAGACACTGGCTAGCACACACTGAGAAGCTTACTGTAAGGTTCTTATGAATCACGAGCAGTGACAATGTACTATGATACACCTCACCAAGATACTGGCTAGCACACACTGAGAAGCTTAATGTAAGGTTCTTATGAATCACGAGCAGTGACAATGTACTATGATACACCTCACCAAGACACTACCTAGCACATACTGGGAAGCTTACTGCAAGGATCTTATGAATCACGAGCAGTGACAATGTACTATGGTACACCTCACCAAGACACTGGCTAGCACACACTGAGAAGCCTACTGTAAGGTTCTTATGAATCACGAGCATAGACAATGTACTATGATACACCTCACCAAGGCACTGGCTAGCACATACTGAGAAGCTTACTGTAAGGATCCTATGAATCACGAGCAGTGACAATGTACTATGATACACCTCACCAAGACACTGGCTAGCACATACTGAGAAGCTTATTGTAAGGTTCCTCTGAATCACGAGCAGAGACAATGTACTATGGTACACCCCACCAAGACACTGGCTAGCACACAATGAGAAGCTTACTGTAAGGATCCTATGAATCACGAGCAGTGACAATGTACAATGGTATACCTCACCAAGACACTGGCTAGCACACACTGAGAAGCTTACTGTAAGGTTCTTATGAATCACGAGCAGTGACAATGTACTATGATACACCTCACCATGACACTGGCTAGCACATACTGAGAAGCTTACTGTACGGTTCCTATTAATCACGAGCAGAGACAATGTACTATGGTACACCCCACCAAGACACTGGCTGGCACACACTAAAAAGCTTACTGTAAGGATCCTATGAATCACGAGCAGTGACAATGTACTATGATTCACCCCACCAAGACACTGGCTAGCACACACTGAGAAGCTTACTGTAAGGATCTTATGAATCACGAGCAGAACAATGTACTATGATACATCTCACCAAGACACTGGCTAGCACACACTGAGAAGCTTACTCTCAGGATCTTATGAATCAAGAGCAGTGACAATGTACTATAGTACAACTCACCAAGATACTGGCTAGCACACACTGAGAAGCTTACTGTAAGGATCTTATGAATCACGAACAGTGACATACTATGATACACCTCACCAAGATAGTGGCCAGCACATACTGAGAAGCTTACTGTAAGGATCTTATGAATCACGAGCAGTGACAATGTACTATGATACACCTCACCAAGACACTGGCCAGCACACACTGAGAAGCTTACTGTAAGGATCTTATGAATCACGAGCAGTGACAATGTACTATGGTACAACCTACCAAAATACTGGCTAGCACACACTGAGAAGCTTACTCTCAGGATCTTATGAATCAGGAGCAGTGACAATGTACTAAGGTACAACTCACCAAGATACTGGCTAGCACATGCTGAGAAGCTTACTGTAAGGATCTTATGAATCACGAGCAGTGACAATGTACTATGATACACCTCACCATGATACTGGCTAGCACACACTGACAAGCTTACTCTCAGGATCTTATGAGTCAGGAACAGTGACAATGTATTATGATACACCTCACAAAGACACTGGCTAGCACATGCTGAGAAGCTTACTGTAAGATTCTTAGGAATCACGAGCAGTGACAATGTACTATGATACACCTCACCCAGACACTGGCTAGCACACACTGAGAAGCTTACTGTAAGGTTCTTATGAATCACGAGGAGTGACAATGTACTATGATACACCTCACCAAGACACTGGCTAGCACATACTGAGAAGCTTACTGTAAGAATCTTATGAATCACGAGCAGTGACAATGTACTATGATACAACTCACCAGGATACTGGCTAGCACGCTCTGTGAAGCTTACTGTAAGGTTCTTATGAATCACGAGCAGTGACAATGTACTATTATACACCTCACCAAGAAACTGGCTAGAACACCCTGAGAAGCTTACTGCAAAGATCTTATGAATCACGAGCAGAAACAATGTAGTATGATACACCTTGTCAAGACACTGGCTAGCTCATACTGAGAAGCTTACTTTAAAGATCTTATGAATCACGAGCAGTGACAATGTACTACGATACACCTCACCAAGACACTGGCTAGCACACACTGAGAAGCTTACTGTAAGGCTCTTATGAATTACGAGCATATACAATGTGCTACGGTACTCCTCAACAAGACACTGGATAGCATACACTGAGAAGCTTACTGTAAGACAATGTACTATGATACACCTCACCAAGATACTGGCTAGGACATGCTGAGAAGCTTACTGTAAGACAATGTACTATGATACACCTCACCAAGACACTGGCCAGCACATACTGAGAAGCTTAGTGTAAGGATCTTATGAATCACGAGAAGAGACATTGTACTATGATACATCTCACCAAGATACTGGCCAGCACACACTGAGAAGCTTACTCTCAGGATCTTATGAATCAGGAGCAGTGACAATGTACTATGGTACAACTCACCAAGATACTGGCTAGCACACACTGAGAAGCATACAGTAAGGATCTTATGAATCACGAGCAGTGACAATGTACTATGGTACAACTCACCAAGATACTGGCTAGCACACACTGAGAAGCTTACTCTCAGGATCTTATGAATCAGGAGCAGTGACAATGTACTATGATACACCTCACCAAGACACTGGCCAGCACATACTGAGAAGCTTACTGTAAGGATCTTATGAATCACGAGAAGAGACATTGTACTATGATACATCTCACCATGATACTGGCTAGCACACACTGAGAAGCTTCCTCTCAGGATCTTATGAATCAGGAGCAGTGACAATGTACTATGGTACAACTCACCAAGATACTGGCTAGCACACAGTGAGAAGCTTACTGTAAGGATCTTATGCATCACGAGCAGTGACAATGTACTATGATACACCTCACCAAGATACTGGCCAGCACATACTGAGAAGCTTACTGTAAGGATCTTATGAATCACGAGCAGTGACAATGTACTATGATACACCTCACCAAGACACTGGCCAGCACACACTGAGAAGCTTACTGTAAGAATCTTATGAATCACGAGCAGAGACAATGTACTATGATACACCTCACAAAGACACTGGTTAGCACATGCTGAGAAGCTTACTGTAAGATTCTTATGAATCACGAGCAGAGACAATGTACTATGATACACCTCACCCAGACACTGGCTAGCACACACTGAGAAGCATACTATAAGGTTCTTATGAATCACGAGGAGGGACAATGTACTATGATACACCTCACCAAGACACTGGCTAGCACATATTTGAGAAGCTTACTGTAAGAATCTTATGAATCACGAGCAGTGACAATGTACTATGATACACCTCACCAGGATACTGGCTAGCACACACTGTGAAGCTTACTGTAAGGTTCTTATGAATCACGAGCAGTGACAATGTACTATTATACACCTCACCAAGACGCTGGCTAGAACACACCGAGAAGCTTACTGCAAAGATCTTATGAATCACGAGCAGTGACAATGTACTATGATACACCTCACCAAGACACTGGCTAGCACACACTGAGAAGCTTACTGTAAGGCTCTTATGAATTACGAGCATATACAATGTGCTACGGTACTCCTCAACAAGACACTGGATAGCATACACTGAGAAGCTTACTGTAAGGTTCCTATGAATCACGAGCAGTGACAATGTAGAGGAGACGCAAGAAAAGCTTGTCGAAGAATGCTGCGCAGATTTTCGGCCATGTTCGGGGGTTCGGGTGTGCTCGGTAATGGCATACAACGCCCCTCCCACTTCGCGGCAACGTGTGCCCAGGCTTGACAGGCTTAATTGTGACTGAGTTTACGCATGGTTTGCACCTGTAGACCGCGTCTCGGAGCAAGCTGCGTTGTTGAAGAATGGAGTGTGCACTGAGACCGGTAATCAACATTCGGGGGACACACAGGAGCCCCGCAATGAGCATTACAATACCCCGATTGATATTGGTCTCTGCGCATCGTTGAGTTTCGGCAAGCTTTTCTTGCATCTGCTCTACTATGGTACACCTCACCAAGGCACTGGCTAGCATACACTGAGAAGCTTACTGTAAGGATCTTATGAATCACGAGCAGTGACAATGTATTATGATACACCTCACCAAGACACTGCCTAGCACAAACTGAGAAGCTTACTATAAAGATCTTATGAATCGCGAGCAGTGACAATGTACTATGATACAACTCACCAAGACACTGGCTAGCACACACTGAGAAGATTACTGTAAGGCTCTTATGAATCACGAGCAGAGACAATGTACTATGATACACCACACCAAGACACTGGATAGCATACACTGAGAACCTTACTGTAAGGTTCTTATGAATCACGAGCAGTGACAATGTACTATGATACACCTCACCAAGACACTGGCTAGCACACACTGAGAAGCTTGCCGTAAGGTTCTTACGAATCACGAGGAGTGACAATGTACTATGATACACCTCACCAAGATACTGGCTAGCACACACTGAGAAGCTTACTGTAAGGTTCTTATGAATCACGAGCAGTGACAATGTACTATGATACACCTCACTAAGGCACTGGCTAGCACATACTAAGAAGCTTACTGTAAGGTTCTTATGAATCACGAGCAGAGACAATGTACTATGATACACCTCACCAAGACACTGGCTAGCACACACTGAGAACCTTAATGTAAGGTTCTTATGAATCACGAGCAGAGACAATGTACTATGATACACCTCACCAAGATACTGGCTAGCACATACTAAGAAGCTTACTGTAAGGTTCTTATGAATCACGAGCAGAGACAATGTACTCTGGTACACCTCACCAAGACACTGGATAGCACATACTAAGAAGCTTACTGTAAGGTTCTTATGAATCACGAGCAGTGACAATGTACTATGATACACCTCTCCAAGACACTGGCTAGCACACACTGAGAAGCTTACAGTAAGGATCTTATGAATCACGATCAATGACAATGTACTATGATACACCTCACCAAGACACTGGATAGCATACACTGAGAAGCTTACTGTAAGGTTCTTATGAATCACGAGCAGATACAATGTACTATGGTACACCTCACCAAGACACTGGCTAGCACACACTGAGAAGCTTACTGTAAGGTTTTTATGAATCACGAGCAGATACAATGTACTATGATACACCTCACCAAGACACTGGCTAGCACACACTGAGAAGCTTACAGTAAGGATCTTATGAATCACGATCAATGACAATGTACTATGATACACCTCACCAAGACACTGGATAGCATACACTGAGAAGCTTACTGTAAGGTTCTTATGAATCACGAGCAGATACAATGTACTATGGTACACCTCACCAAGACACTGGCTAGCACACACTGAGAAGCTTACAGTAAGGATCTTATGAATCACGATCAATGACAATGTACTATGATACACCTCACCAAGACACTGGATAGCATACACTGAGAAGCTTACTGTAAGGTTCTTATGAATCACGAGCAGATACAATGTACTATGGTACACCTCACCAAGACACTGGCTAGCACACACTGAGAAGCTTACTGTAAGGTTCTTATGAATCACGAGCAGATACAATGTACTATGATACACCTCACCAAGACACTGGCTAGCACACACTGAGAAGCTTACTGTAAGGATCCTATGAATCACGATCAGTGACAATATACTATGGTACACATCACCAAGACACTGGCTAGCACACACTGAGAAGCTTACTGTAAGGTTCTTATGAATTACGAGCATAGACAATGTACTATGGTACACCTCACCAAGACACTGGCTAGCACACACTGAGAAGCTTACTGCAAGATTCTTATGAATCACGAGCATAGACAATGTACTATGATACACCTCACCAAGACACTGGCTAGCACACACTGAGAAGCTCACTGTCAGGATCCTATGAATCACGAGCAGTGACAATATACTATGGTACACCTCACCAAGACACTGGCCAGCACACACTGAGAATCTTACTGTAAGGTTCTTATGAATTACGAGCATAGACAATGTAATAAGGTACACCTCACCAAGACACTGGCTAGCACACACTGAAAAGCTTACTGCAAGATTCTTATGAATCACGAGCAGAGACAATGTGATATGGTACACCTCACTAAGACACTGGCTAGCACACACTGAGAAACTTACTGGCAGGATCCTATGAATCACGAGCAGAGACAATGTACTATGGTACACCTCACCAAGACACTGGCTAGCACACACTGAAAAGCTTACTGCAAGATTCTTATGAATCACGAGCATAGACAATGTACTATGGTACACCTCACCAAGACACTGGCTAGCACACACTGAAAAGCTTACTGCAAGATTCTTATGAATCACGAGCAGAGACAATGTGATATGGTACACCTCACCAAGACACTGGCTAGCACACACTGAGAAGCTCACTGTCAGGATCCTATGAATCACGAGCAGAGACAATGTGATATGGTACACCTCACGAAGACACTGGCTAGCACACACTGAGAAACTTACTGTAAGGATCTTATGAATCACGAGCAGAGACAATGTGATATGGTACACCTCACTAAGACACTGGCTAGCACACACTGAGAAACTTACTGTAAGGATCTTATGAATCACGAGCAGAGACAATGTGATATGGTACACCTCACTAAGACACTGGCTAGCACACACTGAGAAACTTACTGTAAGGATCTTATGAATCACGAGCAATAGAAATAAGGAGCGCAATGGCCCAAGGGTCCAAACGTTGACAAACATAATAACAAGTACTTAATATATCCTACTTATGTTAATTGCCACTATCAACATACCAAATTTCAGTTTTAATGCTGTAATAGGTTCGTAGATATTGAGAATGGACTAAATATTGCAGAAGATCGCCATGTTGGATTTTTATATATGTAGGTCTTATAATTATGTTCTGTTACATGAAGATTATTGTGAACGTGTACTATTCAAACTTCAATCGCATGATTAGGACACAAGCAGTAAAATCAAGATTTCAAAATTTCGCAGAGCTGCCATCTTGTGGTTATGGAAACAATTGAAAAGTAGATACCAGTGGATTAACATTTGTATAAGGATTTACTCTACCAAGTGTCACTGCACTAGGATGGTTAAATTACGAGAAACGACCGTGTGAATATTTATACTTCGCGTCCCCGCCATGTTGGATTTGTGATCACCAGGTTATTGGAAGTCCTATAGGTGAACTTATTTTCAAAATCGTTTTGATAGCTGTAATAGATTCGTAGATATTGAGATCCGACTAAATATCTCGGATGGTTGCCGTGTTGGATTGTTATATGCATAGGCCATAGATTCATGTACCATTCAAGCAAAATTATTGCATAGGTTCATTATTCAAACTTTCACTTCGATCGCATGATTACGACACAAGAAATAAAAACTTAATTTTTAAATTCGCACAACCGCCATCTTTAGGTTATGTAAACAATTGAACTAAAATTTGATACCAGTGCATTACAATGTTTGTAAACATTTCCTGTCCCAAGTTTCATTGCGTTCGGATCATTTAATCGCGAGAAAGATGTATTTTAAATTTTCAACTTCACTTGGCCGCTATATTCGTTTTGTAGTTAACCGGTTTTTTTAAGTCTTAGAGATGAACTTCCAGTAGTGCCGTTTATCTCCGTACAAAATTTCAGGGTGATACTGCTAAAAGAATCACAGATATTGAATTCCGGTGAAATATTTCGCACAGCCGCCATCTTGAGGTTATGTAAACATGGGCCGATAACCTAGATGTTAGGCCCCTTAAAACAACAATTATCATCATCATGTTATGTAAACAATTGAACAAAGTTAGATGTCGGTGCATTACAATGTGTATAAACATATACTGTATTAAGTTTTATAGCGTTTTGTTGGGTAAATCGCGATAAACGTCATCGCTTAGCCGCCATGTTGGTATTGTAGTTACCAGGTTTACAAAAGTCACATAGGTGAACTTCTAGTAGTTCCCTTTATCACCTTAAAATATTCCAGGGTGATATCAGTAATAGTTTCGGCGATATTGAAAGCTGGTGAAATTTTTCGCACGGCCGCCATGTTGGATTAGTGAGACGTAACAAAATTTGAAGGGTACGGTCGGGGTCGTCTGGAATAGTGCTATGAATTTAGAGAGCATCATTGAGTCGCTCCAGCTGTTTAGAAGTTATTAGGGAGCGACACACACGAATCAATCACACACACATGCACACACACAGAAACAAACATGGACAAAAGGTTATCTCATGAGCCTATTTTCATAGATGAAAATAGGCCAAAAATGGTATTACTACAGTGATTTTTAAAGTATGCAATCCCATCTTATTCTCTGGCCAAGTTAGTTTTTGGTTTGGTAGCTTTTTGTTCTTGGTTACAGAAGAAATATATGGTTTGAGGACACAGTGGGGAAGTGTGTAGTAATGGATGCTCCTTACAAAACTCATCCATATTCTTATCTCCGCGTCATGTGTACTTCTTCCATGCATATTTCCACAAGACAAACAGACTGAGAGAGATTCCCTATATATTTCCAGACAGTGAGAACACTGAACGAGAATGGATAATTTGTGTGCTGCTAAGAAGAGAATTAATATCAATATCCACTTCAATGATACAATATATACAATAAAAAGAACCTGTCTATCAATGCAAAATTACGACATTTTAATACTGTTGTTAGACCAGTCATCTTGTACGGCATGGAAACTACAAATATAACCGGAATGGAGAATTTGCTCAAGATAGAAAGAAGAATTTTAAGAAGGATTTATGGTCCTAGGAAAACACAGGAAGGTTATAGACTGAGATCGAATGCAGAAATTTATAGTAAAATCGACAACCTTGAAGTGATGATCAGAAAACGGCGACTTCAGTTCTACGGACATATGGTCCGCATGGATTGCTCAAGGTTAAACAAACAAATTTTTGATAAAATCTGGAACTATAAAGGACAAGGAGGCTATGTAAAACAAATGAAAGAAGAACTTCAAAAATTCAAAATTACTGAAGAAGATTGTCTAAATCGAATAGAGTACAGAAAAAAAATTTTTGGTCTCAAAATTCTTGTCGGGGAGAAGAAAAATCTCAACAGAGGAGAATGGACTGCTGAAAGAAGAGCTGCACAGTCGACCAGGATGAAAGACTTCTGGAAGAGAAAGAAGGAAACTAGACCTATAAAGAAGTGATATTTGCGTGGTCCTTGTTGGCCTGTCCGCGGTGTATATATATATATATATATCCACTTCAATGATGAGACACAGACAATGGGAGACTTATCGCACTTTGCTAACAAACCTTATGCAAATCCAAAAATTACAGCTATGCACACAAAAAGCGAATTATCACATATGTTGTATGATGAACACTTACTCATTTAAGTGACATCCACTTCTTTCACGTTCCTGGATTTCGTCTTCCAAATCCTAGGGAAGGGATGGATTAATTTATTTCTGTGCTCTTATAAATAACAAAGCAGGTAATTGTACAGCACTGGTCAGCAGAAGTGAAGATAATAATCCCTGAAAGATATTTGTACTGTCCATCACATCCTAGTGCTAGAGCTGATACAGATACTATTCTGTAACTTATAATAAACTATCACATCCTAGTGCTAGAGCTGATACAGATAAGTGGTTATAATCTACTATTCTGTAACTTATAATAAACTATCTCCTTCTATGCGAATCTTCAAGCAAAGGAGAATGCTGAGACCGTTACTCCCAAGAGGCAACAATCGGCTACTAACCCTTTACTATATTTCAGGGCTCATTAACACCTCCTATGGGCTGGAAAAAGGGTATGCGGCTGCAAGAAGTTTTTTAGTATGTACTTACAAATAAAAGTATAAGGAATTACTTTCTCCGCAAGATCATTCTGTTGCTTTTAACCCACAACTTCAATTATCTTCATGCTTAAGTTCAACTACATGTTCTTGCAATGCTTCACTGTCATTAGTTAGAAGCATACCAGCAAAAAACGGGAAGTTGAAGTGAAAACACACAGAAGACCACTCATAAGGTTGGTCAAACCCAGCCCCTGTCAGTAGCATTCATAGGAGGATCTCTGACTAGAATACAGTTATCTTTAATCAATTTTCATACCTAGACTTTAAATCTACAGTGGTCAAGAAAAACAATGTGATTGTTCCAAACCTATGTTAGCTTCACATAATATACCTTCTGCCAATGGCATTATAATGCATCCCCAGAAGCTCAGTGATTAGAACATCGCACAAAGTCGGAGGTCGTGGGTGGATGTATCGTTTGGGACTGATATTATTTCCGCCATCCTTCCATGAACACAACCTAATAGCTAAACGCTTCGGTTTATCATCAACACAATTGTGAAGACACAACTCTTAATCTCTAAATGCTATAAAGGAGATGTCTTGTAAAGAGGAATAAAGATACTTACCTCTCTCAGTTCGGAAGATGGTGTTTCTGTTTTCTTGGATGGAACAATCTCCTGAATAGAAGATTCCTCAATTTTAATATCCGTGGTATGATCTGTATTGGCCTGCAAAGAAATGACTTGGTTCACAAATATTTGCCATCACGTAAGTGGAATTAGGTCTTACAGATGACTTGTAAACTTGCACTGAAAGATTCAAGGAATAAAATAACACACTGAAGGTATTTCAATCTCCCGTTCATAGTTTTCTTAAGTCGGCGGTGACAAGGCAAAGAACCTAACAGTTCTCGTGTAGTTTATATCTGAAAACATTTCAGTCAGTGTACACTCGCAAAATGTAGTTCTAGCATTGAGTGTGTGTGTCGCAACTTTCCGTCGTACATGCAGATATTTAGACTTACCATAACGTTAATAAGGACAAACAATTCTGATTAATTATGTGTTCAGAAATCTTGTACCAAGCGTTGTTATTTATACCGTCTTTGCTCTTATCAGGGATACTTAAATTAAGGACGAATTTAAGGGGACAGATAGATGAATTTCTAAGTACTGAACCCATGTACCATTGGCTCCAAGAGGGGTCGAATCCATGTATTTTGTGAAATGAATGAAAGAATCATACAGTTTCTAAGGGAACGGAGAGAGATTTCAAACCAGGATTCTAGCCTAACATTGCGCAAGCTGCAGGACCAGGTGTTCATAAGATGAGCTCATGCCTTTTGACATTTATAAGGAGCCAGTCATGGATATTAATAGAACGAGTGGAAAATTTGGACTGTAAGACGAAGAAGCTCGACTCGGAAATTGCTCTTACGTTGCAGGAAAACGGCAACCTCGCTGCTGAGTCAGAACAAGAATAATTAAATTTAACCCGTTTACGAGTATAAAAATAAGTAAACAAATACAGTACGGTGAATCATTTCGGATTAGAGATTTTTGTGTAAAGAAAAAGCTTTTAATAATAGTTACCAGGAGAAAAGTGCAAATTCAGCATACGTCATTGGGAATTCACCGAGACCCAAGGAGTGGGAGAATAAAAAATGAACAGCACCACCCACACAGTTGAAGACTAAAAATTAATTAATATCTCGGAAATGCACGATCGATTTCCATGCACAGGAAGATCATTTTACGTTTGGAAGACGAGCTTTCTGGAGATATAATTTTTATAATTGTGCGACAATTAGTTCAAAAGTTGGTCACGAAAAGGACTAGGATTTTATCTTTTTTGACTAAAAGGTATAAAACCCCTGGCCTCACCAAACCAATCATGCAGTCTACAAGCACACCGTGAGCGGAGGTGCTGCATCACATCGTATACGCAGTATTAGTCCGTCCAGAAGGGCGTTACGCTGTATCAGACATCGAAGGCAGTTTACCAGTACTCCTTGAGGGGAGAAACGCTGTATTACACCGCAGAATTAATATCCGATAGCCACGGGCGTCGCAGTACTAAGAACTTGCGTGCCTCCATAAGGAGTTGCAAAGAAGAAATATTAAAGTATCGCCGTGTTGAAAATTAGGAAAATCCTAGTTAAAGGATTTAGGTCCGACAGTGCAAAGTTTACCGTAAAAGTTCATAAAATACAGTTAAAGCAGGCTGCGAACTTAGGATTCAGGCGATAGGTCTTTCAGTAAACGACCAAAAGTATCATAACGTACGGAAGTACCGGAATAGCGAGATAAACAGTTTATCAATTTTAAAGAACCCGAACAGGGAAAAACAGAGTAAGGTTCGCAACGTATTCCAGAAAATTAGAAGTGCGAGAACCGAATAAACAAAGAAGAACGGAAACTATAGACATTGTCTCAAGAAAGCAGACGAACTATTCTAAAGCACTAAGACTCGAGAAGTATTAGTTGCTAAAAATCCATAGGTCATCGATAGGTTATCGAGGGGACCTCGATCAGAACAGACTTTCGCTAGGATCGATAAACCAGATCTAAAAGGGGAGCCGTTCAAGCTAGAAAAATAGCCGATCATCAGGAACAGGATTCGAAGAATTGTTATTCCAGGGAAAAAGTAGATGATTCGAGACTTTCATATTCGGCAGGATAGGGAGCCGACATTGAATAAATTTCGCCCTTGGAGACCGGAGATTAAGAGGTCACGTGTGATAGGCTAGAAAAAAGAAGGCCTAGTGATAAAAAGTTGTGAAGTGTAAATATATCAAGATTGTGTGTTAAAAGTAATATATTTTTTAGTGTTTTATTGTGTGTTCTAAACAGATACACCAGTGTATTAAAAATGTTGTCAGTGTTAAATGTATTGAATATGTGTCAAGAAATGTCTGTACATGAGATGAAGTTGTACAATATGGAGTAAGTCAAGAAGGTGGGCCAAAATGACACATCGTACGAGAATAAAGGTCAGAAAACGACCTTAGACATGTGAGTAAAGATTTTCATTATGTTTTTGGTGTCGGGGAAATTTTTGTGTACAATTCCACCGGAGTTTTGAGTAAAAGGGATGTTTTTAAATAAATAATAGCTAAATAAGAACGCGATCTGAACAAAAATAAAGTTTTGAGAAATAATAAATAATTATGTGAATGAATAAATCCTGTAGAGGAAATGCATGGAATAAAAGGTCAGTGTATTTGACGAATGTTATAAAAGCAAGCGTAATAATAAGAATTATAACAAAGATATTTAAATAAAGGTAAATTTGAATTATATGAAAGAAATAGCTTTTGAGCTTTTGTAAGGAATGAAGACATGATGTGAATAATAATAATAATAATAATAACAAGGTAAAGGCAGGACTGGAACCAAGTGGACAGAAGAACGGAAGAAGCAGCACAGTGACTTCATGAAGAGATTTTGGGAAGATAGGAAGGCGAATATCATCAAGCCGAAAAACAAGTTCAAGCGCGCTCTATAATGGGCAAAACGCAAAAAGAAGAAGAAGAAGAACAAGGTAAAGAAATCTAAATAAAGATTAAATTGAATGATATAAAAATATAGA
Organism: Meconema thalassinum; assembly: GCA_946902985.2. NCBI lineage: Eukaryota > Metazoa > Arthropoda > Insecta > Orthoptera > Tettigoniidae > Meconema > Meconema thalassinum. The sequence continues at coordinate 438,652,698 of OX336394.1, read as the reverse complement.
GCGTTGGAGCCTTAACAAATGTATAAGACATGATGTGAATGCATGTTCTTAAAATGGAGCGATTTATTGTCAACGGAAAAGATAAATATAAACATTGAGATATGTATCAATAGTTACTATGAAATTTATCAGTTCTTGGGAAGACATTTGGCCGTAAAGTAATGTGTAGCGCAATGGAACGCAATTAAATAAAAAGTCACGCTAGGAATGCGTAGAATTTAAATGTACTTGGTAAATTACTTATGAGGGGTAGTTGATTGTATTGAATTGAGATATGTTGTAAGTCCTCTAATTGTGACGTAGATCACGAGGCCATGTGTGTGTTATTACATAAAAGGGAGCAAATGTATGGTATTATTGAGCGTATGTCATGTAGGCCACGGCCGACTCTAAATCGCGTCTTGTGTAAGTCCTCCAATGTGGAAATGGTTCCCGAGGCATGTTAAGAGATTCGAACCTAGAATTCTCTTGTTGTTGAAGCCCCTTATTATTCGTCGTTGAATGTGTATTACTCTTCCCAATCAACGAGGACCCTTCATAATTAATAAATGCCAAGGTTACGAGAGTAGTTTATGAGCCAATAATATTGTCGAAAGTAAAACGAGGAGTAGAATGCCATGTCTCCCCAAAGAACTGAGAATAAAAGGAAGGTTTGTTTTAAAAGCATTGAGGAGAGCTCCAACTGCGGACGAGACGGGAGGTTTCCCGCATAGTCATAAATCACGCTCAAGTAATTGACCAGACCCTCGTCGCATGGGGTTGGGGAAAAGGCTATTTGTAAGAAGTGCTAAATACACCGTGAGTGTTTAAAAGTTGTTAATGACCCGGGCGTTGAACCGAGGTCCTTGTAGATTGATATTATCGCTTGCCAGTTCAGATCGTAGTTTTCTTATGTGATAATGGTCTTATAAGACAAATGAATTAAATAAAAATCCCTATTGTAATGTTGTATGGAAATAAGGAATCCACGAGTTTTATGAAGGTAACTAGATTTCGGGAGTAATCATAGTTTTTGACTTTGTCAAGTAATCTTTATAACTCTGGAGTACACAAGTAGTTTCCCGATCACCGTAGTGAATTTGCAAAACTTGAGAGAGGTGGTAAATGCTGAGAACATGTGAGGTGCCCAAATATTGAAGTAGATAATTAACGTGTAATTTTAAATGTAATTATATATTTGTTTTGATGATAAGAAAAGATAAAAATAGTTCTTGAGGTGTACAAAAGTATGACACCATTATTATGGAAAAGTATCGAGCCAAAGGAGCTCGTAGTTATATGGAACTCTAAAATAGGTACTTTATGGAAGTGAAAATAATCAGGAATTGTTGGTTTTTAAGAAAACCATGTGTTTTAATCTAATATTTGTTTTATTTCTTATGCTATTCCTTGTTCACTTTGAACAAGTAGAAAGATATTGGTCAGTAGTTTATTTGTTTAATTGTTTGTAGCGCCATAATTTTGATTAATTAAATGTGTTAAAATAGGAGTTGATTTTGTTGTTATTTTTGCAAGTGTATCCTCTATTTAATCCAAAATATGTAAGTCACAGAGTGGGAGAACTTACCGCAGCCCCGAAAATCCCGAATTGAGCAATGCTGGCATACTGTGATTTGCATATTTCTTGCTGAAAGGGCACAGTACAATGGCAGCTACTTGAAATTTAATTCCATATCAATTCACTTGTAATACTTCATTCATAACCCATTGACGTTGTCAAGATTGCGCAATGTTGCAACAAATATACATTTTTATAGACAACAGCTTAAGCGATTTTATGGACAAAATTGCCGACCGCGGTCTATTAATGACTGAGGCACACCTCCATAGACCATCTCCGGGGTCTTTTCGCACGGTGTATTCGTGCCAGTCCAAGACGACCCACAGTCCTTTTCCACTTCTGTTCAACGCTCCGAGAAGATCCAAAAAACCATCACCACCAAATTAACTATATGTGAGTACCATTGGAGGCCGTCATAAAGGCTGGACCAACGATATACTGACAGTCTCAGATATCAGTAGAAATTGTCATCAAGGTGAAGAGAGGACCTACGGCTAGCAACGTAGGATTTCACAGGCCGGAAGTTTGTTTTAGACGATTGCCCTTGACCTTGAAGCTTGCGGGTGAGCCTACACACACTCACTCTCTCACCCTATCGCTTCACACTTGTCACCACCGATCTGATGTAATGGAAACTCAGACTTGAGCAGACAGTACAGTCCACGCCGAAGTATTGTGTGACGCAGAAGTACACGTTACATAGTTAAGAACAGAACGTCATTATATTTGCCAATGACTGTACTTCAGCAAGAGTGTGAAACAGCTTAGTCAATCATCGGCCTTCTTGGGGCAGCTGATAACAACACAGGTACTGTAGTAACTCGCCTCCAGGCTTCCATTAAGGTTTTTCACTCGTCTAAAACAAACGTCCGGCCTGCATCAAGGCAAGGAGTAGTAATGTCGGCCATGTGTAGCAGTAGCCTTAAGTGCGTGTTCGGACACTTCTGAACTCAGAATGTACATTTTCAATTGAAGCTCGACGCGCTCGAAAACACTTGTGTCTAGCGGGCTAGCCTAGGTTTTGAAAGGAGCTATTATTTTCATACCAAAGAGATTGAGAATCATGTAATGGAAAGGGAGGAGGAAATTGATGAGGATGCAAAAGGAGATTTAATATTGAGATCAGAATTTGACAGATCATTGGAAGACTTAAGCAAGAACAAAGAGCCAGGCATAGATGTTATACCGATTGAGTTGCTACGCTGCATAGGAGATGAAGGTCTGATCAGGTTATTTCACTTGGTGTGTAGGATTTATGAGACAGGTGAAGTACCGTCTGATTTCAAGAAGAATGTTATCATCCCTATACCGAAGAAAGTGGGAGCTGACAGATGTGAAGATTACCGCATAATCAGCTTGATTACTCATGCTTCAAATATCCTGTCTAGAATAATTTACAAGAGGATGGAAAGCCAGATAGAAACGGAGTTGCGTGAAGACCAGTTTGGTTTCAGGAGAAATGTAGGAACAAAGGAAGCTGTACTAAGTCTCAGGCTGATTTTGGAAAGTAGAATAAGGAAAGATAAGAGTACGTTCATGACATGTGTAGACTTAGAAAAGGCTATTGATAACGATGATTGGACTAAATTGTTTGACATTTTGAAAACGATTGGAATAAAGTACAGCGATAGGAGGGTGATCTATAATCTATACAGAAACCAGACATCAGTCATTTGAGCTGAAGGACATGAGAGAGAAACTGGTATTCAGAAAGGTGTAAGGCAAGGCTGGAACTTATCACGCATACTTTTCAATCTTTACATTGAACAGGCAATGAAGGAAATAGGAGAAATATATAAAGTGGGAGTGGAGATTCAAGGTGAAATAATTTCAAATCTGAGATTTGCCGATGACATCGTGATCCTCGCTGACACGCCGGAGGATTTGAATGCGTTTTTGAATGGTATGGACTCCGTCTTGAGGAAAACATTCATGATGAAAATTAATAAATGTAAAACAAAAATATTGGAATGCAGTCGAAAAAAAATCAGAAACATCTATGGACATCAAATTGGCAGGTGAAAAGCTGAAGGAAGTAGGAGAATTCTGTTATTTAGGAAGCAAAATAACCAGTGATGGACGAAGCAAAGAACGATATAAAAAGTAGGTTAGCTCAGGGAAGGAAAGCATTTCTACAGAAAAGGAATCTGTTGACATCGAATATAGATTTAGGTACTAGGAAGTAATTTTTGAAAGCCTTCGTCTGGAGCGTGGCACTCCATGGAAGTGAATCTTGGACTATTGGTGCAGCAGTAATGAGGAGAATTGAAGCGTTTTAAATGTGGTGTTACAGGGTAATGATGAAGATCAGATGGGTGGATAGGGTTACAAACGAAGAGGTATTAAGACGAATGGGAGAAGAGAGATGTTTCTGGACACCTGCTAATGAAGAGAAGAGACAGGTTCGTAGGACAAATACTTAGACACCGAGGAATAGCATGCTTAGTTATGGAAGAAAGTGTTGAGTACAAGAACAGTAGGGGTAGACCAGGGTTAGAATATGTTAAACAGATTGCCTTGGATGTAGAGTGTGGTAGCTATGTAGAGATGAAACGATTAGCTCAGGACAGGGAGGTTTGGAGCGCTGCATCAAACCAGTCGAAAGACTGAAAACTCAAACAACAACTGTGCCGTTTCTTTTAGGCACACTGTACCCAGTATTCTTCTAAAGTACGCATTCCGTCTCGAGCGATGACAGTGAGTTGAAGTTGCGTCGATTCTCACTAGGTGGCAGCTCCTTTCTGCGTGAAATAATGTATTTGTACGAATGCTCACTAGAGGGTAGCATAGTTCTGAGAGAGACAGAAGATATTTGTCGTCGTCCTGTAATTAGCGCGCTGCGTTCCTCCACTGTCCTTGTGTAGAGTGTCTACGAATCGTGTTTGCCAACTGAAAAGAAACATTTGTGCGGTCTTTAGTTTGTATTGCACAGAGATGGAGCAAATGTTAGTACGTATTTGGTTTCTTTTGCATTCTACTACCTTATGTCGGCACTTAAGTAAGATTTCCTAGTAACGTCAACATTTAGTCTGGGATTCACTTAATAGTATTTAAATTATTTATGTATGGCATCAGTGCTATAGAGCGATACGAGATGTTCTGATTGGTTGCGGATCAAACATGGTTTCCCCGATGTTGAACATGCCGAGAATATTCTACTTATTTATTTATTTCTTCTATTTGTCGTTTCTGTAAGTTGTCGTTTGTTTGTTTGTTGCCGTACGAGGTAAGTTTGTATTTTTCTGTTTGTTTATTTGGGGAAATTATGATGTATCTGTTGCTAGTTACGAGCATCTCGGGTCAGCTATGCTCCTTGTTATTCTTTGATGTTTTTCATTTCTGTTTTGTCTGATGTGATGGGCAGAGATGATTATTGTCCAACTATGGTTGGAGATCAGGTGTTTTTAACTTAAAGAGATTTTGGGAACCATTAAGACGATGCAGACGTATTTCTGGAGTGGTCCGTATTTAATGATAGTCGACGATTGATTTTTAATTATGAAGCCTATTGATGATGTCGAAAGTCGTGGGACGTTGTTTGGGAATTTATAATAAGTTGACTTCTTGGTATTTTCTATAAATATGTACGGACCGAAACTCTTACGTATGCTACGAGATACTCGTCTTCAATCTGTAAAATGGAATGCTGATCTCCTTAAATTAGGATATATGATTGTACGATGTTCTAAGAATATTAGTTGGACGTTTGAAGTAGTCCTGCCGAATTGCATGAAGACGTATGTTATGAAGATTTTAAACTATTGCTTGTTGGATTTGTCGAGCAATGGAGAATGAATCAGGGTTTGATTTTTTTTTAAGATGTATGTTGGGATTTTGACGATGCAGAATGGTACTTCAGTAATGCATGTAAGTTTGAGTTTCACACCTTAATTTTTTTAATGTGCATGTGTTTTAATTATTGTAAATATGTTTGTCAGAATAGATGATGTCGCAATTGGTATAAGTGTATCATTTCTGAGTACTAGTTCTCGATGACATTTTCAAAGATATTCCTCGGGTATGGTTCGCAAATAGCTCCAGTGGCTCCACACACATATTTTTATTTTCCTTTAAGTAGTAAGGGGTGTCAACAACAACTACCGAAGGAAACCCAGGACCCCCTATCACAAAATTCAGAAATGTATTATTCGTCGGACAATATTCAAGGTACTCTCAAAAATCGAAACTTCCATCTTTCTCTGGTTTAGATCCTATGGAAATACACCTTATATTTGGAAACAATTAAGTTTAAAGGTCTCTGTAGTTCCTTGAGGTTTAGAGTGTTGCATTTGAGCTCAACCTCCGACAATTTGGCTAGCAGAGTGAACCTACATTACCAATAAATTAGCCACCGGTACTGTTAGCACAGAATGTGTAGACTTCACCTACAATAGGGCCCAGGGTGTCAGCAGAGTGAACCTGTAATACCAATAAATTAGCTACTGTTAGCACAGCATGTGGTGTAGACTTCACCTACAATAGGGCCCAGGGTGTCAGCAGAGTGAACCTGCATTACCAATAAATTAGCTACTGTTAGCACAGCATGTGGTGTAGACTTCACCTACAATAGGGCCCAGGGTGTCAGCAGAGTGTACCTGTAATACCAATAAATTAGCTACTGTTAGCACAGCATGTGGTGTAGACTTCACCTACAATAGGGCCCAGGGTGTCAGCAGAGTGAACCTGCATTACCAATAAATTAGCTACTGTTAGCACAGCATGTGGTGTAGACTTCACCTACAATAGGGCCCAGGGTGTCAGCAGAGTGAACCTGTAATACCAATAAATTAGCTACTGTTAGCACAGCATGTGGTGTAGACTTCACCTACAATAGGGCCCAGGGTGTCAGCAGAGTGAACCTGTAATACCAATAAATTAGCTACCGTTAGCACAGCATGTGGTGTAGACTTCACCTACAATAGGGCCCAGGGTGTCAGCAGAGTGAACCTGCATTACCAATAAATTAGCTACTGTTAGCACAGCATGTGGTGTAGACTTCACCTACAATAGGGCCCAGGGTGTCAGCAGAGTGAACCTGCATTACCAATAAATTAGCTACCGTTAGCACAGCATGCGGTGTAAACTTCACCTACAATAGCGCCCAAGGTGTCAACAGAGTGAACCTGTGTTACCAATAAATTAGCTACTGTTAGCACAGCATGTGGTGTACACTTCACCTACAATAGGGCCCAGGGTGTCAGCAGAGTGAACCTGCATTACCAATAAATTAGCTACTGTTAGCACAGCATGTGGTGTAGACTTCACCTACAACAGGGCCCAGGGTGTCAGCAGAGTGAACCTGCATTACCAATAAATTAGCTACTGTTAGCACAGCATGTGGTGTAGACTTCACCTACAACAGGGCCCAGGGTGTCAGCAGAGTGAACCTGCATTACCAATAAATTAGCTACTGTTAGCACAGCATGTGGTGTAGACTTCACCTACAACAGGGCCCAGGGTGTCAGCAGAGTGAACCTGCATTACCAATAAATTAGCTACTGTTAGCACAGCATGTGGTGTAGACTTCACCTACAATAGGGCCCAGGGTGTCAGCAGAGTGAACCTGCATTACCAATAAATTAGCTACTGTTAGCACAGCATGTGGTGTAGACTTCACCTACAACAGGGCCCAGGGTGTCAGCAGAGTGAACCTGCATTACCAATAAATTAGCTACTGTTAGCACAGCATGTGGTGTAGACTTCACCTACAACAGGGCCCAGGGTGTCAGCAGAGTGAACCTGCATTTCCAATAAATTAGCTACTGTTAGCACAGCATGTGGTGTAGACTACACCTACAATAGGGCCCAGGGTGTCAGCAGAGTGAACCTGCATTACCAATAAATTAGCTAATGTTAGCACAGCATGTGGTGTAGACTTCACCTACAACAGGGCCCAGGGTGTCAGCAGAGTGAACCTGCATTTCCAATAAATTAGCTACTGTTAGCACAGCATGTGGTGTAGACTTCACCTACAATAAGGTCCAGGGTGACAGCAGAGTGAACCTGCATTTCCAATAAATTAGCTACTGTTAGCACAGCATGTGGTGTAAACTTCACCTACAACAGGGCCCAGGGTGTCAGCAGAGTGACCTGCATTTCCAATAAATGAGCAACTGTTAGCACAGCATGTGGTGTACACTTCACCTACAATAGCGCCCAGGGCGTCAGCAGAGTGAACCTGCTTTACCAATAAATTAGCTACTGTTAGCACAGCTTGTGGTGGTAGACTGCACCTACAATAGGGCCCAGGGTGTCAGCAGAGTGAACCTGCATTACCAATAAGTTAGCTACTGTTAGCACAGCATGTGGTGTAGACATCACCTACAATAGGGCCCAGGGTGCCAGCAGAGTGAACCTGCATTACCAATAAATTAGCTACTGTTAGCACAGCATGTGGTGTAGACTTCACCTACAATAGGGCACAGGATGTTAGCAGAGTGAACCCGCATTACCAATAAATGAGCTACTGTTAGCACAGCATGTGGTGTACACTTCACCTACAATAGCGCCCAAGGTGTCAGCAGAGCGAACCCGCATTACCAATAAATTAGCTACTGTTAGCACAGCATGTGTTGTAGACTTCACATACAATAAGGCCCAAGATGTCAACAGAGTGAACATGTACTACCAATAAATTAGCTACTGTTATCACACCATATGGTGTATACTTCACCTACAATAGGGCCCAGGGTGTCAGCAGAGTGAACCTGCATTACCAATAAATTAGCTACTGTTAGCACAGCATGTGTTGTAGACTTCACCTACAATAGGGCCCAGGGTGTCAGCAGAGTGAACCTGCATTACCAATAAATTAGCTACTGTTTGCACAGCATGTGGTGTAGACTTCACCTACAATAGAGCCCAGGGTGTCAGCACAGTGAACCTGCATTACCAATAAATTTGCTACTGTTAGCACAGCATTTGGTGTAGACTTCACCTACAATAGGGCCCAGGGTGTCAGCAGAATAAACCTGTATTACCAATGAGATAGCTACTGTTAGCACAGCATGTGGTGTAGACTTCACCTACAATAGCGCCCAGGGTGTCAGCAGAGTGAACCTGCTTTACCAATAAATTAGCTACTGTTAGCACAGCTTGTGGTGTAGACTGCACCTACAATAGGGCCCAGGGTGTCAACAGAGTGAACCTGTACTACCAATAAGTTAGCTACTGTTAGCACAGCATGTGGTGTAGACATCACCTACAATAGGGCCCAGGGTGCCAGCAGAGTGAACCTGCATTACCAATAAATTAGCTACTGTTAGCACAGCATGTGGTGTAGACCTCACCTACAATAGGGCCCAGGGTGTCAGCACAGTGAACCTGCATTACCAATAAATTTGCTACTGTTAGCACAGCATGTGGTGTAGACTTCACCTACAATAGGGCCCAGGGTGTCAGCAGAGTGAACCTGCATTACCAATAAATTAGCTACTGTTAGCACAGCATGTGGTGTAGACTACACCTACAATAGCGCCCAGGGTGTCAGCAGAGTGAACCTGCATTACCAATAAATTAGCTACTGTTAGCACAGCATGTGGTGTACACTTCACCTACAATAGCGCCCAGGGTGTCAGCAGAGTGAACCTGCTTTACCAATAAATTAGCTACTGTTAACACAGCTTGTGGTGTAGACTGCACCTACAATAGGGCCCAGGGTGTCGACAGAGTGAACCTGTACTACCAATAAGTTAGCTACTGTTAGCACAGCATGTGGTGTAGACATCACCTACAATAGGGCCCAGGGTGCCAGCAGAGTGAACCTGCATTACCAATAAGTTAGCTACTGTTAGCACAGCATGTGGTGTAGACATCACCTACAATAGGGCCCAGGGTGTCAGCAGAGTGAACCTGTATTACCAATGAGATAGCTACTGTTAGCACAGCATGTGGTGTGGACTTCACCTACAATAGGGCCCTGGCTATCAGCAGAGTGAACCTGCATTAACAATAAATTAGCTACTGTTAGCACAGTGTGTGGTGTAGACTTCACCTACAATAGGACCCAGGGTGTCAACAGAGTGAACCTATATTACCAATAAATTAGCTACTGTTAGCAAAACATGTGGTGTAGACTTCACCTACAATAGGGCCCAGGGTGTCAGCACAGTGAACCTGCATTACCAATAAATTTGCTACTGTTAGCACAGCATGTGGTGAAGACTTCACCTACAATAGGGCCCAGGGTGTCAGCAGAGTGAACCTGCATTACCAATAAATTAGCTACTGTTAGCACAGTGTGTGGTGTAGACTTCACCTACAATAGGACCCAGGGTGTCAACAGAGTGAACCGGTATTACCAATAAATTAGCTACTGTTAGCACAACATGTGGTGTAGACTTCACCTACAATAGGGCCCAGGGTGTCAGCACAGTGAACCTGCATTACCAATAAATTTGCTACTGTTAGCACAGCATGTGGTGTAGACTTCACCTACAATAGGGCCCAGGGTGTCAGCAGAGTGAACCTGCATTACCAATAAATTAGCTACTGTTAGCACAGCATGTGGGGTAGACTACACCTACAATAGCGCCCAGGGTGTCAGCAGAGTGAATCTGCATTACCAATAAATTAGCTACTGTTAGCACAGCATGTGGTGTACACTTCAGCTACAATAGCGCCCAGGGTGTCAGCAGAGTGAACCTGCTTTACCAATAAATTAGCTACTGTTAGCACAGCTTGTGGTGAAGACTGCACCTATAATAGGGCCCAGGGTGTCAACAGAGTAAACCTGTACTACCAATAAGTTAGCTACTGTTAGCACAGCATGTGGTGTAGACATCACCTACAATAGGGCCCAGGGTGTCAGCAGAATAAACCTGTATTACCAATGAGATAGCTACTGTTAGCACAGCATGTGGTGTAGACTTCACCTACAATAGGGCCCAAAGTGTCAGCAGAGTGAACCTGCATTACCAATAAATTAGCTACTGTTAACACAACATGCGGTGTAGACTTCACATACAATAAGGCCCAAGATGTCAACAGAGTGAACGTGTCCTACCAATAAATTAGCTACTGTTATCACAGCATGTGGTGGAGACTTCACCTCCAATAGCCAGGGTGTCAGCAGAGTGAAACTGTATTACCAATAAATTACCTACTGTTAGCACAGCGTGCGGTGTAGACTTCACCTACAATAGGGCCCAGGGTGTCAGCAGAGTGAACCTGCATTACCAATAAATTAGCTACTGTTAGCACAGTGTGTGGTGTAGACTTCACCTACAATAGCACCCAGGGTGTCAGCAGAGTGAACCTGCATTACCAATAAATTAGCTACTGTTAGCACAGCATGTGGTGTAGACTTCACCTACAATAGCCAGGGTGTCAACAGAGTGAACCTGCATTAACAATAAATTAGCTACTGTTAGCAAAACATGTGGTGTAGACTTCACCTACAATAGCACCCAGGGTGTCAGCAGAGTGAACCTGCATTAACAATAAATTAGCTACTGTTAGCACAGTGTGTGGTGTAGACTTCACCTACAATAGCACCCAGGATGTCAGCAGAGTGAACCTGTACTACCAATAAATTAGCTACTGTTATCACAGCATATGGTGTAGACTTCACCTACAATAGGGCACAGGGTGAACCTGCATTACCAATAAATTAGCTACTGTTAGCACAGCTGCGGTGTAGACTTCACCTACAATAGGGCCCAAGGTGTCAACAGAGTGAACCTGTACAACCAATAAATGAGCTACTGTTAGCACAGCATGTGGTGTACACTTCACCTACAATAGCGCCCAGGGTGTCAGCAGAGCGAACCCGCATTACCAATAAATTAGCTACTGTTAGCACAGCATGTGGTGTAGACTTCACCTACAATAGGGCCCAGGGTGTCAGCAGAATAAACCTGTATTACCAATGAGATAGCTACTGTTAGCACAGCATGTGGTGTAGACTTCAACTACAATAGGGCCCAGGGTGTCAGCAGAGTGAACCTGCATTACCAATAAATTACCTACTGTTAGCACAGCATGTGGTGTAGACTGCACCTACAATAGGGCCCAGGGTGTCAGCAGAGTGAACCTGCATTACCAATAAATTACCTACTGTTAGCACAGCATGTGGTGTAGACATCACCTACAATAGGGCCCAGGGTGCCAGCAGAGTGAACCTGTGTTACCAATAAATTAGCTACTGTTAGCACAGCTTGTGGTGTAGACTGCACCGACAATAGGGCCCAGGGTGTCAACAGAGTGAACCTGTACTACCAATAAGTTAGCTACTGTTAGCACAGCATGTGGTGTAGACTTCACCTACAATAGGGCACAGGGTGTTGGCAGAGTGAACCCGCATTACCAATAAATGAGCTACTGTTAGCACAGCATGTGGTGTACACTTCACCTACAATAGCGCCCAAGGTGTCAGCAGAGCGAACCCGCATTACCAATAAATTAGCTACTGTTAGCACAGCATGTGGTGTAGACTTCACCTACAATAGGGCCCAGGATGTCAGCAGAATAAACCTGTATTACCAATGAGATAGCTACTGTTAGCACAGCATGTGGTGTAGACTTCACCTACAATAGGGCCCAGGGTGTCAGCAGAGTGAACCTGCATTACCAATAAATTACCTACTGTTAGCACAGCATGTGGTGTAGACTGCACCTACAATAGGGCCCAAGGTGTCAACAGAGTGAACCTGTACAACCTATAAATGAGCTACTGTTAGCACAGCATGTGGTGTACACTTCACCTACAATAGGGCCCAAGGTGTCAACAGAGTGAACCTGTACAACCAATAAATGAGCTACTGTTAGCAAAACATATGGTGTAGACTTCACCTACAATAGGGCCCAGGGTGTCAGCACAGTGAACCTGCATTACCAATAAATTTGCTACTGTTAGCACAGCATCTGCTGTAGACTTCACCTACAATAGGGCCCAGGGTGTTAGCAGAGTGAACCTGCATTACCAATAAATTAGCTACTGTTAGCACAGCATGTGGTGTAGACTACACCTACAATAGCGCCCAGGGTGTCAGCAGAGTGAACCTGCATTACCAATAAATTAGCTACTGTTAGCACAGCATGTGGTGTACACTTCACCTACAATAGCGCCCAGGGTGTCAGCAGAGTGAACCTGCTTTACCAATAAATTAGCTACTGTTAACACAGCTTGTGGTGTAGACTGCACCTACAATAGGGCCCAGTGTATCAACAGAGTGAACCTGTACTACCAATAAGTTAGCTACTGTTAGCACAGCATGTGGTGTAGACATCACCAACAATAGGGCCCAGGGTGCCAGCAGAGTGAACCTGCTTTACCAATAAATTAGCTACTGTTAGCACAGCATGTGGTGTAGACTTCACCTACAATAGGGCACAGGGTGTTAGCAGAGTGAAGCCGCATTACCAACAAATGAGCTACTGTTAGCACAGCATGTGGTGTACACTTCACCTAAAATAGCGCCCAAGGTGTCAGCAGAGCGAACCCGCATTACCAATAAATTAGCTACTGTTAGCACAGCATGTTGTGTAGACTTCACCTACAATAGGGCCCAAAGTGTCAGCATAGTGAACCTGCATTACCAATAAATTAGCTACTGTTAACACAACATGCGGTGTAGACTTCACCTACAATAAGGCCCAAGATGTCAACAGAGTGAACATGTACTACCAATAAATTAGCTACTGTTATCACAGCATATGGTGTAGACTTCACCTACAATAGGGCCCAGGGTGTCATCAGAGTGAACCTGCATTACCAATAAATTAGCTACTGTTAGCACAGCATGTGGTGTAAACTTCACCTACAATAGGGCCCAGAGTGTCAGCAGAGTGAACCTGCATTACCAATAAATTAGCTACTGTTAGCACAGCTGCGGTGTAGACTTCACCTACAATAGGCCCAAGGTGTCAACAGAGTGAACATGTACTACCAATAAATTAGCTACTGTGAGCACAGCATGTGGTGTAGACTTCACCTACAATAGGGCCCAGGGTGTCAGCAGAGTGATCCTGCATTACCAATAAATTAGCTACTGTTATCACAGCATATAGTGTAGACTTCACCTACAATAGGCCCAAGGTGTCAACAGAGTGAACATGTACTACCAATAAATTAGCTACTGTTAGCACAGCTGCGGTGTAGACTTCACCTACAATAGGCCCAAGATGTCAACAGAGTGAACATGTACTACCAATAAATTAGCTACTGTTATCACAGCATATGGTGTAGACTTCACCTACAATAGGGCCCAGGGTGTCAGCAGAGTGAAGCTGCATTACCAATAAATTAGCTACAGTTATCACAGCATGTGGTGTAGACTTCACCTACAATAGGGCCCAGGGTGTCAGCAGAGTGATCCTGCATTACCAATAAATTAGCTACTGTTAGCACACCATGTGGTGTACACTTCACCTACAATAGGGCCCAGGGTGTCAGCAGAGTGAACCTGCATTACCAATAAATTAGCTACAGTTATCACAGCATGTGGTGTAGACTTCACCTACAATAGGGCCCAGGGTGTCAGCAGAGTGATCCTGCATTACCAATAAATTAGCTACTGTTAGCACAGCATATGGTGTAGACTTCACCTACAATAGGGCCCAGGATGTCAGCAGAGTGAACCTGCATTACCAATAAATTAGCTACAGTTATCACAGCATGTGGTGTAGACTTCACCTACAATAGGGCCCAGGGTGTCAGCAGAGTGATCCTGCATTACCAATAAATTAGCTACTGTTAGCACAGAATGTGGTGTACACTTCACCTACAATAGGGCCCAGGGTGTCAGCAGAGTGAACCTGCATTACCAATAAATTAGCTACAGTTATCACAGCTGCGGTGTAGACTTCACCTACAATAGGGCCCAGGGTGTCAGCAGAGTGAACCTGTACTACCAATAAATTAGCCACTGTGAGCACAGCATGTGGTGTAGACTTCACCTACAATAGGGCCCAGGGTGCCAGCAGAGTGAACCTGCATTACCAGTAAATTAGCTACAGTTATCACAGCATGTGGTGTAGACTTCACCTACAATAGGGCCCAGGGTGTCAGCAGAGTGATCCTGCATTACCAATAAATTAGCTACTGTTAGCACAGCCTGTGGTGTACACTTCACCTACAATAGGGCCCAGGGTGTCAGCAGAGTGAACCTGCATTACCAATAAATTAGCTACAGTTATCACAGCTGCGGTGTAGACTTCACCTACAATAGGGCCCAGGCTATCAGCAGAGTGAACCTGCATTAACAATAAATTAGCTACTGTTAGCACAGTGTGTGGTGTAGACTTCACCTACAATAGGACCCAGGGTGTCAACAGAGTGAACCTGTAATACCAATAAATTAGCTACTGTTAGCAAAACATGTGGTGTAGACTTCACCTACAATAGGGCCCAGGGTGTCAGCACAGTGAACCTGCATTATCAATAAATTTGCTACTGTTATTACAGCATGTGCTGTAGACTTCACCTACAATAGGGCCCAGGGTGTCAGCAGAGTGAACCTGCATTACCAATAAATTTGCTACTGTTAGCACAGCATGTGGTGTAGACTACACCTACAATAGCGCCCAGGGTGTCAGCAGAGTGAACCTGCATTACCAATAAATTAGCTACTGTTAGCACAGCATGTGGTGTAGACTTCACCTACAATAAGGTCCAGGGTGTCAACAGAGTGAACCTGTACTACCAATAAGTTAGCTACTGTTAGCACAGCTTGTGGTGTAGACTGCACCTACAATAGGGCCCAGGGTGTCAACAGAGTGAACCTGTACTACCAATAAGTTAGCTACTGTTAGCACAGCTTGTGGTGTAGACTGCACCTACAATAGGGCCCAGAGTGTCTGCAGAGCGAACCTGCTTTACCAATAAATTAGCTACTGTTAGCACAGCATGTGGTGTAGACTTCACCTACAATAGGGCCCAGGGTGTCAGCAGAGTGAACCTGCATTACCAATAAATTAGCTACTGTTAGCACAGCATGTGGTGTAGACTTCACCTACAACAGGGCCCAGGGTGTCAGCAGAGTGAACCTGCATTACCAATAAATTAGCTACTGTTAGCACAGCATGTGGTGTAGACTTCACCTACAACAGGGCCCAGGGTGTCAGCAGAGTGAACCTGCATTTCCAATAAATTAGCTATTGTTAGCACAGCATGTGGTGTAGACTACACCTACAATAGGGCCCAGGGTGTCAGCAGAGTGAACCTGCATTACCAATAAATTAGCTACTGTTAGCACAGCATGTGGTGTAGACTTCACCTACAACAGGGCCCAGGGTGTCAGCAGAGTGAACCTGCATTTCCAATAAATTAGCTACTGTTAGCACAGCATGTGGTGTAGACTTCACCTACAATAAGGTCCAGGGTGACAGCAGAGTGAACCTGCATTTCCAATAAATTAGCTACTGTTAGCACAGCATGTGGTGTAGACTTCACCTACAACAGGGCCCAGGGTGTCAGCAGAGTGAACCTGCATTTCCAATAAATGAGCAACTGTTAGCACAGCATGTGGTGTACACTTCACCTACAATAGCGCCCAGGGCGTCAGCAGAGTGAACCCGCTTTACCAATAAATTAGCTACTGTTAGCACAGCTTGTGGTGTAGACTGCACCTACAATAGGGCCCAGGGTGTCAGCAGAGTGAACCTGCATTACCAATAAGTTAGCTACTGTTAGCACAGCATGTGGTGTAGACATCACCTACAATAGGGCCCAGGGTGCCAGCAGAGTGAACCTGCATTACCAATAAATTAGCTACTGTTAGCACAGCATGTGGTGTAGACTTCACCTACAATAGGGCACAGGATGTTAGCAGAGTGAACCCGCATTACCAATAAATGAGCTACTGTTAGCACAGCATGTGGTGTACACTTCACCTACAATAGCGCCCAAGGTGTCAGCAGAGCGAACCCGCATTACCAATAAATTAGCTACTGTTAGCACAGCATGTGTTGTAGACTTCACATACAATAAGGCCCAAGATGTCAACAGAGTGAACATGTACTACCAATAAATTAGCTACTGTTATCACACCATATGGTGTATACTTCACCTACAATAGGGCCCAGGGTGTCAGCAGAGTGAACCTGCATTACCAATAAATTAGCTACTGTTAGCACAGCATGTGTTGTAGACTTCACCTACAATAGGGCCCAGGGTGTCAGCAGAGTGAACCTGCATTACCAATAAATTAGCTACTGTTTGCACAGCATGTGGTGTAGACTTCACCTACAATAGAGCCCAGGGTGTCAGCACAGTGAACCTGCATTACCAATAAATTTGCTACTGTTAGCACAGCATTTGGTGTAGACTTCACCTACAATAGGGCCCAGGGTGTCAGCAGAATAAACCTGTATTACCAATGAGATAGCTACTGTTAGCACAGCATGTGGTGTAGACTTCACCTACAATAGCGCCCAGGGTGTCAGCAGAGTGAACCTGCTTTACCAATAAATTAGCTACTGTTAGCACAGCTTGTGGTGTAGACTGCACCTACAATAGGGCCCAGGGTGTCAACAGAGTGAACCTGTACTACCAATAAGTTAGCTACTGTTAGCACAGCATGTGGTGTAGACATCACCTACAATAGGGCCCAGGGTGCCAGCAGAGTGAACCTGCATTACCAATAAATTAGCTACTGTTAGCACAGCATGTGGTGTAGACCTCACCTACAATAGGGCACAGGGTGTTAGCAGAGTGAACCCGCATTACCAATAAATGAGCTACTGTTAGCACAGCATGTGGTGTACACTTCACCTACAATAGCGCCCAAGGTGTCAGCACAGCGAACCCGCATTACCAATAAATTAGCTACTGTTAGCAAAACATGTGGTGTAGACTTCACCTACAATAGGGCCCAGGGTGTCAGCACAGTGAACCTGCATTACCAATAAATTTGCTACTGTTAGCACAGCATGTGGTGTAGACTTCACCTACAATAGGGTCCAGGGTGTCAGCAGAGTGAACCTGCATTACCAATAAATTAGCTACTGTTAGCACAGCATGTGGTGTAGACTACACCTACAATAGCGCCCAGGGTGTCAGCAGAGTGAACCTGCATTACCAATAAATTAGGTACTGTTAGCACAGCATGTGGTGTACACTTCACCTACAATAGCGCCCAGGGTGTCAGCAGAGTGAACCTGCTTTACCAATAAATTAGCTACTGTTAACACAGCTTGTGGTGTAGACTGCACCTACAATAGGGCCCAGGGTGTCGACAGAGTGAACCTGTACTACCAATAAGTTAGCTACTGTTAGCACAGCATGTGGTGTAGACATCACCTACAATAGGGCCCAGGGTGCCAGCAGAGTGAACCTGCATTACCAATAAGTTAGCTACTGTTAGCACAGCATGTGGTGTAGACATCACCTACAATAGGGCCCAGGGTGTCAGCAGAGTGAACCTGTATTACCAATGAGATAGCTACTGTTAGCACAGCATGTGGTGTGGACTTCACCGAAAATAGGGCCCTGGCTATCAGCAGAGTGAACCTGCATTAACAATAAATTAGCTACTGTTAGCACAGTGTGTGGTGTAGACTTCACCTACAATAGGACCCAGGGTGTCAACAGAGTGAACCTATATTACCAATAAATTAGCTACTGTTAGCAAAACATGTGGTGTAGACTTCACCTACAATAGGGCCCTGGCTATCAGCAGAGTGAACCTGCATTAACAATAAATTAGCTACTGTTAGCACAGTGTGTGGTGTAGACTTCACCTACAATAGCACCCAGGGTGTCAGCAGAGTGAACCTGCATTACCAATAAATTAGCTACTGTTAGCACAGCATGTGGTGTAGACTTCACCTACAATAGCCAGGGTGTCAACAGAGTGAACCTGCATTAACAATAAATTAGCTACTGTTAGCAAAACATGTGGTGTAGACTTCACCTACAATAGCACCCAGGGTGTCAGCAGAGTGAACCTGCATTAGCAATAAATTAGCTACTGTTAGCACAGTGTGTGGTGTAGACTTCACCTACAATAGCACCCAGGATGTCAGCAGAGTGAACCTGTACTACCAATAAATTAGCTACTGTTATCACAGCATATGGTGTAAACTTCACCTACAATAGGGCACAGGGTGAACCTGCATTACCAATAAATTAGCTACTGTTAGCACAGCTGCGGTGTAGACTTCACCTACAATAGGGCCCAAGGTGTCAACAGAGTGAACCTGTACAACCAATAAACGAGCTACTGTTAGCACAGCATGTGGTGTACACTTCACCTACAATAGCGCCCAGGGTGTCAGCAGAGTGAACCTGCTTTACCAATAAATTAGCTACTGTTAGCACAGCATGTGGTGTAGACTGCACCGACAATAGGGCCCAGGGTGTCAACAGAGTGAACCTGTACTACCAATAAGTTAGCTACTGTTAGCACAGCATGTGGTGTAGACATCACCTACAATAGGGCCCAGGGTGCCAGCAGAGTGAACCTGCATTACCAATAAATTAGCTACTGATAGCATAGCATTTGGTGTAGACTGCACCGACAATAGGGCCCAGGGTGTCAACAGAGTGAACCTGTACTACCAATAAGTTAGCTACTGTTAGCACAGCATGTGGTGTAGACTTCACCTACAATAGGGCACAGGGTGTTGGCAGAGTGAAACCGCATTACCAATAAATGAGCTACTGTTAGCACAGCATGTGGTGTACACTTCACCTACAATAGCGCCCAAGGTGTCAGCAGAGCGAACCAGCATTACCAATAAATTAGCTACTGTTAGCACAGCATGTGGTGTAGACTTCACCTACAATAGGGCCCAGGGTGTCAGCAGAATAAACCTGTATTACCAATGAGATAGCTACTGTTAGCACAGCATGTGGTGTAGACTTCACCTACAATAGGGCCCAGGGTGTCAGCAGAGTGAACCTGCATTACCAATAAATTACCTACTGTTAGCACAGCATGTGGTGTAGACTGCACCTACAATAGGGCCCAGGGTGTCAGCAGAGTGAACCTGCATTACCAATAAATTACCTACTGTTAGCACAGCATGTGGTGTAGACATCACCTACAATAGGGCCCAGGGTGCCAGCAGAGTGAACCTGTGTTACCAATAAATTAGCTACTGTTAGCACAGCTTGTGGTGTAGACTGCACCGACAATAGGGCCCAGGGTGTCAACAGAGTGAACCTGTACTACCAATAAGTTAGCTACTGTTAGCACAGCATGTGGTGTAGACTTCACCTACAATAGGGCACAGGGTGTTGGCAGAGTGAACCCGCATTACCAATAAATGAGCTACTGTTAGCACAGCATGTGGTGTACACTTCACCTACAATAGCGCCCAAGGTGTCAGCAGAGCGAACCCGCATTACCAATAAATTAGCTACTGTTAGCACAGCATGTGGTGTAGACTTCACCTACAATAGGGTCCAGGGTGTCAGCAGAGTGAACCTGCATTACCAATAAATTAGCTACTGTTAGCACAGCATGTGGTGTAGACTTCACCTACAATAGGGCCCAGGGTGTCAGCAGAGTGAACCTGCATTACCAATAAATTACCTACTGTTAGCACAGCATGTGGTGTAGACTGCACCTACAATAGGGCCCAAGGTGTCAACAGAGTGAACCTGTACAACCAATAAATGAGCTACTGTTAGCACAGCATGTGGTGTACACTTCACCTACAATAGGGCCCAAGGTGTCAACAGAGTGAACCTGTACAACCAATAAATGAGCTACTGTTAGCACAACATGTGGTGTAGACTTCACCTACAATAGGACCCAGGGTGTCAACAGAGTGAACCTGTACAACCAATAAATTACCTACTGTTAGCAAAACATGTGGTGTAGACTTCACCTACAATAGGGCCCAGGGTGTCAGCACAGTGAACCTGCATTACCAATAAATTTGCTACTGTTAGCACAGCATCTGCTGTAGACTTCACCTACAATAGGGCCCAGGGTGTTAGCAGAGTGAACCTGCATTACCAATAAATTAGCTACTGTTAGCACAGCATGTGGTGTAGACTACACCTACAATAGCGCCCAGGGTGTCAGCAGAGTGAACCTGCATTACCAATAAATTAGCTACTGTTAGCACAGCATGTGGTGTACACTTCACCTACAATAGCGCCCAGGGTGTCAGCAGAGTGAACCTGCTTTACCAATAAATTAGCTACTGTTAACACAGCTTGTGGTGTAGACTGCACCTACAATAGGGCCCAGTGTGTCAACAGAGTGAACCTGTACTACCAATAAGTTAGCTACTGTTAGCACAGCATGTGGTGTAGACATCACCAACAATAGGGCCCAGGGTGCCAGCAGAGTGAACCTGCTTTACCAATAAATTAGCTACTGTTAGCACAGCATGTGGTGTAGACTTCACCTACAATAGGGCACAGGGTGTTAGCAGAGTGAAGCCGCATTACCAACAAATGAGCTACTGTTAGCACAGCATGTGGTGTACACTTCACCTAAAATAGCGCCCAAGGTGTCAGCAGAGCGAACCCGCATTACCAATAAATTAGCTACTGTTAGCACAGCATGTTGTGTACACTTCACCTACAATAGGGCCCAAAGTGTCAGCATAGTGAACCTGCATTACCAATAAATTAGCTACTGTTAACACAACATGCGGTGTAGACTTCACCTACAATAAGGCCCAAGATGTCAACAGAGTGAACATGTACTACCAATAAATTAGCTACTGTTATCACAGCATATGGTGTAGACTTCACCTACAATAGGGCCCAGGGTGTCATCAGAGTGAACCTGCATTACCAATAAATTAGCTACTGTTAGCACAGCATGTGGTGTAAACTTCACCTACAATAGGGCCCAGAGTGTCAGCAGAGTGAACCTGCATTACCAATAAATTAGCTACTGTTAGCACAGCTGCGGTGTAGACTTCACCTACAATAGGCCCAAGGTGTCAACAGAGTGAACATGTACTACCAATAAATTAGCTACTGTGAGCACAGCATGTGGTGTAGACTTCACCTACAATAGGGCCCAGGGTGTCAGCAGAGTGATCCTGCATTACCAATAAATTAGCTACTGTTATCACAGCATATAGTGTAGACTTCACCTACAATAGGCCCAAGGTGTCAACAGAGTGAACATGTACTACCAATAAATTAGCTACAGTTAGCACAGCTGCGGTGTAGACTTCACCTACAATAGGCCCAAGATGTCAACAGAGTGAACATGTACTACCAATAAATTAGCTACTGTTATCACAGCATATGGTGTAGACTTCACCTACAATAGGGCCCAGGGTGTCAGCAGAGTGAACCTGCATTACCAATAAATTAGCTACAGTTATCACAGCATGTGGTGTAGACTTCACCTACAATAGGGCCCAGGGTGTCAGCAGAGTGATCCTGCATTACCAATAAATTAGCTACTGTTAGCACACCATGTGGTGTACACGTCACCTACAATAGGGCCCAGGGTGTCAGCAGAGTGAACCTGCATTACCAATAAATTAGCTACAGTTATCACAGCATGTGGTGTAGACTTCACCTACAATAGGGCCCAGGGTGTCAGCAGAGTGATCCTGCATTACCAATAAATTAGCTACTGTTAGCACAGCATATGGTGTAGACTTCACCTACAATAGGGCCCAGGGTGTCAGCAGAGTGAACCTGCATTACCAATAAATTAGCTACAGTTATCACAGCATGTGGTGTAGACTTCACCTACAATAGGGCCCAGGGTGTCAGCAGAGTGATCCTGCATTACCAATAAATTAGCTACTGTTAGCACAGCATGTGGTGTACACTTCACCTACAATAGGGCCCAGGGTGTCAGCAGAGTGAACCTGCATTACCAATAAATTAGCTACAGTTATCACAGCTGCGGTGTAGACTTCACCTACAATAGGGCCCAGGGTGTCAGCAGAGTGAACCTGTACTACCAATAAATTAGCCACTGTGAGCACAGCATGTGGTGTAGACTTCACCTACAATAGGGCCCAGGGTGCCAGCAGAGTGAACCTGCATTACCAGTAAATTAGCTACAGTTATCACAGCATGTGGTGTAGACTTCACCTACAATAGGGCCCAGAGTGTCAGCAGAGTGATCCTGCATTACCAATAAATTAGCTACTGTTAGCACAGCATGTGGTGTACACTTCACCTACAATAGGGCCCAGGGTGTCAGCAGAGTGAACCTGCATTACCAATAAATTAGCTACAGTTATCAC
The DNA here is from genome assembly GCA_946902985.2 of Meconema thalassinum. Lineage (NCBI taxonomy): Eukaryota > Metazoa > Arthropoda > Insecta > Orthoptera > Tettigoniidae > Meconema > Meconema thalassinum. The sequence continues at coordinate 438,630,011 of OX336394.1, read as the reverse complement.
AGCTGCGGTGTAGACTTCACCTACAATAGGGCCCAGGCTATCAGCAGAGTGAACCTGCATTAACAATAAATTAGCTACTGTTAGCACAGTGTGTGGTGTAGACTTCACCTACAATAGGACCCAGGGTGTCAACAGAGTGAACCTGTAATACCAATAAATTAGCTACTGTTAGCAAAACATGTGGTGTAGACTTCACCTACAATAGGGCCCAGGGTGTCAGCACAGTGAACCTGCATTATCAATAAATTTGCTACTGTTATTACAGCATGTGCTGTAGACTTCACCTACAATAGGGCCCAGGGTGTCAGCAGAGTGAACCTGCATTACCAATAAATTTGCTACTGTTAGCACAGCATGTGGTGTAGACTACACCTACAATAGCGCCCAGGGTGTCAGCAGAGTGAACCTGCATTACCAATAAATTAGCTACTGTTAGCACAGCATGTGGTGTAGACTTCACCTACAATAAGGTCCAGGGTGTCAACAGAGTGAACCTGTACTACCAATAAGTTAGCTACTGTTAGCACAGCTTGTGGTGTAGACTGCACCTACAATAGGGCCCAGGGTGTCAACAGAGTGAACCTTTACTACCAATAAGTTAGCTACTGTTAGCACAGCTTGTGGTGTAGACTGCACCTACAATAGGGCCCAGAGTGTCTGCAGAGCGAACCTGCTTTACCAATAAATTAGCTACTGTTAGCACAGCATGTGGAGTAGACTTCACCTACAATAGGGCCCAGGGTGTCAGCAGAGTGAACCTGCATTACCAATAAATTAGCTACTGTTAGCACAGCATGTGGTGTAGACTTCACCTACAACAGGGCCCAGAGTGTCAGCAGAGTGAACCTGCATTACCAATAAATTAGCTACTGTTAGCACAGCATGTGGTGTAGACTTCACCTACAACAGGGCCCAGGGTGTCAGCAGAGTGAACCTGCATTTCCAATAAATTAGCTACTGTTAGCACAGCATGTGGTGTAGACTACACCTACAATAGGGCCCAGGGTGTCAGCAGAGTGAACCTGCATTACCAATAAATTAGCTACTGTTAGCACAGCATGTGGTGTAGACTTCACCTACAACAGGGCCCAGGGTGTCAGCAGAGTGAACCTGCATTTCCAATAAATTAGCTACTGTTAGCACAGCATGTGGTGTAGACTTCACCTACAATAAGGTCCATGGTGACAGCAGAGTGAACCTGCATTTCCAATAAATTAGCTACTGTTAGCACAGCATGTGGTGTAGACTTCACCTACAACAGGGCCCAGGGTGTCAGCAGAGTGAACCTGCATTTCCAATAAATGAGCAACTGTTAGCACAGCATGTGGTGTACACTTCACCTACAATAGCGCCCAGGGCGTCAGCAGAGTGAACCTGCTTTACCAATAAATTAGCTACTGTTAGCACAGCTTGTGGTGTAGACTGCACCTACAATAGGGCCCAGGGTGTCAGCAGAGTGAACCTGCATTACCAATAAGTTAGCTACTGTTAGCACAGCATGTGGTGTAGACATCACCTACAATAGGGCCCAGGGTGCCAGCAGAGTGAACCTGCATTACCAATAAATTAGCTACTGTTAGCACAGCATGTGGTGTAGACTTCACCTACAATAGGGCACAGGATGTTAGCAGAGTGAACCCGCATTACCAATAAATGAGCTACTGTTAGCACAGCATGTGGTGTACACTTCACCTACAATAGCGCCCAAGGTGTCAGCAGAGCGAACCCGCATTACCAATAAATTAGCTACTGTTAGCACAGCATGTGTTGTAGACTTCACATACAATAAGGCCCAAGATGTCAACAGAGTGAACATGTACTACCAATAAATTAGCTACTGTTATCACACCATATGGTGTATACTTCACCTACAATAGGGCCCAGGGTGTCAGCAGAGTGAACCTGCATTACCAATAAATTAGCTACTGTTAGCACAGCATGTGTTGTAGACTTCACCTACAATAGGGCCCAGGGTGTCAGCAGAGTGAACCTGCATTACCAATAAATTAGCTACTGTTTGCACAGCATGTGGTGTAGACTTCACCTACAATAGAGCCCAGGGTGTCAGCACAGTGAACCTGCATTACCAATAAATTTGCTACTGTTAGCACAGCATTTGGTGTAGACTTCACCTACAATAGGGCCCAGGGTGTCAGCAGAATAAACCTGTATTACCAATGAGATAGCTACTGTTAGCACAGCATGTGGTGTAGACTTCACCTACAATAGCGCCCAGGGTGTCAGCAGAGTGAACCTGCTTTACCAATAAATTAGCTACTGTTAGCACAGCTTGTGGTGTAGACTGCACCTACAATAGGGCCCAGGGTGTCAACAGAGTGAACCTGTACTACCAATAAGTTAGCTACTGTTAGCACAGCATGTGGTGTAGACATCACCTACAATAGGGCCCAGGGTGTCAACAGAGTGAACCCGTACTACCAATAAGTTAGCTACTGTTAGCACAGCATGTGGTGTAGACATCACCTACAATAGGGCACAGGGTGTTAGCAGAGTGAACCCGCATTACCAATAAATGAGCTACTGTTAGCACAGCATGTGGTGTACACTTCACCTACAATAGCGCCCAAGGTGTCAGCATAGCGAACCCGCATTACCAATAAATTAGCTACTGTTAGCAAAACATGTGGTGTAGACTTCACCTACAATAGGGCCCAGGGTGTCAGCACAGTGAACCTGCATTACCAATAAATTTGCTACTGTTAGCACAGCATGTGGTGTAGACTTCACCTACAATAGGGCCCAGGGTGTCAGCAGAGTGAACCTGCATTACCAATAAATTAGCTACTGTTAGCACAGCATGTGGTGTAGACTACACCTACAATAGCGCCCAGGGTGTCAGCAGAGTGAACCTGCATTACCAATAAATTAGCTACTGTTAGCACAGCATGTGGTGTACACTTCACCTACAATAGCGCCCAGGGTGTCAGCAGAGTGAACCTGCTTTACCAATAAATTAGCTACTGTTAACACAGCTTGTGGTGTAGACTGCACCTACAATAGGGCCCAGGGTGTCGACAGAGTGAACCTGTACTACCAATAAGTTAGCTACTGTTAGCACAGCATGTGGTGTAGACATCACCTACAATAGGGCCCAGGGTGCCAGCAGAGTGAACCTGCATTACCAATAAGTTAGCTACTGTTAGCACAGCATGTGGTGTAGACATCACCTACAATAGGGCCCAGGGTGTCAGCAGAGTGAACCTGTATTACCAATGAGATAGCTACTGTTAGCACAGCATGTGGTGTGGACTTCACCTACAATAGGGCCCTGGCTATCAGCAGAGTGAACCTGCATTAACAATAAATTAGCTACTGTTAGCACAGTGTGTGGTGTAGACTTCACCTACAATAGGACCCAGGGTGTCAACAGAGTGAACCTATATTACCAATAAATTAGCTACTGTTAGCAAAACATGTGGTGTAGACTTCACCTACAATAGGGCCCAGGGTGTCAGCACAGTGAACCTGCATTACCAATAAATTTGCTACTGTTAGCACAGCATGTGGTGTAGACTTCACCTACAATAGGGCCCAGGGTGTCAGCAGAGTGAACCTGCATTACCAATAAATTAGCTACTGTTAGCACAGTGTGTGGTGTAGACTTCACCTACAATAGGACCCAGGGTGTCAACAGAGTGAACCGGTATTACCAATAAATTAGCTACAGTTAGCACAACATGTGGTGTAGACTTCACCTACAATAGGGCCCAGGGTGTCAGCACAGTGAACCTGCATTACCAATAAATTTGCTACTGTTAGCACAGCATGTGGTGTAGACTTCACCTACAATAGGGCCCAGGGTGTCAGCAGAGTGAACCTGCATTACCAATAAATTAGCTACTGTTAGCACAGCATGTGGTGTAGACTACACCTACAATAGCGCCCAGGGTGTCAGCAGAGTGAATCTGCATTACCAATAAATTAGCTACTGTTAGCACAGCATGTGGTGTACACTTCAGCTACAATAGCGCCCAGGGTGTCAGCAGAGTGAACCTGCTTTACCAATAAATTAGCTACTGTTAGCACAGCTTGTGGTGAAGACTGCACCTATAATAGGGCCCAGGGTGTCAACAGAGTGAACCTGTACTACCAATAAGTTAGCTACTGTTAGCACAGCATGTGGTGTAGACATCACCTACAATAGGGCCCAGGGTGTCAGCAGAATAAACCTGTATTACCAATGAGATAGCTACTGTTAGCACAGCATGTGGTGTAGACTTCACCCACAATAGGGCCCAAAGTGTCAGCAGAGTGAACCTGCATTACCAATAAATTAGCTACTGTTAACACAACATGCGGTGTAGACTTCACATACAATAAGCCCTAAGATGTCAACAGAGTGAACGTGTCCTACCAATAAATTAGCTACTGTTATCACAGCATGTGGTGGAGACTTCACCTCCAATAGCCAGGGTGTCAGCAGAGTGAAACTGTATTACCAATAAATTACCTACTGTTAGCACAGCGTGCGGTGTAGACTTCACCTACAATAGGGCCCAGGGTGTCAGCAGAGTGAACCTGCATTACCAATAAATTAGCTACTGTTAGCACAGTGTGTGGTGTAGACTTCACCTACAATAGCACCCAGGGTGTCAGCAGAGTGAACCTGCATTACCAATAAATTAGCTACTGTTAGCACAGCATGTGGTGTAGACATCACCTACAATAGCCAGGGTGTCAACAGAGTGAACCTGCATTAACAATAAATTAGCTACTGTTAGCAAAACATGTGGTGTAGACTTCACCTACAATAGCACCCAGGGTGTCAGCAGAGTGAACCTGCATTAACAATAAATTAGTTACTGTTAGCACAGTGTGTGGTGTAGACTTCACCTACAATAGCACCCAGGATGTCAGCAGAGTGAACCTGTACTACCAATAAATTAGCTACTGTTATCACAGCATATGGTGTAGACTTCACCTACAATAGGGCACAGGGTGAACCTGCATTACCAATAAATTAGCTACTGTTAGCACAGCTGCGGTGTAGACTTCACCTACAATAGGGCCCAAGGTGTCAACAGAGTGAACCTGTACAACCAATAAATGAGCTACTGTTAGCACAGCATGTGGTGTACACTTCACCTACAATAGCGCCCAGGGTGTCAGCAGAGTGAACCTGCTTTACCAATAAATTAGCTACTGTTAGCACAGCATGTGGTGTAGACTGCACCGACAATAGGGCCCAGGGTGTCAACAGAGTGAACCTGTACTACCAATAAGTTAGCTACTGTTAGCACAGCATGTGGTGTAGACATCACCTACAATAGGGCCCAGGGTGCCAGCAGAGTGAACCTGCATTACCAATAAATTAGCTACTGATAGCATAGCATTTGGTGTAGACTGCACCGACAATAGGGCCCAGGGTGTCAACAGAGTGAACCTGTACTACCAATAAGTTAGCTACTGTTAGCACAGCATGTGGTGTAGACTTCACCTACAATAGGGCACAGGGTGTTGGCAGAGTGAAACCGCATTACCAATAAATGAGCTACTGTTAGCACAGCATGTGGTGTACACTTCACCTACAATAGCGCCCAAGGTGTCAGCAGAGCGAACCCGCATTACCAATAAATTAGCTACTGTTAGCACAGCATGTGGTGTAGACTTCACCTACAATAGGGCCCAGGGTGTCAGCAGAATAAACCTGTATTACCAATGAGATAGCTACTGTTAGCACAGCATGTGGTGTAGACTTCACCTACAATAGGGCCCCGGGTGTCAGCAGAGTGAACCTGCATTACCAATAAATTACCTACTGTTAGCACAGCATGTGGTGTAGACTGCACCTACAATAGGGCCCAGGGTGTCAGCAGAGTGAACCTGCATTACCAATAAATTACCTACTGTTAGCACAGCATGTGGTGTAGACATCACCTACAATAGGGCCCAGGGTGCCAGCAGAGTGAACCTGTGTTACCAATAAATTAGCTACTGTTAGCACAGCTTGTGGTGTAGACTGCACCGACAATAGGGCCCAGGGTGTCAACAGAGTGAACCTGTACTACCAATAAGTTAGCTACTGTTAGCACAGCATGTGGTGTAGACTTCACCTACAATAGGGCACAGGGTGTTGGCAGAGTGAACCCGCATTACCAATAAATGAGCTACTGTTAGCACAGCATGTGGTGTACACTTCACCTACAATAGCGCCCAAGGTGTCAGCAGAGCGAACCCGCATTACCAATAAATTAGCTACTGTTAGCACAGCATGTGGTGTAGACTTCACCTACAATAGGGCCCAGGGTGTCAGCAGAATAAACCTGTATTACCAATGAGATAGCTACTGTTAGCACAGCATGTGGTGTAGACTTCACCTACAATAGGGCCCAGGGTGTCAGCAGAGTGAACCTGCATTACCAATAAATTACCTACTGTTAGCACAGCATGTGGTGTAGACTGCACCTACAATAGGGCCCAAGGTGTCAACAGAGTGAACCTGTACAACCAATAAATGAGCTACTGTTAGCACAGCATGTGGTGTACACTTCACCTACAATAGGGCCCAAGGTGTCAACAGAGTGAACCTGTACAACCAATAAATGAGCTACTGTTAGCACAACATGTGGTGTAGACTTCACCTACTATAGGACCCAGGGTGTCAACAGAGTGAACCTGTACAACCAATAAATTACCTACTGTTAGCAAAACATGTGGTGTAGACTTCACCCACAATAGGGCCCAGGGTGTCAGCACAGTGAACCTGCATTACCAATAAATTTGCTACTGTTAGCACAGCATCTGCTGTAGACTTCACCTACAATAGGGCCCAGGGTGTTAGCAGAGTGAACCTGCATTACCAATAAATTAGCTACTGTTAGCACAGCATGTGGTGTAGACTACACCTACAATAGCGCCCAGGGTGTCAGCAGAGTGAACCTGCATTACCAATAAATTAGCTACTGTTAGCACAGCATGTGGTGTACACTTCACCTACAATAGCGCCCAGGGTGTCAGCAGAGTGAACCTGCTTTACCAATAAATTAGCTACTGTTAACACAGCTTGTGGTGTAGACTGCACCTACAATAGGGCCCAGTGTGTCAACAGAGTGAACCTGTACTACCAGTAAGTTAGCTACTGTTAGCACAGCATGTGGTGTAGACATCACCAACAATAGGGCCCAGGGTGCCAGCAGAGTGAACCTGCTTTACCAATAAATTAGCTACTGTTAGCACAGCATGTGGTGTAGACTTCACCTACAATAGGGCACAGGGTGTTAGCAGAGTGAAGCCGCATTACCAACAAATGAGCTACTGTTAGCACAGCATGTGGTGTACACTTCACCTACAATAGCGCCCAAGGTGTCAGCAGAGCGAACCCGCATTACCAATAAATTAGCTACTGTTAGCACAGCATGTTGTGTAGACTTCACCTACAATAGGGCCCAAAGTGTCAGCATAGTGAACCTGCATTACCAATAAATTAGCTACTGTTAACACAATATGCGGTGTAGACTTCACCTACAATAAGGCCCAAGATGTCAACAGAGTGAACATGTACTACCAATAAATTAGCTACTCTTATCACAGCATATGGTGTAGACTTCACCTACAATAGGGCCCAGGGAGTCATCAGAGTGAACCTGCATTACCAATAAATTAGCTACTGTTAGCACAGCATGTGGTGTAAACTTCACCTACAATAGGGCCCAGAGTGTCAGCAGAGTGAACCTGCATTACCAATAAATTAGCTACTGTTAGCACAGCTGCGGTGTAGACTTCACCTACAATAGGCCCAAGGTGTCAACAGAGTGAACATGTACTACCAATAAATGAGCTACTGTGAGCACAGCATGTGGTGTAGACTTCACCTACAATAGGGCCCAGGGTGTCAGCAGAGTGATCCTGCATTACCAATAAATTAGCTACTGTTATCACAGCATATAGTGTAGACTTCACCTACAATAGGCCCAAGGTGTCAACAGAGTGAACATGTACTACCAATAAATTAGCTACTGTTAGCACAGCTGCGGTGTAGACTTCACCTACAATAGGCCCAAAATGTCAACAGAGTGAACATGTACTACCAATAAATTAGCTACTGTTATCACAGCATATGGTGTAGACTTCACCTACAATAGGGCCCAGGGTGTCAGCACAGTGAACCTGCATTACCAATAAATTAGCTACAGTTATCACAGCATGTGGTGTAGACTTCACCTACAATAGGGCCCAGGGTGTCAGCAGAGTGATCCTGCATTACCAATAAATTAGCTACTGTTAGCACACCATGTGGTGTACACTTCACCTACAATAGGGCCCAGGGTGTCAGCAGAGTGAACCTGCATTACCAATAAATTAGCTACAGTTATCACAGCATGTGGTGTAGACTTCACCTACAATAGGGCCCAGGGTGTCAGCAGAGTGATCCTGCATTACCAATAAATTAGCTACTGTTAGCACAGCATATGGTGTAGACTTCACCTACAATAGGGCCCAGGGTGTCAGCAGAGTGAACCTGCATTACCAATAAATTAGCTACAGTTATCACAGCATGTGGTGTAGACTTCACCTACAATAGGGCCCAGGGTGTCAGCAGAGTGATCCTGCATTACCAATAAATTAGCTACTGTTAGCACAGCATGTGGTGTACACTTCACCTACAATAGGGCCCAGGGTGTCAGCAGAGTGAACCTGCATTACCAATAAATTAGCTACAGTTATCACAGCTGCGGTGTAGACTTCACCTACAATAGGGCCCAGGGTGCCAGCAGAGTGAACCTGCATTACCAGTAAATTAGCTACAGTTATCACAGCATGTGGTGTAGACTTCACCTACAATAGGGCCCAGGGTGTCAGCAGAGTGATCCTGCATTACCAATAAATTAGCTACTGTTAGCACAGCATGTGGTGTACACTTCACCTACAATAGGGCCCAGGGTGTCAGCAGAGTGAACCTGCATTACCAATAAATTAGCTACAGTTATCACAGCTGCGGTGTAGACTTCACCTACAATAGGGCCCAGGCTATCAGCAGAGTGAACCTGCATTAACAATAAATTAGCTACTGTTAGCACAGTGTGTGGTGTAGACTTCACCTACAATAGGACCCAGGGTGTCAACAGAGTGAACCTGTAATACCAATAAATTAGCTACTGTTAGCAAAACATGTGGTGTAGACTTCACCTACAATAGGGCCCAGGGTGTCAGCACAGTGAACCTGCATTATCAATAAATTTGCTACTGTTATTACAGCATGTGCTGTAGACTTCACCTACAATAGGGCCCAGGGTGTCAGCAGAGTGAACCTGCATTACCAATAAATTTGCTACTTTTAGCACAGCATGTGGTGTTGACTACACCTACAATAGCGCCCAGGGTGTCAGCAGAGTGAACCTGCATTACCAATAAATTAGCTACTGTTAGCACAGCATGTGGTGTAGACTTCACCTACAATAAGGTCCAGGGTGTCAACAGAGTGAACCTGTACTACCAATAAGTTAGCTACTGTTAGCACAGCTTGTGGTGTAGACTGCACCTACAATAGGGCCCAGGGTGTCAATAGAGTGAACCTGTACTACCAATAAGTTAGCTACTGTTAGCACAGCTTGTGGTGTAGACTGCACCTACAATAGGGCCCAGAGTGTCTGCAGAGCGAACCTGCTTTACCAATAAATTAGCTACTGTTAGCACAGCTTGTGGTGTAGACTGCACCTACAATAGGGCCCAGGGTGTCAACAGAGTGAACCTGTACTACCAATAAGTTAGCTACTGTACAGTACCCCAGGGGTATGCACCCCTTGGATACCATCCCCCCAGCATCTATCTAAATATCCTAACGGGCAACCCTTGGAAAGTCAGACCAACATCCATCAACACCGCAAGGACAGCTTGCCATTCTAGAAAGCGGCTCAATCCTTGCACAATTATTACACACAGCGACACATTATTAACTGGTCAACGGGACGGCCGGAGGCTACGCTGGTGTCATCAGAGGTGAGTCAGTCGTGTTCAGATTTCCTATATTTGTAACCTTCACCCACAGATTGTACTTTACATTGTGACCATTATTACATTCCCTACAAGGGACTCATAATTCAACATCACAGACCAATAAACACTTGGTCAACACACTACACTCGTCTTACTGTTTATACGCCTCTTTACATCCCAACGCCCTTCCTTATTCCCGTCACGGTTAGACGTGACACATGGTAGTCCAACAGTGCTAGCTCAGATATCATTGTATTCCTCGCGGCGGCCCGGCTGCTAAGAGCAGCGAGCGCCACTTAGCTGACACGAGCACATTCAGTTATATAACAAGCCAGTCAGCTGGAAGACCAGCGCATTGACTTGTAGACCAAACTCCATCCCCTAAGATACGTCTACAGCCTTTATAGGAGCGCCCCTTAGTTCCTAACACTAAACAACACTCTACACTGGTCAGCTTACCCTGGTACGGGAAGCTACCCCCTTTTAGACATTGGTTTATAAATTAACACAATAACTCTTCCTTTTAGATCCCACCACCCCCAACTAAGGTATCTAAAGACTGGTGGAGGCGCGGTACTACGCATAGTAGAACAGGACTCAACCAACGAGCCTTCGTAGTCAAAACGGTCCTAACCGCACGCAGCCAAGCAAATAGTGATTTTTTTCCCCCCTGACAAAAAACACCATTTTTGCTCCAAAACTAGCTACACAGGGGAAATTCTTAGTAAACCAACCCCCCAGCCCCATACAGAATCAAAGAGATACGAAAATACACTGTCAAACACGCACAGATTTTTTATTTTTATTTTATTCGCATACACTTCAGTCAGAATGGCGCCTCATGCAGAGATTGCAAGCCATAGAGGCAATAGGGGTACGCCAATATTATTAACATTATTAATAAGATGCCAAAGGCATATACAAAGGCGACAGACACAAATACGGGCACTCCAAACAAAAGTCGGGGCAATACAGGGCAAACAGCCATACACTCCGTCAGAGGGTAGGACAACGCAATTAAGATGCACACATAAGCACTTGAGGAACATACACGAACACCTCAATAGGATCCATGACCAAAGAAACAAAATATACGAACAATTAATCACCACACATGGGCCCGTAATAGATAATGCAACCCTCGAGAGAATGAGGGTGCACTACACAGGTTTACACACTCAATACAGGGAACTCATTCGCCAACAGGCGTTTCTCCAATTGGCGGCTACAGAACTGTATAGGACACAGAAACATTAATACAGTAATTTGCAACCAGGCCCAAATTTGGGACGAATACCGTGAGCTCCAAGCCAATAAGGCCATTTTTGAGTTCATGGTAGGGCCACAAGCCCAGCCGAGAGAGGACATAAGCATAGATACGCTAACTCGACAATTTGCGAGGATGTCCCTCTCGCCATGTACTGCCACACATGAGAAGGAGTTCACCGTGGCCACAGTCCAGAAGACGGCCAGGTTAGGCACCAATAGGCTACAAGCACAAAGTTACACAAACACACGTCCTTCAGCTCCGGATCGGAAGGCAATTTTGCCAAACCGAGGGGCAGAGCCTAGAACAACCCCCTCGGAACAAAGGGACGAGAGGGAGTTGAAGCCAGGACTCTCAGAAACACATGACATGACATGACACAGAGACAACAGGAGGTAACCACGTCATGGGCAGACGACATAGAACCCGTCCCACTACACATAAAGCCTACATATACCCACACAGACAGGCTAACACAATGGCAGGAGTCTGCCGTGGCCGCAGGCCAGAAAGCGGTCAGGCTACACGCCACCACATTGCCAGGGCAGAGACAGGCAATTAAGCGGCCTTTTCCGCCAGTTCAAAGGGCAAGTTTGCCAGAGCGAAGGCGAACACCGGCATTAGTCCCTCAGGATGCACGATACACGCACGCACATTTTGACCAGGCACTACCACACAGTACACGGGGATTAGGAAAAGTGTTATTACCTACCCCACAGAACAGATCAGTCGAAAATACACACACCCCCGTAAACTCTACTAGAGTAGCACAGAGCGCGAGTAGTTCCGCGAACACAGGTACACTTAGACCAACGGTCAAGCGATACGGTGAAAGCAAGCCCGGTCGTACTTTGCTACAAACTCCTCCGAAAAATAGCAGAGGGGCACCTCAGTGGATCCCAGGGGCTTACACCCTAGTGACGGGGCGACGGTATCCACCTCCCTGAGCAATGACGCTCGAAAAAGGATAACGACTTTCACCAGGAATACAATATATTCCGACATCACTTGCACCAATAGTATAGTACACATAAGTTCTTTTACACGGGGGAAACAAGATAATAGACAAACAAGTACTCACAAACATAAACTGCACATTTTTTTTCTCTTTCTTCCTTCTTTCATGTATATGCAGTGCTACATGGCTAAATTAGAAGTGCATAATTCAAAAGCCTTGTTTTTTTTTGTTTGCCCCTGACATTTTTTCTCTCAGGCCATCAATGATTATTGGTCGGAGTTGGTTATCACCATAAATTGGATAACGTAAAGTTTCTACTATCCCAGGCCAAGCGGAAGCCAATCAGGCTTCAGGCCGGAAAGAGATATTTTGAACACAGCTTAAGCATCAAATCACAGCATAGAGCTTAAGCGAGTCTTTCTAAGTAGAAATGACTAAATGTTCTATGTTCCGGTTCAACAGTTTGATAGATTCTCTTGTAGCGGGCAAAAGCCATAAGCGTGGCAAGAATTAAGAATCGCAAACTAGTTTCCAAAAATTTGGTGAGGTGTGCTTTAACCAACTGAAAAGCCCAATTGCACACCGGGGCGAGACACTGGCATTTTGTTGAGTTACAATTGCTTTGGAAGGGAGGTTCAACTCCCACAGTGCACTGGCTTTGCTCGTGACGTGGATACAAATGTATCAATTACGTCTTGCAATGACCTTCCCAATGTGTACTAGACAGTGTCGGTAGATTCCCCTGAGATGTAACCAGATTACTGTAGTACTAACGTTACCAAATTGGTAAATACTACACTCAGGTCCCAACCTTCATTTTTAAACATTTTTCATATTTACGACACAGTTTTTACAGACTACCACCGCCCGGAAACCCGCTTTTATAAGCATAAAAGCATTGGGCAGGCGAGATACAATATAGTCTTTCTATTATTTTCTTTCAAAGTGCTCTCTTAATTCAGAGTGGGGCATGACAATTTTTTTTTGGCTCACGCATTCGGCCCGAGAAAGGAAGGTGGCCAAGTTAAACTGTATATATTTAATACCTAGGCATCCGTTACACATAACACTGCCTCTAACATGACTTATTCTCACCGGCACATAGTCACCAAACACGCGACTAGCGCCCCGGAGACACTCGCGTACAACGACATTTTGTACAATGGATAAGGAACATACTCGAACCACGTTACAGTAACACACAATTGGGGACACAAATGTAGTTAGTAAGAGGTTCTTTTACAGTACGGCCAATGCATGTGAGACTTTCGAAGTGAAATGCCATGGCCTGTGGTTTGGATTCCACGTAAAACGGAAATCCCGTGGCTCATGATCTATAGATTAACGGTCACGTTAAACTACAAGTTTCCTTCTTTTTTTTACAGTGCGAGAAGCACTACTCGCAATTACTACAGACAGCAATCAAGTTCACACACACGCGTGCAGGAAACAAGAACGTGGACAGAACATAAAACAAATGAGAGCGCACGACATCGTAATTTAACACTATCGCGTCAGCGATAACACACTCTTCAATGGGCAAGACTGCTCGATACAGGCGAACTAAGCCAACTCCTAGTAGACAGGAACAAACGCATCATTCACGTCCGATCCAAGGACCCTATAACTTCCAAAATTACCCTACGAGGAGAGTTCAAAAATACGCAAACTCCTCACAGTATTGAGTACTTTCGTTTGCGCATAGCAAATACACAGTACATGTGCCATAATATATGCGGCACAGAGAGGGTCACACCAAGTCTTTACAGGCAACCGGGTCCGAACCCATGACCACACAACACGCTCGTACCAGAAACTAACTAAACAACGGTATTTTTGGTACGGGAAACACAATCAAAATACATACAAGGAGCGCACAAAACATGAACAACGCAGACATAGTACACAGGGAATGACATAAAGTCACGGGTTCCAATCCCAATAAAAATTTGACACCAGGGAAAACACCAAAAAAATACAAAATACATTTCCCAAACACAGGTAGGAAAATTTCGTAAGACAAAAGTCTTATAACATAATGGCCACACAACAGCATTAGCTAATTAGGGCGGATTGCCACATTAGGCCGGCAGGAATTTAGAACAATAGCAACATGGCATACGTGCAAGAAGGCACAGGGCGACAGCTGACATACATAACGTCCGAGACATTACACATACAAACTGCTGATGGGCAGATTTCGTCACATGGCAATATTGCTGGTGACAGACACTATTGTTTACCGGCATTGACCATGAAGTGAAAAACGCAAAACAATCATAATAACATACATTTTTTTTAAACACTGCAAAAGCATTTAACAATGGACAAGACGTTGACAGGCCACGGGCGCCTCCTGCCCATACACGCGATACATATTACGACTTAGCCTGTAACAGACCAACCGTCCGCGTGGTGTAGCGGAACATAGTCACACACACGCACATGCATTCAACAATTAGGAGCGAACACAGACAAGGGCTCTCAGAAAACAAGACCTCCCCTCTAATAACTTCTTTTCTCGATTGTAAGGCATAGGAATCATTACAGATGATTAGGACATGGCCAGTCGCACTACGACCACTGGCCACACTCACACTGCAAATGGCAGACCAGATTAGGTCGTGAAGCTTTACTATCCCAAGGCGCGGATAGAAAGCAAACATGGACCAAGGGAGGATGACAGGACCACAGGCTACCAGAGTACCACCTTACTCCCTTCCAATAACCTTCTCACGCCCAACATAACCAACGCAGACACATGAACACGATCAAAACAGCTACACTACATTACAGAGTATACACAGGGGTTGATAGACTTCATGCGTCTAAAGAGAAGGCTTGCTACACCTTGGTTTACGATGCTACCACCTGAGTATTAGGGGTGGGTCGGCAAACATTAAATAAGCATAATGCGCATCTCCAAATGAGAGATGAGGCCATAGTTATATATATTAACCACTTTTTGTTAATTAAATACTCCCGCATGACAGGAATATATTAGTATTATGCCCCAACCTACACCTATCCTTATATGAGTGCAGATGTCTCATATCCAGATACCTGCATGAGTATCCCATCCATTTACCAGGGATTTTAATATCAAACCTGCATGGAATTTTCATATCTTTGCAATCCCGGGAATTACCTCCCCAGTCCACTCATTATAGGAGCAATCCTAGTAGCATTACCGGCTCAAGGCCACCATTTATTTGAGCCCAAAGATGCACAACCCCTTCCTACCATACTTTAAGCCCACTCTACAAATAACTACCCCCAGATCCTAATAACAGGGTACCTGACATTACAGACCCTACTAACACCTCCATTAAGGTAAAAAGAGCATTATTGCTGGAAAGCTGACATAGCAATGGTAGACCAGAAGTAGTCTATGTATTTAGAAGTTCTACAACCCCACAACACTTGGAAAATTTTACATTTTTACATAAAAATACATTATTTACACAGGTTACGCCTATATTTTTTTTCTCCATAAAAAGGAATCTGATACACTCTGATTGGTGATAGCGGCGTAAGCCAAAGGCCAAAGGCACCACACTGGGGGCAGAGCTGGGGTAGGCGATGATGACCCTTACCCCAGTTGGCTCAACAAATCACTGACCCGACCGAACAGACGAACCACGTAAGGTCAAAGCATTCGTGACCTGGCACGGGCAAGCTCTGGAATCCTAGGTGCACCTCGACTGCCCCTGGGAGGAAGGGATGCTACACCCACTCTGTGCCACGGTCGTCGAAGCCAAGACCTGCAGGGAGACTTTCTGAGAATGGCGGGAGAAATAGCTCACTCAGCGCCGGACTCGAGAGCTATCCCTAGAGACGACCCCATTATGACTAGACTTCTAGTTAAATTTAAGTAGGTACGGCTTCCATAGCGGGAAGCAAGGCTCCTGTGCGTTGGAGTGTAATGTTACTCCGAAATACATAATACTGCGGCCGACAAAGGCGAAGAGATTCTTATAATGCGAAAAGCATACTACTGCGGCCGATACAGGCGAATATTACTGCGAAAAGCAGACCACGATTGCCGACGAAGGCGAAGATAATATTATGCCATTGGACGACAATGTCCAATGCCCACATAAATGGCGACGCATCGGGCAACCAATGGGCATTAAGAGAGGGGCATTGCGAGCACCTCATAAGGGTTACGTGGGCGGCCCAACTACGACTACATACGCAATGGCAACGGTAAAGAACTGATAAGTACAGCGGGCGAAACGGTTTGCTTAGTGGCACCGTAAGCCGCCTGCGACTAGATTAGTACTAGTAATAGACGTCGACACCTAGAATTAAGGGTCGGAATCCAGCGATCCTAGAGACAACCGGTGTTTCTAGGACTCGAGCGGGTGGTGTCCTGAGGAAGTAAATTGCCTCAGGCGATCGTTCTGGTCCAAATTTTGCTGTAAGACGGTTGCATTTGACACGCAACCTAGGATTAAGCAAATTTATTAACCGCTGTTGCCAGGTATGGCACAGCACATTTCGGCAGTAGATTTAGGCCACCCTTTCGGCTTAGAAATAGCATTTTTTTTAGACCATAATTAAGATAGATAGCGTTAAGTAACGCCGTTCGGCGCCTGATGACCCACAAACCCGGCATCAGGGTAAGTCCGACAACTCATGGCAACTCATGGCAACTCATGACAACTCATGGCAACTCATGACAACTCATGGCAACTCATGACAACTCATGACAACTCATGATAACTATTGATAATTCATTATAATACAGCATAAGGCTACATTTAAGGCAATTTTTTGTATATATATATATATATATATATTAAGGTAAAATTTCGGCACTTGGTGACTAAAAATCCGTTACCAAGGTAAGCCCGACAATACTTAGGCTACACTAGACTAACATAGGCTAACCTAGATTAAGTTAGACTTAAATTGCGCCATAATTGATTTTGTATACTATGCGCAGCGATGGAACCGCTATATGTATTAATATACTCTATTTGCAGGAAAGCAAGGAAGCGACGGAATGTACATGTTTCCAGATAAATGGCCATTAACGCATTTTGTTTTGCAGATGACGAGGATTGTACACAAACCTGTTGTAAATATATATCCCAACACAGAAATACCACACTCTCTCCCTCTTGTACAGACACATACACTCTTTGTCAATTTCAGTTGCACCTCCTAAAGGTGACAGCGTAGCGACCACCGAAGCACGGTATCCGTGGGATACTGGGCATCGATGAACGCCGAAAAACAAGATGACACGCAAATAAGGCGTGACTTCGGCATCTAAGGGCGGCACAAGTATTGTAAGGGCCGAACCTTCGACGCCAGGGTGGAATTTCCCAACCCACGGCGGGAAAACCACTAGTACATAAGCTCAATGGAAAAAGAATTAGCGGCCTAGCCACTAAACTACGGTAAAACGGCCGAGTAGAAAATGGCCAGGAAAGAATCAGCGAATGGTATACAAAGGTCAGGTAAAGAGTTCTACGAAATGAAAGGTACCAGGCTCATGAGCAAACCGGTCTAGTAATAAGATTATTATTTTATATTATATCATGCTTGTAAATTAAATGTAAACCCAGAGGTTACACAAATATATA
This sequence comes from Meconema thalassinum, assembly GCA_946902985.2. Lineage (NCBI taxonomy): Eukaryota > Metazoa > Arthropoda > Insecta > Orthoptera > Tettigoniidae > Meconema > Meconema thalassinum. The sequence continues at coordinate 438,612,235 of OX336394.1, read as the reverse complement.
TATTAATGCTCAAGTGTACGCCTATGCACGTAAACTTACAATATGTCACGCCATTCAACACTGCCATAATGGCAACACTGAATACACGGTTTTGTTTTTTCCTTTCTACTCTACTAACGCCCAAATTTGTCAGGGTGTTCCGTTTTATCCCAAACCAATAAATACTTTGAATATTTCCCTTAAATTATACCCTGGAACACCCATTTTTTCTATTCTCTTCTATCTTTCTCTTAGCAGGGAGCACTTTTTCCCCAAAATAAAGCCAGACGGCACAATTCCTCGTCTAGCTGGGTTTTTCCTCCCTGCACAACTATGTAACGGATAAGTATCAAAACCATGTTTTTTTTTTTAAACTCGCAATATGCCACCAATGGCAATGTCAATTTTTTCTCAATGTCAATTTTTTCTCAATGTCAATTTCCATTTTTACAATGTCAATGTCAGTGTTATACATATATCTGTACATCCCATAACCCTCCCCTCTGAACACGGGCTGATCACACGTCATCACCCATTCTATACGACGACGCCGACGACGACGAGGAAGACACCACCAGAAGATACGAGGGGGCTTCAAGAACAACTACATCAACATCCCAACCTCAAGTTCCGTTCCCGTTCGCGGGGACGCGAACTAAATAGGGAAAGAGGCTTGTACAGTACCCCAGGGGTATGCACCCCTTGGAGACCATCCCCCCAGCATCTATCTAAATATCCTAACGGGCAACCCTTGGAAAGTCAGACCAACATCCATCAACACCGCAAGGACAGCTTGCCATTCTAATAAAGCGGCTCAATCCTTGCACAATTATTACACACAGCGACACATTATTAACTGGGGCAGCTATGCCGTCACAATGCTGACAGCATAGCGCCGAAGAATATAAAAAGGGTCCTAAGGAGGTCAGGGGATCTCTCAATCATCAGCCTTTCAACGGGACGGCCGGAGGCTACGCTGGTGTCATCAGAGGTGAGTCAGTCGTGTTCAGATCTCCTATATTTGTAACCTTCACCCACAGATTGTACTTTACATTGTGACCATTATTACATTCCCTACAAGGGACTCATAATTCAACATCACAGACCAATAAACACTTGGTCAACACACTACACTCGTCTTACTGTTTATACGCCTCTTTACATCCCAACGCCCTTCCTTATTCCCGTCACGGTTAGACGTGACACATGGTAGTCCAACAGTGCTAGCTCAGATATCATTGTATTCCTCGCGGCGGCCCGGCTGCTAAGAGCAGCGAGCGCCACTTAGCTGACACGAGCACATTCAGTTATATAACAAGCCAGTCAGCTGGAAGACCAGCGCATTGACTTGTAGACCAAACTCCATCCCCTAAAATACATCTACATCCTTTATAGGAGCGCCCCCTAGTTCCTAACACTAAACAACACTCTACACTGGTCAGCTTACCCTGGTACGGGAAGCTACCCCCTTTTAGACATTGGTTTATAAATTAACACAATAACTCTTCCTTTTAGATCCCACCACCCCCAACTAAGGGATCTAAAACACTACTGTTAGCACAGCATGTGGTGTAGACATCACCTAGAATAGGGCCCAGGGTGCCAGCAGAGTGAACCTGCATTACCAATAAATTACCTACTGTTAGCACAGCATGTGGTGTACACTTCACCTACAATAGGGCAAAGGGTGTTAGCAGAGTGAACCCGCATTACCAATAAATGAGCTACTGTTAGCACAGAATGTGGTGTACACTTCACCTACAATAGCGCACAAGGTGTCAGCAGAGCGAACCCGCATTACCAATAAATTAGCCACAGTTAGCACAGCATGTGGTGTAGACTTCACCTACAATAGGGCCCAGGGTGTCAGCAGAATAAACCTGTATTACCAATGAGATAGCTACTGTTAGCACAGCATGTTGTGTAGACTTCACCTACAATAGGGCCCAAAGTGTCAGCAGAGTGAACCTGCATTACCAATAAATTAGCTACTGTTAACACAACATGCGGTGTAGACTTCACCTACAATAAGGCCCAAGATGTCAAAAGAGTGAACATGTACTACCAATAAATTAGCTACAGTTATCACAGCATATGGTGTAGACTTCACCTACAATAGGGCCCAGGGTGTCAGCAGAGTGAACCTGCATTACCAATAAATTAGCTACTGTTAGCACAACATGCGGTGTAGACTTCACCTACAATAAGGCCCAAGATGTCAACAGAGTGAACATGTACTACCAATAAATTAGCTACTGTTATCACAGCATATGGTGTAGACTTCACCTACAATAGGGCCCAGGGTGTCAGCAGAGTGAACCTGCATTACCAATAAATTAGCTACTGTTAGCACAGCATGTGGTGTAGACTTCACCTACAATAGGGCCCAGGGTGTCAGCAGAGTGAACCAGTATTACCAATAAATTAGCTACTGTTAGCACAGCATGTGGTGGAGACTTCACCTCCAATAGGGCCCAGAGTGTCAGCAGAGTGAACCTGTATTACCAATAAATTAGCTACTGTTAGCACAGCTGCGGTGTAGACTTCACCTACAATAGGGCCCAGAGTGTCAGCAGAGTGAACCTGCATTACCAATAAATTAGCTACTGTTAACACAACATGCGGTGTAGACTTCACCTACAATAGGGCCCAGAGTGTCAGCAGAGTGATCCTGCATTACCAATAAATTAGCTACTGTTAGCACAGCTGCGGTGTAGACTTCACCTACAATAGGGCCCAGAGTGTCAGCAGAGTGAACCTGCATTACCAATAAATTAGCTACTGTTAACACAACATGCGGTGTAGACTTCACCTACAATAAGGCCAAAGTTGTCAACAGAGTGAACATGTACTACCAATAAATTAGCTACTGTTATCACAGCATATGGTGTAGACTTCACCTACAATAGGGCCCAGGGTGTCAGCAGAGTGAACCTGCATTTATAATAAATAAGCTACTGTTAGCACAGCATGTGGTGTAGACTTCACCTACAATAGGGCACAGGGTGTCAGCAGAGTGAACCTGCATTACCAATAAATTAGCTACTGTTAGCACAGTATGTGGTGTAGACTTCACCTACAATAGGGCCCAGGGTGTCAGAAGAGTGAACCATAAATTAGCTACTGTTAGCACAGCATGTGGTGTAGACTTCACCTACAATAAGGCCAAAGTTGTCAACAGAGTGAACATGTACTACCAATAAATTACCTACTGTTAACACAACATGCGGTGTAGACTTCACCTACAATAAGGCCAAAGTTGTCAACAGAGTGAACATGTACTACCAATAAATTAGCTACTGTTATCACAGCATATGGTGGCAACTTCACCTACAATAGCACACAAGGTGTCAGCAGAGTGAACCTGCATTACCAATAAATTAGCTAATGTTAGCACAGCATGTGGTGTAGACTTCACATACTATAGCGCCCAGGGAGTCAGCAGAGTGAACCTGCATTACCAATAAATTAGCTACTGTTAGCACAGCATGTGGTGTAGACTTCACCTACAATAGGGCCCAGGGTGTCAGCAGAGAGAACCTGCATTACCAATAAATTAGCTACTGTTAGCACAGCATGTGGTGTACACTTCACCTACAATAGCGCCCAGGGTGTCAGGAGAGTGAACCTGCTTTACCAATAAATTATCCACTGTTAGCACAGCTTGTGGTGTAGACTGCACCTACAATAGGGCCCAGGGTGTCAATAGATTGAACCTGTACTACCAATAAGTTAGCTACTGTTAGCACAGCATGTGGTGTAGACTTCACCTACAATAGGGCCCAGGGTGTCAGCAGAGTGAACCTGCTTTACCAATAAATTAGCTACTGTTAACACAACATGCGGTGTAGACTTGACCTACAATAGGGCCCAAGGTGTCAACAGAGTGAACCTGAATTGCCAATAAATTAGCTACTGTTAGCACTGCATGTGGTGTAGACTTCACCTACAATAGGGCCCAGGGTGACAGCAGAGTGAACCTGCATTACCAATAAATAGCTACTGTTAGCACAGCATGTGGTGTAGACTTCACCTACAATAGGGCCCAGGGTGACAGCAGAGTGAACCTGCATTACCAATAAATAGCTACTGTTAGCACTGCATGTGGTGTAGACTTCACCTACAATAGGGCCCAGGGTGACAGCAGAGTGAACCTGCATTACCAATAAATAGCTACTGTTAGCACAGCATGTGGTGTAGACTTCACCTACAATAGGGCCCAGGGTGTCAGCAGAGTGAACCTGCATTACCAATAAATTAGCTACTGTTAGCACAGCATGTGGTATAGACTTTACCTACAATAGGGCCCAGGGTGTCAGCAGAGTGAACCTGCATTACCAATAAATTAGCTACTGTTAGCACAGCAGTTGGTGTAGACTTCACCTACAATAGTGCCCAGGGTGTCAGCAGAGTGAACCTGCATTACCAATAAATTAGCTACTGTTAGCCCAGCATGTGGTGTAGACTTCACCTACAATAGGGCCCAGGGTGTCAGCAGAGTGAACCAGCATTACCAATAAACTAGCTACTGTTAGCACAGCATGTGGTGTAGACTTCACCTACAATAGGGCCCAGGGTTTCAGCAGAGTGATCCCACATTCTGAATAAAATAACATCAGCAAATGCTCACTGCTAAAATAAGTAATATTTATATGAGAGGAAATATAGAACCTATGATCACCTGCACTCCATGTTCCGATTTGACTGCGCAGCTTTTATCTTCGAATATATCACCAGACTCATTCAGCAGATTATAAGAGTGTAACTGGTCAATAGATTCCTAGAAAGTATTATACAAGTATGAGCCAACGTAAAACATGCAGACAGAATAACTGTTCTAAGTTCTGTGTAACAATAAAATATTAAACATCCTGGTTAGACTATTTGGTAGCAGGCATTGGTAGTCATGCACATCAGTAAGATTGCTAGGTTACACGATATACAACTTGCAATACTATGGAACTTAGACAGCCATTGCGGCTCACTCTTAATGAGTGGTTGTTGCTCCATAACGTTCAGCAAACTGGAACACACAAAGTGCGCTTATAAGAGATCGTACTTTTACCACTACGCCATATCATTTTATAGCTAATCAAATGAGTTTATTTCAGAACTCAAGTGAGGCTACAGTTAACGAGAATATAACCCTTCACGCGCACAGTGAGAACAAGAGGTTAACGATAAAACCTATTTGACTATGGCGCTCGACTTTATAAGATATCAGTTAGGGTATAATACGAATGTTTATCATTACGATAGAATGGGGAATTACTGGTGCCAGCCACTGAAATAATTCGTCCTATTCCTAAGTAGACTACACACAAACGTGAGCACAATAACATGGGGCAGGCGGAGTACATTCCGCTAAAGTATATTACCAAATTATCACCCAGTAAGTAAACTCAAGTCACACCACGAGTATTAAGAAATTAGCAGCAACTGGATACAATGAGTTTCAGAAAATACTAGAGAAAACTTCCCGCTCGTGTTACAAGCAAGCCACTTCAAACCAAACACAACATACCTCGCTCATTGGCAACTCCAGCTATCTGATATGACATCTAGCGGTAAAAATGAGAAACTTACCAAGTAGGGTACATTTGTCACGTGGTGACTGTTTGTATATGGTTTCTTGTATTGGTAAACAGATCGTGGTGAATTGTTCGTGTCTTTATACATAAGTAATAAGTTTTACTCGTTGATAGAGTGAAAAATGAGTAAAAGCAAAGTGTATTACTCAGTTTACGGCTGTAAGTCGATGTATAAGAGGGCTGCGGATATACGTTTTCATCACTTTCCAAAAGATGCAAATAGCAATAGCCGAAATGTGATGATACCTAATACCTAATAATAATACCTTTCCACCCCGGGAAGGATCTAACACTTGTCGAGGTAGACAGACAGAAGACCTGCGACGTAAAGCCAGCGAAGGTTATTCAGTTTAAAAACAGCTGTTACGATGGGCGCGCTGGTAAGATTGAAGTTACTTGAATAATTAATTAAATAATTAATTATTGGCTGCTTGGTAGGGAAAAGGGATGAGTTTAACTTGTATTAAAACTCGGGGGGCGATAGGAATTGCTTGATTTGGATGGTTAAAAGGTGGGTTTGGTGTTGAATATTTGAATGGTAGCGGAATCACTCATTCTACAGTGCCCATGGGGAGGCAAATTAGGCCTATGACTCGTAGTGGAATAGCTCGAATATCGAAGAACTTAGCGATTATGAGGTGTAGGCTTAGCGGATAGGCTGGCGGATCATCAGTTTGACATCAATTCACGATATAAGTCGGAGCTTGGAACAGTGGCGTCTGGTTTGCGTGGATGCTAGTCTCGGAATGATGAAAGTAGCACAGCTTCGGTGTGTTATTTATTTGTTTATGTACCGTATTTCTCTATTTGAATGTCCTCGGCGTTGACTCAGGATCGACATTTACATTATATTGCGCATAATAGTACCGAAATAATGTCCGAAGTGTAACCCTGTGTATATTTGACTCAGCTGATCTACATCAACCATAAAAACTGATGCTTGATAATATGCAAATGATACCAACAATCCAGTGGAACACACAAATTAGATCACGTGTATTGCACAGTTATACATATATACAATTAAAAATAACACTGTCATTACTTTAGAGATCACATTTACTGATTATAACTGAAAAATAAAAAGTGTTCCATATCAAACGCGTGTTATTGAGTATTTTAAACCCTACTTATCCAGACCAACCGCAGCGCCCCAAGTGTTAGTTTGAGTTGCCAATAAATCCGACATTGACCGGAAGGGACAGGAAGATGTATTTATCCTCACCAACTTATAACACTATCAAGGGGAAACTTGTATAATTGACGTCCCAGAGAAGTTTCTAGTAACACATTTAAACCTGTGCATCCTCGACAATCAAATATTGTTAATTATTCTGCACAGGGCACGAACACGCCCAAGTAGAACTCAGGTTGTAAGAATTACCGTAAATGTAAAGATTACTTTAAATATCCCTACATGCAACTCAAAATTCTCAGATCCTAATATTTTACCGCGAGCTACATGGAAGTCAGTAACTCGGTGACGATATTGGTATTGCTAGCAACCTCGTCCATCTGATGATAAATAGCTTATGCCAGGTGTAAAAAGAACTGTAAGACTGGGGATATATTTCTAACACAAATCAGATTAAGTTATTAGTATTATTATATATTCTTATGCCCTGGTGAAAAACTACAAACCGTCATGAAATAAATACATATTATATCAATAACCTAAAGTGGGCCTACATTTATCACAATCATAAAACTACCCAACACACACTTCCCTCCTCGCCACTGTCTCACGATATTGGTTATCGTGTTGGGAGCTTGGACAGGCTGTTTCACTCAGTTTAACATTGTCTCTCCTCGCCACTGTCTGACGATATTGGTTATCGTGTTGGAAGTTTGGACAAGCTGTTTCACTCAGTTTAACCTTGTCCCTCCCCGCCACTGTCTGACGATATTGGTTATCGTGTTGGAAGCTTGAGTAGTGTGTTTTGGACAGTTCAATACCCTCCACCTCCACACCCTCCACACAAGATGGCGGCGGTGCAATATCTCTCGAACTTATGGTTGGATTTTAATAAATGAGGTGTCATTGAACTCGGGCTGACACCCCCTTTCCAATGGACGACATATTTCCACCCCAAAAATAAAACCTACCCTACTAGGGGGTGAAATTGTAATTTTTAGAGAATCTCTCTTTCCAATTGCAACATGTGAGAGTTGGAATGCCGATATGGAATGAAACGTTGTTCTACATAAAGTGCATATGTTTGATGGAAAGCCACTATGAATTAGCATGCCCACTCATGGCTTTTGAAGAGGGTGGGGGAGCGGTTCCCTATGGACGAGTCCTTGTTGACAGGTCCCTGTGGACGGGTCATTGTTGCCGGGTCATTGTGGACGAGTCCTTGTGGACAGGTCCTTGTGGACAGGTCCTTGTGGACGAGTCCTTGTGGATGAGTCCTTGTTGATGAGTCCCTTTGGACTGATCCCTTTTGGACCGGTTCCTACGGACTGGCTCATGAATTTATTTAAATTATGTCAAAGGGCCTAACTACATTTCGCGTGTGTTGAACTGACGTTGTTCACTAATCCCCGACTACTATAATGGGATAACGATATGAAAGGAAAGTGATGAAATACATGTGAACACGTGCGAGATATCATTAATAGCATTCTCCTTGTGAAACAAGTCACATTCTGTTTTGGTTCATACGTGAGAAAATGCAAGTTCATGTGCAATATGACCTAAAACACAGGTGTTCACCTGAGCACGTGCACGATAAGAGCTAACAAGTCACAACCTGTTTTGACAGTGGTGAAGGGGGGAGAGTCAGTGTAAGAGAGAACACAGGTGAAGAGAGAAAGAAATATGTATTGCTCATCTCATGAATCAATAAGGTTAGGGACCTGTAGGAGAGGTCGTTGGACTTGGGGTGACATTCTGTTTTTGAATATACTATTTATTTATGTCAAAAGGACCTAACTGCACTTTTGTTAATATCTCGCTAACTAATAATCAGAGAGGGTCAAGTGAGGTGTCATGGGACTCAGGATGGTCAACCCTTTTCCATGACCAACGAATTTACCCAAAAGATCTAAGGTCATTAGCTTTTTAATATCTCATGAATCAATAAGGCTAGAGACCTGTATGAGAAGTCGTTGGACTTGAGGTGACATTCTGTTTTTTGAATATATTATTTATTTATGTCAAAAGGGCCTAACTACACTTTTGTTGATATCTCGCCAACTAATAATCAGAGAGGGTCAAGTGAGGTGTCATAGGACTCAGGATGGTCAACCCTTTTCCATGACCAATGAATTTACCCAAAAGATCTAAGGTCATTAGCTTTTTAATATCTCATGAATCAATAAGGCTAGGGACCTGTATGATAGGTCGTTGGACTTGAGGTGACATTCTGTTTTTGAATATATTATTTATTTATGTCAAACGGGCCTAACTGCACTTTTATTAATATCTCGCTAACTAATAATCAGAGAGGGTCAAGTGAGGTGTCATAGGACTCAGGATGGTCAACCCTTTTCCATGATCAACGAATTTACCCAAAAGATTCAAAACAGCAAGGTCATTGACCTATGATTTTATAAACTAATAATCAGAGAGGCTCAAGTGAGGTGTCATGGGACTCAGGATGGTCAACCCTTTTCCATGACCAACGAATTTACCCAAAAGATTCAAAAAACAGCAAGGTCATTGACCTAATATTTTATAAACTAATAATCGAATATCAACATGTGAGGTGTTATAGGACTTAGAATGGTCAACCCTTTCCCATGGCCAATGAATTTACCAAAAATACCCAATACATCAAGGTCATCGACCTGAGAATTTATAAACTAATAATCGGATACGAACATGTGAGATGTTTACTATGTGTGTGATGAAACATAGCTAGGTAGAGAAAGAATTAGTGTAGGCTACATGTATAGTGATTGACAAGTCTTTTACCATTGAAACTTGTTTTTCAGATCAAACTGCAGTATAGAGAGAGTATAGGTTGTAGGTATGGGTTAATAAATGACGAACGGTGTACACACAAAATCTGATTTATCGATTCAAGAATTAAGAGTAGACTATCTTTAATTGATTGGTTAAAGAGGATGGCTAAAACACAAAAATGCTCAGTGGTTACCGGGACAAGATGGTCGCTACACACACACACAACAAGCCTTAAATACTTGAGGCTAATAATCTATACACACACACTCGCTTGTTCTAAACTAAACTGTGTTGCTGTCAGTGCTCAGACAGTAGGCTGATGACAAAAAAATGCATTGCTATCAGAAATATAATCATTTCCGGTTGTATAATGTTACCAGCTATCCATTTTGTGTTGCAGTGTTAAGCACTTTTAGCTCTTGTACTGGTGGTCTTAACTCGATTTCCAGGTCTGATGCCTAGATCGAGTCAAACTATGAAACAAGGGCATGGTGGTGTAGTGGTTAAGCTGTTAGCCTTTTCACTAGGGTTCTATTTCAGGTTAATATGCATGTCATAAACATATGAAACAGAACAAAACAGAGATAACGTTCAAAACTGATTACATTTGTGTCTTTCCAAATTATTACTTGGATTACAAATACAAAGGTGAACTGGATTTGATATACAGTTAATGCTGTCTATCACACACTAGACTGTAAGAAAGCCAAAAGAGCAAAAGGCGTAGGTAGAGCAGTGGTAAAATTGCTATATGTAGAGAACTACCTAGCGGTTTTATGAACTGGCAAAGCTATATCGCATAAACAGTGCAGGATACAATCCAGCATTCAAATTTGTATCTTGTGGAACAGAGAAAATGCACTTTTACCTTGATGGATAGCAAATGAGTGCAGATGAATGACCTATGCATTAGCCTACCATAGGGTTATAACCACGAGGTGGAGGTGTGATTCTATATTTTATTGTTTAGAGACATGGCTTTTTTTTGTAACCAGTAGATTTAGTATTTTGTAAATATTCATTTTTGTAATTGTAAAATAGTGGAAACATTTTTTTGTAATAGTAAATGTTAAATGTATAACTAAAAGTTATTTGGGATAAGTGTGCATGTCAAGGATAAATAGCGTGGTTGTATTTGTTTTTCAAAGACAGGTATGGTTGTGTAAATGTATGACTATAGATAGAATGATAGAGAGAGAGAGAAAGTGTGTGTGTGTGTGTGTGTGTGTAGCATTGATTGTTCAACCAAAGCAAACACGGCAAGGTAGGATGGTGGGGTAATTAATGTATATAGCAAATGGTAAATAGTATACTGTAGTTTTTTTTAACACTTGTGTTTTTTTTTAAGCAGCGGTAGATAGGTGTTATTTTGTAAAACAGTCTTACCTACAGTAGTAGTATTAGTAGTAATAGTAGTAGTAGTAGTAGGCCTATACGTTTTTGGAAACAAACAGAAAGAGAATGCACTATTGCCATGGCCAAGCACTTTCATTAAAATAATTTCAGAAAATTTTAATCAGCAAATGTGTGTTTTACAAAACTGAACTTTCAGCATGGACTAAATCATAAACGTGTAGTCTGTGATATGAAAAAAAAATACGAAATCCATGTTTCCATATCAACACAATTTAAAAACTTAAAACTGACATTTAAAAAATGTAAATGGGAAATTGACAAATGTGTAAACAACAAAATGGAAAATTCTTGTTTCCGTATCATGAAATCCAAAAACTTTAAACTGACATTTTCAAATCGTGTACATGGAAAATAGACAAATGGCAATGTGTGAAATGTGAAAATGAAAAAAAATGAACAATTGGCTATCATTATTTAAAAAAAAAACCGTCGTGTTCTATCGTTAAAGTGTGAATCTAACCACATCTACTTATTTGAATCACCCGAGACTTAGTAGACCTGTTATAGTTCTAATATACTTTTAAAATTTTATGTTAAAGCTCGAATTGAACTCAAGAGCTTTAGAGTGCCAGCTAACTATTATAACCGTTACGTCACAAAGACAACTTTACACTACTCTTAATGAACAATAATAAGAAAAAGAATAATAAATATTGAATTTTTTAAGAATGAACATGGTGACACTGTTTCTGTTGCACTGTCTGCTAGCTACTAGCCAGCAGCTGGGTTCTTAGAAAACGATACAGTTGACATTTTGCAATGAAATGTGACATGTTTCAAAGTATAGTATTATGGGTTGCTGTTGAGTAAAAATTAATCCTGTACAAGGAAGCAAGGGTTCGAACCCCTTACCTAACATTACTATTGCCTGAACATGGCTTGATGACACTGTATTATTATGATACTCGGTACACAAACCATAGATAGAGTGTATTGTTTAAGATCACTGAACATATGTGTAGATTGTTGATGGTTAACAATGGCATTAATATAGTAGGACGTGGGTATAGCAATTAAGAAAAAACAGACAATACCCATACAATATTTTTATTTATTTAATATAAGTACTTGTACAATAGTTACATTCAATATACATTTCTTTTCACTCTATTACTATTTAGTCCTTTTTGATTCTCTTGCATATGAAGGGTAGATAACCTTGTAGTTCAGCCCCTTAAAACAACAACACAACCTTTTGCATAGTTTGTGATGTTGATGACTCTTGAGATGTGGAAGATGTATTAAACATAACTTTTACAGCAGGGGTTAAATGTTGCTCAATAAACACTGCACTATTTTGAGTAGCAACATTTTTTTCTTGTACTAGCTTTTTAGCATTGTCATGATTAATTGTTGACACCAACAGTGTTTCATTTGGTGCACCACATTGATGATCACTCACACTTAAAACCTTACCGTTTCTACTTTTTAGATTGCCTCGACATTTTTTTGATCTGTCTTTTGAGCATTGCCAAAATATTATCCCTTTTACATTTTGACGATTATAGTTATAAGAGTAGCCTTTATAGAGTACACGTTGTTTACCTTTGTTAGTTGTAGTAAGTTCCATAGTAGCAACTAACCTGTTAGTATGATTTGCTCACTACAAAGGTTATAACTGTTCTGATAATAAAATCATTTAGCTTTGGCTTTTATATTTAATATGTACAGTTTGAAGTGATAGCAAAAGTGAGAGCAAAGTGGTAGCATAGTGGTAGAAAATATAACATGTATTGTTAAGCAATAGTTTAAGAGGTTATGTGGATCCATTACATAATAATTTTAGCACGACGAAGCTCATTTTCTATATCCAATAGTTCTTCCTCATATTCAGTATAACCAGCCTGTTTATAGACATGCAGTTGCTGAAGCCGCCGGATTAGCTTACTTGGATTGTTCCAGTAGACAAATTTAACAAATGATTTTTAGATGTAAACAAAGCATTACCATTATCATTATTATCTTCATCATCAACATCATCATCATAACCATTATCATTATCATCATCATCATCATCATTATTATCATCATTATGATCATTATAATCCTCATCACTATTACTATATAGTCCTTTTTGATCCTTTTGCAATACCACATTTTGCACAGTCTGTGTTGCCTTTGATAATGTTGGGAGTTTTTCAGACATTGACAACTGTCCTAACACGACTTTCTGAGGAGATGATACATGCTTCTTAACAAACAATGCACTATCTTGAGCTGCAATATCTTTTTCTGGGACAAGTGTTTTATCATTATGAAGAGTATTTTTTAAACAGCAACGATGTTTTATCTGGTACACTACATTGATGATCACTCACACTTAAGACATCACTATTTTTACTTTTCAGCTCACCTCGACACTGTTTTGAACGATGTTTTGAACAACGCCAAATAACAGTTCCATTTTTATTAGTTCGTTTTACAATATATGTATATCCTTTATAGAATGCGTATGGCATACCATTGCTAATTGTTGATACTTCCATGTCAATTGTCAAGCATGAACTAATCTCTAGCAAAGTTCACTCGATAATATAAATAATAGTTTAAAGTGAGAGGAAAAGTGGGTGCAAGAGTGGGTGCAAGAGTGGGTGCAAGAGTGGGTGTAAGAGTGGGTGCAAGAGTGGGTGCACGAGTGGGTGCAAGAGTGGGTGTAAAAGGGAGTGCAAGAGTGGGTGCAAAAGTGGGTGTCGCTTATAGTAGGCATGAATTTTACTAGAATGTGATTTGAGTAAATGTAATTTCTAAACCCAAGTAGTGAATAGTCAGTTGGTTTTGATCTATGCAAGCGTAAACATGTCACATACACTGGTGATGGATACTCATGGCTTTAAGGTCAACGAAAACAAGTACAGTATATATTTAAAGAGGTGGCTATCTTTGATTGCACAACACGCGGGTTATCATTTTTTTTTTTTGGACTAGTGTTTTAACATATGAAGTATTTTTTAAACAGCAACGTTGTCTTATCTGTCACACTACATTGATGATCACTCACACTTAAGACCTCACTACTTTTACTTTTTTAGTTCACTTTGACACTGTTTGAAACGATGTTTTGAACAACGTCAAATAACAGTTCCATTTTATTGGTTCGTTTTGCAATATACGTATAACCTTTATAGTATGCATATGGCTTACCATAACTATTCGTTGATACTTTCATATAAATTTTCAAGTATGAAATAATCTCTAATAAATTTCACTCGATAATAGAAATAATAGTTTAAAGTGAGTGCAAATGTGGGTGCAAAAGTGGGTGCAAAAGTGAGTGCAAAAGTGAGTGCAAAAGTGGGTACAAAAGTGAGTGCAAAAGTGAATGTAAAAGTGAGTGCAAAAGTGGGTGTAGTTTATAGTAGGCATGATTTTTACTAGAATGTGATTTGAGTAAATGTAATTTCTAAACCCAAGTAGTGAGTAGTCAGTTGGTTATGATTTATGCAAGCGTAAACATGTCTCATACACTGATGATGGATACTCAAGGCTTCATGGTCAGCAAAAACTAGTATATAGTTAAAGAGGTAACTATTATTGATTGCACAACACTGAATCTATTTTTGAAATTTTGACAAAGGGCCTAAGTGCACTTTTGTTAATATCTCGCGAACCAATAACACTAGGGCATTGTATGAGGTATTGTTGGACTTTATGCCGAAGACTGCTGGTAAACACCTATGTTCCCACGACCTTTTTAAAGATGGCGGCTAACCCACGAGGGGTGATTAAAAAGTAATCCAAGCGGCGCTTGTCGATAAGCAAACCAATAATCAAAGGGGGGTGTGACAGAGCTTGAGGCGATAACCCCTTTTGATTCATCCCTGTTGATTTGCCCCTTTGGACTGGTCCCCGTTGACTACTCCCTCTGGACGGGTCCTTTTTGAAGGGAGTCATTTTTGACGGGCCCCTGCTGACGGGTCACTGTGGACGGGTCCCTGTTGATAGGTCCTTTTGACTAATCCCTTTGGACCCGTCCCTTTGACATAATTTGGCTAAATGCATGGGTCAACCCATAGGGATCAGTCTGTTTTTTCTTAATTGCTATACCCACGTCCTACTATATTAATGCCATTGTTAACCATCAACAATCTCCACCTATGTTCAGTGATCTTAAACAATACACTCTATCTATGGTTTGTGTACCGAGTATTATAATAAGACAGTGTCGTCAAGTCATGTTCAGGCAATAGTAATGTTAGGTAAGGGGTTCGAACCCTTGCTTCCTTGTACAGGATTAGTTTTTACTCAACAACAACCCATAATACTATACTTTGAAACATGTCACATTTCATTGCAAAATGTCAACTGTATCGTTTTCTAAGACCCCAGCTGCTGGCTAGTAGCTAGCAGACAGTGCAACAGAAACAGTGTCACCATGTTCATTCTTTAAAAAATTCAATATTTATTTTAGTTATACATTTAACATTTACTATTACAAAAAATGTTTCCACTATTTTACAATTTCCAGGTGTACAATCTTCTGTCTGGTAGCTTATAGAAAGTGTTTGTAACAACTAACTCATTGACCTCAAAATACTGTGCCAGGATTTCTCCCCGTTCATTTAGTGAACCCAGATCAAAATCTCCTATTAAGACACCTTCATGTCTCTTGCCAATTTTTGCGTTGAAATCGCCCATGATGATTTTGATGTCTCTAGATTTTGTGGTACTCAATACCTGCTCAATTTCTTTATAGAACTGCTGCAACTCTGCTTCACTCTTGTCAGCCGTTGGAGCATAGACTTGTATAATGTTAACTTTTGCTCTTTTTGTTTGTAGTTGTAAAGCGATTACCCTGTCTGAGATTGGCAAAAAACTTGTCACACACTGACTCGTGATTTTGTCAACAATAATAGCAACTCCATACCAGTGATAATTATCATCATTACCAGAGTAATATATCTTCATTTTGGTGCTATGCATTTCACCTGGGCTAGGTCATCTTGTTTCACTTAGTCCCAATATGTTCATCTTGAGTCGCTGCATATCTTGGATCATATTCTGCAACTGCTGACAAGAGTGAAGCTGAGTTGAAGCAGTTCTATAAAGAAATTGATTAAGGATTGACATATATAAAGATTTCTCATTCCAAGTACTTACATGCATATTTCTCATGGCTCTTTTCGTCGTATTCCATCCCGGAGATCCACATGAGGGAATTGAAACTCCGGAACATTTTACTTTGAAACCAGCCATGATGGCTTTTCCCGGGGATATCTCTCAAGATTAATGGAGTGGACAGCAAGCAGACACGTTAGGTCTATCTACGAGTGACTGCCGTCACTCGTCCGACATTTTGTGAAAGCTGTGTATTGATAATTGCTCTATCAGCACCACCAGTCAGCCAACCAACATGCAAAGATAAGTAACACATTATTTTAACCTAGCTATGAAGCTCTCTTAATGCTTGCAAATAATCAAATCGGCGATATTTTTATCTTGCCGGCAAGGTATCAACAATTTCACCACCGAGGGAATCTATGCTGAATGTAAAAGTACAACTATTGGCTTGGCGCAACAGAGGATTTACTCCGTTCTTATCTTTACTCTGTCAAAGTCAATAACTTGATACATCGTGGGTATTTTGTAACTTCGTAACTAACAGTCTAATGGGTCGACTCTGCTCATATCACGAGATTCCCAACCTCAAGCATTTACATCAATGTTCAAGATTGAAAAAGCTTTGAAACTATGCAAATTATCAACCCGGAAATTATTCACCATGTTAATCAATGAAATTTTTTAAAGTGAAACTCTATCCACGACTGCCAAACTAAAAACTGCGTCGCGCCAACAAATAATCTGGTTTGCCGCAGTGACAGTTCCAGGGTTGGGTACTCATACACATACAGACAGTGAAAAACCCCTAATTTACTTTCCTCTCCTTTTCACCCTCTGCTAACAGATTTAAATTAAATGTATTACATAATCTCTGCTGTATTTTCTGAAGTGGTCAATCTGAGGGTCTACCAAAGAGATGTCCTCCCAATTTTAGCCTATTTTGATTTAAGAAATAATAGGCTTATGCGATCACCTCTTGTCCGTGTGTCTGTCTGTGTGTGCGTGTGATGGTGTGTGTCCCTCCGTAATAAATCAAAACGGCTGGAGCGATTTCAATGAAACTATGCAAGTTCATAGCACTATTCTGGACAACCCCGACCGTGCCCTTCAAATTTTGTTACGTCTCAATAATCCAACATGGCGGCTGTGCGAAATATTTCACCAGCATTCAATATCTCCGAAACTATTACCGATATCACCCTGGAATATTTTACGATGATAAAGGGAATTACTAGAAGTTCATCTATGTGACTTTCGAAAACCTGGTAATTACAAAACCGACATGGTGGCGAAGCGAATTTGTGAACTTTAAATGGACGTTTCTCGCGATTTAACCAACCAAACGCAATAGAACTTGGTACAGTACATGTTTATACACATTGTAATGCACAGACATCTAACTTCGTTCAATTGTCTACAATACCTCAAGATGGCGGCTGTGCAAAATATTTCACTGGCATTCTATATCTCTGAATCTATTAGCGGCATCACCCTGAAATTTTGTACGGAGATAAAGGGCCTTACTGGAAGTTCTTCTATAAGACTTTCAAAAACTGGTTAACTACAAAACGAATATGGCGGCCAAGCGAAGTTCAAACTGTTAAATAGACCTTTCTCGCGATTTAATTATCCAAACGCAATAAAACATGGTACAGCAAGTGTTTATACACCTTGTAATGCACTGGTTTCTTATTTAGTTCAATTGTTTACATAACCTCAAGATGGCGGCTGTGGAATTTTAAAATTAAGTTTTTATTTCTTGTGTCGTTATCATGCGATCGATGTGAAAGTTTGAATAATGAACCTACGCAATAATTTTCCTTTAATGGTACATGACTCTATGGCCTATACATATAACACTCCAACTTGGCGACCATCCGAAATATTTGGATCTACGAATTTATTACAGCAATCAAACTGCATTTTTAATGTTCATAGGGGCCATGAACATAAGTTCACCTGTAGGACTTTCAACAACCCGGTGATCACAAATCTAACATGGCGGCGACGCGAAGTATAAATATTCACATGGTCGTTTCGCAACTTAACCATACGAGTGCAAAGACACTTGGTACAGTAGATCCTTATATAAATGTTAATCCACTGGCATCTAATTTGTTTCAATGATCACAAAATGGCAGCTGTGCGAAATTTTAAAATCTCGTTTTTACTTCTTGTGTCCTAATCATGCCATTAAGTTTGAATACTTCACGTACACAATAATATTCATGTAACAGTACATAACTCTAAGATCTACATACATAAAAATCAAACATAGCGACCATCCGCAATATTTACTGTCGACAAAAATATTATGTGCACTCGAGTTTGAAGGTTGTTTGTGAAGTAACCAATAGACCTACATAAAATCCAATAACATAATCATTTTCATCGTTCTATTTAACGTTATTTCATGTAGATTTGGAATTTTTAATTTATATTTTAATATTTTTTAACGGAGTTGAAACACAAAAAGTGCCCGTTTTTAGGCGTGTTTCAACCATGCGTCACATTTAAGAATTACTAGCAGAAGTACCCGTTCTTCGAACGGTGTTATATATTAACACCAGACATTATCAATTGAGCTAATGTTGCAATGGTTAGCGGCTTGTCATTCCTTCATAAGTTTATCAGAATTTTGTGTCTCACATTGAGAAGCGCAACATATGCTTTGGTCGTCCTTCTAGGATAATTTTTATATTTCGCCTATTTTAGCATGCATTTTGAGAAGTTTTCCCCTATATCCACCCTTCTACTGTATGAAAAGTACGGTGAAGTGTTTTATAAATGTTTGGTGTATTGACTCATGTTTACCATACCTAATTTTACGATGCGCCAAGCATCCGAACACGAGTTATAGGCGTACATAAAGATACACAGAAAGACAGACAGACAATTCTATTGTCTACAACATATCACCCAGATACCCAAATATGGGTATATCTACGACACAGTATCAAACAAAATCATCCTTACGATGAACCCGTATGTCGACAAAAAAAAAAGATTAGTTAAAATCTGCTCTCAAACTAAATTCACCTAACGTGTACTTCATGACGTGAATTAGAATTGAAAGCCTTGTAGACGAAACGCAATACACCTCACATAAAAAAATGTCCCTCAACGTTGTGTTAGGTCCCTATACACAGGAAGACCTCTTTCATAAATTATAAAGGCTTGTGGTGCTGGGTAGTTTATTGACTGAGGAATAACCCACCCACCAAGGGAAGATGATTGAGAGAAGGAAGTAGATTTGGGATTGGAAAAGAAGGATAGAAAAATAGGAGGAGAGTCCCACAAAATTAATAAGTTTAGCTTTAAACACACTTAAAGGTGGTTGCCACCGAAAATCCGCTTTCGGATACCTAAAATGAGTAAGGACTTGGTCTAAGCTGACGAGAAACACAGATAGAACTTGGGCGGTTTGCAACAGAGTGGCTTTCGTATAATCCCTCTCAAGCATATATAAAACTACTATGGGGAAGAGTGATGGTCTGGCAAGACTGAGAGGAACAAATTTACTATATGTCTTCTCAAAGAAATTGGGTTTTTCAAAATAATTCGAAGAATGCCAATGATTTAACTCAGGTTTGGTATTTTCAATTTCCAAAATTATGGAGTTCCTGTAAGGGCGACCAAGTGTCTCTAAGAAGGAAAATGATAAAGGATTATGCCTTATGGAGTAATCTTGGTAAATGAACCAATGGTTGCATTGGAAAATGGCTAAGCTTTTACTCAGCGAGGAGCCGGCTTAAAGTTTAGACAAAAAGAAACACTTATCTTTTAGAAAACTGACCATAAGTTTTCGGAGAGGATCTCCACAAGCAGGTAGCTGGCTTAGCGAGCTTTACTTGCCTTACTGGCCAATTAGAATTAGCTATTAAAGCTAAAAAGAACTTTAGTGAGGTGAAAATTAAGAGTTCTTGCTCAAATGCAACAAAGGGGAAAAGCCCTATTAATGATTTTAATGTCATTAGGTGAGGAGAGTCAAGGAAGATAGGATTTTGCCTAAACTTTGTATTCGTAAATGAAAAAGCGAAAGAATACGCTTCATTTATTTTACAATTACAAGAAGTTTGAAGAAATTAACAATTATGTAATATAATTTAGACAAACAGTTCATTTGAACTTTTTAACAAATGGGGTCGCAGACCTCTCAACATTAAATGTTTGCTCCAGGCAATTGACGATTTACAAGGTTTCAAACCTTACATGTTTCTAAAATCTTTATAAGATTTAAACAAATAAACAATGAAGTAATTAAAGTTGGAAAGTGAATTGTAGTACAAAGAGTGTACCTTAAGAAATTCTTGAGAGAATGTTCTAGAGAAAATGACAACTTCGAATATAACAATAATAAAAACATGAAAAATAAGATAGAAGTTCCTACAACTTCTTATATTTATACAGAATTATTATATGAGAATTATACAAAAGAGGGCAGGTCACTTACTGTGAAACCTGAAGAAAGTGAAAAGGAAAGTTCTAGACTTCCCAAGTTTGAGCAGGAATCACTAGCCAAATGGGACAGTTTCCATTTCGTGAAACCTGAACATGACTCGCTCAAGAGTTTAAAGAAATGTTTTCCCTGATTATAGGAAAGGAACAATGTGATTTGAAACTTGTATCACACAAGCAATTATGCAGAATTTAATTAATGTTAAACTAGCAAAGTTGGAAGGGCACTTCGTGAGTGACACCTTATAGAAAGTTACAATTTTATTAATAATGGTGGTTAGTAGAAGGTTGAGGAAAGATCATTGGGATATAGGATCAATGTTCATGGCCGTATTTAATATAAGCGGACGATCCCGACGCGGTAGAAACGTGGAGCAAGCACTGATTATCACTATAGTCTGTAAAGATTGATGCAAAGTTCACTGTAGAAACTCGAAAGTTCATGAGAAAGAAAGTTATTGCAATTATGGAAATAACTGATTGCACTATATAGGTGAGAGTCTATTTCTTGAAAAAGTTGTGATTTACAATTAAATGCGCCATAGAATGTTCCAACGGGGGAAGAAAGTTCGCTATTGCAGTAATTTAAGGAAGATTCCTCATTTTAACTAGTATTTTCACAAGTGCGTGAAAAATACTTGACGGCAAGACTCGCAGATAGAGTACAAGATCTCGAAGGTTCCAGAACGACCTTCGCAGAAAAATGGGGTTGAGAAAATCCAACGGAGGAACTAGCTTTATAATTATAGACAGCGGGTATTAGATAATATCCCACGTAGCTAGAGGATTTCTCATTTCAATAGCTTAAGAAAAGCTCTTTTTAGTAACGTTGGCTTATACAAGCAAAAGCTCAACATGGCAAATCCCACGAAGAATGATTTTTGCCCCAAAGTATATAATTTCACACTGTCTATAAAATATCATTAAAAGCACTTGGAAGTTAAAACCATGAAGATGAGGTTAAAACTTTTAAAATGGTACTTATCTTGATTTCATGTTGAAGTCGAAGTTTCCGTTGATGACTACCTAGCCAACATGGCGTAGAAGAGTGTGTGCCTCTTGGTTTGAGGAAGCTAGCTCGAGAGGAGCTTTGACTGATCGAGTCAACTGCCGACTGAGAAGTGAGACCTGCTCAACGGAGCACGGAGAGACCAAGGAAGGGGAAAAGAGTGGGGGGTAGGAGACAAAAGGAGAACATATAAGCATTGCCAACTTAAAAACAATAAATTGATCTCTTGCTGAGCCGGTCTTCAAAGAGTTGACAACAGATGATACTAGCGCAGCATGGTGAGTAAAGAAGTAGACGTAGTCCTCTTGCTCAAGGAGAAAATAGCTGGCGATGGTAACAGGATCTGGTGGCCAAATGGATAAGTAAGTCCTCTAGCACCAGGAAGAATTGAGGAGCTTCAGAGATTCGCTGCGAGATGACGCTAGGTGGGTCACAGAAGTTATATATCTAGAACAGACTTATGAAGACATAAGAGATATGCCCAACAAGGAGAAAACAGATGATCACTGTTGGTGTTTGACAAAGAGGAAGGAAGAAATGAACATGCAAAGAGCAATAAAATTATATCTCAGGTATCGTGTATTCAAAGAATACACCAGGTGCATGCAAATTCAGATTCTTTAGCCTCAAATGGCCCAAATTCCTAAAAGCCGCAAAAAATGCTGATTCAATTCAGGAATTTTTGAAAATAATGTTTCTGTTTGTAGATATAATAGACTTTCTGTACTATATGTCGCACGTGAAATTGCATGAAAAAATTCTAGGTTTCCCCTTGACCCCCTTAATTGCATTGACGAATTATACAGTCTACATTGGTTCCGTGATAACCTTATAGCCATTTGCAAACTTTCACAGAAATGTAATAAATGGAGTAGCCTAATAATAATGATATCGTATGGCCTCGGATACGGGGTGCAAGCTTCGTAATTTGACACCCAGGGGGTAGCTTGCATGTCGAAATTTCGTTGTTCCTTGAATCACTATGAAAGTCAAGGAGGGTAGATATCTAAGCTCCTTGAACACTATAGCGCTTTCTAATAAATAAATGAGGAACTTTGTGTTGACGGAAACCCCTGAGGTTAATTTTGCCATTATGAACACGGCCTATTGAATTCAAATGGGTTCTTTGACATGCCAACATCGTATGACATGCGAGTCGTATTTTTGCCGCCTTTCAAAAATCTCGTACAGGCCGGACGTTTGTTTTAGACGATTGCCCTTGACATTCAAGCCTGCGGGTGAGCCTGTACAGAGTCACTCTCTCACCCTATCACTTCACATTTGTCACCACCGATCTGATGTAATGGAATTCCAGACATGAGCAGACAGTACAGTCCACGTCGAAGTATTGTGTGACACGGAAGTACACGTTACGTAGTTACGAACAGAACGTCATTATATTTGCCAGTGACCATACTTCAAAAATAGTGTGAAACAGCTTTATCAATCATCGGAGCGCATGGGGCAGCTGATAACAACACAGGTACTGTAGTAACTCGCCTCCAGGCTTCCATTAAGATTTTTCACTCGCCTAAAACAAACGTCCGGCCTGTACCACGGCCAGGAGTGAACCTGCAATCTTGGGGTTAGTAGACCGACACGCTATCCACTCACCCACCGTGGCAAGGTATAAATGGAGTGATATTGCTTCTTACAGAAATAGATGGAAAGTTGGATGCCACCCCTTGAGATAATGTTGTCATGGTTACCGATTTCCATTCCTTCATTAGTTTGTTAAATTAAATTAGTTTTCTGGGAATATTTCAGATACTGTTGGTTTTAGAGCCTTATAATGTAGTTTTCGAGGCCCCCAAGTTTTGTTTCTGGCACCGAGGGGCTTTGTATCGTCGTTGTACGCCATAATATAATACTAATAATAATAATATAATATAGGGATAGGAATATAATAGACCTGCCGTACCACACCCGCAGGTGTAAATCGCGTGAAAAAATTCTAGTGTACCCCTTGACCCCCTTAAGCGCATTATACGTATTGATGAATTTTACAGTTTAATTTGGTTCCGTGATAACCCTCTAGCCGTTTGCAAACTTTCACACCAATGTAATTAATGGAATTGCATTGCATCTTACAGCAATAGATGGACCTCTGAGAATCTGTTGCCATGGTTACCGGCTTGTATTCGTTCATTAGTTTATTAACTGAAGTTAGTTTTCTGGGAATATCTCAAAAATGGTTGGTTTAGGGCTTTAAAATATGAATTTCGGGGACACTTTAGGGCCCCCGAGTTTTGTCTCTCACATTGAGGGGCTGAAAATGATCTCTGTCTCGTCCTTCTACTCCTATTTCAGCATGTATTTTAAGGGGGTAGGCCCTCTCTTATGAGAGGTACCGAGAAGGGTTGCATCAGTGATTAGTGTCGTGCCTCTGATGGATATCTGTACCAAATTTTACGTTGATACACCCAGCCGTTCTCGAGTTATAAGGGAACAAAGTTGTCCACAGACAAACAGACAGACAGACAGACCAAAAAATTATTTTCGCGCGCATCCATAATAAAACAGTCTGAAACGCGTAAATAACTCAAATTTTCGTAGAAATTGCGAAAAAAAACATATAAACTTTAATTTTTTATGTACGTAGAGATGTACTGCACCGCTCGGTGTTGACCATGTTTTATTGCACAAATTTAGGTTTTACTCGCTAACCGTTGGAGATACACGAAAAGTGATAAGGACCTTTTGGATAGAAAATTAAATGTTTAATCTCGTGTATGCATCAAACGTTTGCTATTTCTTAGCGTTCTCCTTTTATTTGAAATGGAAATATGAAATTTTGAAACCAAAGGGTGTAGTGACGTCACATATGTGGATTTTACCCGCTAACCGTTGGAGATACACGAAAAGTGATGAGGACCTTTCGGATAGGAAATTAAATTTCGAATCTCGCATGTCGCATCAAAAGTTTGCTATTTCTTAGCGTTCTCTTTTTATTTGACATGGAAATATGAAATTTTGAAACCAAAGGGTTTAGTGACGTCACTGAAAGGTTGCCATTTTTTAATAGTGAATAATATCGAAATTAAAAGTATCCTATATGTAAACATGGTAAATCAGGTACATCCATGCAAAATTTCATTTAAATTGGACCAGTGGTTCTTGCGTTATTGAGTAACAGACAGACAGACAGACACACACCATCTCATTTTTATATATTAGTATGATAGTATGATTATCTCACAAACCCATAATCAGATCGAATCCAAATTTTAATACAATATACAATGATTTTTTAATTTCAAAATTTTGTGTGTTCAAGAACGAAAGTTGTTATCATTTTTGAAAGTAACTTTTTCTCGGCTCGGGGTTGTTGGAAAATGTAGTTCTTGGTTGCGTTGCAATCCTTATACATCAAAAGGTTATGCTGTATGACTGTGAAATATGTAAATTAATTCACTTATTTTATATTGGTTTGTATTTGTATGGGGAATTAAGACATGGTTCACCAGCTAGCCGCTCAGTGAAATGCTGTACAGCATTGCTGATATGTAGCCCATCACTTCCGAGCGAGGCGCGCAATTTCAAATTGAAATTTTGTATATTGATAGTGGCAGTTAACATAAGTAGGATATATGAAATTAGGCTGTATAGCTGTTCACGGAACTACTTGTTCATAGATGAAAACAGGCTAAAAAGAGGATAACTTATTTCATTCACGAAGGACAATTTTTCCCTTATTTTGTTGTCTACTTACTCATTTGGATGATTTCTATTTGCATCCCTCTCGTCATCTTGGGTTTCTTCTTTTAGAACCTTGCGACAAAAATGAATCATTAATTTCTGAGGTATTATCTTACGCTTCTACAAAGTTAAAAACAAATATTAATGTAACATTGCAGGACAGCTCAACTTGAAGTGTGGATAAATTAGCTATTTCACTGACTGAAATTACTTTCTCAATTTAGTTAGTAAGTTATTGAGGCTTTAAGGGGCGGAACACCGAGATCATCTGCCCCCTTTTTATAATGGTGTTTGAAGCCATTTTTCAGTGTTGCCCTAGTAAACAAAAGTGCTTTTCAGTCGGTCATCACGATTGTACCCAGATGAGATGGGTTATTCCTAATCCTGAAGAAAATTACATGAGATTACATTTATTGTATTTTGTATTTATTGTATTTATAAATCTCATGTAACTGTTTCAGAATTTGGAATAACTCATCATTTGGGTACAATCGTGTTGACCGACTGAAAAACACTAAACTTTTGCCCCTACTTTCTTATTCTCCAGCGTATCTTACTGCAGTATACAAGCCTTATAGGTCTAGTCAATCTAAGTGTGATAGAAAAGTGGTGAGCAGTGCAATAAAGGAAGTAATAGGTTTAAGGGCTGAGGAAATAATATGTAATAAGCAATTTCTAGCAGTAAGACTATAAGGGGCTAATCTTGTCACAGGTCACTTACAAGTGTCTTGGGCCTCAACAGTTCTACCTGACAGCTTTTAAGAATGACCGTATAAATCACTCACTTTATGTCATTTAAAAAGTACTTCACATGAATATTTTCACAAAACACAGCAGAATTTATGATTATGGCTGTTACATTTGTAAAACTTCGAGTTAGCCAATTGCAGTAAGCGCAACCGGATAGTGTGTTGAGTAGACTAACATACATTTTGGCACTACATAATGCTTCTACGGCAAGCAGTAGGCCTCTTGTGGCCTCTCACCGCTGGGTCCTTGGTTCCAATCGCGGTCACTCCATGTGAGATTTGTGCTGGACAAAGCGGGGGCAGACATTTTTATTCTCCGGGTACTCCGGTTTTCTCTGTCAAAATACCATTCCAGCACTCTCCTCTATCATTTCATTTCATCAGTCATTCATTTAATCATTGCCCCTGAGAGGTGCGGCAGGCTTAGGCAGCCGGCACAGTTCATATCCTCGCCGCTAGATGGGGGGCTACATTCATTACATTTATGACCCGATCGGGGGACTGGAACAGGCTGTGGATTATCATCAACAGCAGTTATTAGAGTTAATGTAACACTGCAAAACAGCACTAAGTTTCTAGAAATAAACTTTCCGTTTATCCGGGATGCCAACAAAGGTGAAATGTAATGCGATAAGCCATCATGTGTTTCCTTCTTAAGGCTGGCCGAGGTGTTGTTTAAACCTCCTAGTTGGATTTATTAGGAAACCTTTCTTGATCTTGTAGACAATCATCACCAGCCACATTGAACTGTGATATGGCACCGACTTGTTCTTGCACATTATATCCTGTCTTCTGACAACAATGCAGGGCATGATTTTAAGGTGCCGGGAATTCATCGTTGCAAAACTGGAAAAGATTCAAGGACATGAGCCAGTGTTAGTATCTCCCTGAGGAATCACCAGTAGAGTTCAACATACAAAGGAATACCTGGAGTAGTTCGGACTGCAGTGACGTTGACATACATTTCAATAGCTTCACTCCAACTCAGGGATCCACGACCCCCCCTCCCCTCCCCCCCCCCCCCCGTTCTGAAGACATGATACCCACCGTTGGCTTTGTATGAAACGATTTAGTATATTTTCCCAATTTTTATTCCAGGCGAATGCGGGATTGTACGTCGTAATAGGCCATGCACACTTCTTACCTTATTTCATTCTGTTTAAACAGTACATAGACTATAGGTAATAAAGTGGGTTTAATCTAAAAACATCAACGAACATATTGAGAAATATTACACAACATGGAACTCCGACGGCAAGAACAAAAACATGAAAGAGTAGACACCACCAAACACAAACAAGTTAACGTTTGCTAGGAGCGTCACTTCTACGCAAGAATTTTGTTCTCATAAACTCCGGCTGTAAGAAAGAACCGTTGCCCCATAGGAACTCTCTCAATCTCCTTCCCAATAATGTGGAAACGGGAATAATAAGGGTAGAAATACTCACACACATCTTAATCAGTTATAAGAAATGTAAAATACAGTAATAGAGATTTGTCAGTGTTAACATATAAATAAAAGTGAAGCTGATATATATAGACGGTGAACATGAAGGGCATAACTCCAGCTTGAAGTGGAAATACATTCCCATATTTAAAAATGTCCTCTGCTTAACGATAGTTATGCTTGCCACAGTGGGTGAGTGGTTATCGTGTCGGTCTACTAACCCCCAAGCTTGCAGGTTCGCTCCTGGCCGTGGTAAGAGAATTTTTTTTGAAAGGGGGCAAAAATTATGACACCATGCCATACTATGTTGGCATGTCAAAGGACCCATTTGAATTCAGTAGGCCGTGATCATAATGGCAAAATTAATCTCGGGAGGTTCCGCAAATAGAAAGCTCCTCATTTCCCTACTTGAAATTAGGGGCAGATGACCTCGTAGTTCCGCCCCTTAAACAACAATAAGTAACTAACTCCAGTAGAGGTTTTTTAGCGGTTCTAGCGCCACCTCCACCTCACCCACCTCACAAGATGGCGGCGGCGCGATATCTGGCGAACCCATGGTCGGATTTTGACAAATGAGGTATTGTTGAACTCGGGCTGACACCCCCTTTCCATTGGACAACATATTTCCACTCCAAAATAAAACCTACCCCTACTAGGGGGGTGAAATTTTATTTATTTTTAGAAAATCTCGCTTTTCAAGTGGACATGTGGGAGTTTGAATGCTAATATGAAATTAAACGTTGTTCCACACAAGATACATGTGTACGGTGGATAACGAATATGAATTTACATGCTTGTTTTTTGTTTTTACGCATGCCCACTCATAGTTTTGTAAGAGGGCGGGCTTTTTAAAGATGACGGCTGTAGTATAACTTAACCTAACCCAACCCACGAGGGGTGATCAAAAATTATTCCAAGCGGCGCTTGTCGATAGGCAAACCAATAATCAACGAGGACATGTAAAGCCTTGAGGCGATAACCCCTTCTGATTGATCCCTGTTGATTTGTCCCTTTGGACTGCTCCCTGTTGACGGGTCATTGCTGATGAGTCCCTTTGGACGGGTCATTGTTGACGAGTCCCTGTGGACGGGTCATTGTTGACAGGTCATTGTTGACGAGTCATTGTTGACGGGTCCTTGTTGGCGAGTCCCTGTGGATGGGTCCTTGTAGACGAGTCCCTATTGACGGGTCATTGTTGACAGGTCCTTGTGGACGAGTCCTTGTTGACGGGTCCTTGTTGACGAGTCCTTGTTGACGGGTCATTGTTGACGGGTCCTTGTTGACGGGTCTTTTGAACGGGTCCCTTTGGACCGGTCCCTTTGGCCTGGTCCCTATGGACCGGCCCATGAAATTTATCCAAATTATGTCAAAGGGGGCCTAACTACATTTGTGTGTAAAGCAGTGTGTTGAACTGACGTTGTTCGCCAGTCCTTACTACTACAATCTGATAACGATATGAAAGGAAAGTGACGAAATACATGTGAACACGTGCGAGATGACATTATTACCACCTCCCTTGTGAAGCAAGTCACATCCTGTTTGGTTTGTATAAGTGTAAAACTTGGTGAATAGACGACATGCCAAGGGGCTAAGTGCAAAACTTGGTGGATGAATATGTTCTAGTGCTACGGTTAATGAACACGCCCTAGTACACGGGGCACATGCAATTTAAGGACAGGCCATGGGACATAACTTGGTGGATGGATGTGTCATTTGTAGTTGAAAGAAAATAATGCATGTTCTTAAGAAGTTAAAAATGAGGAGATTGTACGTGCAGTAAGTCGACTTCTTATTTCCTTTGTCATATTGCAGACATGGCATAGAGCGCACAGTTCTGTTGCTAGGACTAACGCTGCAGTAATTTGAAACCGCAGGTGTTCATCAAGACAATGGGTGATGATCATGCAAAGTCAGCAGTAATCTGATACCGCACAGGTGTTCCTAATGTACTTTGGACTGACAGATGTACAGGAAAGGAATTGCAATGATCTGCAAAACTGCTGACACAAGCAATCTCAGCCTATATAAGGGAGGTGTCATATAATTCCCTACTGTCTGTCTTTATTACTCACTACGAGTGAACAGTTATTGCTCAACAGTTGCAAAAGACTTTTTGGTGGAAAATCATTAAATTATTTTGCAAGGTAAGTACTTATTATTAATGGATTGTAGTCTTTTATTACTAATTGATGTTGAAGTTATTGATTGGAATGTATTTATTGATTGATTGATTAATTTGTTTACAGATAATTGGCGTACCTGTGGGTTAGCAGATTCTAGTACCAAGTTCAGTCAGTGGCAGCAGTTGATAAATTAAAAGAGGTAAGTACCCCCTCTAATAACTTTTAAACAACTAGAGCTATATTTTCCAATGTTCACCACTAGATGTCAATGACAATAGTGTATTTGATAGTAAAAGTTGGAACTACTTGACTATGATGTGTGAAGCTAAATTTGTAGGTTAGATTTGATTAACACTCTATTAAGTTCCAACGTTCGCTGCTAGGTGTCAGTGACAACAATGTTTGTTAACCGATGTTGGAACTACTCGACAATTATGTGAAGCTGAATTTGTAGGTTAGATTTGATTAACGCTTTATTAAGTTCCAACGTTCACTACGTGGTGTCAGTGACAATGGTACCTGATAACTAAAGTTGGAACTACTCAACAATGTTGTGAAGCAAAATTTGTAGGTTAGATTTGATTAACGCTCTATCAAGTTTCAATTTTCACTGTTAAGTTCCAGCAACAGTACCATATTTACTAACTAAAGTTGGAACTACGCGACAATGGTGTGAAGCTAAATTTGTAGGTTAGATTTGATTAACGCTCAACTCCGAATGTTCACCGCTAGGTGACAGTGATAGTGACATATCTGTTAATCAAACTTAGAACTACTAGACAATTGTGTAAAGCTAGGTTTGTAGGTTAGATTTGATTAACGCTCTATCAAGTTCTAACGTTCACCACTAGGTGTCAGTGACAATGATATCTGTTAACCAAAGTTAGAACTACTTGAAATTAGACTTGCTGAGAGTCCACAGACGTTTAATTAAAATACTCTACTATGAACATTTAATTAACATATTTTTCTTTTACTTTGTTTTATTTTTAACCTACTTTCGATTTTTGCATTTAGGAGAAAGTAGGCTATATGTTCTTTACTGAACATCTTGTTTATTAATATTTATGAATTCTTTCTTTTATAGGTAATTTGGAAAGTGATTGATAATCATTATGTTCAAGTGTAGTGATTGTAAAAAACAGTTTTCAAGACCTGACAGCCTTCAACGTCATGCAAGTACAAAACATAATCTTAAAATGCTTGTGTGCAGTTATTGTACTACCACATTTAACAGACAGGATAATCTTGCACGCCATATAAATTTAATACATGTTAGTTCAGCACCATTTTCGTGTTCAGTGTGTGAACTTTGTTTTTCTGCTGTAAAGCGATATCAATCCCACATGGTTTAAGTGCATGGTGAACAACAGGAATTAAAAACTGCAAAACCATCAACTAGCACGGAACCTTTAAATGAATGTAATGCTCAAAAGCGTAAACGTTCTCAAGATTGTGAAAATAGTTGTACAACAAAAAGAATGAAAAATGGTGAACCTTCGATAACACATTGTGATGTATGTAATATTGATATACCTTTCTCAATGATGCAGGGACATTTGCGCAGTATTAATCATAAAAATAATGCTTGTCATTAAAAGAATTCTGGAAATATTCAGCAAATTGGTAGTACGTTTAAAAGTCGAATTGCTAGTTAGAGACTTTATAGTAAAGAAAAACCTCAAAGTATTGAATCATTTGAAAAGAATGTTCAACCTAGTGTGTTTGGCTTGGTAGATAATGTTTTATTAGAGCATAAAACAATTAAAATGAATTTTGAACTTTTTGGACTCTATGTAAAAACTGGGAGTGAAGGTGAAATTACGGATATCAAATCCTTTAATACAAAAAACATAATTGTTAGTGAATCAACTAATATCAGCGATATGTACCAAGATATTTTAAGTGCTATCATTGTGAAGAGTGATGAGTACCAGGAAAGGGAGTCAGGTTGGGCGTTGGTTGAAGTACTTGATTTAGAAACCAACATAAATAAATATAATCCCCTTCGAGCATCATCATACATTGATTTACCAGTTTGGATCAAACGAAAGAAAGCTTGTGTAAACGTTATGAATAGTGACCATGCATGTTTTGCGTGGGCTGTAACCTCAGCTCTTCATCCAGCAGTAAGGGATGTGGAGAGAACATCATCTTATCCTCATTATTCCTCAGTTTTTGATTTAAAAGAAATGGAATTTCCTATGGCGAATAAAGACATTAAGCGTTTTGAAGAGCAAAACAATGTTAGTATTAATGTTTATGGAATTGAAAACAAGAGTATAGTGCGTCCTCTATATTATACTCAGGAAAAAAAGGATGCTCATGTAAATTTACTGTACATAACTAAAGGTGAAAATGCCCACTATTGTTGGATAAAACATTTTAGTAGACTTGTTGGTAGTCAGTTATCGAAGGTAAGAAGTGGTTGTGTGATAGTTGTTTGTTATATTTTGGAAAAGAGGATCAACTAACTCAACATCAAGAATGGGGATGTAATCATGTGTGCACAGTATTACCGACTCCTAAAAATAACATTCTAAAATTTTAGGACTTTGAGAAGCAGCTTCGAGTACCATTTGTTATATATGCTGACTTTGAAGCTTTGCTAAAACCATTTAATACATGTTCATCGAATCCATCCAAACCTTTTACCAACACTACTCACATTCATGAAACTTTTAGCTTTGCATATTATATTAAATGTAGTTATGATGATTCTTAAAATAAGTTTGAGCTCTATAGAGGACCTGATGCACCTAAAGTTTTTATGGAAAGACTTGAAAAAGATGCAATCGGTATATTCTCTATTTTAAATACGATCATTCCAATGGAGCCACTAACATCATCACAGCAAATGCGTTTTGAAACTGAAACGAATTGTTTTATATGTGGTGAATGTTTATATATAGATAGGGTTGGCGATCATGACCATTTAACAGGAAAATATCGTGGTGCTGCGCACCAAGAATGAAATTTAAAGTATAGAGTAAGTAAATTCATTCCAGTTATTCTACATAACGGTAGCAAATACGATAACCACTTTATCGTTAAATAATTTGGAGCTTCAGATGTGAAAATTGATGTGATTGCAAATAATATGGAACAATACATATCGTTCACAAAACACATCAAAACTGACAAAAAAAAAGATAAAACTGCGATTTTTAGATTCATTCCGTTTTATGCCGAGTAGTCTTGATAAGCTTGCTAGTAATTAAAAATCAGACCAGTTTCGTGAAATTCAATGTGTCTTTCCTAAAGAAGATGATTTTAATTTGATCCGTCAAAGGGGTATATTCCCTTATGAATATATTAAATGTGTGGAACGTCTTGAGGAGTGTTATTTACCACCAAAAGATGCATTTTATAGTTCCTTAAACACAAGTCATATCAGTTATCAGGAATATTTACATGCACAACGTGTATGGGCGCAGTTTGACATTCAAACTTTAGGTGAATTTTCAGACAAATATTTGAAGACAGATGTGTTGTTATTAGCAGTTGTTTTTGAAAATTTCCGGAATGTTTGCATGAAAACTTATGACCTTGATCCTTGTCAATATTTTACTGCTCCTGGGTTAAGTTTTAGTTCAATGTTGAAAAAGACAAGAGTAAATTTATAATTGATGACTGATATAGACATGATCAATTTTATAAAATCTTCAATTCGAGGTGGATTAAGCCAGTGTAGTGGGCGATATTCTAAAGCAAACAATAAATACATGCCTAGCTACAACCCTTGCGAAGAGTCAAAGTATATTGTCTACCTCGATGCAAATAACAAATATGGTTGGGCAATGAGTCAATATCTACCACTAAAAGATTTTCGCTGGCTAACACAACCTGAAATTGATATTTTCCATGTTAACACTTTAAATGATAACGATGAAAAAGGATATATTTTAGAGGTAAATCTCGAGTACCCTAAAGAGTTACATGATGAACATAATTATCTACCATTTTGTCCTGAGAATATGAAATCTCCATACATACAGTAACATCACGAACAAAAATGTTAATTGCTAATGTAAATGATAAATGTAAATATGTAATACATTATCAAAACTTAAAACAGTGTCTACAGCATGGATTAAAACTAACTAAAATCATCGTGTATTACAATTTCATCAGACAGCATGGCTCAAGCCATATATTGATCTGAACAATAATTTAAGAACACTATCAACAAATGCTTTTGAAAAATATTTTTATAATTTTATGAATAATAGTGTTTTTGGAAAGACTATGGAGAATGTTGATAAGCGAGTTGATGTAAATCTGATAACAAAGTGGTAGAATGAAGGTCAAAGGTATGGTGCGAACAACTTAATAAGCAAGCATAACTTCCATAGCTGTTCTATTATTCATGAGGATTTAGTTGTAATACAAATGAATCGTCTTAAAGTAAACTACAACAAACCCATATATGTGGGTTACGCCATTCTGGAATTGTCAAAAACACTTAAGTATGAATTTCACTATGATTATGTTAAGAAAAACTATCATGATAATGCAAAATTACTCTATACAGATACAGATTCTTTTATTTATGAATTTAAAACTAATGATTTTTATGAGGATATCAAAACTGAGTTAAATAGGTTTGATACAAGTGACTATCCCAAGGATAATATCTACCATTTACCTCTAGTAAACAAAAAGGTTCTAGGAAAATTTAAGGATGAATGTGCTGGTGTTGTTATAGACACCTTTGTAGGCACAAAAT
Source organism: Meconema thalassinum (assembly GCA_946902985.2). Taxonomy (NCBI): domain Eukaryota; kingdom Metazoa; phylum Arthropoda; class Insecta; order Orthoptera; family Tettigoniidae; genus Meconema; species Meconema thalassinum. The sequence goes on along the minus strand of OX336394.1, from coordinate 438,578,067 downwards.
CTAAATCATACAGCTATATGACGATTGATGATGTAGTAATAAAAAAATTAAAAGGAGAGAAAAAGAATGTTGTTAGTAAAGAGTTAGACATAAGTGATTATGAGAACTGTATAGTCAGTAACCCACCTATATTATATAAGAAAATGTGTGCATTTAGAAGTAAAAATCATCAGCTACATACCAATTTGCTGAATAAAGTTGCTTTAAGTAATGAAGACAACAAACGATTCATTATACCCAACACATTTGATACTCTTGCTTGGGGAAACCGTCGCATTGACGACTATTATTTTACTTCAGTCTAATGTTCACCATATTGTATCATTTGTAGTGTGTTTTATTTTGTGATATATTTGTAAAACTGTACGTAGAATGTATAATGTTAGACTACTATAGTTTTAGTTTAAAATAACACACTTTAGTTTAAAAATTTGCTTTTTTATATTATGGTTAAACAAATGATTTAAATAAGTAGTTCCGTGAAGAACTATACAGCCTATTTTCATATATCCTACTTATGTTAACTGCCACTATCAACATACACAATTTTAGTTTGATTGCTGTAATAGATTCGTAGATATTGAGAACCGACTAAATATTTCGGATGGTCGCCATGTTGGATTTTATATATGTAGGTCCTAGAGTTATGTACTGCTACATGGAGATTATTGTGTACGTTTAGCATTCAAATTTCAATCGCATGATTAGGACACAAGAAGTAACAGGGAGATTTTAAAATTTCGCACAGTTGCCATCTTGTGGTTATGGAAACAATTGAAATAAATTAGATGCCAGTGGATTAACATTCGTATAAGGATTTACTGTTCCAAGTTTCACAGCACTCGGATAGTTAAATTGCGAGAAACGTCCATGTGTATATTTATACTTCTCGTCGCCGCCATGTTGGATTTATGATCACCAGGTTATTTAAAGTCCTATGGGTAAACTTAAGTTCATAGCCCCTACGAACATTAAAAATTCAGTTTGATTGCTATAATACATTCGTAGGTATTCAGAGCCGTCCAAATATTTTGGATGGTCTCCATGTTGGATTGTTAAAAGTATAGGCCATAGAGTCATGTACCATCAAAGGAAAATTGTTGCGTAGGATCATTGTTCAAACTTCCACTTCGATCGCTTGATTACGACACAAGAAATACAAACTTAATTTTAAAATTCGCACAGCCGCCATCTTGAGGTTATGTAAACAATTGAACTAAATTAGACACTAGTGCATTACAATGTGTATAAACATTTTCTGTACCAAGTTTCATTGCGTTTGGATCATTAAATCGCGAGAAGGGTCTATTTAAAATTTTCAAATTCGCTTGGCCGCCATGTTTGTTTTGTAGTTAACCGGTTTTTGAAAGTCTTATAGATGAACTTCCAGTAGTGCCCTTTATCTCCGTACAAAATTTCAGCGTGATACCGCTAATAGTTTCAGATATATAGAATGCCAGTGAAATATTTTGCACATCCGCCATCTTGTGGTTATGTAAACAATAGAACGAAGTTAGATGTCGGTGCATTACAATGTGTATAAACATATACTGTAATAAGTTTTAAAGCGTTTGGTTGGTTAATTCGGGAGAACGTCTATTTAAAAGTCGCAAATTCGCGTGGCCGCCATGTTGGTTTTGTAGTTACCAGTTTTTCAAAAGTCACATAGGTGAACTTCTAGTAGTTCCCTTTATCACCGTAATAAATTCCAGGGTGATATCGGGAATAGTTTTGGAGATATTGAAAGTTGGTGAAATATTTCGCACAGCCGCCATTTTAGATTGGTGAGACGTAACAAAATTTGAAGGGCGCGGTCGGGGTCGCCCGAAATAGTGCTATGAACTTTCCGAGTGTCATTGAAATCGCTCCAGCCGTTTAAAAGTTATTAGGGGACACACACACACACCTCACACACACACACACACACACACGCACGCACACACACACACGGACAAAAGGTGATCTCATAAGCCTATTTTTTCAAAATTGAAAATAGGCTAAAAATGTACAAAATGTGAAAAACTGAACAAGACAATATAAATATGTAAAGTGGAAATTGTAAATATCCATGTGTGAAAAAAATAAAGAAATGGCTATCACCATTTTAACAAGATGTTCAGTAAAGAACATATAGCCTACTTTCTCCTAAATGCATGGGTATTGTTATAACTCTTTGTCCTTTTAAAGGAGTATGATTGAATGTTGGTTGTAGGAGCTTGTTGAAATACAACGTGCTATAGGGATAATAAACATGAATATGAGGTGCCCTTTGCTAGTGCTACCTCTGTACCAAATTTCGTTCAATTCGGATTCACGGTGTTTGAATTGATAGGGGGAATCGATTTGCACACATACTTGGCCACCATCTGCAAACTATTGGGCTGATGTTCTTGCAGTTTGGTCAGAATATGTTTCCCACATAAAGATATGGTGTTGCAAAATTAGGTAGAGACTAGATTATTAGGTTGGTCGTAATTACATTTTAGCTTTTAACATTTGGGTGGCCGCGATTACGTTTCCATCAAGATAGCGGTGATATAAAACATGACACTGAGGTGCCCTTTGCTAGTGCTACCTCTGTACCAAATTTCGTTCATTCGGTTCCACCGTGTTCGAAATAATAGGGGGAATCAATTTTGACATAAAGATGGCCGCCATCCGCAAACTATTAGGCGAATGACCTATTAGATTGGTCAAAGGATGCTCCCTCCATAAAGGTATGTTGTTGCAAAGTTTGGTAGAGTTCGGATGGTTATGTTAGTCGTAATTTGATTTAAGCTTTAAACATTCGTGTGGCCGCCATTACGTTTCTGTCAATATGGTGGCGATATTAATCATGACACTGAGATGCTCTTTGCTAGTGCTATCTCTGTACCTAATTTCGTTCCATTCGGTTTCAGCGTGTTTGAATTAATAGGGGGAATCAATTCTGACACAAAGATGGCCGCCATCCGCAAACTATTAGGCGAATGACCTATTAGATTGGTCAAAGGATGCTCCCTCCATAAGGGTATGTAGTTGCAAAATTTGGTAGAGATCGGATGATTAGGTTAATCGTAATTTGATTTAAGCTTTGAACATTCGTGTGGCCGCCATTACGTTTCAGTCAAGATGGCGGCGATATAAAACATGACACTGAAGTGCCCTTTGCTAGTACTACCTCAGTACCAAATTTCGTTCCATTCGTTCCACCGTGTTCGAATTAATAGGGGGAATCAATTCTGACACAAAGATGGCCGCCATCCGCAAACTATTAAGCGAATGACCTATTAGATTGGTCAAAGGATGCTCCCTCCATAAGGGTATGTAGTTGCAAAATTTGGTAGAGATCGGATGATTAGGTTGGTCGTAATTTGATTTAAGCTTTGAACATTTGTGTGGCCGCCATTACGTTTCCGTCAAGATGGCGGCGATATAAAACATGACACTGAGGTGTCCTTTGCTAGTGCTACCTTTGTACCAAATTTCGTTCAATTCGCATTCACCGTGTTCGAATTGATAGGGGGGGACAGACATTCAGAGTACACACACTCACACACACACAGACACACAGACACACACACACACAGACCCACACACACACATACACACACACAGACAGACACACTTTTTTTCGCCCTGTGTTGATCTCATAAGTCTACTTTCATTTTTTGCAAAAATCGAAAGTAGGCTAAAAATTAAAAGACATTGTGATCTGATAAAACTTGTTTTTATTTCACAACAAATAGGGCTTTACAAAATAGAATACAAAGAAAATACCAATTCCTCAATCCTTTCAATGTTCATGTCCACTCATCATTAACTTTCCTTTTATAGCACTAATCACAATGAGGGCAGCCAACCTTTCTCCCACTGAGGCATCACAGGATGTCAAACGTTGTTTAACTTTTTCAACAATACTTTATCCGCCACACGTCTTAATGCAGGATGCCTATGACGATAAGAAAGGTCATGTTCTTTGCATGCTTGATCCAAAGGATTAATAGGTACATCACCACGTTGCAAAAGTTGATTCAGCTTTGTTCCAGGACCACAAAAACGATAACCAGGAAGATGGATTTCAAAAGGTAAGTATTGAATGACTTTGTCAATGACGCCATGACCTGTACAAGTTTGACATATCCTTTTCCATAGCTGAAGAGAAGGTTTGATTTTCCTCTTCATCTGTAGACGATGCTGATGTTGTTGCTTTTTTTTCTCGCCATTATACCCGTGAAATGAGGAAACAAAGTCTTTACACTGACTTTTATGACCGTGATAGAGTTTGACCAGCTGGCAAGTAGCACAATGTCGCATAGAGGGTATTTTTGCCATGGTCACTTGCTTATGGTGATCATAATCTGTACATGGTTGCAATTCACTTAACACAGGGTCTTGAGTCCATGATTTTGGTACATGTTGCCAGATTTCTTTCACTGCATTTGCTGCCACATAAATGAACGATTTTGGAAGAGCCAATAATTCTTCTTTGGTAAAACTGTCTAGTTTCTTTATACACACAAAGAACTTTCCAATCGCTTTATCGGTAACATCCCCTTTCTCCATGGTATAATGTAGATGTTTACACGTCGCTTGTAGAAATCTCACTGGTGTCATTCACAGGTAAACCTAGAGTTTTAATTTTATTTAACAACTCACAGCAGGCATTGGTGGTTAGCCAATGAAATAATTGCCACACCTGTGCCAAGGCTTTATGGGTAATGTTGTCACAGGGCCAGAGATCCATGAGTGTTTGCAGCGAGGGACAGCCCAAGTCCATTAAATCGATACATTGACAGTAAGACGCCAAAAATGGTTGTAGCCATTGATGTTTTTCAGTACCTTTCACAAATACCACATGGGCAGAAGACAAGCGGGCTTTCATGACCATGTCCAGGTGTTTATATGAAATGGTTCCTTGCTTCCAGTCTAGTTGCATATGAGTTTCAATCCACTGGGTTTATTGACGGTCTTTATCACACAACAAATCAAACGCATAGGGTAGTTTAAACACCAAATGGGTAGCTTGCGATATCCAAAAAAAGGAACAATCGATGATGGCCACTTTTTTAATATAAATTTGTTATCTCCAATTTTAAACCCTTGACAGTCAACAATTAGTGTACTCAACATGTTCACACTTGTCTGGATCAAGTCCAACTGACCACAGACTGATTATCGTCCAGTAAGGTGTACCCATGACATTTACTTACATTCCATTCTAGTAAAAAAAAAATAAAAAAATCACTGACTAGTCACTATTGAGATTAGGGTATGACAGGGGGCATAAGAAATAATAATATAACAACAACAAGTAATTTTTATTACATTATTTTATTAGCATAACGAGTTATACATTCTTTTGTCATTCTAGGATAGGGGCGGTACCAACTCATACAACAAAAAAGTATTTTATGTTTATAGCGTCCATAACACCGATGATATCCCAATGTCTCTAAACTGGGTGTTTTTGACTGTGAGCTGCTCACTGAAGCACCGTTGACACCATAAAGTCCACATGCATCATAATTTTTTTCAACACTCAGAGGCGCGAGTGAGGGGTAACTTGAATGGCAGGGTATATTACCCACATCCATTCTGCACAGGTAGGGGCAGGCAGGTGACCAGCGCTGATGTTCTTTCATGATTTCATCACTTTCTTCCCATTGGTCTATGATGATGGGACAAAAGGCACATTTCACTTTATCTCTTGTTTTTAAATAATAGAATCCAGCGGCCGCCAAGGCTTGAGGGTTTATGAAAGGCACCAGCCACGTCGCAAAGGTCTTGAGACGTTGTTCCTCAGATTTTAAATTCATGGGTGTGTCGTCTCTTGATGCTTTAAAGCAAGACATGACTGAGTGGCTTGACGTGGGTTGACCTGTTATTTATACACTTGCCACTTGGTTGGACAGTGGATAATAGTTGACTTGTTTGTGATGAATGATCAAACAGTAGGCCGTCGTATTGGCTGGAACATTATCATGCGTTTCAAAATCTAGTCGAATGTCAATATTAGATGGCTTGACAGACTCTTCCAAGTAGGAAAAGTCAAAGACAATCAGTGGCGCCCTTGTCTTAAAAGCTTGGGGTGACAACATGGGGCAATTCTCTGTTTGATAATACGACCATCGAAATTTAGAAAACAAGTCGTTCAGAGGGCCAAATTTATTTTTTGAAAAATCTAAATCCAGTCCTTCATAGGGAAACACACCACCGTTGAGGAAAAGACGTGCATTTCTTAATTGCAGGTGATCAAATTGCGTGGCATCTTTGGTTTGTTGATACTTGCGATTTGTTTGAAAACCCACGATCATGTAGAGAGGTCTCTTTGTATAGCGGGCTGTTTTCACAGACCAACTGTCTGTGTTGGTGGTGGGCAATAGCGGGTACTCATGGAGTGCCCAGCTTCTAAATTCCATGGGTAAAGGCATATCTCTCTTTACCATTTTGAGTATCTCCAGTTTTTTGCTATCATCAAGGGTCAAATGAGGCAATTTCCATAGCAAGCGTTGTAGTTGAATTTTTGAATCTATGGGGGCATTGTCGGCTTCCTTGAGTGCATTATTATCACTCCTGTCTCTCACCAAATAAAGCACTTGCCTTGCATTCACCACAATGCGCTGGTGATCTTCAGCAAAGCCTAAAATCAGTTTAAGAGGTAAAAATCCAGTAAAGGTGCCATCCGTGTGTACCATCCAGTCATTGGTCGAGTCAGGGCACCAACCCGCCATGCAATGTGTTTTACCATCTTCCTCACTATAAGAGGGATATAGTTTCATGACACTGGAAATACCCACATTTCGAGTGCTATCCACTACGATATCGTTAATGACATACCGCACCTCAGAAAAAAGAAAGGCAAAAGCATGGTTGGCTAACTTGGATGTGGTAGGTGTAGAGCCATCGGCTTTGGTGAGCCGACCTTCAATCTGAATGACACTTTCATGCGGTAGGGTGTAAATATCTTGGTTATTGATAACAAATTGAATTTCATCATTGTTATTGAGACCAGGTGTTTGATCTTGATAGGAATGGAGATCAATTCTTACCACTCTTGGTTGCTCCTCGATGTGGTTCGCTACCTCTAGGATAGAATTCATCATGGCGGTTGACGTGGTAACCCAAATGCTGTAAAATCTGCTTGTCCTTAGATGTTAACGTGTATTCACGTGGCAAACAACTAACACCACTCCTAGACAGTGTTGTTGCTTTATACACAAACTTCATAGTGGCTTTAGCACCAACTTGTAAGTCACTGGTGTGGTAGAATCTAGATCAATGAGTTATTGATCTCTATTGATCAGTCTTAATGTTATATTCCTAATACCATCGACAGCCACAGAATGAAAAAGCACCACTGGAGGGTATTCACGAATAATATAGCCATTGGGCGATGTTACAATAAAGTCATAAAGCTAATGCGATGGTTCATGATTGGTGTACACTTGGCTAATAATATTACACGTCACCGACACGTGATCGTCCTCAATGAATTTCACTTCATGGTCTGATTCATGTTTTTTGTTGGGCTCCAACACGCGTGGTTTAAATCCTAGTAATGGACCAATGGAATCGGGGTGTGTTTTAAAGTCAATTTTGAATGTAGAAAAAATACTGCAGCGATGAGTGTTGGTATTTCCTACAAGTTCAAACTTGTGCGTTCCATCGAGAAACGACTTTAAACCATATTCATTGATCAACACCACATAAATGTGTTCATAAATGTCATCTATCGTGTATCCACCAGAGTACAGGGTGAGCACACAATCATCATAGTAAAACTTGTTGTTCACATTTTCACGTATGTTGTATATTCGATTGTATGTTTCAAGTGAAACAAGTCATAAACCATAAGGTCTTTCACTCAATTCAATAGGCGGGTAAAAGTCTAGGCTGACATCAGGTCCGCGTCCATGCAGTGTAAACGTCTTACTTTCGCTGACATACTGTTGACGTTTTTGCTTATGCTGCGTCTTGTATAAAAAGAACACAAACATCCACACTGTTGGCTGTTAAATGTTTGCTCACGTTTCACATTATAATATATCTTGATCCTGTTTCCAAAATAGGTCACAAATTCCATGGGCGGGGGCAAATTCCCAAAACTGTCAAAGTACCATACGTTGGATCCCTCTTTGAGATAAGCTACATAATGTGTTCCTGGTCGTCGGTGATCATCCAAATTGACAACAGCACATTCCTCTTTCCAGGGTCGTGGGGGTAATTGGTTTCGCATAAATACACCTCGAAAATGAAAGCTTTAATTGTTTAGCATAGCTTTCCACTTGTTGATGCGTCAGGGCATGTCTTGCTATGGCTGAGTTTAAAGGTGTTTTATTTTATTTCGAAATGGTGAAATTCCAAATCCTTGTTGATAAAAGGCTGGCTTCAAATTAGCATTTCTAGCCCCATAGCAAGGGCTTCCATCGTTTCATTGTGTCGCTGACTTTCTTTTACTTGTTGCTTGCCCTGCTGCGCGGCATTAATAGTTTTTGCCACCGCACTGGCACCACCCAAAAGTGAACCCAGAGCAGCCAGACCAGCGAAAAATGCAGGTAAAAATCCAGCTCGATTGGGGACGGGAATCACTCGCCCTTGTTTAGAACCCTGTCGCTGACGTTTTGGAATAACATGTCTCTGTGCCGCTCGAAGAGCTTTCCTTATGGTCAACACATTATTTTTTTTCTTTCGCGAGGGCTTGTCCATGAATGCCTTAAGCCCATGCTTTGCCAATGAGAGGGTCTAATTTTTAGTCTTTTTATTCTTTCTTACCACATATCTTTGTTTCACCATGATGATGATGATGACCAACAACCTTTCACAAGAAAGTTTAAGTCATAACTAACGTCAGCTTGTTATTTCATGGCTGTATATTCCAATTCCACATAAAGCAGGAAATCGTTTATGGTTTTTCCAGCTTGCTTTTCATCCCATGTCAACATGAGGTGAAAGGATAATTCGTCACCTGCATTGACCATTTCATGGTTATGGACCAACATCCTATGACCGTTTATCTCTACATGTAAATGGTTTTCATCTGGCATCGCGTATTTAATGTGAATGGTTCCCTCATAGTGTAATCGATAGTGGTTTAAACCCGAAGCAAGCACGTAGGTCAGGTGCTGGTCATGGAATATCGGTAAATGGTTCCTGTCATTCACAGGTTTTTCATTTGTCAGATACACTAAAAATATAGATGGAATACATTTATAAAGGCTTTTCATTTGGTAGGTGAGGTAGCGTTTGGTGCAGACATCATCATCTTCTTGTGGGTCTTCCACGTGAATAATGCGAAGATGATTAGCTGTATAACCATCCACCGTAAGCTGAGACACTTTGTTATATAACTCATGCACCTTGTTATCCACATACTTTTTTGTAGTAACGTCTGTAGACACTTGAGGATGTTTCACATGGGTTAACCACTTTCCCTTAAAGTCATAATCTCCCTGTTTTGTGCGTGGCACTACAGACCTGTCCACATAATGTTTATTAGCAGGATCTGTGTCTTGTTTAGGATCATGTATGGGAACAGACCTACCTTTGGCCATCAATGCACGTCCAAAGACATCCATCGTCAACCTGTAGTACGAGTCTACTGTTTCTATGACAAGGTTCGGTTCCATGTATATAGACAGCTTGCTAGCCTCTCTATGCCTTAGTTGAAATGAAGATTATTAAGCAGCAAGAGTCATTCCCCGTGGGGGACATGGTTTCCCATCTCTGCCCCACATCACGTGAACAACGCCATGGTTCACGGTTTCCATCTTCCATTCGCTGCATCATTGTGGGGCCTTCGGGATATGGAAAGACTAATCTTTTGCTGACGCTCATTACAGCGCCCAATGGTCTGCGTTTTCAAAATATTTATATTTTTGCAAAATCTCTCTACCAACCCCTCTACGTGTTTCTGGATCAAGTCATGTCTGGATTACAAAATGAGAATATGGATTATTTCACATTTTCCATGCAAGAAAATGTTATTTCACCGGATGAGGTAAAGCCTGATTCACTCATGATTTTCGATGATGTATCCACTGAAAGACAAGGCATCATTCAAAGCTATTTCAGCATGGGTCACACAAACATATCGATTGCTTCTATCTTGGACAAACGTATTCTAAAATGTCCAAACAGTTGATTCGTGACAATGCCAATGTCATTGTTTTATTTCGTCAGGACGAGAGGAACAGTCGTCACATTTATAATGAACATGTGAATCCGGATATGACCTTTCAAATGTTTACAGAATTGTGTGCTAAGTGCTGGAACACTCAACGTCATGCCTGTTTAGTGATTGACAAACAAAGTGAACTCAACCAAGGGCGGTATCGCTTAGGGTTTGATCATTTAATTGCTATTTAAGCCACTGTGTCATTCCCTCTCAAGTCATTCGTCAAGACACCATGGCGTTAGCAGAGAGTAAATTGAAAAAGCATGTTATTAGAGCAAAAAAATACTATTCGCCAAAAGTTCCGTCAATTGAAACGATCACGTGCGGATCATGCGTTATTTATTCAACAACATTTAGCACCTCCGCTAAAAGCTATGTTGAAACCCTCTTTCAAGCCATCTGAAACGCTACCTACCGTTTCACAAGCCACCAGACGCATCACGAGGACCCTGAAGAAGAGGAACAGGAACAGGAAGATTTAACTAGTGTTAGCGAAGTTGAGGCTGACGAGGAACAAGTGTTTACGGCTCAAAAAAGGCCTCATCCCTTGCAGAGTTTTTAAGAAAAAAGAAATCCTTGGTCATGGTCGAAACACCTTGCCCTTCCAGATCGTCTCCATTTTCACAACTCTTAGCCACCCCTCAACATAAATCTCAACTGAAAAACATTTTAATAAAATATTATGGATTAACACTGGAACCCTATTTCACCAATCTATTTATTGGAAACACAGATACCACATATGGTGTTCGCTATGAGGATAATAGTTTTAAAATTGGTGATTTATCGATTAAATTTGGTCGTACTTAAGCTGTCATTAAAAAGATCAACTATAAATTAACACCAGGACTGTTAAAGCTGCTATTCTCTCGGACTCCCTCTTCCCAAGATTATACGCCAGAGGACCTTGGCAAATATAAATCCATTTTATTGAACACCCATGCCTACAAAAGACAGTATGATCCCACTCAACAAGTGAATGCCAATATATCTCAAAAATATAAAACCTTCATTGCAAAAATGTTCCCAACCAGTCAAAGTGGTCGTCGTCAAGTGTCCGCTTCGGGAATGACATTTAAACCATTAAAACCCCTTGTGGATGTTACCTACTGGCACAATCCCAATAAGTTCGTCCAGCGACTACAGCTGTTGCATGCATCACGTCAAGTCCGTCATACCGGTCACGGTTGGGAAATTCAAGAAATGGAAGAAGAACTTCGAAATGCCAAAATTATTGTTTAAGTCTTCACCCATTAATGTGGGCATTGCTCATGAGTTGCATCGTCCAGCTAGACGTCACTATCAGCGACTCAAGGTGATTTCACGGAGTGTGGATGAACTTTGGCAAGCCGATTTGGTGGAAATGATTCCCTATGCTAGTGTTAACGAGGGTGTACGCTATATGTTGACGGACATTGATGTGCATTCCAAAATGGCCTTTGTTCAACCCGTGAGTCGCAAGTCTGGTCCGCAAGTCACCAAGGCCTTCAAACATATTATTCAACAATCCAAACGTCAACCCCAGTTGTTACAAACTGATCAGGGAAAGGAATTTTTCAACAAGCACTTTTCCAGTTTTCTCAAATCTTTGGATATTCACCATTATGACACATACAGCAATCGCAAAGCCAGTGTGGTCGAGAGTTTTAACCGAACATTGAAAACCCATATGTGGAAAGCGTTTACCGGTCAAGGCTCATATCGCTGGTTGGACATGTTACCTGAGCTAGTGTCACGTTACAATGACACTAAATACAGAACCATTGGGACCAAGCCACGACTTAAGACCGAACATATTCCGCGACTGGATAAACTGTTTAACCCCATAAAAACAGCAGACCCTAAACGTCACCTCCTTAACATTGGGGACCATGTTCGTGTGAGCAAATTTAAGTCTGTCTTTGACAAAGGTTACACACCAAACTGTGGGACAGAACTATTTCGAATTCGACAAGTCAACCTGAACAGTCCAGTCACCTATTTACTCGAGGACCTCAACCATCAACCCATAAAAGGCAGGTTTTATCTCCAAGAACTCCAAAAGACAGCGTTTCCTAAACATTACCTTGTGGAAAAAGTGTTGAAACAAAAAGGAAATAAACTATATGTAAAATGGTTGGGATTTAGCTCAGCCTTTAATTCATGGATTAATAAATTACATGTTGTATGAAACTATGCACTTTGTATTTATTTATTCACTCATGTTGTACTTAACCTATAGCCCTGTGTGTACAGTCCTCAGCTCCACATGTATTATGAGTAATACATATTTCTTTCTCTCCTCACTTGTGTTCTCACTTACACCATCTCTCCCCCATTCACATACTCCTCTTTACCACCTTCCGCTGCTAAACAGGTTGTGACTTGTTTGCTGTTATCGCGCACGTGCACAGCTAACGTTCAAGGTGAACACCAGTGGTAGGTCAAATTACACACATGAACTTGCATTTTCTCAAGTACGAACCAAAACAGGATGTGAATTGTTTCACAAGGGATGCGGTAATAATGTCATCTCGCACGTGTCCACATGTATTTCGTTACTCTCCTTTTCATATCGTTATGAGATTGTAGTAGTAAGGACTGGCGAACAACGTCAGTTCAACACACTGCTTTACACACAAAAGTAGTTAGGCCCCCTTTGACATAATTTGGATAAATTTCATGGGCCGGTCCATAGGGACCAGGCCAAAGGGACCGGTCCAAAGGGACCCGTCCACAGGGACTCATCAACAGGGACCCGTCAACAAGGACTCGTCAACAAGGACCCTTCAACAAGGACTCGTCCACAAGGACCTGTCAACAATGACCCGTCAACAGGGACTCGTTAACAAGGACCCGTCCACAGGGACTCGTCAACAATGACCCGTCAAAATGACTCGTCAACAATGACCTGTCAACAATGACCCATCCACAGGGACTCGTCAACAATGACCCGTCCAAAGGGACTCATCAGCAATGACCCGTCCAAAGGGACTCATCAGCAATGACCCGATAACAGGGACCAGTCCAAAGGGACAAATCAACAGGGATCAATCAAAAGGGGTTATAGCCTCAAGGCCTTACATGTCCTCATTGATTATTGGTTTGCCTATCGACAAGCGCCGCTTGAAATACTTTTTGATCACCCCTCGTGGGCTGGGTTAGGTTTGGTTACACTACAGCCGTCATATTTAGAAAGCCCGCCCTCTTACAAAAGCTATGAGTGGGCATGCGTAAAAACAAAAAACAAGCATGTTAATTCATATTGGCTATCCACCATACACATGTATCTTGTGTGGAACAACGTTTAATTTCATATTAGCATTCAAACTCCCACATGTCGCACTTAAAAACCGAGATTTTCTAAAAAATTAAAATATCACCCCCCTAGTAGGGGTAGGTTTTATTTTGGGGTGGAAATATGTTGTCCAATGGAAAGGGGGTGTCAGCCCGAGTTCAACAACACCTCATTTGTCAAAATCCGACCATGGGTTCGCCAGATATCGCGCCGCCGCCATCTTGTGAGGTGGGTGAGGTGGAGGTGGCGCTAGGACCGCTAAAAAAACCACTACTAACTCCCTACTAGAAAGCGCTATAGTGTTCAAGGAGCTTAGATGTCTAACCTTCTTGGCTTTCATAGTGCCCCATGGAACAACGAAATTCGACATGCAAGTTACCCTTTGGGTTTCAAATAACAAAGCTTGCACCCGGCACCCGAGGCCATACGATATTATTATTATTTATAACCATAGTTATCTCACTGATCGGCAGGAACGAATTGTGCCCCTTAGTCTATGATTTAAGACCAAGGCCACATTCTTGATAATTCATAAGTTGATAGTTGGCGATGTTTTAATCACGATTATGCTCGACAACAAATTATATCAAGAAGTTTTAATAACAAACAAAAGTTTCACTACAAAAAGAGAGTTAGAATTTCACAATACATGTTGACATAGGAGACTGGCAAAATAGATCACCAATACATAGGATGAAGGCCAGGACAGCAGAATTGCGTACCGACCACCCCTTGGCAGGTGTCGATTCGGTAAATCCCCAGCCTACAGAAATCCGCGGGACGCGGCTTACAACAGCGAAGACACGCCCATTCAGATCGCGAATTACAGAAATATAATGATTCTATGGAAATATAAGGAAATACAGATAGACAGGCAAGAATTATGAAGTCATTTGTTCGTGTAAAACCACATGTAAACAGAACATCTTTTGTAGAAAATAGACACAATATCAACGCGCGAGGAGAACAAACTACATTGGAGAATCTAGTCACATGACCGGAGTGGCTAGGGAGTGTATAAATGGTGGAGCCCACAGTCACATGACCGGAGTGGCTATAGAGAGTATAAATGGTGGAGCACACAGTCACATGACCGGAGTGGCTAGGGAGTGTATAAATGGTGGAGCCCACAGTCACATGACCACAGTGGCTAGGGAGTGTATAAATGGTGGAGCCCACAGTCACATGACCGGGGTGGCTAGGGAGTGTATAAATGGTGGAGCCCACAATCACATGACCGGAGTGGCTATAGAGAGTATAAATGGTGGAGCCCACAGTCACATGACCGGAGTGGCTAGGGAGTGTATAAATGGTGGAGCCCACAGTCACATGACCGGAGTGGCTAGGGAGTGTATAAATGGTGGAGCCCACAGTCACATGACCGGAGTGGCTAGGGAGTGTATAAATGGTGGAGCCCACAGTCACATGACCGGAGTGGCTAGGGAGTGTATAAATGGTGGAGCCCACAGTCACATGACCGGAGTGGCTAGGGAGTGTATAAATGGTGGAGCCCACAGTCACATGACCGGAGTGGCTATAGAGAGTATAAATGGTGGAGCACACAGTCACATGACCGGGGTGGCTAGGGAGTGTATAAATGGTGGAGCCCACAGTCACATGACCGGGGTGGCTAGGGAGAGTATAAATGGTGGAGCCCACAGTCACATGACCGGAGTGGCTATAGAGAGTATAAATGGTGGAGCACACAGTCACATGACCGGGGTGGCTAGGGAGTGTATAAATGGTGGAGCCCACAGTCACATGACCGGAGTGGCTAGGGAGTGTATAAATGGTGGAGCCCATAGTTCGTGTATCAAATTAACTGTCCAGATAATAAAAAAATATTACTGTGAAACAGTTATGTGTACAAAACATTATGTGAGCAAGATGAAAGACATCATTGAAACGAGTGCCTACTCTATGAATTAGTCGTTAGGGATGAGGCCGTCCGTGGCCCGTCACCATAAACTACGAAGTGGGAAGAAAACACGATAAGTTATCCTTTTTGGCTATATTACTTTATAATTTCCCATTAATGGAAGAGTATTTGTGAATTTAAATATAACACAGTCCAGTTAGGATACTTTTGCCCTTACTTTTCGATATTTGTGATAGGCTAAAGTAGGTGTCTTATTCAGTAGAAACAGCGTATCACGAATAGTTAGAAGTAAGGAAAGTTACCGTTTAGATTATAGGATGTTATTTATTTCCGGTCACCTGTTCATTAGATGAAGTGCATGTTGAAACATAACCTTGTATATTGAGTGTGAAATCACAGATAGACATCAGGATGGTATGAGAATATATGATATCATGACCAGTGATAGAATATTATTAGTATTGTTGAGACTCCCGGGTCATTCAATCTGAGAAAGCCTTTGAATTTACATGCAGGCGATTGACTATCGAGATTGAGCACGTGTTATTATTTGAGCTGAAATATTAGTGATTCGAAAGGTCAGGTTTATGATGTGTGCAATATGTGTGTGTTATGAATAATGTGCCATTTTAAGTTAACCCATGTCATAAGAGAGTGTCGACTAGTGGTGACAGGTGTAGCCAATTATCGCCCATAGTTTGTGATAATCATCGAGGCAGGAGCGCTCATAATATGTGAATATTAGATGATGATGATAATTGTTGTTTTAAGGGGCCTAACATCTAGGTTATCGGCCTCTGTGAATATAAGACAAAGAGGGCAGTGAGAGACTCTATCTGCGAGGCCGTGGGAGCCAAATTGTTTATGTTGAGGTTCGGGTGAGTTGGGTTTTCACTTAGATATACAAATGATATGAATAACCACATACAATGGCATTTTGATTGTTCAACGGAGATACATGAGATCTTGGAGCCTCAGCGAAATGAATCACACTTATCATCCTGAAGTGAAGTGATTCCACCATTGTAGAGTGAAGGGTCACAGGTTCGGGACGAGGCTCATGTAAATAATCATAACACTCAAGTATTTCGAGTAAGATTTTTCATTAGTTTGATTTTGTGCCATGCCTTTCCCTACGAGTGTATCGACGCTAGATTTTGATGAGCGTTTGATACAATTGATGATAGAAGTGATACGTTCGTTTGATAGGACTTTGATTGATCTGATATTCTGCAATGAGATTTTGTTCGTTGTGGTAGACTCATCTCGCAGTATTTGTACTAATACTAAGTGTATAAGGTGGGTAATCGTCATGATTTGATATTTGAGATTAATTTACGGTAAATGACAGTGTTTGACATCCTCTCACTTACAAATAGATAGCAGTTGTAACCGATCATTTCTCACATATTGTAGTAGTGAGGAGAATATTTCACGCACTTTTTGGTTAATTAATGAAACACATGCGAACTGTACACCGCATGGTCAATCGTCGTGCTGTATGAAATCGTGCTGCAAATTGCAAAGTTTAATATCAGAGGTAAAGAGGATAAATAATATTCTATAAAAATGTGTGCAGTGAAACATTGTTATAGGAAGCCAAGGCGGCCAGATCGCAGTAATAAAATCATCAAATGGTTGACAAGGAGGAGGCAGCTGTGTTGTGTACAAATATTAACAACTGCATTAGGGAAGAAATCAATATCCGATTCAAAGCGGTGCAATTATTTAACACATCATAAGAAGTGCAGAAGCAGTGCATCATGGAGGAAATGTTCTTGATATCACAGGTTCTAAATCACGTCGTAGCCAACTAAAACCATTCACCTTTGGGGCAAACACGTCTTCATGATCACCATCCTTTTAGTTACGTTTTTGGACAAGTGGAATATATCAGAATACTTATTCCAGGCAGCTGTGCTAAGCAATTGTCTCATTATATCATGAAGGTTGGTAGAGGTCTGACCCCTTGAGAAATTAGGGTAATTTATCAAGTACTAAAGAGATCTGTCAATTAGGGGGAGAAGAAGGATGATTACGGTACCCATACCTTTCGGGATCAAAATAAGAAATGGAAAAGAGGAGGCCGACACAAGTAAACAGAAACAATAACGGTCTCTACTCAGGTCATGTGGGTCTCAAGCAAATTGCTATTAATGTAGTCGTGGTAAGTTGATACTCAGATTAATGTATGCACTTTAGCTGTCTAAAACAAGAATTTATACAAATTGTTCTAGAGAACATGGCCTCTACAAACCGGTCCTGTACATCAAGAGTTGACAAATGAACTACCAGAGGCAAAGTGCATTAGCCTGGAAGGTAAGGTTTTCTGTTTGTTCCGTTGGAGGTCACGTTTCAAGAAGAAGATGAATAAAGATGTGGTGATGATTATTGATTAGAAATACGCTTTGATTGCTGATGCCCAAGTTAGAATCTTAAAATTGCTTTATGCCAGTAACGAGCTTGCTTTGCTGTGGCAGTCTTCCCTCTCCCCACTAGCCTATAGCAACCAGCAGCGCATTCACTTAAGGGCAATCATATCTCAAGTGCCTTATACGATTGAGTTATAACATGGCACATTGAGTAGACATAACCTATAATAGGATCCAGGGTTCAGCAGAGTGGAACTGCAGAATCAACACAATAACATTAGCTACTGTTGGTGTTCTTATAGAAAACAAGACTAAGTATTCCAATCTTCCAAACAATATTCATTCTAAAAATCAATCATATTATTACAAGAGAAATAATGCAAAGCCGATAATTACCTGTGGTTCATGTTCCTCCTTAACTGCTATCCATTGATCGTCAAATATATCAGCAGCCTCGTCTTTCAAGTTATTCGAGGGCAACAGGACATATGTCTCCTGCGAAGTAACACAAGCATGAGCCAATCAAAAATATACAGACACATTATGAGTACTAAGTTACGTTACTAAACGTTAGCGTGCGATTTATCATTAAGTAGTGTTCAAAGTCACTAAACCTCACTTGTCATGCACATCACTAAGAATGCAATGTTACACCATATACGAATCAAAATGGGCTCTATTATAGATTGCGATTAGTTTCGTTTGGTGGAATTCTAGGGTCCCCGGTGACGTCACCTATGACGTGTTAATGTTGATGCTCGCTTGTTCGACGTCTTTCTACAGTTTGCCTAGTGTCCGCCATTTTGCCACCGGTTAGGGTTTCGTGAGATTTTGACATGTGCACTTACGTGTGCTGGTTGTGTTCGCGAGTTGCAATAAAATTGATCCAAATTTTAAGTTATGTGTTTTTTTTTATTTTATACGTATTGTGTTATTTGAATTGGAAGTGTGAACATCGGGGGACATTTGAATTCAATAACAGCAGAAGCTGTAGCTGGTTGATTTTGATACCTCTTCAGGGGTTCCATTGGACAATAACTATTGAAATTTCCCTTCATTATGACTTATATACTGGAATTATGTGCTCTATGACGTAATTATGTGTGTTTCATTCCTGTTGAATTTGAACTGCGGTGGCCATATTGCTCACTCCAGCTGTGCGAGACATGACGAGGCATGCATGACAAGACATTGATGTCACGGCAGTGTGTCCAACATGTGTGATATAAAGTACACCACCACTAAGAAATCCGGACGCGTTAGTCTGTAATCATTGTCAAAATCATTGGATTGGTCAAAACGAAGGTTAGAATGGTCGGGTGTGGGTGCGGCCAAGGCCGCGGGAAAGCAGCGGGTCACGGTTCAAAAAACAAAACAACATTGATCTGGGCGCGTTAGGTTGTAACCATTGTCAAAACCATTGATCTGGACGCATTAAGCTGTAACTATAGTTAAAACCATTGATCTAGACGCGATAGGCTGTAACCATTGTTAAAACCATTGATCTAGACGCGATAGGTTGTAACCATTGTCAAAACCATTGATCTAGACGCGTTAGGCTGTAACCATTGTCAAAACCATTGATCTGGACGCATTAAGCTGTAACTATAGTTAAAACCATTGATCTAGACGCGATAGGCTGTAACCATTGTCAAAACCATTGATCTGGACGCGTTAGGTTTTAATCATTGTCAAAACCATTGATCTAGACGCGTTAGGCTGTAACCATTGTCAAAACCATTGATCTGGACGCGTTAGGCTGTAACCATTGCCAAAACCATTGATCTGGACGCGTTAGGCTGTAATCATTGTCCAAACCATTGATCTGGATGCGTTAGACTGTAACCATTGTCAAAACCATTAATCTGGACGCGTTAGGCTGTAACCATTGTCAAAACCATTTGATTGGACAAAACGAGGTTAGAATGTTCGGGTGTAGGTACGGTCGTTGACCGCGGGAAGCTAGCGGGGCACGGTTGGCGAAAATCCATTGGATTGGACGTAGGCTATAGAAGGATAAATGAACTTGGCGCTCTAGAGAAATTTTCACTACATTGGCCATTTGTTGGTTAGACTATTGTCTGGCTGAAAATTACTGACTGCACTAGAAGGAAGTCGATCTCTGGACTAGTATAGATCAGTATATTTCCGTATAAAATTCCCCAAAAATCTAAATGGCGGGGTTGACGAAGTTATCGACGACGTCTCGAAATACTCCTGTAGCAAGCATACGGGAAAAGTTTGGGAATAGGGGGGTTTTGGTGGGGGAAACATAAATAGAAATTATCGTTTACAATAAACGTTGGAAACGAGATATGTATCGCCATCTTTACTTGACTTCCTATGGACCATTTATCTGGAAGCGTTAGGCTGTAACCATTGTCAAAAACCATTCGATTTTTTAAATATCAGCTGAAATTCGAAAATATTAAAGTGTATCGCGATACATCTCTTTTTTACCACGTTTTTTGTAAATGCTAATTTTTAGCCTATTTTCATTTAAGAAAAAGTAGGCTTATGACATCACCTTTTGTCCGTGTGTCTGTGTGAGTGAGTGATTCGTGTGTGTGTGTCCCCCTAATAAAATCTAAACAGCTGAAGCGATTTTAATGAAACTCGGTAAGTGCATAGCAATATTCCGGACGACCCCGACCGTGCCCTTCGACTGTCTTACTTTTTTACGTCTCACCAATCAAACATGGCGGCTATGCGAAATATTTCACCAGCATTCAATATCTCCGAAACGATTACCATTATCACCCTGGATTTTTTACGGTGATAAATGGAACAACTAGAAGTTCATCTATGTGACATTTGAAAACCTGGTAACTACAAAATCAACATGGCGGCCAAGCGAAGTTGCGACATTTAATAGACGTTTCTCGCGATTTAACCAACCAAACGCAATGAAACTTGGTACAGTATATGTCTATACACATTGTAATTCGTTCATTGTTCACATAACCTCAAGATGGCGGCTGGCGAAATATTTCACCGGCATTCTATATCTCTGAAACTATTACCGGTATCACCCTGAAATTTTGTACGGAGATAAAGGGAACTACTGGAAGTACATCGATGAGACTTTCAAAAATTGGTTAACTGCAAAACGAACATGGCGGCCAAGCGAAGTTGAAAGTTTTAAATAGTCTTTTCTCGCGATTAAATGATCCAAACGCAATGAAACTTGGTACAGCAAATGTTTATACACATTGTAATGCATCTAATTTAGTTCAATTATTTACATAACATTAAGAAGGCGGCTGTGTGAATTTAAAAAATTACGATTTCGTATCTTGTGTCGTAATCATGCGATCGAAGTGAAAGTTTGAATAATTAACCTACGCAATAATTTTCCTTTAATGGTACATGACTCTATGGACTATACATATAACAATCCAACATTGCGACCATCCGAAATATTTGGACGAATCTCAATATCTACGAATCTATCACAGTAGTAAAACTGTTTTTTTAATGTTCATGGGGGCTATGAACATAAGTTCTCCTATATGACGTTCAGTAACCTGGCGATCACAAATCCAAAATGGCGGTCTTGAGCAAAATAGACTAGCTCTCGTGCACCAAACACAATTAACACTGAAAGGTCAACGGCTTGGAGGGTGGAAGAGGATGACAGGTAATATCCCAACGGCGGACAAGGCGGAGGAACCATCAGATACCAACTGCTGCCTTGCAGTCAGTAAGGGGACCCACCCCAATGTTAATGGGTAGCAATCCGGAAGACTGAAAGAGGCAGCCCCTTAGAAGGTTGCGCGTGAGGCCACTCACCCTACCGTGGAAAAAGAACTGTTACGAAATCTCAATCACAAGGAAACCGGACGGAACAACGACGACGACATTTGCGAGTAAAGGACAACGTGTTGAACATAGGAACATGGATTGTACTAAGTCCATAAAGGGCGGGTGCCCTAAATAACTTAGTGGATGTAATGAAGAAATATGACATGAGTATTGTAGCCATTCAAGAAATACGGTGAACAGGTACGGAGATACTAAAACAGAGGATACTGAGGATGGAGAGGAGGATATATTCTATGGAAAACTTGAGAAAATATACGATTTGGCACCAAGGCATGATATTAAAATCGTATAGGGAGATATGAATGCTAAAATTGGAAAGGAACAGGAATTAGGGACATCTTTGGACGGAACAGCCTAAACGTGGAAAGTAACGAGAACGGTTAAAAGCAGAAGGATGATAGTAAGTAGTACTCGATTCCCAAGAAAGGACATTCATAAGGCTACGTGATGCTCACCGGACGGATTTACTAGGAACCAGATAGATCATATACTAATTGATGCGAGCCATGGAACAGATATACAATATGTACGATCATGTAGAGGTGCTGATATAGGTTCAGACCATTTTCTGGTTAAGTCCTGCTATAAACAACGTATATGCAGAATTAAGAATAGTAGGTCAAGAAGAATGCAGAAATATGATGGACAGAAATTAATCGAAGATAAGAAGATAGCTGACGAATTCTCAGTGACACTAGAAAGAAAGATACTGAGAGACGTAAAGGTAACAGGAAATATAAATGAACACTGGAAAAGCATTAAAGAGGCAATTGAGAACACTGCAGAGAACGTAGTGGGATTTAAACAGCCAGAGAGGAGAGACAAATGGTTTGATGCGGAATGTGAGCAGAAGATAAATGCAAGCATTAAAATGCTACAAATGGACACAAGAGGTAACAGGAAAGTATATACAGAGGCAAGAGGAGTGGCAAAACGTATGTGCACAAGAAAGAAAAGGGAATGGGAAAGAATACAAATAGAAAAGGTAGAGGAACTAGCAAAGACAAAGGATTATAGACAAATGTATGCATTATTAAGGGAAGAGAAAAGAGGATTCCAGGCTAGGTCAGATATGTGCGAAGGTAAAGATGGAAATCTCATTGTTGAGACCAAAAAGGTGCTAGAAAGATGGGTGGAATATTTTCAAGAAATGCTCAATGGAACAGGAGAGAAAGGAATTCAAGAAGAAGAACTTTATATACCAGGGCCTGACTCAGATATACTAGAACCAAGTATAACTGAAACAAAAGAAGTCATTAAGGGAATGAAGAACGGTAAGTCACCCGGAGGGGATAATATAACTGCAGAGCTGGTCAAGAACGGTGGTAATTATCTACATACCCAACTGCAACAACTGACATTAAGAATATGGCAAGAAGAACAGATGCCCGAAGAATGGAAAGTAGCTCTGTTATGCCCAATACACAAGAAGGGGTCTAAGTTGTGCTGCCATAACTATAGGGGCGTATCACTACTCAACATAGAAACCACAAATTACCAAGGTCTCCTTACGTTACAAACCACGCAGTTCAAACGGGAATCATTATCGACTCCAACTAGCATGAGGGTAGATAGTATATTGAAGTTTTGTTACAGGTTGAATTATTGTAAGTAGTCGGCTTTAATACAATGAGTTCCTACGTTGTTTGGAGTGTTCGCTGATGAAATTGTGAAATGCTGGGGATTATTATAAACTATGGCTCAAATCCAGTGCGGTATGTCATACTATATTGTGCTATGTTGCACTTCGAATGGGAAGAAAATGGGAGGTGTGCTTTCACTTCACGAGTTAAGTGTGATGATTGGCTTATCCTGATTTTCCTCGATAACTTCGTCTGTTGTGTGTAGTCGTCATATTAAGAGTCCCGCGCCGTAGTTGTGATCGTAGTTATTTATTTATTGAGGTTTTAAGGGGCGGAACAACGAGGTCATCTGGCCCTGTAGTGGTGATCGTTTAATCGTGCTGCGAGCGCAGCTGTAGCGTGTCCAGATATAGTAGGTTCAAAACCCAGCACCGACAGAAACTATCCTGAGTGTGTTTTTTCTACACTCCATCCAGGCAAATGCCGGGATAGTACTTTACCGCTTCTAGTAACACACATGTCAAGGACTTCCTGGTCCCTGAGACCGACGATGATATCCAATTAACTACGGAATCAACCGGCCAGTGCATACTCACAAGGTAACTTGTGAAGAATGGGTATCATCAAGTTATCTTGCGATTCTGTTGAATCATTCTTCAGTACATCCCCCAGGGGCTCACGACTAGTGGGACGTGGGTTTGGTGACCACGGGATCCCAGCTGAGTCCGGTATTGCTTGCACTTACTTGTGCCAGGCTCCTTTCTGTCTTCTTTCATATCAACCTCCCTTGGTCACCTCTCGTTCATTTACGACACTCCCCCTCTCTCAGAGGCTTACAACTTGTGGGATGTTGGTTGGCGACCAGGGGGCCCCAGCTGAGTCCGGTATTGCTTCCACTTAATTGTGCCGGGCATATTTCCTGTCAGCCAACCTTGATTAACTCTAGTTCTCTTCCGACCCTGACGGTATAAGGATATCCGAGGTCTAGGGAGTCTTTCAAATTCCCGCCTTAATTGGACCTTGTCTCATATATCCTGATACCCTCATTCTTCAAAGGGTCAGACCTCTTGTTTTTCTCTTCATATCTCCTGCCTTCTGCGCAAGGTCATACTGGAGGCAGGGTGTGTGTGTAGCCCCACCACCGAAGGTGCGCCCTGGATGGTGCTACACCCTCAAGGGCTCACGGCTCTTGAGTTCGGGAGGATACCTGAGCTGTATCTGTTTTCTTTTCCTTTTTCCTGTGACTCTGGGGCGGACTCTCTCTTATTTCCCTTCCTATCTGCCTTTCATGGCTCTACATCCTTCCAAATCCGCCAATTCTCATTTTTCGAGGATTGATGGCTTTTCATTTACCTATATTTTGTTCCCTTAAACCTTCCTCTTCTTCTCCGTGAGTTAGTTTTAGTCTAGTGTTCATTTTCATCACAAAAAAGAGACAGTCCGTCTGAAAGACTGGACTTTATATCATTTTAAATGTTACAAATGCTGAGAAATGCTAGAAAGTTACAAGTCATGAGGGAGCTGGAGCGCGTGGTGAAAGGAGGGAGCAGGCTGGATGACGTCACGCTCGCCGTGTCGTTGCCGTCTCGTAACGCCAGAGCACAACAGTGGACTCAGTACACATGCACCAAGCGGTACTATGACGTCACACACCTCAGTGCATTCTCAGTACATTTCGTGACGTCGCTGTAACGTAACGACGAAGTCTACTAGATCATTAGAGGCCGATAACCTCGATGTTAGGCCCTTTAACATCGACTGTCATCAAATTACAATTTCAGCAAGATCTTTGAAAACTGCAAGTCCGAGTTACGTTGTATGCTCTTTGGAAAGAATTACTGGATTGCATTTCTCAGAACTCTAATCCTCTCCACTTATTAACCTAACCGCATCAGCGGACTTGCCAGCGTCATAGCAGATAAATTTGTTTCACCAATTACGGATGTAATTGCACAAGACGAGATACCGATTGCTTGCAAATGACTTCTGTACCAACCACTCAGCAGGAAAATTCATGAGGTTATATAAAAACCTAATGGTATGCACGGTATGTCTAGTTTTTCGTAAGTTCAATACCACGCTTCTTTATTTTGTGATATAATTTACATTTTGATATTGCGGAAATTATAATGACAAATGATAGTGTCATAATTCTTTGTCATGCTATGCTGGGTTGATAGCGCTGTGTGAGCAGTTGAGTAACTAACGGGGTTTTATGTAAAAAGCCCCATTGTCTAGGCCGGCAGTAGAGAGCGCAGATCGCATCCAATCGGCCGTGCATTGGCAATACCAAAACATCAGTTGTGAGAGAAATAGATGTGAAATAAAACGGATCATGCTCAGTTTTTTTCCACCTGGCGAGGATGTGGCTCCGTCTCTGTTATGGTTACCACACATCCCCACTTTCCACCTGGCGAGGATGTGGCTCCGTCTCTGTTATGGTTACCACACATCCCCACTTTCCACCTGGCGAGGATGTGGCTCCGTCTCTGTTATGGTTACCACACATCCCCACTTTCCACCTCGCGAGGATACGGCTCCGTCTCTGTTATGGTTACCATACAACCCACCCCACTTTCCTCCTGGCGAGGATACGGCTCCGTCTCTGTTATGGTTACCATACAACCCACCCCACTTTTCACCTGGCGAGGGTGTAGCTCCGTCTCTGTTATGGTTACCACACATCCCCACTTTCCACCTGGCAAGGATGTGGCTCCGTCTATGTTATGGTTACCACACATTCCCACTTTCCACCTGGCGAGGATGTGGCTCCGTCTCTGTTATAGTTACCACACATCCCCACTTTCCTCGTTACAGCCCTGTAGTCTAATCTCTGGGCACTTTCCGAGCCAACACAAGTAGCGATGTGCAACAAACGCGGTATATTTAATGTGGACGTCTTATAATACCATAAGATCATGTTTCATTTTTAGTGTACCTTAAGTTCAACTGTAAGAGTATATATTGTAAGAATGGTTGTGCAATGGCCTAGGGCGAATTGTCTGGCTGTGGCCATTGTCCTGGGGGCACACAGAGGTCACAAGTACTGAAGAGCTATTGTCCACCATGTTAGTGCTTACGTTTTTGTGCGTAATGGTTTGGGGGATAATAATCCTTGTACTAATCATTAATTACAGTAGTTCAGCCACCATCTCCTAGATGGTGCTTACTTTCTTGTGAGTATTTTAGTTTATGATCTTAATCTTTGAGATATTCATTCCATTCTTCTCTCTTTCATCATTCCTGTCAGCCTCCCTTGTTCCCTTCCGTCCCCGAATTACAACTATGTTAGCGTTTGTCTAAAGTATAAATAAAAATGAGTTCAAACAACATGTAGGACATGAACTATTTTTAAATTCACATTTGTATTTCACAGTAAACACAATTTAAACACGTTTAAAACAACCCATGGTTACCACACATCCCCACTTTCCACCTCGCGAGGATACGGCTCCGTCTCTGTTATGGTTACCATACAACCCACCCCACTTTCCTCCTGGCGAGGATACGGCTCCGTCTCTGTTATGGTTACCATACAACCCACCCCACTTTTCACCTGGCGAGGGTGTAGCTCCGTCTCTGTTATGGTTACCACACATCCCCACTTTCCACCTGGCAAGGATGTGGCTCCGTCTATGTTATGGTTACCACACATCCCCACTTTCCACCTGGCGAGGGTGTGACTCCGTCTCTGTTATGGTTACCACACATCCCCACCTTCCACATGGCGAGGATGAGGCTCCATTTCTGTTATGGTTACCACACATCCCCACTTTCCACCTGGCGAGGGTGTGGCTCCGTCTCTGTTATGGTTACCACACATCCCCACTTTCCACCTGGCGAGGGTGTGGCTCCGTCTCTGTTATGGTTACCACACATCCCCACTTTCCACCTGGCAAGGATGAGGCTCCATCTCTGTTATGGTTACCACACATCCCCACTTTCCACCTGGCGAGGGTGTGGCTCCGTCTCTGTTATGGTTACCACACATCCCCACCTTCCACAGGGCGAGGATATGGCTCCGTCTCTGTTATGGTTAACACACATCCCCACTTTCCACCTAGCGAGGATATGGCTCCGTCTCTGTTATGGTTACCACACATCCCCACTTTCCACCTGGCGAGGGTGTGGCTCCGTCTCTGTTATGGTTACCACACATCCCCACCTTCCACCTGGCGAGGGTGTGGCTCAGTCTCTGTTATGGTTACCAAACATCCCCACTTTCCACCAGGCGAGGATATGGCTCCGTCTCTGTTATGGTTACCACACATCCCCACTTTCCATCTGGCGAGGGTGTGGCTCAGTCTCTGTTATGGTTACCACACATCCCCACTTTCCACCTGGCGAGGATATGGCTCCGTCTCTGTTATGGTTACCACACATCCGCACCTTCCACCTGGCGAGGATATGACTCCGTCTCTGTTATGGCTACCTCACTTCCCCACTTTCCACCAGGCGAGGATATGGCTCAGTCTCTGTTATGGTTACCACACATCCCCACTTTCCACCAGGCGAGGATATGGCTCAGTCTCTGTTATGGTTACCACACACCCCACTTTCCACCAGGCGAGGATATGGCTCCGTCTCTGTTATGGTTACCACACACACCACTTTCCACCAGGCGAGGATATGGCTCCGTCTCTGTTATGGTTACCACACATCCCCACTTTCCACCTGGCGAGGATCTGGCTCCGTCTCTGTTATGGATACCACACACCCCACTTTCCACCAGGCGAGGAAATGGCTCCGTCTCTGTTATGGTTACCACACATCCCCACTTTCCACCTGGCGAGGATATGGCTCCGTCTCTGTTATGGTTACCACACATCCCCACTTTCCACGTGGCAAGGATATGGCTCAGTCTCTGTTATGGTTACCACACATCCCCACTTTCCACAAGGCGAGGATATGGCTCAGTCTCTGTTAAGGTTACCACACATCCCCACTTTCCACCTGGCGAGAGTGTGGCTCAGTCTCTGTTATGGTTACCACACATCCCCACTTTCCACCTGGCGAGGATATGGCTCCGTCTCTGTTATGGTTACCACACATCCCCACTTTCCACCTGGCGAGGATATGGCTCTGTCTCTGTTATGGTTACCACACATCCCCACTTTCCACCTGGCGAGGTAATGGCTTAGTCTCTGTTATGGTTACCACACACCCCCACCTTCCACCTGGCGAGGATATGGCTCCGTCTCTGTTATGGTTACCACACATCCCCACTTTCCACCTGGCGAGGATATGGCTAAGTCTCTGTTATGGTTACCACACATGCCCACTTTCCACCTGGCGAGGGTGTGGCTCAGTCTCTGTTATGGTTACCACACATCCCCACTTTCCACCTGGCGAGGGTGTGGCTCCGTCTCTGTTATGGCTACCACACATCCCCACTTTCCATCCGCCGAGGGTGTGACTCCGTCTCTGTTATGGTTACCACACATCCCCACTTTCCACCTGGCGAGGGTGTGGCTCCGTCTTTGTTATGGTTACCACACATCCCCACTTTCCACCTCGCGAGGGTGTGGCTCCGTCCCTGTTATGGTTACCATACATCACCACTCTCCATCTGGCAAGGGTGTGGCTCCGTCTCTGTTATGGTTACCACACATCCCCACTTTCCATCTGGCGAGGGTGTGGTTCCACCTTTGTTATGGTTACCACACATCCCCACTTTCCAACTGGCGAGGAATGGACTCAGTCTCTGTTATGGTTACCACACATCCCCACTTTCCACCTGGCGAGTCTCTGTTATGGTTACCACACATCCCCATCTTCCACCTGGCGAGGATATGGCTCCGTCTCTTTTATGATTACCACACATCCCCACATTCCATCTGGCGATGATATGGCTCTGTCTCTGTTACGGTTACCACACATCCCCACTTTCCACCTGGCGAGGTAATGGCTTAGTCTCTGTTATGGTTACCACACACCCCCACCTTCCACCTGGCGAGGATATGGCTCCGTCTCTGTTATGGTTACCATACAACCCACCCCACTTTCCTCCTGGCGAGGGTGTGGCTCCGTCTCTGTTGTGGTTACCACACATCCCCACTTTCCACCTAGCGAGGGTGTTGCTCCGTCTCTGTTATGGTTACCACACATACCCACTTTCCACCTGGCGAGGGTGTGGCTCCGTCTCTGTAATGGTTACCACACATCCCCACTTTCCACCCGGCGAGGATATGGCTCACTCTGTTATGGTTACCACACATCCCCACCTTCCGCCTGGCGAGGGTGTGGCTCCGTCTCTGTTGTGGTTACCACACATCCCCACTTTCCACCTGGCGAGGGTGTGGCTCAGTCTCTGTTATGGATACCACACATCCCCACTTTCCATCAGTCGAGGGTGTGGCTCCGTCTATGTTATGGTTACCACACATCCCCACCTTCCACCTGGCGAGGATATGGCTCCGTCTCTGTTATGGTTACCACACATCCCCACCTTCCACATGGCGAGGGTGTGGCTCCGTTTCTGTTATGGTTACCACACACCCCCACTTTCCATCTGGCGAGGGAGTGGCTCCGTCTCTGTTATGGTTACCACACATCCCCACTTTCCACCTTGCGAGGATATGGCTCCGTCCCTGTTAAAGTTACCACACATCCCCTCTTTTCGCCTGGAAGAGGATGAGGCTCCGTCTCTGTTATGGTTACCACACATTTACACATTCACCTGGCGAGGGTGTGGCTCATCTCTGTTATGGTTACCACACATCCCCACTTTCCACCTGGCGAGGGTGTGGCTGAGTCTCATTTATGGATACCACACATCCCCACTTTCCATCAGTCGAGGGTGTGGCTCCGTCTCTGTTATGGTTACCACACATCCCCTCTTTCCATCCGGCGAGGATGTGGCTCCGTCTCTGTTATGGTTACCACACATCTCCACTTTCCGTCAGTCGAGGATGTGGGTCCGTCTCTGTTATGGTTACCACACACCCCCACTTTCCACCTGGCGAGGGAGTGGCTCAGTCTCTGTTATGGTTACCACACATCCCCACCTTCCACATGGCGAGGATATGGCTCCGTCTCTGTTATGGTTACCACACATCCCCACTTTCTACATGGCGAGGATATGGCTCCGTCTCTGTTATGGTTACCACACATCCCCATTTTCCACATGGCGAGGGTGTGGCTCAGTCTCTGTTATGGTTACCAAACATCCCCACCTTCCACCTGGCGAGGATATGGCTCCGTCTCTGTTATGGTTACCACACATCCCCACTTTCCACCTGGCGAGGATATGGCTCCGTCTCTGTTATGGTTACTACACATCCCTAATTTCTACCTGGCGAGGATATGGCTCCGTCTCTGTTATGGTTACCACACATCCCCACCTTCCACCTGGAGAGGATATGGCTCCGTCTCTGTTATGGTTACTACACATCCCCACTTTCCACCTGGTGAGGATATGGCGCCGTCTCTGTTATGGTTACCACACATCCCCACCTTTCCACCTGGAGACGATATGGCTCCGTCTCTGTTATGGTTACCACACATCACCACTTTCCACCTGGCGAGGATATGGCTCCGTCTCTGTAATTGTTACCACACATCCCCTCTTTCCACCTGGCGAGGATATGGCTCAATCTGTGTTATGGTTACCACACAACCCCACCTTCCACCTGGCGAGGATATGGCTCAGTCTCTGTTATGGTTACCACACATCCCCACTTTCCATCTGGCGAGGGTGTGGCTTCGTCTCTGTTATGGTTACCACATATCCCCACTTTCCATCTGTCGTGTGTGTGACTCTGTCTCTGTTATGGTTACCACACATCCCCACTTTCCACCTGGCGAGGGTGTGGCTCCGTCTTTGGTATGGTTACCACACATCCCCACTTTCCACCTGGCAAGGGTGTGGCTCCGTCTCTGTTATGGTTACCACACATCCCCACTTTCCATCTGGCGAGGGTGTGGCTCTGCCTTTGTTATGGTTACCACACATCCCCACTTTCCACATGGCGAGGAATGGACTCTGTCTCTGTTATGGTTACCACACATCCCCACTTTCCATCTGGCGAGGATATGGCTCCGTCTCTGTTATGGGTACCACACATCCCCACTTTCCACCTGGCGAGGATATGGCTCCGTCTCTGTTATGGTTACCACACATCCCCACTTTCCACCTGGCGAGTCTCTGTTACGGTTACCACACATCCCCACCTTCCACCTGGCGAGGATATGGCTCCGTCTCTTTTATGAATACCACACATCCCCACATTCCATCTGGCGAGGATATGGCTCCGTCTCTGTTATAGTTACCACACAACCCCACTTTCCACCTGGCGAGGATATGGCTTAGTCTCTGTTATGGTTACCACACATCCCCACCTTCCACCTGGCGAGGATATGGCTCCGTCTCTGTTATGGTAACCACACATCCCCACCTTCCACATGGCGAAGGTGTGGCTCCGTCTCTGTTGTGGTTACCACACATCCCCACTTTCCACCTGGCGAGGGTGTGGCTCCGTCTCTGTTATGGTTACCACACATCCCCACTTTCCATCTGGCGAGGGTGTGGCTCCGCCTTTGTTATGGTTACCACACATCCCCACTTTCCACCTGGCGAGGAATGGACTCAGTCTCTGTTATGGTTACCACACATCCCCACTTTCCACCTGGCGAGGATATGGCTCCGTCTCTGTTATGGTTACCACACATCCCCACTTTCCACCTGGCGAGGAATGGACTCAGTCTCTGTTATGGTTACCACACATCCCCACTTTCCATCTGGCGAGGATATGGCTCCGCCTTTGTTATGGTTACCACACATCCCCACTTTCCACCTGGCGAGGAATGGACTCAGTCTCTGTTATGGTTACCACACATCCCCACTTTCCACCTGGCGAGGATATGGCTTAGTCTCTGTTATGGTTACCGCACATCCCCACCTTCCACCTGGCGAGGATATGGCTCCGTCTCTGTTATGGTAACCACACATCCCCACCTTCCACATGGCGAAGGTGTGGCTCCGTCTCTGTTGTGGTTACCACACATCCCCACTTTCCACCTGGCGAGGGTGTGGCTCCGTCTCTGTTATTGTTACCACACATCCCCACTTTACACCTGACGAGGGTGTGGCTCCGTCTCTGTAATGGTTACCACACATCCCCACTTTCCAACTGGCGAGGATATGACTGCGTCCCTGTTATGGTTACCACACATCCCCAATTTCCACCTGGCGGAGGATGAGGCTCCGTCTCTGTTATGGTTACCACACATCCCCACTTTCACCTGGGGAGGCTGTGGCTCCGTCTCTGTTATGGTTACCACACATCCCCACTTTCCACCTGGCGAGGATGTGGCTCCGTCTCTGTTATTGTTACCACACATCCCCACTTTCCACCTGGCGAGGGTGTGGCTCCGTCTCTGTTATTGTTACCACACATCCCCAATTTACACCTGACGAGGGTGTGGCTCCGTCTCTGTAATGGTTACCACACATCCCCACTTTCCAACTGGCGAGGATATGGCTCCGTCCCTGTTATGGTTACCACACATCCCCAATTTCCACCTGGCGGAGGATGAGGCTCCGTCTCTGTTATGGTTACCACACATCCCCACTTTCACCTGGGGAGGGTGTGGCTCCGTCTCTGTTATGGTTACCACACATCCCCACTTTCCACCTGGCGGGAGTGGCTCTGACACTGTTATGGTTACCACACATCCCCTCTTTCCACCTGGCGGGGATATGGCTCCGTTACTGTTATGGTTACCACACATCCCCACGTATCACCTGGCGAGGATATGGCTCCGTCTCTGTTATGGTTACCACACATCCCCACTTTCCACCTGGCGAGGATATGGCTCCGTCTCTGTTATGGTTACCAGATATCCCCACTTTCCACCTGGCGAGGGTGTGGCTCAGTCTCTGTTATGGTTACCACACAACCCCTCCTTCCACCTGGCGAGGATATGGCTCCGTCTCTGTTATGGTTACCACACATCCCCACTTTCCAACTGGCGAGGATATGGCTCCGTCTCTGTTATGGTTACCACACATCCCTACTTTCCACCTGGCGAGGATATGGCTCCGTCTCTGTTACGGTTACCACACATCCCCACTTGCCAACTGGCGAGGGTGTGGCTCCGTCTCTGTTATTGTTTCCACACATCCCCACTTTACACCTGACGAGGGTGTGGCTCCGTCTCTGTAATGGTTACCACACATCCCCACTTTCCAACTGGCGAGGATATGGCTCCGTCCCTGTTATGGTTACCACACATCCCCAATTTCCACCTGGCGGAGGATGAGGCTCCGTCTCTGTTATGGTTACCACACATCCCCACTTTCACCTGGGGAGGGTGTGGCTCCGTCTCTGTTATGGTTACCACACATCCCCACTTTCCACCTGGCGGGAGTGGCTCTGACTCTGTTATGATTACCACACATCCCCTCTTTCCACCTGGCGGGGATATGGCTCCGTTACTGTTATGGTTACCACACATCTCCACCTATCACCTGGCGAGGATATGGCTCCGTCTCTGTTATGGTTACCACACATCCCCACTTTCCACCTGGCGAGGATATGGCTCCGTCTCTGTTATGGTTACCACACATCCCCACTTTCCACCTGGCGAGGGTGTGGCTCAGTCTCTGTTATGGTTACCACACAACCCCTCCTTCCACCTGGCGAGGATATGGCTCCGTCTCTGTTATGGTTACCACACATCCCCACTTTCCACCTGGCGAGGATGTGGCTCCGTCTCTGTTAAGGTTACCACACATACCCACTTTCAACCTGGCGAGTGTGTGGCTCCGTCTCTGTTATGGTTACCACACTTCCTCACTTTCCACCTGGCGAGGGTGTGGCTCAGTCTCAGTTATGGTTACCACACATCACCACCTACCACCTGGCGAGGATATGGCTCCGTCTCTGTTATGGTTACCACACATCCCCACTTTCCACCTGGCGAGGATTTGGCTCCATCTCTGTTATTGATACCACAAATCCCCACTTTCCACCTGGCGCGGGTGTGGCTCAGTCTCTGTTATGGTTACTACACATCCCCACCTTCCACATGGCGAGGATATGGCTCCGTCTCTGTTATGGTTACCACACATCCCCACTTTCTACATGGCGAGGATATGGCTCCATCTCTGTTATGGTTACCACACCTCCCCATTTTCCACATGGCGAGGGTGTGGCTCAGTCTCTGTTATGGTTACCAAACACCCCACCTTCCACCTGGCGAGGATATGGCTCCGTCTCTGTTATGGTTACCACACATCCCCACTTTCCACCTGGCGAGGATATGGCTCCGTCTCTGTTATGGTTACTACACATCCCTAATTTCTACTTGGCGAGGATATGGCTCCGTCTCTGTTATGGTTACCACACATCCCCACCTTCCACCTGGAGAGGATATGGCTCCGTCTCTGTTATGGTTACTACACATCCCCACTTTCCACCTGGTGAGGATATGGCGCCGTCTCTCTTATGGTTACCACACATCCCCACCTTTCCACCTGGAGACGATATGGCTCCGTCTCTGTTATGGTTACCACACAACCCCTCTTTCCACCTGGCGAGGATATGGCTCAATCTGTGTTATGGTTACCACACAACCCCACCTTCCACCTGGCGAGGATATGGCTCAGTCTCTGTTATGGTTACCACACATCCCCACTTTCCATCTGGCGAGGGTGTGGCTCCGTCTCTGTTATGGTTACCACACATCCCCACTTTCCGTCTGTCGCGTGTGTGACTCCGTCTCTGTTATGGGTACCACACATCCCCACTTTCCACCTGGCGAGGGTGTGGCTCCGTCTTTGGTATGGTTACCACACATCCCCACTTTCCACCTGGCGAGGGTGTGGCTCCGTCTCTGTTATGGTTACCACACATCCCCACTTTCCATCTGGCGAGGGTGTGGCTCCGCCTTTGTTATGGTTACCACACATCCCCACTTTCCACCTGGCGAGGAATGGACTCAGTCTGTGTTATGGTTACCACACATCCCCACTTTCCATCTGGCGAGGATATGGCTCCGTCTCTGTTATGGTTACCTCACATCCCCACTTTCCACCTGGCGAGGATATGGCTCCGTCTCTGTTATGGTTACCACACATCCCCACTTTCCACCTGGCGAGTCTCTGTTACGGTTACCACACATCCCCACCTTCCACCTGGCGAGGATATGGCTCCGTCTCTTTTATGAATACCACACATCCCCACATTCCATCTGGCGAAGGTGTGGTTCCGTCTCTGTTGTGGTTACCACACATCCCCACTTTCCACCTGGCGAGGGTGTGGCTCCGTCTCTGTTATTGTTACCACACATCCCCACTTTACACCTGACGAGGGTGTGGCTCCGTCTCTGTAATGGTTACCACACATCCCCACTTTCCAACTGGCGAGGATATGGCTGCGTCCCTGTTATGGTTACCACACATCCCCAATTTCCACCTGGCGGAGGATGAGGCTCCGTCTCTGTTATGGTTACCACACATCCCCACTTTCCACCTAGCGAGGGTGTTGCTCCGTCTCTGTTATGGTTACCACACATACCCACTTTCCACCTGGCGCGGGTGTGGCTCCGTCTCTGTAATGGTTACCACACATCCCCACTTTCCACCCGGCGAGGATATGGCTCACTCTGTTATGGTTACCACACACCCCCACCTTCCACCTGGCGAGGATATGGCTCCGTCTCTGTTATGGTTACCACACATCCCCACTTTCTACATGGCGAGGATATGGCTCCGTCTCTGTTATGGTTACCACACATCCCCATTTTCCACATGGCGAGGGTGTGGCTCAGTCTCTGTTATGGTTACCAAACACCCCACCTTCCACCTGGCGAGGATATTGCTCCGTCTCTGTTATGGTTACCACACATCCCCACTTTCCACCTGGCGAGGATATGGCTCCGTCTCTGTTATGGTTACTACACATCCCTAATTTCTACTTGGCGAGGATATGGCTCCGTCTCTGTTATGGTTACCACACATCCCCACCTTCCACCTGGAGAGGATATGGCTCCGTCTCTATTATGGTTACTACACATCCCCACTTTCCACCTGGTGAGGATATGGCGCCGTCTCTCTTATGGTTACCACACATCCCCACCTTTCCACCTGGAGACGATATGGCTCCGTCTCTGTTATGGTTACCACACATCCCCTCTTTCCACCTGGCGAGGATATGGCTCCGTCTCTGTAATTGTTACCACACATCCCCTCTTTCCACCTGGCGAGGGTATGGCTCAATCTGTGTTATGGTTACCACACAACCCCACCTTCCACCTGGCGAGGGTATGGCTCAGTCTCTGTTATGGTTACCACACATCCCCACTTTCCATCTGGCGAGGGTGTGGCTCCGTCTCTGTTATGGTTACCACACATCCCCACTTTCCATCTGTCGCGTGTGTGACTCCGTCTCTGTTATGGTTACCACACATCCCCACTTTCCACCTGGCGAGGGTGTGGCTCCGTCTTTGGTATGGTTACCACACATCCCCACTTTCCACCTGGCGAGGGTGTGGCTCCGTCTCTGTTATGGTTACCACACATCCCAACTTTCCATCTGGCGAGGGTGTGGCTCCGTCTCTGTTATGGTTACCACACATCCCCACTTTCCATCTGTCGCGTGTGTGACTCCGTCTCTGTTATGGTTACCACACATCCCCACTTTCCACCTGGCGAGGATATGGCTCCGTCTCTGTTATGGTTACCACACATCCCCACTTTCCACCTGGCGAGTCTCTGTTACGGTTACCACACATCCCCACCTTCCACCTGGCGAGGATATGGCTCCGTCTCTTTTATGAATACCACACATCCCCACATTCCATCTGGCGAGGATATGACTCCGTCTCTGTTATAGTTACCACACATCCCCACTTTCCACCTGGCGAGGATATGGCTTAGTCTCTGTTATGGTTACCACACATCCCCACCTTCCACCTGGCGAGGATATGGCTCCGTCTCTGTTATGGTAACCACACATCCCCACCTTCCACATGGCGAAGGTGTGGTTCCGTCTCTGTTGTGGTTACCACACATCCCCAATTTCCACCTGGCGAGGGTGTGGCTCCGTCTCTGTTATTGTTACCACACATCCCCACTTTACACCTGACGAGGGTGTGGCTCCGTCTCTGTAATGGTTACCACACATCCCCACTTTCCAACTGGCGAGGATATGGCTGCGTCCCTGTTATGGTTACCACACATCCCCAATTTCCACCTGGCGGAGGATGAGGCTCCGTCTCTGTTATGGTTACCACACATCCCCACTTTCCACCTAGCGAGGGTGTTGCTCCGTCTCTGTTATGGTTACCACACATACCCACTTTCCACCTGGCGAGGGTGTGGCTCCGTCTCTGTAATGGTTACCACACATCCCCACTTTCCACCCAGCGAGGATATGGCTCACTCTGTTATGGTTACCACACATCCCCACCTTCCGCCTGGCGAGGGTGTGGCTCCGTCTCTGTAATGGTTACCACACATCCCCACTTTCCACCCGGCGAGGATATGGCTCACTCTATTATGGTTACCACACACCCCCACCTTCCACCTGGCGAGGATATGGCTCCGTCTCTGTTATGGTTACCACACATCCCCACTTTCTACATGGCGAGGATATGGCTCCGTCTCTGTTATGGTTACCACACATCCCCATTTTCCACATGGTGGAGGATGAGGCTCCGTCTCTGTTATGGTTACCACACATCCCCACTTTCACCTGGGGAGGGTGTGGCTCCGTCTCTGTAATGGTTACCACACATCCCCACTTTCCACGTGGCGGGAGTGGCTCTGACTCTGTTATGGTTACCACACATCCCCTCTTTCCTCCTGGCGGGGATATGGCTCCGTTACTGTTATGGTTACCACACATCCCCACCTATCACCTGGCGAGGATATGGCTCCGTCTCTGTTATGGTTACCACACATCCCCACTTTCCACCAGGCGAGGATATGGCTCCGTCTCTGTTATGGTTACCACATATCCCCACTTTCCACCAGCCGAGGGTGTGGCTCAGTCTCTGTTATGGTTACCACACAACCCCTCCTTCCACCTGGCGAGGATATGGCTCCGTCTCTGTTATGGTTACCACACATCCCCACTTTCCAACTGGCGAGGATATGGCTCCGTCTCTGTTATGGTTACCACACATCCCTACTTTCCACCTGGCGAGGATATGGCTCCGTCTCTGTTATGGTTACCACACATCCCCACTTGCCAACTGGCGAGGGTGTGGCTCCGTCTCTGTTATTGTTTCCACACATCCCCACTTTACACCTGACGAGGGTGTGGCTCCGTCTCTGTAATGGTTACCACACATCCCCACTTTCCAACTGGCGAGGATATGGCTCCGTCCATGTTATGGTTACCACACATCCCCAATTTCCACCTGGCGGAGGATGAGGCTCCGTCTCTGTTATGGTT
Source organism: Meconema thalassinum (assembly GCA_946902985.2). Taxonomy (NCBI): domain Eukaryota; kingdom Metazoa; phylum Arthropoda; class Insecta; order Orthoptera; family Tettigoniidae; genus Meconema; species Meconema thalassinum. The sequence goes on along the minus strand of OX336394.1, from coordinate 438,539,571 downwards.
ACCACACATCCCCACTTTCACCTGGGGAGGGTGTGGCTCCGTCTCTGTTATGGTTACCACACATCCCCACTTTCCACCTGGCGGGAGTGGCTCTGACTCTGTTATGATTACCACACATCCCCTCTTTCCACCTGGCGGGGATATGGCTCCGTTACTGTTATGGTTACCACACATCCCCACCTATCACCTGGCGAGGATATGGCTCCGTCTCTGTTATGGTTACCACACATCCCCACTTTCCACCTGGCGAGGATATGGCTCCGTCTCTGTTATGGTTACCACACATCCCCACTTTCCACCTGGCGAGGGTGTGGCTCAGTCTCTGTTATGGTTACCACACAACCCCTCCTTCCACCTGGCGAGGATATGGCTCCGTCTCTGTTATGGTTACCACACATCCCCACTTTCCAACTGGCGAGGATATGGCTCCGTCTCTGTTATGGTTACCACACATCCCTACTTTCCACCTGGCGAGGATATGGCTCCGTCTCTGTTACGGTTACCACACATCCCCACTTGCCAATTGGCGAGGGTGTGGCTCCGTCTCTGTTATGGTTACCACACATCCCCACTTTCCACCTGGCAAGGGTGTGGCTCCGCCTTTGTTATGGTTACCACACATCCCCACTTTCCACCTGGCGAGGAATGGACTCAGTCTCTGTTATGGTTACCACACATCCCCACTTTCCATCTGGCGAGGATATGGCTCCGTCTCTGTTATGGTTACCACACATCCCCACTTTCCACCTGGCGAGGATGTGGCTCAGTCTCTGTTATGGTTACCACACATCCCCACTTTCCACCTGGCGAGGATATGGCTCCGTCTCTGTTATGGTTACCACACATCCCCACTTTCCACCTGGCGAGTCTCTGTTACGGTTACCACACATCCCCACCTTCCACCTGGCGAGGATATGGCTCCGTCTCTTTTATGATTACCACACATCCCCACATTCCATCTGGCGAGGATATGGCACCGTCTCTGTTATAGTTACCACACATCCCCACTTTCCACCTGGCGAGGATATGGCTTAGTCTCTGTTATGGTTACCACACATCCCCACCTTCCACCTGGAGAGAATATGGCTGCGTCACTGTTATTGTAACCACACATCCCCACCTTCCACATGGCGAGGGTGTGGCTCCGTCTCTGTTGTGGTTACCACACATCCCTACTTTCCACCTGGCGAGGGTGTGGCTCCGTCTCTGTTATGGTTACCACACATCCCCACTTTACACCTGACGAGGGTGTGGCTCCGTCTCTGTAATGGTTACCAAACATCCCCACTTTCCAACTGGCGAGGATATGGCTCCGTCCCTGTTATGGTTACCACACATCCCCAATTTCCACCTGGCGGAGGATGAGGCTCCGTATCTGTTATGGTTACCACACATCCCCACTTTCACCTTGGGAGGGTGTGGCTCCGTCTCTGTTATGGTTACCACACATCCCCACTTTCCACCTGGCGGGAATGGCTCCGTCTCTGTTATGGTTACCACACATCCCCACTTTCCAACTGGCGGGAATGGCTCCGTCTCTGTTATGGTTACCACACATCCCCACTTTCCACCTGGCGGGAATGGCTCCGTCTCTGTTATTGTTACTACACATCCCCACTTTCCACCTGGCGTGAATGGCTCCGTCTCTGTTATGGTTACCACGCATCCCCACTTTCATCTGGGGAGGGTGTGGCTCCGTCTCTGTTATGGTTACCACACATCCCCACTTTCCAACTGGCGAGGATATGGCTCCGTCTCTGTTATGGTTACCACACATCCCCACTTTCCACGTGGCGAGGATATGGCTCCGTTACTGTTATGGTTACCACACATCCCCACTTTCCACCTGGCGAGGATATGGCTCCGTCTCTGTTATGGTTACCACACATCCCCAATTTCCCCCTGGCGAGGATATGGCTCCGTCTCTGTTATGGTTAACACACATCCCCTCTTTCCACCTGGCGGGGATATGGCTCCGTTACTGTTATGGTTACCACACATCCCCACCTACCAGCTGGCGAGGATATAGCTCCGTCTCTGTTATGGTTACCACACATCCCCACTTTCCACCTGGCGAGGATATGGCTCCGTCTCTGTTATGGTTACCACACATCCCCACTTTCCACCTGGCGAAGGTGTTGCTCAGTCTCTGTTATGGTTACCACACATCCCCACTTTCCACCTGGCGAGAATGTGGCTCAGTCTCTGTTATGGTTACCACACAACCCGTCCTTCCACCTGGCGAGGATATGGCTCCGTCTCGGTTATGGTTACCACACATCCCCACTTTCCAACTGGCGAGGATATGGCTCCGTCTCTGTTATGGTTACCACACATCCCTACTTTCCACCTGGCGAGGATATGACTCCGTCTCTGTTATGGTTACCACACATCCCCACTTGCCAACTGGCGAGGGTGTGGCTCCGTCTCTGTTATGGTTACCACACATACCCACTTTCCCCCTGGCGAGGGTGTGGCTCAGTCTCTGTTATGGTTACCACACATCCCCACTTTCCATCTGGCGAGGTTGTGTCTCCGTCTCTGTTATGGTTAACACACATCCCCACTTTCCACCTGCCGAGGGTGTGGCTCCGTCTCTGTAATGGTTACCACACATCCCCACTTTCCACCTGGCGAGGGTGTGGCTCCGTTACTGTTATGGTTACCACACATCCCCACTTTCCGTCTGTCGAGTGTGTGACTCCGTCTCTGTTATGGTTACCACACATCCCCACTTTCCACCTGGCGAGGGTGTGGTTCCGTCTTAGTTATGGTTACCACACATCCCTACTTTCCACCTGGCGAGGGTAAGGCTACGTCCCTGTTATGGTTACCACACATTCCCACTTTCCACCTGGCGAGGAATGGACTCAGTCTCTGTTATGGTTACCACACATCCCCACTTTCCATCTGGCGAGGATATGGCTCCGTCTCTGTTATCGTTACCACACATCCCCACTTTCTACCTGGCGAGGATATGGCTCCGTCTCTGTTATGGTTACCACACATCCCCACCTTCCGTCTGTCGAGTGTGTGACTCCGTCTCTGTTATGGTTACCACACATCCCCACTTTCCACCTGGCGAGGGTGTGGCTCCGTCTTAGTTATGGTTTCCACACATCCCCACTTTCCATCTGGCGAGGGTGTGACTCCGTCTCTGTTATGGTTACCACACAACCCCACTTTCCACCTGGCGAGTGTGTGGCTCCGTCTCTGTTATGGTTACCACACATTCCCACTTTCCACCTGGCGAGGAATGGACTCAGTCTCTGTTATGGTTACCACACAACCCCACTTTCCACCTGGCGAGGGTGTGGCTCCGTCTCTGTTATGGTTACCATACATCCCCACTTTCCACCTGGCGAGGAATGGACTCAGTCTCTGTTATGGTTACCACACATCCCCACTTTCCACCTGGCGAGGGTGTGGCTGCGTCTTAGTTAGGGTTTCCACACATCCCCACTTTCCGTCTGTCGAGTGTGTGACTCCGTCTCTGTTATGGTTACCACACATCCCCACTTTCCACCTGGCGAGGGTGTGGCTCCGTCTTAGTTATGCTTTCCACACATCCCCACTTTCCATCTGGCGAGGGTGTGACTCCGTCTCTGTTATGGTTACCACACAACCCCACTTTCCACCTGGCGAGGGTGTGGCTCCGTCTCTGTTATGGTTACCACACATTCCCACTTTCCACCTGGCGAGGAATGGACTCAGTCTCTGTTATGGTTACCACACAACCCCACTTTCCACCTGGCGAGGGTGTGGCTCCATCTCTGTTATGGTTACCATACATCCCCACTTTCCACCTGGCGAGGAATGGACTCAGTCTCTGTTATGGTTACCACACATCCCCACTTTCCACCTGGCGAGGGTGTGGCTCCGTCTTAGTTAGGGTTACCACACATCCCCCCTTTCCACCTGGCGAGTGTGTGGCTCCGTCTCTGTTATGGTTACCAAACATCCCCACTTTCCATCTGGCGAATACATGGCTCCGTCTCAGTTATGGTTACCACACATCCCCACTTTCCACCTGGCGAGGATATGGCTCCATCTCTGTTACGGTTACCACACATCCCCACTTTCCACCTGGCGAGGGTGTGGCTCAGTCTCTGTTATGGTTACCATACATCCCCACTTTCCACCTGGCGAGGGTGTGGCTCAGTCTCTGTTATGGTTACCACACATCCCTACCTTCCACATGGCGAGGATATGGCTCCGTCTCTATTATGGTTACCACACATCCCCACTTTCCACCTGGCGAGTCTCTGTTACGGTTACCACACATCCCCACTTTCCACCTGGCGAGGGTGTGGCTCAGTCTCTGTTATGGTTACCACACATCCCTACCTTCCACATGGCGAGGATATGGCTCCGTCTCTGTTATGGTTACCACACAACCCCACTTTCCACCTGGCGAGGGTGTGGCTCCGTCACTGTTATGGTTACCATACATCCCCACTTTCCACCTGGCGAGGAATGGACTCAGTCTCTGTTATGGTTACCAAACATCCCCACTTTCCACCTGGCAAGGGTGTGGCTCCGTCTCTGTTATGGTTACCACACACCCCACTTTCCACCTGGCGAGGATGTGGCTCAGTCTCTGTTATGGTTACCACACATCCCCACTTTCCACCTGGCGAGGATATGGCTCCGTCTCTGTTATGGTTACCACACATCCCCACTTTCCACCTGGCGAGTCTCTGTTACGGTTACCACACATCCCCACTTTCCACCTGGCGAGGATATGGCTCCGTCCCTGTTAAAGTTACCACACATCCCCTCTTTTCGCCTGGCAGAGGATGAGGCTCCGTCTCTGTTATGGTTACCACACATCCACACATTCACCTGGCGAGGGTGTGGCTCATCTCTGTTATGGTAACCACACATCCCAACTTTCCACCTGGCGAGGGTGTGGCTGAGTCTCTGTTATGGATACCACACATCCCCACTTTCCATCAGTCGAGGGTGTGGCTCCGTCTCTGTTATGGTTACCACACATCCCCTCTTTCCATCCGGCGAGGATGTGGCTCCGTCTCTGTTATGGTTACCGCACATCTCCACTTTCCGTCAGTCGAGGGTGTGGGTCCGTCTCTGTTATGGTTACCAAACACCCCCACTTTCCACCTGGCGAGGGAGTGGCTCCGTCTCGGTTATGGTTACCACACATCCCCACTTTCCATCTGGCGAGGGTGTGGATCAGTCTCTGTTATGGTTACCACACATCCCCACTTTCCAGCTGGCGAGGATATGGCCCCGTCTCTGTTATGGTTACCACATATCCCCACTTACCACCCGGCGGAGGATGAGGCTCCGTCCCTGTTATGGTTACCACACATCCCCACTTTCCACCTGGCGAGGATATGGCTCCGTCCCTGTTATGGTTACCACACATCCCCACTTTCCACCTGGTGGAGGATGAGGTTCCGTCCCTGTTATGGTTACCACACATCCCCAATTTCCGCCTGGCGAGGATGTGGCTCCGTCTCTGTTATGGTTACCACACATACCCACTTTCCACCTGGCGAGTGTGTGGCTCCGTCTCTGTTATGGTTACCACACATCCCCACTTTCCACCTGGCGAGGGTGTGGCTCAGTCTCTGTTATGGTTACCACACATCCCCACCTAACACCTGGCGAGGATATGGCTCCGTCTCTGTTATGGTTACCACAAATCCCCACTTTCCACCTGGCGAGGATTTGGCTCCATCTCTGTTATTGATACCACAAATCCCCACTTTCCACCTGGCGAGGGTGTGGCTCAGTCTCTGTTATGGTTAACACACATCCCCACCTTCCACATGGCGAGGATATGGCTCCGTCTCTGTTATGGTTACCACACATCCCCACTTTCTACATGGCGAGGATATGGCTCCGTCTCTGTTATGGTTACCACACATCCCCATTTTCCACATGGCGAGGGTGTGGCTCAGTCTCTGTTATGGTTACCAAACATCCCCACCTTCCACCTGGATGAGGATATGGCTCCGTCTCTGTTATGGTTACCACACATCCCCAATTTCCACCTGGCGAGGATATGGCTCCGTCTCTGTTATGGTTACTACACATCCCTAATTTCTACCTGGCGAGGATATGGCTCCGTCTCTGTCATGGTTACCACACATCCCCACTTTCCACCTGGCGAGTCTCTGTTACGGTTACCACACATCCCCACTTTCCACCTGGCGAGGATATGGCTCCGTCCCTGTTAAAGTTACCACACATCCCCTCTTTTCGCCTGGCAGAGGATGAGGCTCCGTCTCTGTTATGGTTACCACACATCCACACATTCACCTGGCGAGGGTGTGGCTCATCTCTGTTATGGTAACCACACATCGCCACTTTCCACCTGGCGAGGGTGTGGCTGAGTCTCTGTTATGGATACCACACATCCCCACTTTCCATCAGTCGAGGGTGTGGCTCCGTCTCTGTTATGGTTACCACACATCCCCTCTTTCCATCCGGCGAGGATGTGGCTCCGTCTCTGTTATGGTTACCACACATCTCCACTTTCCGTCAGTCGAGGGTGTGGGTCCGTCTCTGTTATGGTTACCACACACCCCCACTTTCCACCTGGCGAGGGAGTGGCTCCGTCTCGGTTATGGTTACCACACATCCCCACTTTCCATCTGGCGAGGGTGTGGATCAGTCTCTGTTATGGTTACCACACATCCCCACTTTCCAGTTGGCGAGGATATGGCCCCGTCTCTGTTATGGTTACCACATATCCCCACTTACCACCCGGCGGAGGATGAGGCTCCGTCCCTGTTATGGTTACCACACATCCCCACTTTCCACCTGGCGAGGATATGGCTCCGTCCCTGTTATGGTTACCACACATCCCCACTTTCCACCTGGTGGAGGATGAGGTTCCGTCCCTGTTATGGTTACAACACATCCCCAAATTCCGCCTGGCGAGGATGTGGCTCCGTCTCTGTTATGGTTACCACACATACCCACTTTCCACCTGGCGAGTGTGTGGCTCCGTCTCTGTTATGGTTACCACACATCCCCACTTTCCACCTGGCGAGGGTGTGGCTCAGTCTCTGTTATGGTTACCACACATCCCCACCTACCACCTGGCGAGGATATGGCTCCGTCTCTGTTATGGTTACCACAAATCCCCACTTTCCACCTGGCGAGGATTTGGCTCCATCTCTGTTATTGATACCACAAATCCCCACTTTCCACCTGGCGAGGGTGTGGCTCAGTCTCTGTTATGGTTACCACACATCCCCACCTTCCACATGGCGAGGATATGGCTCCGTCTCTGTTATGGTTACCACACATCCCCACTTTCTACATGGCGAGGATATGGCTCCGTCTCTGTTATGGTTACCACACATCCCCATTTTCCACATGGCGAGGGTGTGGCTCAGTCTCTGTTATGGTTACCAAACATCCCCACCTTCCACCTGGATGAGGATATGGCTCCGTCTCTGTTATGGTTACCACACATCCCCAATTTCCACCTGGCGAGGATATGGCTCCGTCTCTGTTATGGTTACTACACATCCCTAATTTCTACCTGGCGAGGATATGGCTCCGTCTCTGTTATGGTTACCACACATCCCCACCTTCCACCTGGAGAGGATATGGCTCCGTCTCTGTTATGGTTACTACACATCCCCACTTTCCACCTGGTGAGGATATGGCGCCGTCTCTGTTATGGTTACCACACATCCCCACCTTTCCACCTGGAGACGATATGGCTCCGTCTCTGTTATGGTTACCTCACATCCCCACTTTCCACCTGGCGAGGATATGGCTCCGTCTCTGTAATTGTTACCACACATCCCTTCTTTCCACCTGGCGAGGATATGGCTCAATCTGTGTTATGGTTGCCACACAACCCCACCTTCCACCTGGCGAGGATATGGCTCAGTCTCTGTTATGGTTACCACACATCCCCACTTTCCATCTGGCGAGGGTGTGGCTTCGTCTCTGTTATGGTTACCACATATCCCCACTTTCCATCTGTCGCGTGTGTGACTCTGTCTCTGTTATGGTTACCACACATCCCCACTTTCCACCTGGCGAGGGTGTGGCTCTGTCTTTGGTATGGTTACCACACATCCCCACTTTCCACCTGGCGAGGGTGTGGCTCCGTCTCTGTTATGGTTACCACACATCCCCACTTTCCATCTGGCGAGGGTGTGGCTCCGCCTTTGTTATGGTTACCACACATCCCCACTTTCCACCTGGCGAGGAATGGACTCAGTCTCTGTTATGGTTACCACACATCCCCACTTTCCATCTGGCGAGGATATGGCTCCGTCTCTGTTATGGTTACCACACATCCCCACTTTCTACCTGGCGAGGATATGGCTCCGTCTCTGTTATGGTTACCACACATCCCCACTTTCCACCTGGAGAGGAAATGGCTCCGTCTCTGTTATGGTTACTACACATCCCCACTTTCCACCTGGTGAGGATATGGCGCCGTCTCTGTTATGGTTACCACACATCCCCACCTTTCCACCTGGAGACGATATGGCTCCGTCTCTGTTATGGTTACCACACATCCCCACTTTCCACCTGGCGAGGATATGGCTCCGTCTCTGTAATTGTTACCACACATCCCCTCTTTCCACCTGGCGAGGATATGGCTCAATCTGTGTTATGGTTACCACACAACCCCACCTTCCACCTGGCGAGGATATGGCTCAGTCTCTGTTATGGTTACCACACATCCCCACTTTCCATCTGGCGAGGGTGTGGCTCCGTCTCTGTTATGGTTACCACACATCCCCACTTTCCATCTGTCGCGTGTGTGACTCCGTCTCTGTTATGGTTACCACACATCCCCACTTTCCACCTGGCGAGGGTGTGGCTCTGTCTTTGGTATGGTTACCACACATCCCCACTTTCCACCTGGCGAGGGTGTGGCTCCGTCTCTGTTATGGTTACCACACATCCCCACTTTCCATCTGGCGAGGGTGTGGCTCCGCCTTTGTTATGGTTACCACACATCCCCACTTTCCACCTGGCGAGGAATGGACTCAGTCTCTGTTATGGTTACCACACATCCCCACTTTCCATCTGGCGAGGATATGGCTCCGTCTCTGTTATGGTTACCACACATCCCCACTTTCCACCTGGCGAGGATATGGCTCCGTCTCTGTTATGGTTACCACACATCCCCACTTTCCACCTGGCGAGTCTTTGTTACGGTTACCACACATCCCCACCTTCCACCTGGCGAGGATATGGCTCCGTCTCTTTTATGAATACCACACATCCCCACATTCCATCTGGCGAGGATATGGCTCCGTCTCTGTTATAGTTACCACACATCCCCACTTTCCACCTGGCGAGGATATGGCTTAGTCTCTGTTATGGTTACCACATATCCCCACCTTCCACCTGGCGAGGATATGGCTCCGTCTCTGTTATGGTAACCACACATCCCCACCTTCCACATGGCGAAGGTGTGGTTCCGTCTCTGTTGTGGTTACCACACATCCCCACTTTCCACCTGGCGAGGGTGTGGCTCCGTCTCTGTTATTGTTACCACACATCCCCACTTTACACCTGACGAGGGTGTGGCTCCGTCTCTGTAATGGTTACCACACATCCCCACTTTCCAACTGGCGAGGATATGGCTGCGTCCCTGTTATGGTTACCACACATCCCCAATTTCCACCTGGCGGAGGATGAGGCTCCGTCTCTGTTATGGTTACCACACATCCCCACTTTCACCTGGGGAGGGTGTGGCTCCGTCTCTGTTATGGTTACCACACATCCCCACTTTCCACCTGGCGAGGATGTGGCTCCGTCTCTGTTATTGTTACCACACATCCCCACTTTCCACCTGGCGAGGGTGTGGCTCCGTCTCTGTAATTGTTACCACACATCCCCTCTTTCCACCTGGCGAGGATATGGCTCAATCTGTGTTATGGTTACCACACAACCCCACCTTCCACCTGGCGAGGATATGGCTCAGTCTCTGTTATGGTTACCACACATCCCCACTTTCCACCTGGCGAGGATATGGCTCCGTCTCTGTAATTGTTACCACACATCCCCTCTTTCCACCTGGCGAGGATATGGCTCAATCTGTGTTATGGTTACCACACAACCCCACCTTCCACCTGGCGAGGATATGGCTCAGTCTCTGTTATGGTTACCACACATCCCCACTTTCCATCTCGCGAGGGTGTGGCTCCGTCTCTGTTATGGTTACCACACATCCCCACTTTCCATCTGTCGCGTGTGTGACTCCGTCTCTGTTATGGTTACCACACATCCCCACTTTCCACCTGGCGAGGGTGTGGCTCCGTCTTTGGTATGGTTACCACACATCCCCACTTTCCACCTGGCGAGGGTGTGGCTCCGTCTCTGTTATGGTTACCACACATCCCAACTTTCCATCTGGCGAGGGTGTGGCTCCGTCTCTGTTATGGTTACCACACATCCCCACTTTCCATCTGTCGCGTGTGTGACTCCGTCTCTGTTATGGTTACCACACATCCCCACTTTCCACCTGGCGAGGATATGGCTCCGTCTCTGTTATGGTTACCACACATCCCCACTTTCCGCCTGGCGAGTCTCTGTTACGGTTACCACACATCCCCACCTTCCACCTGGCGAGGATATGGCTCCGTCTCTTTTATGAATACCACACATCCCCACATTCCATCTGGCGAGGATATGACTCCGTCTCTGTTATAGTTACCACACATCCCCACTTTCCACCTGGCGAGGATATGGCTTAGTCTCTGTTATGGTTACCACACATCCCCACCTTCCACCTGGCGAGGATATGGCTCCGTCTCTGTTATGGTAACCACACATCCCCACCTTCCACATGGCGAAGGTGTGGTTCCGTCTCTGTTGTGGTTACCACACATCCCCAATTTCCACCTGGCGAGGGTGTGGCTCCGTCTCTGTTATTGTTACCACACATCCCCACTTTACACCTGACGAGGGTGTGGCTCCGTCTCTGTAATGGTTACCACACATCCCCACTTTCCCACTGGCGAGGATATGGCTGCGTCCCTGTTATGGTTACCACACATCCCCAATTTCCACCTGGCGGAGGATGAGGCTCCGTCTCTGTTATGGTTACCACACATCCCCACTTTCCACCTAGCGAGGGTGTTGCTCCGTCTCTGTTATGGTTACCACACATACCCACTTTCCACCTGGCGAGGGTGTGGCTCCGTCTCTGTAATGGTTACCACACATCCCCACTTTCCACCCGGCGAGGATATGGCTCACTCTGTTATGGTTACCACACATCCCCACCTTCCGCCTGGCGAGGGTGTGGCTCCGTCTCTGTAATGGTTACCACACATCCCCACTTTCCACCCGGCGAGGATATGGCTCACTCTGTTATGGTTACCACACACCCCCACCTTCCACCTGGCGAGGATATGGCTCCGTCTCTGTTATGGTTACCACACATCCCCACTTTCTACATGGCGAGGATATGGCTCCGTCTCTGTTATGGTTACCACACTTCCCCATTTTCCACATGGTGGAGGATGAGGCTCCGTCTCTGTTATGGTTACCACACATCCCCACTTTCACCTGGGGAGGGTGTGGCTCCGTCTCTGTAATGGTTACCACACATCCCCACTTTCCACGTGGCGGGAGTGGCTCTGACTCTGTTATGGTTACCACACATCCCCTCTTTCCACCTGGCGGGGATATGGCTCCGTTACTGTTATGGTTACCACACATCCCCACCTATCACCTGGCGAGGATATGGCTCCGTCTCTGTTATGATTACCACACATCCCCACTTTCCACCAGGCGAGGATATGGCTCCGTCTCTGTTATGGTTACCACATATCCCCACTTTCCACCAGCCGAGGGTGTGGCTCAGTCTCTGTTATGGTTACCACACAACCCCTCCTTCCACCTGGCGAGGATATGGCTCCGTCTCTGTTATGGTTACCACACATCCCCACTTTCCAACTGGCGAGGATATGGCTCCGTCTCTGATATGGTTACCACACATCCCTACTTTCCACCTGGCGAGGATATGGCTCCGTCTCTGTTATGGTTACCACACATCCCCACTTGCCAACTGGCGAGGGTGTGGCTCCGTCTCTGTTATTGTTTCCACACATCCCCACTTTACACCTGACGAGGGTGTGGCTCCGTCTCTGTAATGGTTACCACACATCCCCACTTTCCAACTGGCGAGGATATGGCTCCGTCCATGTTATGGTTACCACACATCCCCAATTTCCACCTGGCGGAGGATGAGGCTCCGTCTCTGTTATGGTTACCACACATCCCCACTTTCACCTGGGGAGGGTGTGGCTCCGTCTCTGTTATGGTTACCACACATCCCCACTTTCCACCTGGCGGGAGTGGCTCTGACTCTGTTATGATTACCACACATCCCCTCTTTCCACCTGGCGGGGATATGGCTCCGTTACTGTTATGGTTACCACACATCCCCACCTATCACCTGGCGAGGATATGGCTCCGTCTCTGTTATGGTTACCACACATCCCCACTTTCCACCTGGCGAGGATATGGCTCCGTCTCTGTTATGGTTACCACACATCCCCACTTTCCACCTGGCGAGGGTGTGGCTCAGTCTCTGTTATGGTTACCACACAACCCCTCCTTCCACCTGGCGAGGATATGGCTCCGTCTCTGTTATGGTTACCACACATCCCCACTTTCCAACTGGCGAGGATATGGCTCCGTCTCTGTTATGGTTACCACACATCCCTACTTTCCACCTGGCGAGGATATGGCTCCGTCTCTGTTACGGTTACCACACATCCCCACTTGCCAATTGGCGAGGGTGTGGCTCCGTCTCTGTTATGGTTACCACACATCCCCACTTTCCACCTGGCAAGGGTGTGGCTCCGCCTTTGTTATGGTTACCACACATCCCCACTTTCCACCTGGCGAGGAATGGACTCAGTCTCTGTTATGGTTACCACACATCCCCACTTTCCATCTGGCGAGGATATGGCTCCGTCTCTGTTATGGTTACCACACATCCCCACTTTCCACCTGGCGAGGATGTGGCTCAGTCTCTGTTATGGTTACCACACATCCCCACTTTCCACCTGGCGAGGATATGGCTCCGTCTCTGTTATGGTTACCACACATCCCCACTTTCCACCTGGCGAGTCTCTGTTACGGTTACCACACATCCCCACCTTCCACCTGGCGAGGATATGGCTCCGTCTCTTTTATGATTACCACACATCCCCACATTCCATCTGGCGAGGATATGGCACCGTCTCTGTTATAGTTACCACACATCCCCACTTTCCACCTGGCGAGGATATGGCTTAGTCTCTGTTATGGTTACCACACATCCCCACTTTCCATCTGTCGCGTGTGTGACTCTGTCTCTGTTATGGTTACCACACATCCCCACTTTCCACCTGGCGAGGGTGTGGCTCCGTCTCTGTTATGGTTACCACACATCCCCACTTTCCACCTGGCGAGGATATGGCTCCGTCTCTGTAATTGTTACCACACATCCCTTCTTTCCACCTGGCGAGGATATGGCTCAATCTGTGTTATGGTTGCCACACAACCCCACCTTCCACCTGGCGAGGATATGGCTCAGTCTCTGTTATGGTTACCACACATCCCCACTTTCCATCTGGCGAGGGTGTGGCTTCGTCTCTGTTATGGTTACCACATATCCCCACTTTCCATCTGTCGCGTGTGTGACTCTGTCTCTGTTATGGTTACCACACATCCCCACTTTCCACCTGGTGGAGGATGAGGTTCCGTCCCTGTTATGGTTACAACACATCCCCAAATTCCGCCTGGCGAGGATGTGGCTCCGTCTCTGTTATGGTTACCACACATACCCACTTTCCACCTGGCGAGTGTGTGGCTCCGTCTCTGTTATGGTTACCACACATCCCCACTTTCCACCTGGCGAGGGTGTGGCTCAGTCTCTGTTATGGTTACCACACATCCCCACCTACCACCTGGCGAGGATATGGCTCCGTCTCTGTTATGGTTACCACAAATCCCCACTTTCCACCTGGCGAGGATTTGGCTCCATCTCTGTTATTGATACCACAAATCCCCACTTTCCACCTGGCGAGGGTGTGGCTCAGTCTCTGTTATGGTTACCACACATCCCCACCTTCCACATGGCGAGGATATGGCTCCGTCTCTGTTATGGTTACCACACATCCCCACTTTCTACATGGCGAGGATATGGCTCCGTCTCTGTTATGGTTACCACACATCCCCATTTTCCACATGGCGAGGGTGTGGCTCAGTCTCTGTTATGGTTACCAAACATCCCCACCTTCCACCTGGATGAGGATATGGCTCCGTCTCTGTTATGGTTACCACACATCCCCAATTTCCACCTGGCGAGGATATGGCTCCGTCTCTGTTATGGTTACTACACATCCCTAATTTCTACCTGGCGAGGATATGGCTCCGTCTCTGTTATGGTTACCACACATCCCCACCTTCCACCTGGAGAGGATATGGCTCCGTCTCTGTTATGGTTACTACACATCCCCACTTTCCACCTGGTGAGGATATGGCGCCGTCTCTGTTATGGTTACCACACATCCCCACCTTTCCACCTGGAGACGATATGGCTCCGTCTCTGTTATGGTTACCTCACATCCCCACTTTCCACCTGGCGAGGATATGGCTCCGTCTCTGTAATTGTTACCACACATCCCTTCTTTCCACCTGGCGAGGATATGGCTCAATCTGTGTTATGGTTGCCACACAACCCCACCTTCCACCTGGCGAGGATATGGCTCAGTCTCTGTTATGGTTACCACACATCCCCACTTTCCATCTGGCGAGGGTGTGGCTTCGTCTCTGTTATGGTTACCACATATCCCCACTTTCCATCTGTCGCGTGTGTGACTCTGTCTCTGTTATGGTTACCACACATCCCCACTTTCCACCTGGCGAGGGTGTGGCTCTGTCTTTGGTATGGTTACCACACATCCCCACTTTCCACCTGGCGAGGGTGTGGCTCCGTCTCTGTTATGGTTACCACACATCCCCACTTTCCATCTGGCGAGGGTGTGGCTCCGCCTTTGTTATGGTTACCACACATCCCCACTTTCCACCTGGCGAGGAATGGACTCAGTCTCTGTTATGGTTACCACACATCCCCACTTTCCATCTGGCGAGGATATGGCTCCGTCTCTGTTATGGTTACCACACATCCCCACTTTCTACCTGGCGAGGATATGGCTCCGTCTCTGTTATGGTTACCACACATCCCCACTTTCCACCTGGAGAGGAAATGGCTCCGTCTCTGTTATGGTTACTACACATCCCCACTTTCCACCTGGTGAGGATATGGCGCCGTCTCTGTTATGGTTACCACACATCCCCACCTTTCCACCTGGAGACGATATGGCTCCGTCTCTGTTATGGTTACCACACATCCCCACTTTCCACCTGGCGAGGATATGGCTCCGTCTCTGTAATTGTTACCACACATCCCCTCTTTCCACCTGGCGAGGATATGGCTCAATCTGTGTTATGGTTACCACACAACCCCACCTTCCACCTGGCGAGGATATGGCTCAGTCTCTGTTATGGTTACCACACATCCCCACTTTCCATCTGGCGAGGGTGTGGCTCCGTCTCTGTTATGGTTACCACACATCCCCACTTTCCATCTGTCGCGTGTGTGACTCCGTCTCTGTTATGGTTACCACACATCCCCACTTTCCACCTGGCGAGGGTGTGGCTCTGTCTTTGGTATGGTTACCACACATCCCCACTTTCCACCTGGCGAGGGTGTGGCTCCGTCTCTGTTATGGTTACCACACATCCCCACTTTCCATCTGGCGAGGGTGTGGCTCCGCCTTTGTTATGGTTACCACACATCCCCACTTTCCACCTGGCGAGGAATGGACTCAGTCTCTGTTATGGTTACCACACATCCCCACTTTCCATCTGGCGAGGATATGGCTCCGTCTCTGTTATGGTTACCACACATCCCCACTTTCCACCTGGCGAGGATATGGCTCCGTCTCTGTTATGGTTACCACACATCCCCACTTTCCACCTGGCGAGTCTTTGTTACGGTTACCACACATCCCCACCTTCCACCTGGCGAGGATATGGCTCCGTCTCTTTTATGAATACCACACATCCCCACATTCCATCTGGCGAGGATATGGCTCCGTCTCTGTTATAGTTACCACACATCCCCACTTTCCACCTGGCGAGGATATGGCTTAGTCTCTGTTATGGTTACCACATATCCCCACCTTCCACCTGGCGAGGATATGGCTCCGTCTCTGTTATGGTAACCACACATCCCCACCTTCCACATGGCGAAGGTGTGGTTCCGTCTCTGTTGTGGTTACCACACATCCCCACTTTCCACCTGGCGAGGGTGTGGCTCCGTCTCTGTTATTGTTACCACACATCCCCACTTTACACCTGACGAGGGTGTGGCTCCGTCTCTGTAATGGTTACCACACATCCCCACTTTCCAACTGGCGAGGATATGGCTGCGTCCCTGTTATGGTTACCACACATCCCCAATTTCCACCTGGCGGAGGATGAGGCTCCGTCTCTGTTATGGTTACCACACATCCCCACTTTCACCTGGGGAGGGTGTGGCTCCGTCTCTGTTATGGTTACCACACATCCCCACTTTCCACCTGGCGAGGATGTGGCTCCGTCTCTGTTATTGTTACCACACATCCCCACTTTCCACCTGGCGAGGGTGTGGCTCCGTCTCTGTAATTGTTACCACACATCCCCTCTTTCCACCTGGCGAGGATATGGCTCAATCTGTGTTATGGTTACCACACAACCCCACCTTCCACCTGGCGAGGATATGGCTCAGTCTCTGTTATGGTTACCACACATCCCCACTTTCCACCTGGCGAGGATATGGCTCCGTCTCTGTAATTGTTACCACACATCCCCTCTTTCCACCTGGCGAGGATATGGCTCAATCTGTGTTATGGTTACCACACAACCCCACCTTCCACCTGGCGAGGATATGGCTCAGTCTCTGTTATGGTTACCACACATCCCCACTTTCCATCTCGCGAGGGTGTGGCTCCGTCTCTGTTATGGTTACCACACATCCCCACTTTCCATCTGTCGCGTGTGTGACTCCGTCTCTGTTATGGTTACCACACATCCCCACTTTCCACCTGGCGAGGGTGTGGCTCCGTCTTTGGTATGGTTACCACACATCCCCACTTTCCACCTGGCGAGGGTGTGGCTCCGTCTCTGTTATGGTTACCACACATCCCAACTTTCCATCTGGCGAGGGTGTGGCTCCGTCTCTGTTATGGTTACCACACATCCCCACTTTCCATCTGTCGCGTGTGTGACTCCGTCTCTGTTATGGTTACCACACATCCCCACTTTCCACCTGGCGAGGATATGGCTCCGTCTCTGTTATGGTTACCACACATCCCCACTTTCCGCCTGGCGAGTCTCTGTTACGGTTACCACACATCCCCACCTTCCACCTGGCGAGGATATGGCTCCGTCTCTTTTATGAATACCACACATCCCCACATTCCATCTGGCGAGGATATGACTCCGTCTCTGTTATAGTTACCACACATCCCCACTTTCCACCTGGCGAGGATATGGCTTAGTCTCTGTTATGGTTACCACACATCCCCACCTTCCACCTGGCGAGGATATGGCTCCGTCTCTGTTATGGTAACCACACATCCCCACCTTCCACATGGCGAAGGTGTGGTTCCGTCTCTGTTGTGGTTACCACACATCCCCAATTTCCACCTGGCGAGGGTGTGGCTCCGTCTCTGTTATTGTTACCACACATCCCCACTTTACACCTGACGAGGGTGTGGCTCCGTCTCTGTAATGGTTACCACACATCCCCACTTTCCCACTGGCGAGGATATGGCTGCGTCCCTGTTATGGTTACCACACATCCCCAATTTCCACCTGGCGGAGGATGAGGCTCCGTCTCTGTTATGGTTACCACACATCCCCACTTTCCACCTAGCGAGGGTGTTGCTCCGTCTCTGTTATGGTTACCACACATACCCACTTTCCACCTGGCGAGGGTGTGGCTCCGTCTCTGTAATGGTTACCACACATCCCCACTTTCCACCCGGCGAGGATATGGCTCACTCTGTTATGGTTACCACACATCCCCACCTTCCGCCTGGCGAGGGTGTGGCTCCGTCTCTGTAATGGTTACCACACATCCCCACTTTCCACCCGGCGAGGATATGGCTCACTCTGTTATGGTTACCACACACCCCCACCTTCCACCTGGCGAGGATATGGCTCCGTCTCTGTTATGGTTACCACACATCCCCACTTTCTACATGGCGAGGATATGGCTCCGTCTCTGTTATGGTTACCACACTTCCCCATTTTCCACATGGTGGAGGATGAGGCTCCGTCTCTGTTATGGTTACCACACATCCCCACTTTCACCTGGGGAGGGTGTGGCTCCGTCTCTGTAATGGTTACCACACATCCCCACTTTCCACGTGGCGGGAGTGGCTCTGACTCTGTTATGGTTACCACACATCCCCTCTTTCCACCTGGCGGGGATATGGCTCCGTTACTGTTATGGTTACCACACATCCCCACCTATCACCTGGCGAGGATATGGCTCCGTCTCTGTTATGATTACCACACATCCCCACTTTCCACCAGGCGAGGATATGGCTCCGTCTCTGTTATGGTTACCACATATCCCCACTTTCCACCAGCCGAGGGTGTGGCTCAGTCTCTGTTATGGTTACCACACAACCCCTCCTTCCACCTGGCGAGGATATGGCTCCGTCTCTGTTATGGTTACCACACATCCCCACTTTCCAACTGGCGAGGATATGGCTCCGTCTCTGATATGGTTACCACACATCCCTACTTTCCACCTGGCGAGGATATGGCTCCGTCTCTGTTATGGTTACCACACATCCCCACTTGCCAACTGGCGAGGGTGTGGCTCCGTCTCTGTTATTGTTTCCACACATCCCCACTTTACACCTGACGAGGGTGTGGCTCCGTCTCTGTAATGGTTACCACACATCCCCACTTTCCAACTGGCGAGGATATGGCTCCGTCCATGTTATGGTTACCACACATCCCCAATTTCCACCTGGCGGAGGATGAGGCTCCGTCTCTGTTATGGTTACCACACATCCCCACTTTCACCTGGGGAGGGTGTGGCTCCGTCTCTGTTATGGTTACCACACATCCCCACTTTCCACCTGGCGGGAGTGGCTCTGACTCTGTTATGATTACCACACATCCCCTCTTTCCACCTGGCGGGGATATGGCTCCGTTACTGTTATGGTTACCACACATCCCCACCTATCACCTGGCGAGGATATGGCTCCGTCTCTGTTATGGTTACCACACATCCCCACTTTCCACCTGGCGAGGATATGGCTCCGTCTCTGTTATGGTTACCACACATCCCCACTTTCCACCTGGCGAGGGTGTGGCTCAGTCTCTGTTATGGTTACCACACAACCCCTCCTTCCACCTGGCGAGGATATGGCTCCGTCTCTGTTATGGTTACCACACATCCCCACTTTCCAACTGGCGAGGATATGGCTCCGTCTCTGTTATGGTTACCACACATCCCTACTTTCCACCTGGCGAGGATATGGCTCCGTCTCTGTTACGGTTACCACACATCCCCACTTGCCAATTGGCGAGGGTGTGGCTCCGTCTCTGTTATGGTTACCACACATCCCCACTTTCCACCTGGCAAGGGTGTGGCTCCGCCTTTGTTATGGTTACCACACATCCCCACTTTCCACCTGGCGAGGAATGGACTCAGTCTCTGTTATGGTTACCACACATCCCCACTTTCCATCTGGCGAGGATATGGCTCCGTCTCTGTTATGGTTACCACACATCCCCACTTTCCACCTGGCGAGGATGTGGCTCAGTCTCTGTTATGGTTACCACACATCCCCACTTTCCACCTGGCGAGGATATGGCTCCGTCTCTGTTATGGTTACCACACATCCCCACTTTCCACCTGGCGAGTCTCTGTTACGGTTACCACACATCCCCACCTTCCACCTGGCGAGGATATGGCTCCGTCTCTTTTATGATTACCACACATCCCCACATTCCATCTGGCGAGGATATGGCACCGTCTCTGTTATAGTTACCACACATCCCCACTTTCCACCTGGCGAGGATATGGCTTAGTCTCTGTTATGGTTACCACACATCCCCACTTTCCATCTGTCGCGTGTGTGACTCTGTCTCTGTTATGGTTACCACACATCCCCACTTTCCACCTGGCGAGGGTGTGGCTCCGTCTCTGTTATGGTTACCACACATCCCCACTTTCCACCTGGCGAGGATATGGCTCCGTCTCTGTAATTGTTACCACACATCCCTTCTTTCCACCTGGCGAGGATATGGCTCAATCTGTGTTATGGTTGCCACACAACCCCACCTTCCACCTGGCGAGGATATGGCTCAGTCTCTGTTATGGTTACCACACATCCCCACTTTCCATCTGGCGAGGGTGTGGCTTCGTCTCTGTTATGGTTACCACATATCCCCACTTTCCATCTGTCGCGTGTGTGACTCTGTCTCTGTTATGGTTACCACACATCCCCACTTTCCACCTGGCGAGGGTGTGGCTCTGTCTTTGGTATGGTTACCACACATCCCCACTTTCCACCTGGCGAGGGTGTGGCTCCGTCTCTGTTATGGTTACCACACATCCCCACTTTCCATCTGGCGAGGGTGTGGCTCCGCCTTTGTTATGGTTACCACACATCCCCACTTTCCACCTGGCGAGGAATGGACTCAGTCTCTGTTATGGTTACCACACATCCCCACTTTCCATCTGGCGAGGATATGGCTCCGTCTCTGTTATGGTTACCACACATCCCCACTTTCTACCTGGCGAGGATATGGCTCCGTCTCTGTTATGGTTACCACACATCCCCACTTTCCACCTGGAGAGGAAATGGCTCCGTCTCTGTTATGGTTACTACACATCCCCACTTTCCACCTGGTGAGGATATGGCGCCGTCTCTGTTATGGTTACCACACATCCCCACCTTTCCACCTGGAGACGATATGGCTCCGTCTCTGTTATGGTTACCACACATCCCCACTTTCCACCTGGCGAGGATATGGCTCCGTCTCTGTAATTGTTACCACACATCCCCTCTTTCCACCTGGCGAGGATATGGCTCAATCTGTGTTATGGTTACCACACAACCCCACCTTCCACCTGGCGAGGATATGGCTCAGTCTCTGTTATGGTTACCACACATCCCCACTTTCCATCTGGCGAGGGTGTGGCTCCGTCTCTGTTATGGTTACCACACATCCCCACTTTCCATCTGTCGCGTGTGTGACTCCGTCTCTGTTATGGTTACCACACATCCCCACTTTCCACCTGGCGAGGGTGTGGCTCTGTCTTTGGTATGGTTACCACACATCCCCACTTTCCACCTGGCGGGGGTGTGGCTCCGTCTCTGTTATGGTTACCACACATCCCCACTTTCCATCTGGCGAGGGTGTGGCTCCGCCTTTGTTATGGTTACCACACATCCCCACTTTCCACCTGGCGAGGAATGGACTCAGTCTCTGTTATGGTTACCACACATCCCCACTTTCCATCTGGCGAGGATATGGCTCCGTCTCTGTTATGGTTACCACACATCCCCACTTTCCACCTGGCAAGGATATGGCTCCGTCTCTGTTATGGTTACCACACATCCCCACTTTCCACCTGGCGAGTCTTTGTTACGGTTACCACACATCCCCACCTTCCACCTGGCGAGGATATGGCTCCGTCTCTTTTATGAATACCACACATCCCCACATTCCATCTGGCGAGGATATGGCTCCGTCTCTGTTATAGTTACCACACATCCCCACTTTCCACCTGGCGAGGATATGGCTTAGTCTCTGTTATGGTTACCACATATCCCCACCTTCCACCTGGCGAGGATATGGCTCCGTCTCTGTTATGGTAACCACACATCCCCACCTTCCACATGGCGAAGGTGTGGTTCCGTCTCTGTTGTGGTTACCACACATCCCCACTTTCCACCTGGCGAGGGTGTGGCTCCGTCTCTGTTATTGTTACCACACATCCCCACTTTACACCTGACGAGGGTGTGGCTCCGTCTCTGTAATGGTTACCACACATCCCCACTTTCCAACTGGCGAGGATATGGCTGCGTCCCTGTTATGGTTACCACACATCCCCAATTTCCACCTGGCGGAGGATGAGGCTCCGTCTCTGTTATGGTTACCACACATCCCCACTTTCACCTGGGGAGGGTGTGGCTCCGTCTCTGTTATGGTTACCACACATCCCCACTTTCCACCTGGCGAGGATGTGGCTCCGTCTCTGTTATTGTTACCACACATCCCCACTTTCCACCTGGCGAGGGTGTGGCTCCGTCTCTGTAATTGTTACCACACATCCCCTCTTTCCACCTGGCGAGGATATGGCTCAATCTGTGTTATGGTTACCACACAACCCCACCTTCCACCTGGCGAGGATATGGCTCAGTCTCTGTTATGGTTACCACACATCCCCACTTTCCACCTGGCGAGGATATGGCTCCGTCTCTGTAATTGTTACCACACATCCCCTCTTTCCACCTGGCGAGGATATGGCTCAATCTGTGTTATGGTTACCACACAACCCCACCTTCCACCTGGCGAGGATATGGCTCAGTCTCTGTTATGGTTACCACACATCCCCACTTTCCATCTCGCGAGGGTGTGGCTCCGTCTCTGTTATGGTTACCACACATCCCCACTTTCCATCTGTCGCGTGTGTGACTCCGTCTCTGTTATGGTTACCACACATCCCCACTTTCCACCTGGCGAGGGTGTGGCTCCGTCTTTGGTATGGTTACCACACATCCCCACTTTCCACCTGGCGAGGGTGTGGCTCCGTCTCTGTTATGGTTACCACACATCCCAACTTTCCATCTGGCGAGGGTGTGGCTCCGTCTCTGTTATGGTTACCACACATCCCCACTTTCCATCTGTCGCGTGTGTGACTCCGTCTCTGTTATGGTTACCACACATCCCCACTTTCCACCTGGCGAGGATATGGCTCCGTCTCTGTTATGGTTACCACACATCCCCACTTTCCGCCTGGCGAGTCTCTGTTACGGTTACCACACATCCCCACCTTCCACCTGGCGAGGATATGGCTCCGTCTCTTTTATGAATACCACACATCCCCACATTCCATCTGGCGAGGATATGACTCCGTCTCTGTTATAGTTACCACACATCCCCACTTTCCACCTGGCGAGGATATGGCTTAGTCTCTGTTATGGTTACCACACATCCCCACCTTCCACCTGGCGAGGATATGGCTCCGTCTCTGTTATGGTAACCACACATCCCCACCTTCCACATGGCGAAGGTGTGGTTCCGTCTCTGTTGTGGTTACCACACATCCCCAATTTCCACCTGGCGAGGGTGTGGCTCCGTCTCTGTTATTGTTACCACACATCCCCACTTTACACCTGACGAGGGTGTGGCTCCGTCTCTGTAATGGTTACCACACATCCCCACTTTCCCACTGGCGAGGATATGGCTGCGTCCCTGTTATGGTTACCACACATCCCCAATTTCCACCTGGCGGAGGATGAGGCTCCGTCTCTGTTATGGTTACCACACATCCCCACTTTCCACCTAGCGAGGGTGTTGCTCCGTCTCTGTTATGGTTACCACACATACCCACTATCCACCTGGCGAGGGTGTGGCTCCGTCTCTGTAATGGTTACCACACATCCCCACTTTCCACCCGGCGAGGATATGGCTCACTCTGTTATGGTTACCACACATCCCCACCTTCCGCCTGGCGAGGGTGTGGCTCCGTCTCTGTAATGGTTACCACACATCCCCACTTTCCACCCGGCGAGGATATGGCTCACTCTGTTATGGTTACCACACACCCCCACCTTCCACCTGGCGAGGATATGGCTCCGTCTCTGTTATGGTTACCACACATCCCGACTTTCTACATGGCGAGGATATGGCTCCGTCTCTGTTATGGTTACCACACTTCCCCATTTTCCACATGGTGGAGGATGAGGCTCCGTCTCTGTTATGGTTACCACACATCCCCACTTTCACCTGGGGAGGGTGTGGCTCCGTCTCTGTAATGGTTACCACACATCCCCACTTTCCACGTGGCGGGAGTGGCTCTGACTCTGTTATGGTTACCACACATCCCCTCTTTCCACCTGGCGGGGATATGGCTCCGTTACTGTTATGGTTACCACACATCCCCACCTATCACCTGGCGAGGATATGGCTCCGTCTCTGTTATGGTTACCACACATCCCCACTTTCCACCAGGCGAGGATATGGCTCCGTCTCTGTTATGGTTACCACATATCCCCACTTTCCACCAGCCGAGGGTGTGGCTCAGTCTCTGTTATGGTTACCACACAACCCCTCCTTCCACCTGGCGAGGATATGGCTCCGTCTCTGTTATGGTTACCACACATCCCCACTTTCCAACTGGCGAGGATATGGCTCCGTCTCTGTTATGGTTACCACACATCCCTACTTTCCACCTGGCGAGGATATGGCTCCGTCTCTGTTATGGTTACCACACATCCCCACTTGCCAACTGGCGAGGGTGTGGCTCCGTCTCTGTTATTGTTTCCACACATCCCCACTTTACACCTGACGAGGGTGTGGCTCCGTCTCTGTAATGGTTACCACACATCCCCACTTTCCAACTGGCGAGGATATGGCTCCGTCCATGTTATGGTTACCACACATCCCCAATTTCCACCTGGCGGAGGATGAGGCTCCGTCTCTGTTATGGTTACCACACATCCCCACTTTCACCTGGGGAGGGTGTGGCTCCGTCTCTGTTATGGTTACCACACATCCCCACTTTCCACCTGGCGGGAGTGGCTCTGACTCTGTTATGATTACCACACATCCCCACTTTCCACCTGGCGAGGATATGGCTCCGTCTCTGTTATGGTTACCACACATCCCCACTTTCCACCTGGCGAGTCTTTGTTACGGTTACCACACATCCCCACCTTCCACCTGGCGAGGATATGGCTCCGTCTCTTTTATGAATACCACACATCCCCACATTCCATCTGGCGAGGATATGGCTCCGTCTCTGTTATAGTTACCACACATCCCCACTTTCCACCTGGCGAGGATATGGCTTAGTCTCTGTTATGGTTACCACATATCCCCACCTTCCACCTGGCGAGGATATGGCTCCGTCTCTGTTATGGTAACCACACATCCCCACCTTCCACATGGCGAAGGTGTGGTTCCGTCTCTGTTGTGGTTACCACACATCCCCACTTTCCACCTGGCGAGGGTGTGGCTCCGTCTCTGTTATTGTTACCACACATCCCCACTTTACACCTGACGAGGGTGTGGCTCCGTCTCTGTAATGGTTACCACACATCCCCACTTTCCAACTGGCGAGGATATGGCTGCGTCCCTGTTATGGTTACCACACATCCCCAATTTCCACCTGGCGGAGGATGAGGCTCCGTCTCTGTTATGGTTACCACACATCCCCACTTTCACCTGGGGAGGGTGTGGCTCCGTCTCTGTTATGGTTACCACACATCCCCACTTTCCACCTGGCGAGGATGTGGCTCCGTCTCTGTTATTGTTACCACACATCCCCACTTTCCACCTGGCGAGGGTGTGGCTCCGTCTCTGTAATTGTTACCACACATCCCCTCTTTCCACCTGGCGAGGATATGGCTCAATCTGTGTTATGGTTACCACACAACCCCACCTTCCACCTGGCGAGGATATGGCTCAGTCTCTGTTATGGTTACCACACATCCCCACTTTCCACCTGGCGAGGATATGGCTCCGTCTCTGTAATTGTTACCACACACCCCTCTTTCCACCTGGCGAGGATATGGCTCAATCTGTGTTATGGTTACCACACAACCCCACCTTCCACCTGGCGAGGATATGGCTCAGTCTCTGTTATGGTTACCACACATCCCCACTTTCCATCTCGCGAGGGTGTGGCTCCGTCTCTGTTATGGTTACCACACATCCCCACTTTCCATCTGTCGCGTGTGTGACTCCGTCTCTGTTATGGTTACCACACATCCCCACTTTCCACCTGGCGAGGGTGTGGCTCCGTCTTTGGTATGGTTACCACACATCCCCACTTTCCACCTGGCGAGGGTGTGGCTCCGTCTCTGTTATGGTTACCACACATCCCAACTTTCCATCTGGCGAGGGTGTGGCTCCGTCTCTGTTATGGTTACCACACATCCCCACTTTCCATCTGTCGCGTGTGTGACTCCGTCTCTGTTATGGTTACCACACATCCCCACTTTCCACCTGGCGAGGATATGGCTCCGTCTCTGTTATGGTTACCACACATCCCCACTTTCCGCCTGGCGAGTCTCTGTTACGGTTACCACACATCCCCACCTTCCACCTGGCGAGGATATGGCTCCGTCTCTTTTATGAATACCACACATCCCCACATTCCATCTGGCGAGGATATGACTCCGTCTCTGTTATAGTTACCACACATCCCCACTTTCCACCTGGCGAGGATATGGCTTAGTCTCTGTTATGGTTACCACACATCCCCACCTTCCACCTGGCGAGGATATGGCTCCGTCTCTGTTATGGTAACCACACATCCCCACCTTCCACATGGCGAAGGTGTGGTTCCGTCTCTGTTGTGGTTACCACACATCCCCAATTTCCACCTGGCGAGGGTGTGGCTCCGTCTCTGTTATTGTTACCACACATCCCCACTTTACACCTGACGAGGGTGTGGCTCCGTCTCTGTAATGGTTACCACACATCCCCACTTTCCCACTGGCGAGGATATGGCTGCGTCCCTGTTATGGTTACCACACATCCCCAATTTCCACCTGGCGGAGGATGAGGCTCCGTCTCTGTTATGGTTACCACACATCCCCACTTTCCACCTAGCGAGGGTGTTGCTCCGTCTCTGTTATGGTTACCACACATACCCACTTTCCACCTGGCGAGGGTGTGGCTCCGTCTCTGTAATGGTTACCACACATCCCCACTTTCCACCCGGCGAGGATATGGCTCACTCTGTTATGGTTACCACACATCCCCACCTTCCGCCTGGCGAGGGTGTGGCTCCGTCTCTGTAATGGTTACCACACATCCCCACTTTCCACCCGGCGAGGATATGGCTCACTCTGTTATGGTTACCACACACCCCCACCTTCCACCTGGCGAGGATATGGCTCCGTCTCTGTTATGGTTACCACACATCCCCACTTTCTACATGGCGAGGATATGGCTCCGTCTCTGTTATGGTTACCACACTTCCCCATTTTCCACATGGTGGAGGATGAGGCTCCGTCTCTGTTATGGTTACCACACATCCCCACTTTCACCGGGGGAGGGTGTGGCTCCGTCTCTGTAATGGTTACCACACATCCCCACTTTCCACGTGGCGGGAGTGGCTCTGACTCTGTTATGGTTACCACACATCCCCTCTTTCCACCTGGCGGGGATATGGCTCCGTTACTGTTATGGTTACCACACATCCCCACCTATCACCTGGCGAGGATATGGCTCCGTCTCTGTTATGATTACCACACATCCCCACTTTCCACCAGGCGAGGATATGGCTCCGTCTCTGTTATGGTTACCACATATCCCCACTTTCCACCAGCCGAGGGTGTGGCTCAGTCTCTGTTATGGTTACCACACAACCCCTCCTTCCACCTGGCGAGGATATGGCTCCGTCTCTGTTATGGTTACCACACATCCCCACTTTCCAACTGGCGAGGATATGGCTCCGTCTCTGTTATGGTTACCACACATCCCTACTTTCCACCTGGCGAGGATATGGCTCCGTCTCTGTTATGGTTACCACACATCCCCACTTGCCAACTGGCGAGGGTGTGGCTCCGTCTCTGTTATTGTTTCCACACATCCCCACTTTACACCTGACGAGGGTGTGGCTCCGTCTCTGTAATGGTTACCACACATCCCCACTTTCCAACTGGCGAGGATATGGCTCCGTCCATGTTATGGTTACCACACATCCCCAATTTCCACCTGGCGGAGGATGAGGCTCCGTCTCTGTTATGGTTACCACACATCCCCACTTTCACCTGGGGAGGGTGTGGCTCCGTCTCTGTTATGGTTACCACACATCCCCACTTTCCACCTGGCGGGAGTGGCTCTGACTCTGTTATGATTACCACACATCCCCTCTTTCCACCTGGCGGGGATATGGCTCCGTTACTGTTATGGTTACCACACATCCCCACCTATCACCTGGCGAGGATATGGCTCCGTCTCTGTTATGGTTACCACACATCCCCACTTTCCACCTGGCGAGGATATGGCTCCGTCTCTGTTATGGTTACCACACATCCCCACTTTCCACCTGGCGAGGGTGTGGCTCAGTCTCTGTTATGGTTACCACACAACCCCTCCTTCCACCTGGCGAGGATATGGCTCCGTCTCTGTTATGGTTACCACACATCCCCACTTTCCAACTGGCGAGGATATGGCTCCGTCTCTGTTATGGTTACCACACATCCCTACTTTCCACCTGGCGAGGATATGGCTCCGTCTCTGTTACGGTTACCACACATCCCCACTTGCCAATTGGCGAGGGTGTGGCTCCGTCTCTGTTATGGTTACCACACATCCCCACTTTCCACCTGGCAAGGGTGTGGCTCCGCCTTTGTTATGGTTACCACACATCCCCACTTTCCACCTGGCGAGGAATGGACTCAGTCTCTGTTATGGTTACCACACATCCCCACTTTCCATCTGGCGAGGATATGGCTCCGTCTCTGTTATGGTTACCACACATCCCCACTTTCCACCTGGCGAGGATGTGGCTCAGTCTCTGTTATGGTTACCACACATCCCCACTTTCCACCTGGCGAGGATATGGCTCCGTCTCTGTTATGGTTACCACACATCCCCACTTTCCACCTGGCGAGTCTCTGTTACGGTTACCACACATCCCCACCTTCCACCTGGCGAGGATATGGCTCCGTCTCTTTTATGATTACCACACATCCCCACATTCCATCTGGCGAGGATATGGCACCGTCTCTGTTATAGTTACCACACATCCCCACTTTCCACCTGGCGAGGATATGGCTTAGTCTCTGTTATGGTTACCACACATCCCCACTTTCCATCTGTCGCGTGTGTGACTCTGTCTCTGTTATGGTTACCACACATCCCCACTTTCCACCTGGCGAGGGTGTGGCTCCGTCTCTGTTATGGTTACCACACATCCCCACTTTCCACCTGGCGAGGATATGGCTCCGTCTCTGTAATTGTTACCACACATACCTTCTTTCCACCTGGCGAGGATATGGCTCAATCTGTGTTATGGTTGCCACACAACCCCACCTTCCACCTGGCGAGGATATGGCTCAGTCTCTGTTATGGTTACCACACATCCCCACTTTCCATCTGACGAGGGTGTGGCTTCGTCTCTGTTATGGTTACCACATATCCCCACTTTCCATCTGTCGCGTGTGTGACTCTGTCTCTGTTATGGTTACCACACATCCCCACTTTCCACCTGGCGAGGGTGTGGCTCTGTCTTTGGTATGGTTACCACACATCCCCACTTTCCACCTGGCGAGGGTGTGGCTCCGTCTCTGTTATGGTTACCACACATCCCCACTTTCCATCTGGCGAGGGTGTGGCTCCGCCTTTGTTATGGTTACCACACATCCCCACTTTCCACCTGGCGAGGAATGGACTCAGTCTCTGTTATGGTTACCACACATCCCCACTTTCCATCTGGCGAGGATATGGCTCCGTCTCTGTTATGGTTACCACACATCCCCACTTTCTACCTGGCGAGGATATGGCTCCGTCTCTGTTATGGTTACCACACATCCCCACTTTCCACCTGGAGAGGAAATGGCTCCGTCTCTGTTATGGTTACTACACATCCCCACTTTCCACCTGGTGAGGATATGGCGCCGTCTCTGTTATGGTTACCACACATCCCCACCTTTCCACCTGGAGACGATATGGCTCCGTCTCTGTTATGGTTACCACACATCCCCACTTTCCACCTGGCGAGGATATGGCTCCGTCTCTGTAATTGTTACCACACATCCCCTCTTTCCACCTGGCGAGGATATGGCTCAATCTGTGTTATGGTTACCACACAACCCCACCTTCCACCTGGCGAGGATATGGCTCAGTCTCTGTTATGGTTACCACACATCCCCACTTTCCATCTGGCGAGGGTGTGGCTCCGTCTCTGTTATGGTTACCACACATCCCCACTTTCCATCTGTCGCGTGTGTGACTCCGTCTCTGTTATGGTTACCACACATCCCCACTTTCCACCTGGCGAGGGTGTGGCTCTGTCTTTGGTATGGTTACCACACATCCCCACTTTCCACCTGGCGAGGGTGTGGCTCCGTCTCTGTTATGGTTACCACACATCCCCACTTTCCATCTGGCGAGGGTGTGGCTCCGCCTTTGTTATGGTTACCACACATCCCCACTTTCCACCTGGCGAGGAATGGACTCAGTCTCTGTTATGGTTACCACACATCCCCACTTTCCATCTGGCGAGGATATGGCTCCGTCTCTGTTATGGTTACCACACATCCCCACTTTCCACCTGGCGAGGATATGGCTCCGTCTCTGTTATGGTTACCACACATCCCCACTTTCCACCTGGCGAGTCTTTGTTACGGTTACCACACATCCCCACCTTCCACCTGGCGAGGATATGGCTCCGTCTCTTTTATGAATACCACACATCCCCACATTCCATCTGGCGAGGATATGGCTCCGTCTCTGTTATAGTTACCACACATCCCCACTTTCCACCTGGCGAGGATATGGCTTAGTCTCTGTTATGGTTACCACATATCCCCACCTTCCACCTGGCGAGGATATGGCTCCGTCTCTGTTATGGTAACCACACATCCCCACCTTCCACATGGCGAAGGTGTGGTTCCGTCTCTGTTGTGGTTACCACACATCCCCACTTTCCACCTGGCGAGGGTGTGGCTCCGTCTCTGTTATTGTTACCACACATCCCCACTTTACACCTGACGAGGGTGTGGCTCCGTCTCTGTAATGGTTACCACACATCCCCACTTTCCAACTGGCGAGGATATGGCTGCGTCCCTGTTATGGTTACCACACATCCCCAATTTCCACCTGGCGGAGGATGAGGCTCCGTCTCTGTTATGGTTACCACACATCCCCACTTTCACCTGGGGAGGGTGTGGCTCCGTTTCTGTTATGGTTACCACACATCCCCACTTTCCACCTGGCGAGGATGTGGCTCCGTCTCTGTTATTGTTACCACACATCCCCACTTTCCACCTGGCGAGGGTGTGGCTCCGTCTCTGTAATTGTTACCACACATCCCCTCTTTCCACCTGGCGAGGATATGGCTCAATCTGTGTTATGGTTACCACACAACCCCACCTTCCACCTGGCGAGGATATGGCTCAGTCTCTGTTATGGTTACCACACATCCCCACTTTCCACCTGGCGAGGATATGGCTCCGTCTCTGTAATTGTTACCACACATCCCCTCTTTCCACCTGGCGAGGATATGGCTCAATCTGTGTTATGGTTACCACACAACCCCACCTTCCACCTGGCGAGGATATGGCTCAGTCTCTGTTATGGTTACCACACATCCCCACTTTCCATCTCGCGAGGGTGTGGCTCCGTCTCTGTTATGGTTACCACACATCCCCACTTTCCATCTGTCGCGTGTGTGACTCCGTCTCTGTTATGGTTACCACACATCCCCACTTTCCACCTGGCGAGGGTGTGGCTCCGTCTTTGGTATGGTTACCACACATCCCCACTTTCCACCTGGCGAGGGTGTGGCCCCGTCTCTGTTATGGTTACCACACATCCCAACTTTCCATCTGGCGAGGGTGTGGCTCCGTCTCTGTTATGGTTACCACACATCCCCACTTTCCATCTGTCGCGTGTGTGACTCCGTCTCTGTTATGGTTACCACACATCCCCACTTTCCACCTGGCGAGGATATGGCTCCGTCTCTGTTATGGTTACCACACATCCCCACTTTCCGCCTGGCGAGTCTCTGTTACGGTTACCACACATCCCCACCTTCCACCTGGCGAGGATATGGCTCCGTCTCTTTTATGAATACCACACATACCCACATTCCATCTGGCGAGGATATGACTCCGTCTCTGTTATGGTTACCACACATCCCCACTTTCCACCTGGCGAGGATATGGCTTAGTCTCTGTTATGGTTACCACACATCCCCACCTTCCACCTGGCGAGGATATGGCTCCGTCTCTGTTATGGTAACCACACATCCCCACCTTCCACATGGCGAAGGTGTGGTTCCGTCTCTGTTGTGGTTACCACACATCCCCAATTTCCACCTGGCGAGGGTGTGGCTCCGTCTCTGTTATTGTTACCACACATCCCCACTTTACACCTGACGAGGGTGTGGCTCCGTCTCTGTAATGGTTACCACACATCCCCACTTTCCCACTGGCGAGGATATGGCTGCGTCCCTGTTATGGTTACCACACATCCCCAATTTCCACCTGGCGGAGGATGAGGCTCCGTCTCTGTTATGGTTACCACACATCCCCACTTTCCACCTAGCGAGGGTGTTGCTCCGTCTCTGTTATGGTTACCACACATACCCACTTTCCACCTGGCGAGGGTGTGGCTCCGTCTCTGTAATGGTTACCACACATCCCCACTTTCCACCCGGCGAGGATATGGCTCACTCTGTTATGGTTACCACACATCCCCACCTTCCGCCTGGCGAGGGTGTGGCTCCGTCTCTGTAATGGTTACCACACATCCCCACTTTCCACCCGGCGAGGATATGGCTCACTCTGTTATGGTTACCACACACCCCCACCTTCCACCTGGCGAGGATATGGCTCCGTCTCTGTTATGGTTACCACACATCCCCACTTTCTACATGGCGAGGATATGGCTCCGTCTCTGTTATGGTTACCACACTTCCCCATTTTCCACATGGTGGAGGATGAGGCTCCGTCTCTGTTATGGTTACCACACATCCCCACTTTCACCTGGGGAGGGTGTGGCTCCGTCTCTGTAATGGTTACCACACATCCCCACTTTCCACGTGGCGGGAGTGGCTCTGACTCTGTTATGGTTACCACACATCCCCTCTTTCCACCTGGCGGGGATATGGCTCCGTTACTGTTATGGTTACCACACATCCCCACCTATCACCTGGCGAGGATATGGCTCCGTCTCTGTTATGGTTACCACACATCCCCACTTTCCACCAGGCGAGGATATGGCTCCGTCTCTGTTATGGTTACCACATATCCCCACTTTCCACCAGCCGAGGGTGTGGCTCAGTCTCTGTTATGGTTACCACACAACCCCTCCTTCCACCTGGCGAGGATATGGCTCCGTCTCTGTTATGGTTACCACACATCCCCACTTTCCAACTGGCGAGGATATGGCTCCGTCTCTGTTATGGTTACCACACATCCCTACTTTCCACCTGGCGAGGATATGGCTCCGTCTCTGTTATGGTTACCACACATCCCCACTTGCCAACTGGCGAGGGTGTGGCTCCGTCTCTGTTATTGTTTCCACACATCCCCACTTTACACCTGACGAGGGTGTGGCTCCGTCTCTGTAATGGTTACCACACATCCCCACTTTCCAACTGGCGAGGATATGGCTCCGTCCATGTTATGGTTACCACACATCCCCAATTTCCACCTGGCGGATGATGAGGCTCCGTCTCTGTTATGGTTACCACACATCCCCACTTTCACCTGGGGAGGGTGTGGCTCCGTCTCTGTTATGGTTACCACACATCCCCACTTTCCACCTGGCGGGAGTGGCTCTGACTCTGTTATGATTACCACACATCCCCTCTTTCCACCTGGCGGGGATATGGCTCCGTTACTGTTATGGTTACCACACATCCCCACCTATCACCTGGCGAGGATATGGCTCCGTCTCTGTTATGGTTACCACACATCCCCACTTTCCACCTGGCGAGGATATGGCTCCGTCTCTGTTATGGTTACCACACATCCCCACTTTCCACCTGGCGAGGGTGTGGCTCAGTCTCTGTTATGGTTACCACACAACCCCTCCTTCCACCTGGCGAGGATATGGCTCCGTCTCTGTTATGGTTACCACACATCCCCACTTTCCAACTGGCGAGGATATGGCTCCGTCTCTGTTATGGTTACCACACATCCCTACTTTCCACCTGGCGAGGATATGGCTCCGTCTCTGTTACGGTTACCACACATCCCCACTTGCCAATTGGCGAGGGTGTGGCTCCGTCTCTGTTATGGTTACCACACATCCCCACTTTCCACCTGGCAAGGGTGTGGCTCCGCCTTTGTTATGGTTACCACACATCCCCACTTTCCACCTGGCGAGGAATGGACTCAGTCTCTGTTATGGTTACCACACATCCCCACTTTCCATCTGGCGAGGATATGGCTCCGTCTCTGTTATGGTTACCACACATCCCCACTTTCCACCTGGCGAGGATGTGGCTCAGTCTCTGTTATGGTTACCACACATCCCCACTTTCCACCTGGCGAGGATATGGCTCCGTCTCTGTTATGGTTACCACACATCCCCACTTTCCACCTGGCGAGTCTCTGTTACGGTTACCACACATCCCCACCTTCCACCTGGCGAGGATATGGCTCCGTCTCTTTTATGATTACCACACATCCCCACATTCCATCTGGCGAGGATATGGCACCGTCTCTGTTATAGTTACCACACATCCCCACTTTCCACCTGGCGAGGATATGGCTTAGTCTCTGTTATGGTTACCACACATCCCCACCTTCCACCTGGAGAGAATATGGCTGCGTCTCTGTTATTGTAACCACACATCCCCACCTTCCACATGGCGAGGGTGTGGCTCCGTCTCTGTTGTGGTTACCACACATCCCTACTTTCCACCTGGCGAGGGTGTGGCTCCGTCTCTGTTATGGTTACCACACATCCCCACTTTACACCTGACGAGGGTGTGGCTCCGTCTCTGTAATGGTTACCACACATCCCCACTTTCCAACTGGCGAGGATATGGCTCCGTATCTGTTATGGTTACCACACATCCCCACTTTCACCTTGGGAGGGTGTGGCTCCGTCTCTGTTATGGTTACCACACATCCCCACTTTCCACCTGGCGGGAATGGCTCCGTCTCTGTTATGGTTACCACACATCCCCACTTTCCAACTGGCGGGAATGGCTCCGTCTCTGTTATGGTTACCACACATCCCCACTTTCCACCTGGCGGGAATGGCTCCGTCTCTGTTATTGTTACTACACATCCCCACTTTCCACCTGGCGTGAATGGCTCCGTCTCTGTTATGGTTACCACGCATCCCCACTTTCATCTGGGGAGGGTGTGGCTCCGTCTCTGTTATGGTTACCACACATCCCCACTTTCCAACTGGCGAGGATATGGCTCCGTCTCTGTTATGGTTACCACACATCCCCACTTTCCACGTGGCGAGGATATGGCTCCGTTACTGTTATGGTTACCACACATCCCCACTTTCCACCTGGCGAGGATATGGCTCCGTCTCTGTTATGGTTACCACACATCCCCAATTTCCCCCTGGCGAGGATATGGCTCCGTCTCTGTTATGGTTAACACACATCCCCTCTTTCCACCTGGCGGGGATATGGCTCCGTTACTGTTATGGTTACCACACATCCCCACCTACCAGCTGGCGAGGATATAGCTCCGTCTCTGTTATGGTTACCACACATCCCCACTTTCCACCTGGCGAGGATATGGCTCCGTCTCTGTTATGGTTACCACACATCCCCACTTTCCACCTGGCGAAGGTGTTGCTCAGTCTCTGTTATGGTTACCACACATCCCCACTTTCCACCTGGCGTGGATGTGGCTCAGTCTCTGTTATGGTTACCACACAACCCGTCCTTCCACCTGGCGAGGATATGGCTCCGTCTCGGTTATGGTTACCACACATCCCCACTTTCCAACTGGCGAGGATATGGCTCCGTCTCTGTTATGGTTACCACACATCCCTACTTTCCACCTGGCGAGGATATGACTCCGTCTCTGTTATGGTTACCACACATCCCCACTTGCCAACTGGCGAGGGTGTGGCTCCGTCTCTGTTATGGTTACCACACATACCCACTTTCCCCCTGGCGAGGGTGTGGCTCAGTCTCTGTTATGGTTACCACACATCCCCACTTTCCATCTGGCGAGGTTGTGTCTCCGTCTCTGTTATGGTTACCACACATCCCCACTTTCCACCTGGCGAGGGTGTGGCTCCGTCTCTGTAATGGTTACCACACATCCCCACTTTCCACCTGGCGAGGGTGTGGCTCCGTTACTGTTATGGTTACCACACATCCCCACTTTCCGTCTGTCGAGTGTGTGACTCCGTCTCTGTTATGGTTACCACACATCCCCACTTTCCACCTGGCGAGGGTGTGGTTCCGTCTTAGTTATGGTTACCACACATCCCTACTTTCCACCTGGCGAGGGTAAGGCTACGTCCCTGTTATGGTTACCACACATTCCCACTTTCCACCTGGCGAGGAATGGACTCAGTCTCTGTTATGGTTACCACACATCCCCACTTTCCATCTGGCGAGGATATGGCTCCGTCTCTGTTATCGTTACCACACATCCCCACTTTCTACCTGGCGAGGATATGGCTCCGTCTCTGTTATGGTTACCACACATCCCCACCTTCCGTCTGTCGAGTGTGTGACTCCGTCTCTGTTATGGTTACCACACATCCCCACTTTCCACCTGGCGAGGGTGTGGCTCCGTCTTAGTTATGGTTTCCACACATCCCCACTTTCCATCTGGCGAGGGTGTGACTCCGTCTCTGTTATGGTTACCACACAACCCCACTTTCCACCTGGCGAGGGTGTGGCTCCGTCTCTGTTATGGTTACCACACATTCCCACTTTCCACCTGGCGAGGAATGGACTCAGTCTCTGTTATGGTTACCACACAACCCCACTTTCCACCTGGCGAGGGTGTGGCTCCGTCTCTGTTATGGTTACCATACATCCCCACTTTCCACCTGGCGAGGAATGGACTCAGTCTCTGTTATGGTTACCACACATCCCCACTTTCCACCTGGCGAGGGTGTGGCTGCGTCTTAGTTAGGGTTTCCACACATCCCCACTTTCCGTCTGTCGAGTGTGTGACTCCGTCTCTGTTATGGTTACCACACATCCCCACTTTCCACCTGGCGAGGGTGTGGCTCCGTCTTAGTTATGCTTTCCACACATCCCCACTTTCCATCTGGCGAGGGTGTGACTCCGTCTCTGTTATGGTTACCACACAACCCCACTTTCCACCTGGCGAGGGTGTGGCTCCGTCTCTGTTATGGTTACCACACATTCCCACTTTCCACCTGGCGAGGAATGGACTCAGTCTCTGTTATGGTTACCACACAACCCC
This sequence comes from Meconema thalassinum, assembly GCA_946902985.2. NCBI lineage: Eukaryota > Metazoa > Arthropoda > Insecta > Orthoptera > Tettigoniidae > Meconema > Meconema thalassinum. The sequence goes on along the minus strand of OX336394.1, from coordinate 438,502,189 downwards.
ACTTTCCACCTGGCGAGGGTGTGGCTCCATCTCTGTTATGGTTACCATACATCCCCACTTTCCACCTGGCGAGGAATGGACTCAGTCTCTGTTATGGTTACCACACATCCCCACTTTCCACCTGGCGAGGGTGTGGCTCCGTCTTAGTTAGGGTTACCACACATCCCCCCTTTCCACCTGGCGAGTGTGTGGCTCCGTCTCTGTTATGGTTACCAAACATCCCCACTTTCCATCTGGCGAATATATGGCTCCGTCTCAGTTATGGTTACCACATATCCCCACTTTCCACCTGGCGAGGATATGGCTCCATCTCTGTTACGGTTACCACACATCCCCACTTTCCACCTGGCGAGGGTGTGGCTCAGTCTCTGTTATGGTTACCATACATCCCCACTTTCCACCTGGCGAGGGTGTGGCTCAGTCTCTGTTATGGTTACCACACATCCCTACCTTCCACATGGCGAGGATATGGCTCCGTCTCTATTATGGTTACCACACATCCCCATTTTCCACCTGGCGAGTCTCTGTTACGGTTACCACACATCCCCACTTTCCACCTGGCGAGGGTGTGGCTCAGTCTCTGTTATGGTTACCACACATCCCTACCTTCCACATGGCGAGGATATTGCTCCGTCTCTGTTATGGTTACCACACAACCCCACTTTCCACCTGGCGAGGGTGTGGCTCCGTCACTGTTATGGTTACCATACATCCCCACTTTCCACCTGGCGAGGAATGGACTCAGTCTCTGTTATGGTTACCAAACATCCCCACTTTCCACCTGGCAAGGGTGTGGCTCCGTCTCTGTTATGGTTACCACACACCCCACTTTCCACCTGGCGAGGATGTGGCTCAGTCTCTGTTATGGTTACCACACATCCCCACTTTCCACCTGGCGAGGATATGGCTCCGTCTCTGTTATGGTTACCACACATCCCCACTTTCCACCTGGCGAGTCTCTGTTACGGTTACCACACATCCCCACTTTCCACCTGGCGAGGATATGGCTCCGTCCCTGTTAAAGTTACCACACATCCCCTCTTTTCGCCTGGCAGAGGATGAGGCTCCGTCTCTGTTATGGTTACCACACATCCACACATTCACCTGGCGAGGGTGTGGCTCATCTCTGTTATGGTAACCACACATCCTCACTTTCCACCTGGCGAGGGTGTGGCTGAGTCTCTGTTATGGATACCACACATCCCCACTTTCCATCAGTCGAGGGTGTGGCTCCGTCTCTGTTATGGTTACCACACATCCCCTCTTTCCATCCGGCGAGGATGTGGCTCCGTCTCTGTTATGGTTACCACACATCTCCACTTTCCGTCAGTCGAGGGTGTGGGTCCGTCTCTGTTATGGTTACCAAACACCCCCACTTTCCACCTGGCGAGGTAGTGGCTCCGTCTCGGTTATGGTTACCACACATCCCCACTTTCCATCTGGCGAGGGTGTGGATCAGTCTCTGTTATGGTTACCACACATCCCCACTTTCCAGCTGGCGAGGATATGGCCCCGTCTCTGTTATGGTTACCACATATCCCCACTTACCACCCGGCGGAGGATGAGGCTCCGTCCCTGTTATGGTTACCACACATCCCCACTTTCCACCTGGCGAGGATATGGCTCCGTCCCTGTTATGGTTACCACACATCCCCACTTTCCACCTGGTGGAGGATGAGGTTCCGTCCCTGTTATGGTTACCACACATCCCCAATTTCCGCCTGGCGAGGATGTGGCTCCGTCTCTGTTATGGTTACCACACATACCCACTTTCCACCTGGCGAGTGTGTGGCTCCGTCTCTGTTATGGTTACCACACATCCCCACTTTCCACCTGGCGAGGGTGTGGCTCAGTCTCTGTTATGGTTACCACACATCCCCACCTACCACCTGGCGAGGATATGGCTCCGTCTCTGTTATGGTTACCACAAATCCCCACTTTCCACCTGGCGAGGATTTGGCTCCATCTCTGTTATTGATACCACAAATCCCCACTTTCCACCTGGCGAGGGTGTGGCTCAGTCTCTGTTATGGTTACCACACATCCCCACCTTCCACATGGCGAGGATATGGCTCCGTCTCTGTTATGGTTACCACACATCCCCACTTTCTACATGGCGAGGATATGGCTCCGTCTCTGTTATGGTTACCACACATCCCCATTTTCCACATGGCGAGGGTGTGGCTCAGTCTCTGTTATGGTTACCAAACATCCCCACCTTCCACCTGGATGAGGATATGGCTCCGTCTCTGTTATGGTTACCACACATCCCCAATTTCCACCTGGCGAGGATATGGCTCCGTCTCTGTTATGGTTACTACACATCCCTAATTTCTACCTGGCGAGGATATGGCTCCGTCTCTGTTATGGTTACCACACATCCCCACATTCCACCTGGCGAGTCTCTGTTACGGTTACCACACATCCCCACTTTCCACCTGGCGAGGATATGGCTCCGTCCCTGTTAAAGTTACCACACATCCCCTCTTTTCGCCTGGCAGAGGATGAGGCTCCGTCTCTGTTATGGTTACCACACATCCACACATTCACCTGGCGAGGGTGTGGCTCATCTCTGTTATGGTAACCACACATCGCCACTTTCCACCTGGCGAGGGTGTGGCTGAGTCTCTGTTATGGATACCACACATCCCCACTTTCCATCAGTCGAGGGTGTGGCTCCGTCTCTGTTATGGTTACCACACATCCCCTCTTTCCATCCGGCGAGGATGTGGCTCCGTCTCTGTTATGGTTACCACACATCTCCACTTTCCGTCAGTCGAGGGTGTGGGTCCGTCTCTGTTATGGTTACCACACACCCCCACTTTCCACCTGGCGAGGGAGTGGCTCCGTCTCGGTTATGGTTACCACACATCCCCACTTTCCATCTGGCGAGGGTGTGGATCAGTCTCTGTTATGGTTACCACACATCCCCACTTTCCAGTTGGCGAGGATATGGCCCCGTCTCTGTTATGGTTACCACATATCCCCACTTACCACCCGGCGGAGGATGAGGCTCCGTCCCTGTTATGGTTACCACACATCCCCACTTTCCACCTGGCGAGGATATGGCTCCGTCCCTGTTATGGTTACCACACATCCCCACTTTCCACCTGGTGGAGGATGAGGTTCCGTCCCTGTTATGGTTACAACACATCCCCAATTTCCGCCTGGCGAGGATGTGGCTCCGTCTCTGTTATGGTTACCACACATACCCACTTTCCACCTGGCGAGTGTGTGGCTCCGTCTCTGTTATGGTTACCACACATCCCCACTTTCCACCTGGCGAGGGTGTGGCTCAGTCTCTGTTATGGTTACCACACATCCCCACCTACCACCTGGCGAGGATATGGCTCCGTCTCTGTTATGGTTACCACAAATCCCCACTTTCCACCTGGCGAGGATTTGGCTCCATCTCTGTTATTGATACCACAAATCCCCACTTTCCACCTGGCGAGGGTGTGGCTCAGTCTCTGTTATGGTTACCACACATCCCCACCTTCCACATGGCGAGGATATGGCTCCGTCTCTGTTATGGTTACCACACATCCCCACTTTCTACATGGCGAGGATATGGCTCCGTCTCTGTTATGGTTACCACACATCCCCATTTTCCACATGGCGAGGGTGTGGCTCAGTCTCTGTTATGGTTACCAAACATCCCCACCTTCCACCTGGATGAGGATATGGCTCCGTCTCTGTTATGGTTACCACACATCCCCAATTTCCACCTGGCGAGGATATGGCTCCGTCTCTGTTATGGTTACTACACATCCCTAATTTCTACCTGGCGAGGATATGGCTCCGTCTCTGTTATGGTTACCACACATCCCCACCTTCCACCTGGAGAGGATATGGCTCCGTCTCTGTTATGGTTACTACACATCCCCACTTTCCACCTGGTGAGGATATGGCGCCGTCTCTGTTATGGTTACCACACATCCCCACCTTTCCACCTGGAGACGATATGGCTCCGTCTCTGTTATGGTTACCTCACATCCCCACTTTCCACCTGGCGAGGATATGGCTCCGTCTCTGTAATTGTTACCACACATCCCTTCTTTCCACCTGGCGAGGATATGGCTCAATCTGTGTTATGGTTGCCACACAACCCCACCTTCCACCTGGCGAGGATATGGCTCAGTCTCTGTTATGGTTACCACACATCCCCACTTTCCACCTGGCGAGGGTGTGGCTTCGTCTCTGTTATGGTTACCACATATCCCCACTTTCCATCTGTCGCGTGTGTGACTCTGTCTCTGTTATGGTTACCACACATCCCCACTTTCCACCTGGCGAGGGTGTGGCTCTGTCTTTGGTATGGTTACCACACATCCCCACTTTCCACCTGGCGAGGGTGTGGCTCCGTCTCTGTTATGGTTACCACACATCCCCACTTTCCATCTGGCGAGGGTGTGGCTCCGCCTTTGTTATGGTTACCACACATCCCCACTTTCCACCTGGCGAGGAATGGACTCAGTCTCTGTTATGGTTACCACACATCCCCACTTTCCATCTGGCGAGGATATGGCTCCGTCTCTGTTATGGTTACCACACATCCCCACTTTCTACCTGGCGAGGATATGGCTCCGTCTCTGTTATGGTTACCACACATCCCCACTTTCCACCTGGAGAGGAAATGGCTCCGTCTCTGTTATGGTTACTACACATCCCCACTTTCCACCTGGTGAGGATATGGCGCCGTCTCTGTTATGGTTACCACACATCCCCACCTTTCCACCTGGAGACGATATGGCTTCGTCTCTGTTATGGTTACCACACATCCCCACTTTCCACCTGGCGAGGATATGGCTCCGTCTCTGTAATTGTTACCACACATCCCCTCTTTCCACCTGGCGAGGATATGGCTCAATCTGTGTTATGGTTACCACACAACCCCACCTTCCACCTGGCGAGGATATGGCTCAGTCTCTGTTATGGTTACCACACATCCCCACTTTCCATCTGGCGAGGGTGTGGCTCCGTCTCTGTTATGGTTACCACACATCCCCACTTTCCATCTGTCGCGTGTGTGACTCCGTCTCTGTTATGGTTACCACACATCCCCACTTTCCACCTGGCGAGGGTGTGGCTCTGTCTTTGGTATGGTTACCACACATCCCCACTTTCCACCTGGCGAGGGTGTGGCTCCGTCTCTGTTATGGTTACCACACATCCCCACTTTCCATCTGGCGAGGGTGTGGCTCCGCCTTTGTTATGGTTACCACACATCCCCACTTTCCACCTGGCGAGGAATGGACTCAGTCTCTGTTATGGTTACCACACATCCCCACTTTCCATCTGGCGAGGATATGGCTCCGTCTCTGTTATGGTTACCACACATCCCCACTTTCCACCTGGCGAGGATATGGCTCCGTCTCTGTTATGGTTACCACACATCCCCACTTTCCACCTGGCGAGTCTTTGTTACGGTTACCACACATCCCCACCTTCCACCAGGCGAGGATATGGCTCCGTCTCTTTTATGAATACCACACATCCCCACATTCCATCTGGCGAGGATATGGCTCCGTCTCTGTTATAGTTACCACACATCCCCACTTTCCACCTGGCGAGGATATGGCTTAGTCTCTGTTATGGTTACCACATATCCCCACCTTCCACCTGGCGAGGATATGGCTCCGTCTCTGTTATGGTAACCACACATCCCCACCTTCCACATGGCGAAGGTGTGGTTCCGTCTCTGTTGTGGTTACCACACATCCCCACTTTCCACCTGGCGAGGGTGTGGCTCCGTCTCTGTTATTGTTACCACACATCCCCACTTTACACCTGACGAGGGTGTGGCTCCGTCTCTGTAATGGTTACCACACATCCCCACTTTCCAACTGGCGAGGATATGGCTGCGTCCCTGTTATGGTTACCACACATCCCCAATTTCCACCTGGCGGAGGATGAGGCTCCGTCTCTGTTATGGTTACCACACATCCCCACTTTCACCTGGGGAGGGTGTGGCTCCGTCTCTGTTATGGTTACCACACATCCCCACTTTCCACCTGGCGAGGATGTGGCTCCGTCTCCGTTATTGTTACCACACATCCCCACTTTCCACCTGGCGAGGGTGTGGCTCCGTCTCTGTTATTGTTACCACACATCCCCAATTTACACCTGACGAGGGTGTGGCTCCGTCTCTGTAATGGTTACCACACATCCCCACTTTCCAACTGGCGAGGATATGGCTCCGTCCCTGTTATGGTTACCACACATCCCCAATTTCCACCTGGCGGAGGATGAGGCTCCGTCTCTGTTATGGTTACCACACATCCCCACTTTCACCTGGGGAGGGTGTGGCTCCGTCTCTGTAATGGTTACCACACATCCCCACTTTCCACGTGGTGGGAGTGGCTCTGACTCTGTTATGGTTACCACACATCCCCTCTTCCACCTGGCGGGGATATGGCTCCGTTACTGTTATGGTTACCACACATCCCAACCTATCACCTGGCGAGGATATGGCTCCGTCTCTGTTATGGTTACCACACATCCCCACTTTCCACCTGGCGAGGATATGGCTCCGTCTATGTTATGGTTACCACATATCCCCACTTTCCACCTGGCGAGGGTGTGGCTCAGTCTCTGTTATGGTTACCACACAACCCCTCCTTCCACCTGGCGAGGATATGGCTCCGTCTCTGTTATGGTTACCACACATCCCCACTTTCCAACTGGCGAGGATATGGCTCCGTCTCTGTTATGGTTACCACACATCCCTACTTTCCACCTGGCGAGGATATGGCTCCGTCCCTGTTATGGTTACCACACATCCCCAATTTCCACCTGGCGGAGGATGAGGCTGCGTCTCTGTTATGGTTACCACACATCCCCAATTTCCACCTGGCGGAGGATGAGGCTCCGTCTCTGTTATGGTTACCACACATCCCCACTTTCACCTGGGGAGGGTGTGGCTCCGTCTCTGTTATGGTTACCACACATCCCCACTTTCCTACTGGCGGGAGTGGCTCTGACTCTGTTATGATTACCACACATCCCCTCTTTCCACCTGGCGGGGATATGGCTCCGTTACTGTTATGGTTACCACACATCCCCACCTATCACCTGGCGAGGATATGGCTCCGTCTCTGTTATGGTTACCACACATCCCCACTTTCCACCTGGCGAGGATATGGCTCCGTCTCTGTTATGGTTACCACACATCCCCACTTTCCACCTGGCGAGGATGTGGCTCAGTCTCTGTTATGGTTACCACACAACCCCTCCTTCCACCTGGCGAGGATATGGCTTCGTCTCTGTTATGGTTACCACACATCCCCACTTTCCAACTGGCGAGGATATGGCTCCGTCTCTGTTATGGTTACCACACATCCCTACTTTCCACCTGGCGAGGATATGGCTCCGTCTCTGTTACGGTTACCACACATCCCCACTTGCCAACTGGCGAGGGTGTGGCTCCGTCTCTGTTATGGTTACCACACATCCCCACTTTCCACTTGGCGAGGGTGTGGCTCCGCCTTTGTTATGGTTACCACACATCCCCACTTTCCACCTGGCGAGGAATGGACTCAGTCTCTGTTATGGTTACCACACATCCCCACTTTCCATCTGGCGAGGATATGGCTCCGTCTCTGTTATGGTTACCACACATCCCCACTTTCCACCTGGCGAGGATGTGGCTCAGTCTCTGTTATGGTTACCACACATCCCCACTTTCCACCTGGCGAGGATATGGCTCCGTCTCTGTTATGGTTACCACACATCCCCACTTTCCACCTGGCGAGTCTCTGTTACGGTTACCACACATCCCCACCTTCCTCCTGGCGAGGATATGGCTCCGTCTCTTTTATGATTACCACACATCCCCACATTCCATCTGGCGAGGATATGGCTCCGTCTCTGTTATAGTTACCACACATCCCCACATTCCACCTGGCGAGGATATGGCTTAGTCTCTGTTATGGTTACCACACATCCCTACTTTCCACCTGGCGAGGATATGGCTCCGTCTCTGTTACGGTTACCACACATCCCCACTTGCCAACTGGCGAGGGTGTGGCTCCGTCTCTGTTATGGTTACCACACATCCCCACTTTCCACTTGGCGAGGGTGTGGCTCCGCCTTTGTTATGGTTACCACACATCCCCACTTTCCACCTGGCGAGGAATGGACTCAGTCTCTGTTATGGTTACCACACATCCCCACTTTCCACCTGGCGGGAATGGCTCCGTCTCTGTTATTGTTACTACACATCCCCACTTTCCACCTTGCGGGAATGGCTCCGTCTCTGTTATGGTTACCACGCATCCCCACTTTCATCTGGGGAGGGTGTGGCTCCGTCTCTGTTATGGTTACCACACATCCCCAATTTCCACCTGGCGAGGATATGGCTCCGTCTCTGTTATGGTTACCACACATCCCCACTTTCCACGTGGCGAGTATATGGCTCCGTTACTGTTATGGTTACCACACATCCCCACTTTCCACCTGGCGAGGATATGGCTCCGTCTCTGTTATGGTTACCACACATCCCCAATTTCCCCCTGGCGAGGATATGGCTCCGTCTCTGTTATGGTTACCACACATCCCCTCTTTCCACCTGGCGGGGATATGGCTCCGTTACTGTTATGGTTACCACACATCCCCACCTACCACCTGGCGAGGATATGGCTCTGTCTCTGTTATGGTTACCACACATCCCCACTTTCCACCTGGCGAGGATATGGCTCCGTCTCTGTTATGGTTACCACACATCCCCACTTTCCACCTGGCGAGGGTGTTGCTCAGTCTCTGTTATGGTTACCACACATCCCCACTTTCCACCTGGCGTGGGTGTGGCTCAGTCTTTGTTATGGTTACCACACTGTGACTGTTCCGGTCACAATGTTCCCAAACCCTTATTTGGTTGACTGCAAGAGAAGTCAGGTTAGGGTAATTTGTTCATACCATTTCTTTTCTTGTTCATCATCATCATTTAGGTTGTAGAATTTCATTTTATTTAGTGTATATATATCTTGTGTATCTCGGGGACTCAGTCAGGAATATTTCATTTAATTTGTATGGGAGATGTCAGTATACAAGACAGCGGATTGTGTAGGTAAGCTACAAGATGTTGCAACAGCAGGAAACTCTAGGCCAAATTTAGATTGGGCCGAGAATAACTTCCCTTGTCTTGAAGAAAGCTTTGTGTAAATTGTGTAAGGTTCTGACGTCAGAGAAGAGTTTCGCGCCACGAGTTGTAAGAAATATACATGGGTTCGAGATTATTGGTGTATTTTGTATGGGTTGGAGGGTATCATGACCCTGGCGGAGAAAGACGAAAACATGTGTTTACAAGATGAGAGGTGGGATTTTCGTGTATAGCGGGGCTTCACTTCTATTGTAGCGTCTGATTGGAAAGGTCGCGTTCTCGTAATTTGGCGTAGGCCTATTTGGAGAAACAGTTTTGTTGAAAGCATGGCTTGTGAATGTACTCGAAACGGCTACATATCACAACGATGTTATCTCTGTTAGCACAATTCAAGTTGGGTACGGAAGCACATTCATTTCTCTCGCAGAGATGTGGCTATGTAAACCAGTAAACATCTCTAACCTCAAACCACGTGTGGAAAATCTTAGAAATGCTGGGGAGAACTGATCTATCGAGCATGTCTCGTAGATTATCTGCTAGATCGTCGATGAGTGAGTAACAAACATCTTTATATTCCAACATTCATTTTGGGTCACATGTTTTCGTCATTGCCGAGGAGAGAAGATAGTAAACCATAGTCTGTTCGACGAGAGTCCCCGCCATATGTTTAAAGTTGATATTAATACACATATTTTGAAGGTTATAATTAGTTTTCTTTATAGGGAATTACACCTAATAGTTGAACGCCCAAATGATACCAGTTAGGTTGACCAAATGTGTGTCCAACACTCCACGACCCTACCATTTCAATTGTGTGGTATATGATGAAGTACTTCCGATCAAAAATAGGAGGATGATTTTGGGAAGTTTTAAATCAGTCGCCCAAGAAGGGCTGGTAAAAAGTTACAACATAGCACCTCAACGTGGGTCAAGAGTAGGGAAACCTAGCAGGTATCATTAGGGCACATATGCACACAGCCGATAGACACCTTAGGAGTATTAGGGTTCACAGTAATTTGTTTTGTTTTAAGGGGTATGTCCACATCAGACAATTTAGAATTAAGGTCAAGGGTTGTGTGTAAATCAAACAGTAAAATGTCAGGTAATCAGGAAACTGGGGGAAGTGGCAGTGAGGAAGATGTGGAAAAGACGGTGGGAACATATGTTACCATTGTTACTACTGAGTCGCAGCTGATCGCTGAAGGTAGTAACTTAAATGTAAATGGGGGGGTTATGAACGATAGTTTGATCCAAATGCTACTGAGTGAAATAAAAGAGATTAAGAAGCAAGGAGAATCTATGAGTAAGGAAATTAAGGAGCAGGTAGGCTCTGTAAATGAGAAGGTAGAGTCAGTGACCAAACAGATAGTAGAAGTGAAGGAATTTGTAAGTAAGGAAATTCAGGAGAGCAACAGGGCCACGAACACAAGGATAGAGAGTCTCAGCAAAGAAATACGGGACCATAAGTCTGTCCTTAATATTAGAATGGAGAGTATGAACCTGGAATTAAGTGGGAAAATTAGCAAACAGGGAGAGGAAATCAGGGCAGAAATGCAGGGGAATCAGGCTGGGATCACAAGTAGGCTAGAAGGAATGGAAGGCCATCAGAACCAGCAAGATGTGGAAATAACGAAAATTAAGTCAGAGATAGCTAGTTCAAGGGCAGAAGTACAGAATGTAACGGGAAAGTGTGATGAGATATGCAACACTGTAAGTGGGAATAAGAGGGAATATTTAGATAGAGTAGGTGCCGTTGAAAATAAGTTGGGAGAGATTGAGGGTCTGAGAGGGAAGCAGGTGGCATTGACCGAGAAAAACGAAAAGCTGCAGGAAGAGCTGATAAAGGTCAGGAGAGAGTTGAAAGAGCGACCGATGAGTCAAAGGAATGTGATGCCATCTAGTTTGCTACTCAGGGACCCTGGTCTGCCACAATTTAACTCAAGGCAGTTCAACCCTATGGAGTTTTTAAAAACCATTGAGAAGAAATTCAGCAAGGATCTAGAAGACGGGGTTGTCGAATGGGAAACAGTGTTGGAGATCTTGTCTAACTCATTTCAAGGGGATGTGAAAGCATGGTTCCAAATATACAGGCCTAACATGAATAGTTTAAGGGAATTCAGGGATAAATTCAAAGCTAAGTTCTGGGGGGAGGGGGTACAGTCCAGGGAAAGGGAAAAATTAACTTTTGGGAAATATAAGGAGAGAGAAGGGGTATCCCTGACAGAATATTTTTTGGCACATGTACTTATTTGGAAGAATTTGGATGGGCTGACCTCTGACAGTGATGTGGTTAGGGTCATGTTGAAGCACTTCCCACCTAGAATTCAGGAGGCAGCTTGTATGCAGAAGGTAAGGACGGTAGAAGAGTTGGAAGAGCTTCTTACGAGCTTTGACGTTTTAGGCAAGCAGCACATGGAGAGGCCAGAGGTCAAACAGGAATTTAGGGGCAATAGGGGGAATAATCAGGAGTTTAATAGGGGTAGATTTAATCAGGAGCAAAGAGATTATCAGCAGAGGCAGGAAAACTATCAGAGAGGTGGGGGGCGTCAGGATAATTCACAGCGACAGGAAGGTAACTATCAGAGAGGTGGGGGGCGTCAGGAAGGTGGTAACGAAAGAGTACAGGTGAACCAGAGGAGACAAGAACAAGGTGGTCAAGGAGCTTTAAACTCCGAACGGGCTGTGCAGGGAGGTCAGTCAGGCAGTCCGTAAGAAATGAAGTCAAGCAGTGTGTTATTGTGGGTGAGGAGGATTTTATGCCTATGAGTCGGGAGGATCTGCTAGCTGACCAGCAGGAGTTCTCATGTATCGGGGAGAAGGAGGCTTTTATGTCAACTGTTGAGTTGAGCATACTAGGTAAGAGAGTGCAGGCATTGGTGGATTCGGGGAGTGAGAGAAGTGTCATCAGTAAGGGATTTTATGATACTTTAATCAAGGACGGTGGTAAGTTGGAAGAAATTCCAGTTAAGTCGACATATGTGGTAACTGCTGTTGGTAATAAATCCCAAAGAGTGGGAAAGCAGGTATTGTTGCCCATGAGGTTTGGTAATGAAGTTGACCACAAGACTTGCTTGGTAATTCCTAACCTAATTTATGAAATGATTTTGGGGATAGACTGGCTTAACGAGCATAGTGCTGTTATTGATTTTGACCGGGGTGTCATCAACTTTGTGAGGGGGAATATAAGCCAGGAGATGAGAATGAAATGCAAGAGTGTAGATAAGACAGTAAAGGCATGTGTTACTGAGGTCACTGTAGGGGATATGGCAGAAGGTAAGGCTGACGATGAGGAGGAAGTTGTGGATTTATGTCACATTGCTGTGGAGGGTGATAAGTGTGATCAACTCCAGCAGGCTGTGGATAAGAGTGGTTTAAGTGTTGAGGAGAGGGATAAGTTGTTAGAGGTTTTAGAGCTAAACCAAGAAGTTTTCAGTGACAAGCCAGGGCTAACACATGTCTATACGCATCAGTTCGAAATTGTAGATCATTCTCCATTTTCAGGACCCAAGTACCCGATACCTCACAAATTTGCTGATGCTGTGGAGAAAGAAATAGGCATTATGCTGAATCAGGGTATTATTGAGCCTTCAACTAGTGCATATCTGAATCCCTTAGTTGTGGTTGGGAAGAGTGATGGCTCGGTCAGGTTGTGTATTGATGCCAGGCAGCTCAATTGTAGGATATCTGGGGACCAACAGAGGCCAGAATGTGTTGAGGAACTGGTTCAGAAATTCAATGGTAAGCAATGGTTTTCCACTATGGATCTGAGTGCATCATTTTGGCAGGTACCGTTGAGAGAACAGGACAGGAAGTTGACTGCGTTTAGCTTTAAGAGTGGTTTGTACCAATTCAGGGTCGTTCCTTTCGGAACAAAGACCAGCAGTTCAGCGTTGATTAGGGCCTTAAATCTAGTGTTAGGGAGGGACACACACGAGTTTGTGACAATGTACATAGATGATTTAATTGTTGCATCTTACACATTAAAGGAACACCTGGATCACTTAGACATTGTTTTGGGGAAATTAAGGGACGGGGGATTTACAATTAAACTTAAGAAGTCTCTGTTTTGCACAACATCAATCACATTTTTAGGGCATACTATCACAAAACAAGGGGTGTCTCCCGAACAGTCACGATTAGACAAGATTCACAACACTGCTACACCACGTAACGCCAAACAATTGAGGTCAATATTAGGGGTTTTCAATTATTTCGTAGATTCGTAGTTAAATATTCCTGTCTTGTAGAACCGTTTAGGGAATTGCTGAAGCAGGGTACTAAGTGGGTATGGACCCAGGTGCACGATGAGGCTTTTAAGGAGTTGAAGAGAGGCTTTGTAGAGACTGTCATGCTTAGGTATCCTCGTCTGGATTGTCCCTACATTTTGATGACTGATGCGAGCATGCAAGGCATCTCAGGCATTTTGTGTCAGGAGAATAGTGAGGGCAATCTAGGGATTGTCTCATTAGCAAGCAGAGGGCTAAGCATGGCGGAGAAGAGATATACAATTACTGAAATAGAGATGTTAGCAATCGTATACTCTCTAGGGAAGTTTAGGAGTTATGTGTTGGGCAGTAAGTTGCAGATACTGACTGACCATCATGCATTACTTTTTATTGGATCCTGCAAGCTCACTTCGAACAGGATGTCAAGGTGGATATTGGCTATAAGTGAATATAACTTTGAGGTAAGGCATATTAAGGGTACTGAGAACATTGTGGCTGACTTCATGAGTAGAAACATTGGGGGTGATGAGGGTCATCAGGTACTGGAGGTACAGGAAGGTGTTGTTATCTGCGTAACCAAGGTAAGCGAGTGTGATTATGAGATACGCTGCTTAAGGAATCTGCTTGTAGAGCAGGAGAAGGATGAGGTCTTAGGTGATATCTTGACTCAGTTGAGAGGTATGGATGTGGATAGTAGAATTAAGGTTGGAAAGTATTGGTACAAGTTGGAGTGTGGTTTCTTGGCTAGGCTGTGCCATGAAGGTGCCTGGAGAGTGTGTGTGCCAAGCTCATTGCAGGTAACGATGATTTGGTCTCATCACAAGGCTTTAGGGCATTTTGGATCAAGCAAGGTTCTTTTTGCTGTTCAGCAGCATTTCATTTGGAAGAACATGGGAAGGCAGATTAGGAAAGTTCTGGCAAGTTGTGACTCGTGTCAACGGTGTAAATGCCCAACGAGGTTTCTTGAGGGACCTCGGCAAATGGTGATCACAGAAAAACCAAGGGATTTACTCTGTGTCGATCTGTATGGTCCATTGGTTAAAGCTCAGTTTGGATATCAGTATATCTTCGTGGTTGTTGACGCATTCAGTAAACTCGTCAAACTGTATCCCCTGAGAAAAGCGACCGGGAAGGGTTGTGTCCTACAGATCACTGATAAGTATGTACCTGAGTTTGGGGTGCCTCTCAGGATACTATCAGACCACGGTAGTCAATTCACCTCAAAGATCTGGAAAACCAAGTTGAGTGAATTGGGTATCAAGCACATATTCTCATCTATTCGATATCCTCAAGGGAATTTGTCCGAACGAGTTATGAGAGAATTAGGGAGAGTATTTCGCACCTATGTGAGCAATCGCCACAATGCGTGGTTCTCCAAGTTAGGAGATATTGAACGATGGTTCAATAGTACGTTCCATGAGAGTGTAAAATGCACTCCCTATGAAATTCAGTATGGTAGGAAGCCTACCAATGAGCTTGCTAGAATGCTAGGTTTGGTCACGGGAGAGGAGATTGGGAAGGATGTTTGTATCCAGCTGGCTAGGGACAACTTAATCAAGGCAGGGAATAAGCGTAGGCGCCAGCAGAAGCGGGTAAAGTTTGATTCTTTTGAAGTAGGCGATCAGGTGCTTCTGAGGGTTCCATATCCGTCTTCAGCTGTAGATAAGGAGATAGGGAAGTTTTTTCATCTATTTCAGGGGCCTTTTAAGGTGGTTAAACGTATTGGTGAGTGTGCCTATAGTTTAACGGACTAGGATGGTAAGTCTGTCAGTACACATAATATTAGGAATCTCCGTAGATATCACTCTGTAAAATAATATGGCATGGACTCTTAGAGAATCAGTCAACATAACGTGATGGCATGACAAAACTCAAGAGATGTGACGAAGAATGCTAACCAGCAAAGTGGCATCGAGTGTTAGATGGATAGATGGTATGATAAGGCCTGTGCAGGCAAATACCATGGCTTGTGAAGCGATAGGGTCTCATGATGAGACGAAGAAAATGAAGTGGTAGACCTAAGACACTTGAGAGAAATCAGTGAGGCTAGGAAATGGACACAATAAGACATTCGAGAGAGTGAGAATGTGTGAAAATTTGACAAGTGTGTATGTATATATGTCTTCCAGGGTTTATTTATGTAATAGTGTAATTCTTTGTGTTTTCAGTGCGTTGCTTGTTTGAGTGTTTGTGATCCACACTTGTTTCACCCGTGTGAATCACATGGGGGCGTATTGTGACTGTTCCGGTCACAATGTTCCCAAACCCTTATTTGGTTGACTGCAAGAGAAGTCAGGTTAGGGTAATTTGTTCATACCATTTCTTTTCTTGTTCATCATCATCATTTAGGTTGTAGAATTTCATTTTATTTAGTGTATATATATCTTGTGTATCTCGGGGACTCAGTCAGGAATATTTCATTTAATTTGTATGGGAGATGTCAGTATACAAGACAGCGGATTGTGTAGGTAAGCTACAAGATGTTGCAACAGCAGGAAACTCTAGGCCAAATTTAGATTGGGCCGAGAATAACTTCCCTTGTCTTGAAGAAAGCTTTGTGTAAATTGTGTAAGGTTCTGACGTCAGAGAAGAGTTTCGCGCCACGAATTGTAAGAAATATACATGGGTTCGAGATTATTGGTGTATTTTGTATGGGTTGGAGGGTATCATGACCCTGGCGGAGAAAGACGAAAACATGTGTTTACAAGATGAGAGGTGGGATTTTCGTGTATAGCGGGGCTTCACTTCTATTGTAGCGTCTGATTGGAAAGGTCGCGTTCTCGTAATTTGGCGTAGGCCTATTTGGAGAAACAGTTTTGTTGAAAGCATGGCTTGTGAATGTACTCGAAACGGCTACATATCACAACGATGTTATCTCTGTTAGCACAATTCAAGTTGGGTACGGAAGCACATTCATTTCTCTCGCAGAGATGTGGCTATGTAAACCAGTAAACATCTCTAACCTCAAACCACGTGTGGAAAATCTTAGAAATGCTGGGGAGAACTGATCTATCGAGCATGTCTCGTAGATTATCTGCTAGATCGTCGATGAGTGAGTAACAAACATCTTTATATTCCAACATTCATTTTGGGTCACATGTTTTCGTCATTGCCGAGGAGAGAAGATAGTAAACCATAGTCTGTTCGACGAGAGTCCCCGCCATATGTTTAAAGTTGATATTAATACACATATTTTGAAGGTTATAATTAGTTTTCTTTATAGGGAATTACACCTAATAGTTGAACGCCCAAATGATACCAGTTAGGTTGACCAAATGTGTGTCCAACACTCCACGACCCTGCCATTTCAATTGTGTGGTATATGATGAAGTACTTCCGATCAAAAATAGGAGGATGATTTTGGGAAGTTTTAAATCAGTCGCCCAAGAAGGGCTGGTAAAAAGTTACAACACAACCCGTCCTTCCACCTGGCGAGGATATGGCTCCGTCTCGGTTATGGTTACCACACATCCCCACTTTCCAACTGGCGAGGATATGGCTCCGTCTCTGTTATGGTTACCACACATCCCTACTTTCCACCTGGCGAGGATATGGCTCCGTCTCTGTTATGGTTACCACACATCCCCACTTGCCAACTGGCGAGGTTGTGGCTCCGTCTCTGTTATGGTTACCACACATCCCCACTTTCCCCCTGGCGAGGGTGTGGCTCAGTCTCTGTTATGGTTACCACACATCCCCACTTTCCATCTGGCGAGGTTGTGTCTCCGTCTCTGTTATGGTTACCACACATCCCCACTTTCCACCTGGCGAGGGTGTGGCTCCGTCTCTGTAATGGTTACCACACATCCCCACTTTCCACCTGGCGAGGGTGTGGCTCCGTTACTGTTATGGTTACCACACATCCCCACTTTCCGTCTGTCGAGTGTGTGACTCCGTCTCTGTTATGGTTACCACACATCCCCACTTTCCCCCTGGCGAGGGTGTGGCTCCGTCTTAGTTATGGTTACCACACATACCTACTTTCCACCTGGCGAGGGTAAGGCTACGTCCCTGTTATAGTTTCCACACATCCCCACTTTCCATCTGGCGAGGGTGTGACTCCGTCTCTGTTATGGTTACCACACAACCCCACTTTCCACCTGGCGAGGGTGTGGCTCTGTCTCTGTTATGGTTACCACACATTCCCACATTCCACCTGGCGAGGAATGGACTCAGTCTCTGTTATGGTTACCACACAACCCCACTTTCCACCTGGCGAGGGTGTGGCTCCGTCTCTGTTATGGTTACCATACATCGCCACTTTCCACCTGGCGAGGAATGGACTCAGTCTCTGTTATGGTTACCACACATCCCCACTTTCCACCTGGCGAGGGTGTGGCTCCGTCTTAGTTAGGGTTACCACACATCCCCACTTTCCACCTGGCGAGTGTGTGGCTCCGTCTCTGTTATGGTTACCAAACATCCCCACTTTCCATCTGGCGAATATATGGCTCCGTCTCAGTTATGGTTACCACACATCCCCACTTTCCACCTGGCGAGGATATGGCTCCATCTTTGTTACGGTTACCACACATCCCCACTTTCCACCTGGCGAGGGTGTGGCTCAGTCTCTGTTATGGTTACCACACAACCCCACTTTCCACCTGGCGAGGGTGTGGCTCCGTCTCTGTTATGGTTACCACACATTCCCACTTTCCACCTGGCGAGGAATGGACTCAGTCTCTGTTATGGTTACCACACATCCCCACTTTCCACCTGGCGAGTCTCTGTTACGGTTACCACACATCCCCACTTTCCACCTGGCGTGGGTGTGGCTCAGTCTCTGTTATGGTTACCACACATCCCTACCTTCCACATGGCGAGGATATGGCTCCGTCTCTGTTATGGTTACCACACAACCCCACTTTCCACCTGGCGAGGGTGTGGCTCCGTCACTGTTATGGTTACCATACATCCCCACTTTCCACCTGGCGAGGAATGGACTCAGTCTCTGTTATGGTTACCACACATCCCCACTTTCCACCTGGCAAGGGTGTGGCTCCGTCTCTGTTATGGTTACCACACATCCCCACTTTCCACCTGGTGAGGATATGGCTCCGTCTCTGTTATGGTTACCACACATCCCCACTTTCCACCTGGCGAGGATATGGCTCCGTCTCTGTTATGGTTACCACACATCCCCACTTTCCACCTGGCGAGTCTCTGTTACGGTTACCACACATCCCCACTTTCCACCTGGCGAGGGTGTGGCTCCGTCTCTGTTATGGTTACCACACATCCCCACTTTCCACCTGGCGAGGATGTGGCTCAGTCTCTGTTATGGTTACCACACATCCCCACCTTCCACCTGGCGAGGATATGGCTCCGTCTCTTTTATGATTACCACACATCCCCACATTCCATCTGGCGAGGATATGGCTCCGTCTCTGTTATAGTTACCACACATCCCCACTTTCCACCTGGCGAGGATATGGCTTAGTCTCTGTTATGGTTACCACACATCCCCACCTTCCACCTGGCGAGGATATGGCTCCGTCTCAGTTATTGTAACCACACATCCCCACCTTTCACATGGCGAGGGTGTGGCTCCGTCTCTGTTTTGGTTACAACACATCCCCACTTTCCACCTGGCGAGGGTGTGGCTCCGTCTCTGTTATGGTTACCACACATCCCAACTTTACACCTGACGAGGGTGTGGCTCCGTTTCTGTAATGTTTACCACACATCCCCACTTTCCAACTGGCGAGGATATGGCTCCGTCCCTGTTATGGTTACCACACATCCCCACTTGCCAACTGGCGAGGGTGTGGCTCCGTCTCTGTTATGGTTACCACACATCCCCACTTTCCACCTGGCGAGGGTGTGGCTCAGTGTCTGTTATGGTTACCACACATCCCCATTTTCCATCTGGCGAGGTTGTGTCTCCGTCTCTGTTATGGTTACCACACATCCCCACTTTCCATCTGGCGAGGGTGTGGCTCCGCCTTTGTTATGGTTACCACACATCCCCACTTTCCACCTGGCGAGGAATGGACTCAGTCTCTGTTATGGTTACCACACATCCCCACTTTCCATCTGGCGAGGATATGGCTCCGTCTCTGTTATGGTTACCACACATCCCCACTTTCCACCTGGCGAGGATGTGGCTCAGTCTCTGTTATGGTTACCACACATCCCCACTTTCCATCTGGCGAGGATATGGCTCCGTCTCTGTTATGGTTACCACACATCCCCACTTTCCACCTGGCGAGTCTCTGTTACGGTTACCACACATCCCCACCTTCCACCTGGCGAGGATATGGCTCCGTCTCTTTTATGATTACCACACATCCCCACATTCCATCTGGCGAGGATATGGCTCCGTCTCTATTATAGTTACCACACATCCCCACTTTCCACCTGGCGAGGATATGGCTTAGTCTCTGTCATGGTTACCACACATCCCCACCTTTCACCTGGCGAGGATATGGCTCCGTCTCTGTTATGGTAACCACACATCCCCACCTTCCACATGGCGAGGGTGTGGCTCCGTCTCTGTTGTGGTTACCACACATCCCCACTTTACACCTGGCGAGGGTGTGGCTCCGTCTCTGTTATTGTTACCACACATCCCCACTTTACACCTGACGAGGGTGTGGCTCCGTCTCTGTAATGGTTACCACACATCCCCACTTTCCAACTGGCGAGGATATGGCTGCGTCCCTGTTATGGTTACCACACATCACCAATTTCCACCTGGCGGAGGATGAGGCTCCGTCTCTGTTATGGTTACCACACATCCCCACTTTCACCTGGGGAGGGTGTGGCTCCGTCTCTGTTATTGTTACCACACATCACCACTTTCCACCTGGCGAGGGTGTGGCTCCGTCTCTGTTATTGTTACCACACATCCCCACTTTCCACCTGGCGGGAGTGGCTCTGACTCTGTTATGGTTGCCACACATCCCCTCTTTCCACCTGGCGGGGATATGGCTCCGTTACTTTTATGGTTACCACACATCCCCACCTATCACCTGGCGAGGATATGGCTCCGTCTCTGTTATGGTTACCACACATCCCCACTTTCCACCTGGCGAGGATATGGCTCCGTCTCTGTTATGGTTACCACACATCCCCACTTTCCACCTGGCGAGGGTGTGGCTCAGTCTCTGTTACGGTTACCACACAACCCCTCCTTCCACCTGGCGAGGATATGGCTCCGTCTCTGTTATGGTTACCACACATCCCCACTTTCCAACTGGCGAGGATATGGCTCCGTCTCTGTTATGGTTACCACACATCCCTACTTTCCACCTGGCGAGGATATGGCTCCGTCTCTGTTATGGTTACCACACATCCCCACTTGCCAACTGGCGAGGGTGTGGCTCCGTCTCTGTTATTGTTTCCACACATCCCCACTTTACACCTGACGAGGGTGTGGCTCCGTCTCTGTAATGGTTACCACACATCCCCACTTTCCAACTGGCGAGGATATGGCTCCGTCCCTGTTATGGTTACCACACATCCCCAATTTCCACCTGGCGGAGGATGAGGCTCCGTCTCTGTTATGGTTACCACACATCCCCACTTTCACCTGGGGAGGGTGTGGCTCCGTCTCTGTTACGGTTACCACACATCCCCACTTTCCACCTGGCGAGGGTGTGGCTCAGTCTCTGTTATGGTTACCACACATCCCCACTTTCCACCTGGCGAGGGTGTGGCTCAGTCTCTGTTATGGTTACGACACATCCCTACCTTCCACATGGCGAGGATATGGCTCCGTCTCTGTTATGGTTACCACACATCCCCACTTTCCACCTGGCGAGTCTCTGTTACGGTTACCACATATCCCCACTTACCACCTGGCGAGGGTGTGGCTCAGTCTCTGTTATGGTTACCACACATCCCTACCTTCCACATGGCGAGGATATGGCTCCGTCTCTGTTATGGTTACCACACAACCCCACTTTCCACCTGGCGAGGGTGTGGCTCCGTCTCTGTTATGGTTACCATACATCCCCACTTTCCACCTGGCGAGGAATGGACTCAGTCTCTGTTATGGTTACCACACATCCCCACTTTCCACCTGGCAAGGGTGTGGCTCCGTCTCTGTTATGGTTACCACACACCCCACATTCCACCTGGCGAGGACGTGGCTCAGTCTCTGTTATGGTTACCACACATCCCCACTTTCCACCTGGCGAGGATATGGCTCCGTCTCTGTTATGGTTACCACACATCCCCACTTTCCACCTGGCGAGGAATGGACTCAGTCTCTGTTATGGTTACCACACATCCCCACTTTCCACCTGGCGAGTCTCTGTTACGGTTACCACACATCCCCACTTTCCACCTGGCGTGGGTGTGGCTCAGTCTCTGTTATGGTTACCACACATCCCTACCTTCCACATGGCGAGGATATGGCTCCGTCTCTGTTATGGTTACCACACAACCCCACTTTCCACCTGGCGAGGGTGTGGCTCCGTCACTGTTATGGTTACCATACATCCCCACTTTCCACCTGGCGAGGAATGGACTCAGTCTCTGTTATGGTTACCACACATCCCCACTTTCCACCTGGCAAGGGTGTGGCTCCGTCTCTGTTATGGTTACCACACATCCCCACTTTCCACCTGGTGAGGATATGGCTCCGTCTCTGTTATGGTTACCACACATCCCCACTTTCCACCTGGCGAGGATATGGCTCCGTCTCTGTTATGGTTACCACACATCCCCACTTTCCACCTGGCGAGTCTCTGTTACGGTTACCACACATCCCCACTTTCCACCTGGCGAGGGTGTGGCTCCGTCTCTGTTATGTTTACCACACATCCCCACTTTCCACCTGGCGAGGATGTGGCTCAGTCTCTGTTATGGTTACCACACATCCCCACCTTCCACCTGGCGAGGATATGGCTCCGTCTCTTTTATGATTACCACACATCCCCACATTCCATCTGGCGAGGATATGGCTCCGTCTCTGTTATAGTTACCACACATCCCCACTTTCCACCTGGCGAGGATATGGCTTAGTCTCTGTTATGGTTACCACACATCCCCACCTTCCACCTGGCGAGGATATGGCTCCGTCTCAGTTATTGTAACCACACATCCCCACCTTTCACATGGCGAGGGTGTGGCTCCGTCTCTGTTTTGGTTACCACACATCCCCACTTTCCACCTGGCGAGGGTGTGGCTCCGTCTCTGTTATGGTTACCACACATCCCAACTTTACACCTGACGAGGGTGTGGCTCCGTTTCTGTAATGGTTACCACACATCCCCACTTTCCAACTGGCGAGGATATGGCTCCGTCCCTGTTATGGTTACCACACATCCCCACTTGCCAACTGGCGAGGGTGTGGCTCCGTCTCTGTTATGGTTACCACACATCCCCACTTTCCACCTGGCGAGGGTGTGGCTCAGTGTCTGTTATGGTTACCACACATCCCCATTTTCCATCTGGCGAGGTTGTGTCTCCGTCTCTGTTATGGTTACCACACATCCCCACTTTCCATCTGGCGAGGGTGTGGCTCCGCCTTTGTTATGGTTACCACACATCCCCACTTTCCACCTGGCGAGGAATGGACTCAGTCTCTGTTATGGTTACCACACATCCCCACTTTCCATCTGGCGAGGATATGGCTCCGTCTCTGTTATGGTTACCACACATCCCCACTTTCCACCTGGCGAGGATGTGGCTCAGTCTCTGTTATGGTTACCACACATCCCCACTTTCCATCTGGCGAGGATATGGCTCCGTCTCTGTTATGGTTACCACACATCCCCACTTTCCACCTGGCGAGTCTCTGTTACGGTTACCACACATCCCCACCTTCCACCTGGCGAGGATATGGCTCCGTCTCTTTTATGATTACCACACATCCCCACATTCCATCTGGCGAGGATATGGCTCCGTCTCTATTATAGTTACCACACATCCCCACTTTCCACCTGGCGAGGATATGGCTTAGTCTCTGTCATGGTTACCACACATCCCCACCTTTCACCTGGCGAGGATATGGCTCCGTCTCTGTTATGGTAACCACACATCCCCACCTTCCACATGGCGAGGGTGTGGCTCCGTCTCTGTTGTGGTTACCACACATCCCCACTTTACACCTGGCGAGGGTGTGGCTCCGTCTCTGTTATTGTTACCACACATCCCCACTTTACACCTGACGAGGGTGTGGCTCCGTCTCTGTAATGGTTACCACACATCCCCACTTTCCAACTGGCGAGGATATGGCTGCGTCCCTGTTATGGTTACCACACATCACCAATTTCCACCTGGCGGAGGATGAGGCTCCGTCTCTGTTATGGTTACCACACATCCCCACTTTCACCTGGGGAGGGTGTGGCTCCGTCTCTGTTATTGTTACCACACATCCCCACTTTCCACCTGGTGAGGGTGTGGCTCCGTCTCTGTTATGGTTACCACACATCACCACTTTCCACCTGGCGAGGGTGTGGCTCCGTCTCTGTTATTGTTACCACACATCCCCAATTTACACCTGACGAGGGTGTGGCTCCGTCTCTGTAATGGTTACCACACATCCCCACTTTCCACCTGGCGAGGATATGGCTCCGTCTCTGTTATGGTTACCACACATCCCCACTTTCCACCTGGCGAGTCTCTGTTACGGTTACCACACATCCCCACTTTCCACCTGGCGAGGGTGTGGCTCCGTCTCTGTTATGGTTACCACACATCCCCACTTTCCACCTGGCGAGGATGTGGCTCAGTCTCTGTTATGGTTACCACACATCCCCACCTTCCACCTGGCGAGGATATGGCTCCGTCTCTTTTATGATTACCACACATCCCCACATTCCATCTGGCGAGGATATGGCTCCGTCTCTGTTATAGTTACCACACATCCCCACTTTCCACCTGGCGAGGATATGGCTTAGTCTCTGTTATGGTTACCACACATCCCCACCTTCCACCTGGCGAGGATATGGCTCCGTCTCAGTTATTGTAACCACACATCCCCACCTTTCACATGGCGAGGGTGTGGCTCCGTCTCTGTTTTGGTTACAACACATCCCCACTTTCCACCTGGCGAGGGTGTGGCTCCGTCTCTGTTATGGTTACCACACATCCCAACTTTACACCTGACGAGGGTGTGGCTCCGTTTCTGTAATGGTTACCACACATCCCCACTTTCCAACTGGCGAGGATATGGCTCCGTCCCTGTTATGGTTACCACACATCCCCACTTGCCAACTGGCGAGGGTGTGGCTCCGTCTCTGTTATGGTTACCACACATCCCCACTTTCCACCTGGCGAGGGTGTGGCTCAGTGTCTGTTATGGTTACCACACATCCCCATTTTCCATCTGGCGAGGTTGTGTCTCCGTCTCTGTTATGGTTACCACACATCCCCACTTTCCATCTGGCGAGGGTGTGGCTCCGCCTTTGTTATGGTTACCACACATCCCCACTTTCCACCTGGCGAGGAATGGACTCAGTCTCTGTTATGGTTACCACACATCCCCACTTTCCATCTGGCGAGGATATGGCTCCGTCTCTGTTATGGTTACCACACATCCCCACTTTCCACCTGGCGAGGATGTGGCTCAGTCTCTGTTATGGTTACCACACATCCCCACTTTCCATCTGGCGAGGATATGGCTCCGTCTCTGTTATGGTTACCACACATCCCCACTTTCCACCTGGCGAGTCTCTGTTACGGTTACCACACATCCCCACCTTCCACCTGGCGAGGATATGGCTCCGTCTCTTTTATGATTACCACACATCCCCACATTCCATCTGGCGAGGATATGGCTCCGTCTCTATTATAGTTACCACACATCCCCACTTTCCACCTGGCGAGGATATGGCTTAGTCTCTGTCATGGTTACCACACATCCCCACCTTTCACCTGGCGAGGATATGGCTCCGTCTCTGTTATGGTAACCACACATCCCCACCTTCCACATGGCGAGGGTGTGGCTCCGTCTCTGTTGTGGTTACCACACATCCCCACTTTACACCTGGCGAGGGTGTGGCTCCGTCTCTGTTATTGTTACCACACATCCCCACTTTACACCTGACGAGGGTGTGGCTCCGTCTCTGTAATGGTTACCACACATCCCCACTTTCCAACTGGCGAGGATATGGCTGCGTCCCTGTTATGGTTACCACACATCACCAATTTCCACCTGGCGGAGGATGAGGCTCCGTCTCTGTTATGGTTACCACACATCCCCACTTTCACCTGGGGAGGGTGTGGCTCCGTCTCTGTTATTGTTACCACACATCCCCACTTTCCACCTGGTGAGGGTGTGGCTCCGTCTCTGTTATTGTTACCACACATCACCACTTTCCACCTGGCGAGGGTGTGGCTCCGTCTCTGTTATTGTTACCACACATCCCCAATTTACACCTGACGAGGGTGTGGCTCCGTCTCTGTAATGGTTACCACACATCCCCACTTTCCAACTGGCGAGGATATGGCTCCGTCCCTGTTATGGTTACCACACATCCCCAATTTCCACCTGGCGGAGGATGAGGCTCCGTCTCTGTAATGGTTACCACACATCCCCACTTTCACCTGGGGAGGGTGTGGCTCCGTCTCTGTTATGGTTACCACACATCCCCACTTTCCACCTGGCGGGAGTGGCTCTGACTCTGTTATGGTTGCCACACATCCCCTCTTTCCACCTGGCGGGGATATGGCTCCGTTACTTTTATGGTTACCACACATCCCCACCTATCACCTGGCGAGGATATGGCTCCGTCTCTGTTATGGTTACCACACATCCCCACTTTCCACCTGGCGAGGATATGGCTCCGTCTCTGTTATGGTTACCACACATCCCCACTTTCCACCTGGCGAGGGTGTGGCTCAGTCTCTGTTACGGTTACCACACAACCCCTCCTTCCACCTGGCGAGGATATGGCTCCGTCTCTGTTATGGTTACCACACATCCCCACTTTCCAACTGGCGAGGATATGGCTCCGTCTCTGTTATGGTTACCACACATCCCTACTTTCCACCTGGTGAGGATATGGCTCCGTCTCTGTTATGGTTACCACACATCCCCACTTGCCAACTGGCGAGGGTGTGGCTCCGTCTCTGTTATTGTTTCCACACATCCCCACTTTACACCTGACGAGGGTGTGGCTCCGTCTCTGTAATGGTTACCACACATCCCCACTTTCCAACTGGCGAGGATATGGCTCCGTCCCTGTTATGGTTACCACACATCCCCAATTTCCACCTGGCGGAGGATGAGGCTCCGTCTCTGTTATGGTTACCACACATCCCCACTTTCACCTGGGGAGGGTGTGGCTCCGTCTCTGTTACGGTTACCACACATCCCCACTTTCCACCTGGCGAGGGTGTGGCTCAGTCTCTGTTATGGTTACCACACATCCCCACTTTCCACCTGGCGAGGGTGTGGCTCAGTCTCTGTTATGGTTACCACACATCCCTACCTTCCACATGGCGAGGATATGGCTCCGTCTCTGTTATGGTTACCACACATCCCCACTTTCCACCTGGCGAGTCTCTGTTACGGTTACCACATATCCCCACTTTCCACCTGGCGAGGGTGTGGCTCAGTCTCTGTTATGGTTACCACACATCCCTACCTTCCACATGGCGAGGATATGGCTCCGTCTCTGTTATGGTTACCACACAACCCCACTTTCCACCTGGCGAGGGTGTGGCTCCGTCTCTGTTATGGTTACCATACATCCCCACTTTCCACCTGGCGAGGAATGGACTCAGTCTCTGTTATGGTTACCACACATCCCCACTTTCCACCTGGCAAGGGTGTGGCTCCGTCTCTGTTATGGTTACCACACACCCCACATTCCACCTGGCGAGGACGTGGCTCAGTCTCTGTTATGGTTACCACACATCCCCACTTTCCACCTGGCGAGGATATGGCTCCGTCTCTGTTATGGTTACCACACATCCCCACTTTCCACCTGGCGAGGAATGGACTCAGTCTCTGTTATGGTTACCACACATCCCCACTTTCCACCTGGCGAGTCTCTGTTACGGTTACCACACATCCCCACTTTCCACCTGGCGTGGGTGTGGCTCAGTCTCTGTTATGGTTACCACACATCCCTACCTTCCACATGGCGAGGATATGGCTCCGTCTCTGTTATGGTTACCACACAACCCCACTTTCCACCTGGCGAGGGTGTGGCTCCGTCACTGTTATGGTTACCATACATCCCCACTTTCCACCTGGCGAGGAATGGACTCAGTCTCTGTTATGGTTACCACACATCCCCACTTTCCACCTGGCAAGGGTGTGGCTCCGTCTCTGTTATGGTTACCACACATCCCCACTTTCCACCTGGTGAGGATATGGCTCCGTCTCTGTTATGGTTACCACACATCCCCACTTTCCACCTGGCGAGGATATGGCTCCGTCTCTGTTATGGTTACCACACATCCCCACTTTCCACCTGGCGAGTCTCTGTTACGGTTACCACACATCCCCACTTTCCACCTGGCGAGGGTGTGGCTCCGTCTCTGTTATGTTTACCACACATCCCCACTTTCCACCTGGCGAGGATGTGGCTCAGTCTCTGTTATGGTTACCACACATCCCCACCTTCCACCTGGCGAGGATATGGCTCCGTCTCTTTTATGATTACCACACATCCCCACATTCCATCTGGCGAGGATATGGCTCCGTCTCTGTTATAGTTACCACACATCCCCACTTTCCACCTGGCGAGGATATGGCTTAGTCTCTGTTATGGTTACCACACATCCCCACCTTCCACCTGGCGAGGATATGGCTCCGTCTCAGTTATTGTAACCACACATCCCCACCTTTCACATGGCGAGGGTGTGGCTCCGTCTCTGTTTTGGTTACCACACATCCCCACTTTCCACCTGGCGAGGGTGTGGCTCCGTCTCTGTTATGGTTACCACACATCCCAACTTTACACCTGACGAGGGTGTGGCTCCGTTTCTGTAATGGTTACCACACATCCCCACTTTCCAACTGGCGAGGATATGGCTCCGTCCCTGTTATGGTTACCACACATCCCCACTTGCCAACTGGCGAGGGTGTGGCTCCGTCTCTGTTATGGTTACCACACATCCCCACTTTCCACCTGGCGAGGGTGTGGCTCAGTGTCTGTTATGGTTACCACACATCCCCATTTTCCATCTGGCGAGGTTGTGTCTCCGTCTCTGTTATGGTTACCACACATCCCCACTTTCCATCTGGCGAGGGTGTGGCTCCGCCTTTGTTATGGTTACCACACATCCCCACTTTCCACCTGGCGAGGAATGGACTCAGTCTCTGTTATGGTTACCACACATCCCCACTTTCCATCTGGCGAGGATATGGCTCCGTCTCTGTTATGGTTACCACACATCCCCACTTTCCACCTGGCGAGGATGTGGCTCAGTCTCTGTTATGGTTACCACACATCCCCACTTTCCATCTGGCGAGGATATGGCTCCGTCTCTGTTATGGTTACCACACATCCCCACTTTCCACCTGGCGAGTCTCTGTTACGGTTACCACACATCCCCACCTTCCACCTGGCGAGGATATGGCTCCGTCTCTTTTATGATTACCACACATCCCCACATTCCATCTGGCGAGGATATGGCTCCGTCTCTATTATAGTTACCACACATCCCCACTTTCCACCTGGCGAGGATATGGCTTAGTCTCTGTCATGGTTACCACACATCCCCACCTTTCACCTGGCGAGGATATGGCTCCGTCTCTGTTATGGTAACCACACATCCCCACCTTCCACATGGCGAGGGTGTGGCTCCGTCTCTGTTGTGGTTACCACACATCCCCACTTTACACCTGGCGAGGGTGTGGCTCCGTCTCTGTTATTGTTACCACACATCCCCACTTTACACCTGACGAGGGTGTGGCTCCGTCTCTGTAATGGTTACCACACATCCCCACTTTCCAACTGGCGAGGATATGGCTGCGTCCCTGTTATGGTTACCACACATCACCAATTTCCACCTGGCGGAGGATGAGGCTCCGTCTCTGTTATGGTTACCACACATCCCCACTTTCACCTGGGGAGGGTGTGGCTCCGTCTCTGTTATTGTTACCACACATCCCCACTTTCCACCTGGTGAGGGTGTGGCTCCGTCTCTGTTATGGTTACCACACATCACCACTTTCCACCTGGCGAGGGTGTGGCTCCGTCTCTGTTATTGTTACCACACATCCCCAATTTACACCTGACGAGGGTGTGGCTCCGTCTCTGTAATGGTTACCACACATCCCCACTTTCCAACTGGCGAGGATATGGCTCCGTCCCTGTTATGGTTACCACACATCCCCAATTTCCACCTGGCGGAGGATGAGGCTCCGTCTCTGTAATGGTTACCACACATCCCCACTTTCACCTGGGGAGGGTGTGGCTCCGTCTCTGTTATGGTTACCACACATCCCCACTTTCCACCTGGCGGGAGTGGCTCTGACTCTGTTATGGTTGCCACACATCCCCTCTTTCCACCTGGCGGGGATATGGCTCCGTTACTTTTATGGTTACCACACATCCCCACCTATCACCTGGCGAGGATATGGCTCCGTCTCTGTTATGGTTACCACACATCCCCACTTTCCACCTGGCGAGGATATGGCTCCGTCTCTGTTATGGTTACCACACATCCCCACTTTCCACCTGGCGAGGGTGTGACTCAGTCTCTGTTACGGTTACCACACAACCCCTCCTTCCACCTGGCGAGGATATGGCTCCGTCTCTGTTATGGTTACCTCACATCCCCACTTTCCAACTGGCGAGGATATGGCTCCGTCTCTGTTATGGTTACCACACATCCCTACTTTCCACCTGGCGAGGATATGGCTCCGTCTCTGTTATGGTTACCACACATCCCCACTTGCCAACTGGCGAGGGTGTGGCTCCGTCTCTGTTATTGTTTCCACACATCCCCACTTTACACCTGACGAGGGTGTGGCTCCGTCTCTGTAATGGTTACCACACATCCCCACTTTCCAACTGGCGAGGATATGGCTCCGTCCCTGTTATGGTTACCACACATCCCCAATTTCCACCTGGCGGAGGATGAGGCTCCGTCTCTGTTATGGTTACCACACATCCCCACTTTCACCTGGGGAGGGTGTGGCTCCGTCTCTGTTACGGTTACCACACATCCCCACTTTCCACCTGGCGAGGGTGTGGCTCAGTCTCTGTTATGGTTACCACACATCCCCACTTTCCACCTGGCGAGGGTGTGGCTCAGTCTCTGTTATGGTTACCACACATCCCTACCTTCCACATGGCGAGGATATGGCTCCGTCTCTGTTATGGTTACCACACATCCCCACTTTCCACCTGGCGAGTCTCTGTTACGGTTACCACACATCCCCACCTTCCACCTGGCGAGGATATGGCTCCGTCTCTTTTATGATTACCACACATCCCCACATTCCATCTGGCGAGGATATGGCTCCGTCTCTATTATAGTTACCACACATCCCCACTTTCCACCTGGCGAGGATATGGCTTAGTCTCTGTCATGGTTACCACACATCCCCACCTTTCACCTGGCGAGGATATGGCTCCGTCTCTGTTATGGTAACCACACATCCCCACCTTCCACATGGCGAGGGTGTGGCTCCGTCTCTGTTGTGGTTACCACACATCCCCACTTTACACCTGGCGAGGGTGTGGCTCCGTCTCTGTTATTGTTACCACACATCCCCACTTTACACCTGACGAGGGTGTGGCTCCGTCTCTGTAATGGTTACCACACATCCCCACTTTCCAACTGGCGAGGATATGGCTGCGTCCCTGTTATGGTTACCACACATCACCAATTTCCACCTGGCGGAGGATGAGGCTCCGTCTCTGTTATGGTTACCACACATCCCCACTTTCACCTGGGGAGGGTGTGGCTCCGTCTCTGTTATTGTTACCACACATCCCCACTTTCCACCTGGTGAGGGTGTGGCTCCGTCTCTGTTATTGTTACCACACATCACCACTTTCCACCTGGCGAGGGTGTGGCTCCGTCTCTGTTATTGTTACCACACATCCCCAATTTACACCTGACGAGGGTGTGGCTCCGTCTCTGTAATGGTTACCACACATCCCCACTTTCCAACTGGCGAGGATATGGCTCCGTCCCTGTTATGGTTACCACACATCCCCAATTTCCACCTGGCGGAGGATGAGGCTCCGTCTCTGTAATGGTTACCACACATCCCCACTTTCACCTGGGGAGGGTGTGGCTCCGTCTCTGTTATGGTTACCACACATCCCCACTTTCCACCTGGCGGGAGTGGCTCTGACTCTGTTATGGTTGCCACACATCCCCTCTTTCCACCTGGCGGGGATATGGCTCCGTTACTTTTATGGTTACCACACATCCCCACCTATCACCTGGCGAGGATATGGCTCCGTCTCTGTTATGGTTACCACACATCCCCACTTTCCACCTGGCGAGGATATGGCTCCGTCTCTGTTATGGTTACCACACATCCCCACTTTCCACCTGGCGAGGGTGTGGCTCAGTCTCTGTTACGGTTACCACACAACCCCTCCTTCCACCTGGCGAGGATATGGCTCCGTCTCTGTTATGGTTACCACACATCCCCACTTTCCAACTGGCGAGGATATGGCTCCGTCTCTGTTATGGTTACCACACATCCCTACTTTCCACCTGGCGAGGATATGGCTCCGTCTCTGTTATGGTTACCACACATCCCCACTTGCCAACTGGCGAGGGTGTGGCTCCGTCTCTGTTATTGTTTCCACACATCCCCACTTTACACCTGACGAGGGTGTGGCTCCGTCTCTGTAATGGTTACCACACATCCCCACTTTCCAACTGGCGAGGATATGGCTCCGTCCCTGTTATGGTTACCACACATCCCCAATTTCCACCTGGCGGAGGATGAGGCTCCGTCTCTGTTATGGTTACCACACATCCCCACTTTCACCTGGGGAGGGTGTGGCTCCGTCTCTGTTACGGTTACCACACATCCCCACTTTCCACCTGGCGAGGGTGTGGCTCAGTCTCTGTTATGGTTACCACACATCCCCACTTTCCACCTGGCGAGGGTGTGGCTCAGTCTCTGTTATGGTTACCACACATCCCTACCTTCCACATGGCGAGGATATGGCTCCGTCTCTGTTATGGTTACCACACATCCCCACTTTCCACCTGGCGAGTCTCTGTTACGGTTACCACATATCCCCACTTTCCACCTGGCGAGGGTGTGGCTCAGTCTCTGTTATGGTTACCACACATCCCTACCTTCCACATGGCGAGGATATGGCTCCGTCTCTGTTATGGTTACCACACAACCCCACTTTCCACCTGGCGAGGGTGTGGCTCCGTCTCTGTTATGGTTACCATACATCCCCACTTTCCACCTGGCGAGGAATGGACTCAGTCTCTGTTATGGTTACCACACATCCCCACTTTCCACCTGGCAAGGGTGTGGCTCCGTCTCTGTTATGGTTACCACACACCCCACATTCCACCTGGCGAGGACGTGGCTCAGTCTCTGTTATGGTTACCACACATCCCCACTTTCCACCTGGCGAGGATATGGCTCCGTCTCTGTTATGGTTACCACACATCCCCACTTTCCACCTGGCGAGGAATGGACTCAGTCTCTGTTATGGTTACCACACATCCCCACTTTCCACCTGGCGAGTCTCTGTTACGGTTACCACACATCCCCACTTTCCACCTGGCGTGGGTGTGGCTCAGTCTCTGTTATGGTTACCACACATCCCTACCTTCCACATGGCGAGGATATGGCTCCGTCTCTGTTATGGTTACCACACAACCCCACTTTCCACCTGGCGAGGGTGTGGCTCCGTCACTGTTATGGTTACCATACATCCCCACTTTCCACCTGGCGAGGAATGGACTCAGTCTCTGTTATGGTTACCACACATCCCCACTTTCCACCTGGCAAGGGTGTGGCTCCGTCTCTGTTATGGTTACCACACATCCCCACTTTCCACCTGGTGAGGATATGGCTCCGTCTCTGTTATGGTTACCACACATCCCCACTTTCCACCTGGCGAGGATATGGCTCCGTCTCTGTTATGGTTACCACACATCCCCACTTTCCACCTGGCGAGTCTCTGTTACGGTTACCACACATCCCCACTTTCCACCTGGCGAGGGTGTGGCTCCGTCTCTGTTATGTTTACCACACATCCCCACTTTCCACCTGGCGAGGATGTGGCTCAGTCTCTGTTATGGTTACCACACATCCCCACCTTCCACCTGGCGAGGATATGGCTCCGTCTCTTTTATGATTACCACACATCCCCACATTCCATCTGGCGAGGATATGGCTCCGTCTCTGTTATAGTTACCACACATCCCCACTTTCCACCTGGCGAGGATATGGCTTAGTCTCTGTTATGGTTACCACACATCCCCACCTTCCACCTGGCGAGGATATGGCTCCGTCTCAGTTATTGTAACCACACATCCCCACCTTTCACATGGCGAGGGTGTGGCTCCGTCTCTGTTTTGGTTACCACACATCCCCACTTTCCACCTGGCGAGGGTGTGGCTCCGTCTCTGTTATGGTTACCACACATCCCAACTTTACACCTGACGAGGGTGTGGCTCCGTTTCTGTAATGGTTACCACACATCCCCACTTTCCAACTGGCGAGGATATGGCTCCGTCCCTGTTATGGTTACCACACATCCCCACTTGCCAACTGGCGAGGGTGTGGCTCCGTCTCTGTTATGGTTACCACACATCCCCACTTTCCACCTGGCGAGGGTGTGGCTCAGTGTCTGTTATGGTTACCACACATCCCCATTTTCCATCTGGCGAGGTTGTGTCTCCGTCTCTGTTATGGTTACCACACATCCCCACTTTCCATCTGGCGAGGGTGTGGCTCCGCCTTTGTTATGGTTACCACACATCCCCACTTTCCACCTGGCGAGGAATGGACTCAGTCTCTGTTATGGTTACCACACATCCCCACTTTCCATCTGGCGAGGATATGGCTCCGTCTCTGTTATGGTTACCACACATCCCCACTTTCCACCTGGCGAGGATGTGGCTCAGTCTCTGTTATGGTTACCACACATCCCCACTTTCCATCTGGCGAGGATATGGCTCCGTCTCTGTTATGGTTACCACACATCCCCACTTTCCACCTGGCGAGTCTCTGTTACGGTTACCACACATCCCCACCTTCCACCTGGCGAGGATATGGCTCCGTCTCTTTTATGATTACCACACATCCCCACATTCCATCTGGCGAGGATATGGCTCCGTCTCTATTATAGTTACCACACATCCCCACTTTCCACCTGGCGAGGATATGGCTTAGTCTCTGTCATGGTTACCACACATCCCCACCTTTCACCTGGCGAGGATATGGCTCCGTCTCTGTTATGGTAACCACACATCCCCACCTTCCACATGGCGAGGGTGTGGCTCCGTCTCTGTTGTGGTTACCACACATCCCCACTTTACACCTGGCGAGGGTGTGGCTCCGTCTCTGTTATTGTTACCACACATCCCCACTTTACACCTGACGAGGGTGTGGCTCCGTCTCTGTAATGGTTACCACACATCCCCACTTTCCAACTGGCGAGGATATGGCTGCGTCCCTGTTATGGTTACCACACATCACCAATTTCCACCTGGCGGAGGATGAGGCTCCGTCTCTGTTATGGTTACCACACATCCCCACTTTCACCTGGGGAGGGTGTGGCTCCGTCTCTGTTATTGTTACCACACATCCCCACTTTCCACCTGGTGAGGGTGTGGCTCCGTCTCTGTTATGGTTACCACACATCACCACTTTCCACCTGGCGAGGGTGTGGCTCCGTCTCTGTTATTGTTACCACACATCCCCAATTTACACCTGACGAGGGTGTGGCTCCGTCTCTGTAATGGTTACCACACATCCCCACTTTCCAACTGGCGAGGATATGGCTCCGTCCCTGTTATGGTTACCACACATCCCCAATTTCCACCTGGCGGAGGATGAGGCTCCGTCTCTGTAATGGTTACCACACATCCCCACTTTCACCTGGGGAGGGTGTGGCTCCGTCTCTGTTATGGTTACCACACATCCCCACTTTCCACCTGGCGGGAGTGGCTCTGACTCTGTTATGGTTGCCACACATCCCCTCTTTCCACCTGGCGGGGATATGGCTCCGTTACTTTTATGGTTACCACACATCCCCACCTATCACCTGGCGAGGATATGGCTCCGTCTCTGTTATGGTTACCACACATCCCCACTTTCCACCTGGCGAGGATATGGGTCCGTCTCTGTTATGGTTACCACACATCCCCACTTTCCACCTGGCGAGGGTGTGGCTCAGTCTCTGTTACGGTTACCACACAACCCCTCCTTCCACCTGGCGAGGATATGGCTCCGTCTCTGTTATGGTTACCTCACATCCCCACTTTCCAACTGGCGAGGATATGGCTCCGTCTCTGTTATGGTTACCACACATCCCTACTTTCCACCTGGCGAGGATATGGCTCCGTCTCTGTTATGGTTACCACACATCCCCACTTGCCAACTGGCGAGGGTGTGGCTCCGTCTCTGTTATTGTTTCCACACATCCCCACTTTACACCTGACGAGGGTGTGGCTCCGTCTCTGTAATGGTTACCACACATCCCCACTTTCCAACTGGCGAGGATATGGCTCCGTCCCTGTTATGGTTACCACACATCCCCAATTTCCACCTGGCGGAGGATGAGGCTCCGTCTCTGTTATGGTTACCACACATCCCCACTTTCACCTGGGGAGGGTGTGGCTCCGTCTCTGTTACGGTTACCACACATCCCCACTTTCCACCTGGCGAGGGTGTGGCTCAGTCTCTGTTATGGTT
This sequence comes from Meconema thalassinum, assembly GCA_946902985.2. NCBI lineage: Eukaryota > Metazoa > Arthropoda > Insecta > Orthoptera > Tettigoniidae > Meconema > Meconema thalassinum. The sequence goes on along the minus strand of OX336394.1, from coordinate 438,466,086 downwards.
ACCACACATCCCCACTTTCCACCTGGCGAGGGTGTGGCTCAGTCTCTGTTATGGTTACCACACATCCCTACCTTCCACATGGCGAGGATATGGCTCCGTCTCTGTTATGGTTACCACACATCCCCACTTTCCACCTGGCGAGTCTCTGTTACGGTTACCACATATCCCCACTTTCCACCTGGCGAGGGTGTGGCTCAGTCTCTGTTATGGTTACCACACATCCCTACCTTCCACATGGCGAGGATATGGCTCCGTCTCTGTTATGGTTACCACACAACCCCACTTTCCACCTGGCGAGGGTGTGGCTCCGTCTCTGTTATGGTTACCATACATCCCCACTTTCCACCTGGCGAGGAATGGACTCAGTCTCTGTTATGGTTACCACACATCCCCACTTTCCACCTGGCAAGGGTGTGGCTCCGTCTCTGTTATGGTTACCACACACCCCACATTCCACCTGGCGAGGACGTGGCTCAGTCTCTGTTATGGTTACCACACATCCCCACTTTCCACCTGGCGAGGATATGGCTCCGTCTCTGTTATGGTTACCACACATCCCCACTTTCCACCTGGCGAGTCTCTGTTACGGTTACCACACATCCCCACTTTCCACCTGGCGAGGGTGTGGCTCCGTCTCTGTTATGGTTACCACACATCCCCACCTTCCACCTGGCGAGGATGTGTCTCAGTCTCTGTTATGGTTACCACACATCCCCACCTTCCACCTGGCGAGGATAGTGCTCCGTCTCTTTTATGATTACCACACATCCCCACATTCCATCTGGCGAGGATATGGCTCCGTCTCTGTTATGGTTACCACACATCCCCACTTTCCACCTGGCGAGGATATGGCTCCGTCTCTGTTATGGTTACCACACATCCCCACTTTCCACCTGGCGAGGATATGGCTCCGTCTCTGTTATGGTTACCACACATCCCCACTTTCCACCTGGCGAGGATATGGCTCCGTCTCTGTTATGGTTACCACACATCCCCACTTTCCACCTGGCGAGTCTCTGTTACGGTTACCACACATCCCCACTTTCCACCTGGCGAGGGTGTGTCTCCGTCTCTGTTATGGTTACCACACATCCCCACTTTCCACCTGGCGAGGATGTGGCTCAGTCTCTGTTATGGTTACCACATATCCCCACCTTCCACCTGGCGAGGATATGGCTCCGTCTCTTTTATGATTACCACACATCCCCACATTCCATCTGGCGAGGATATGGCTCCGTCTCTGTTATAGTTACCACACATCCCCACTTTCCTCCTGGCGAGGATATGGCTTAGTCTCTGTTATGGTTACCACACATCCCCACCTTCCACCTGGCGAGGATATGGCTCCGTCTCTGTTATTGTAACCACACATCCCCACCTTTCACATGGCGAGGGTGTGGCTCCGTCTCTGTTTTGGTTACCACACATCCCCACTTTCCACCTGGCGAGGGTGTGGCTCCGTCTCTGTTATGGTTACCACACATCCCAACTTTACACCTGACGAGGGTGTGGCTCCGTTTCTGTAATGGTTACCACACATCCCCACTTTCCAACTGGCGAGGATATGGCTCCGTCCCTGTTATGGTTACCACACATCCCCACTTGCCAACTGGCGAGGGAGTGGCTCCGTCTGTGTTATGGTTACCACACATCCCCACTTTCCACCTGGTGAGGGTGTGGCTCAGTGTCTGTTATGGTTACCACACATCCCCACTTTCCATCTGGCGAGGTTGTGTCTCCGTCTCTGTTATGGTTACCACACATCCCCACTTTCCATCTGGCGAGGGTGTGGCTCCGCCTTTGTTATGGTTACCACACATCCCCACTTTCCACCTGGCGAGGAATGGACTCAGTCTCTGTTATGGTTACCACACATCCCCACTTTCCATCTGGCGAGGATATGGCTCCGTCTCTGTTATGGTTACCACACATCCCCACTTTCCACCTGGCGAGGATGTGGCTCAGTCTCTGTTATGGTTACCACACATCCCCACTTTCGACCTGGCGAGGATATGGCTCCGTCTCTGTTATGGTTACCACACATCCCCACTTTCCACCTGGCGAGTCTCTGTTACGGTTACCACACATCCCCACCTTCCACCTGGCGAGGATATGGCTCCGTCTCTTTTATGATTACCACACATCCCCACATTCCATCTGGCGAGGATATGGCTCCGTCTCTGTTATAGTTACCACACATCCCCACTTTCCACCTGGCGAGGATATGGCTTAGTCTCTGTCATGGTTACCACACATCCCCACCTTCCACCTGGCGAGGATATGGCTCCGTCTCTGTTATGGTAACCCCACATCCCCACTTTCCACATGGCGAGGGTGTGGCTCCGTCTCTGTAATGGTTACCACACATCCCCACTTTCCAACTGGCGAGGATATGGCTGCGTCCCTGTTATGGTTACCACACATCCCCAATTTCCACCTGGCGGAGGATGAGGCTCCGTCTCTGTTATGGTTACCACACATCCCCACTTTCCACCTGGCGGGAAAGGCTCTGACTCTGTTATGGTTACCACACATCCCCTCTTTCCACCTGGCGGGGATGTGGCTCCGTTACTGTTATGGTTACCACACATCCCCACCTATCACCTGGCGAGGATATGGCTCCGTCTCTGTTATGGTTACCACACATCCCCACTTTCCACCTGGCGAGGATATGGCTCCGTCTCTGTTATGGTTACCACACATCCCCACTTTCCACCTGGCGAGGGTGTGGCTCAGTCTCTGTTATGGTTACCACACAACCCCTCCTTCCACCTGGCGAGGATATGGCTCCGTCTCTGTTATGGTTACCACACATCCCCACTTTCCAACTGGCGAGGATATGGCTCCGTCTCTGTTATGGTTACTACACATCCCTACTTTCCACCTGGCGAGGATATGGCTCCGTCTCTGTTATGGTTACCACACATCCCCACTTGCCAACTGGCGAGGGTGTGGCTCCGTCTCTGTTATTGTTTCCACACATCCCCACTTTACACCTGACGAGGGTGTGGCTTCGTCTCTGTAATGGTTACCACACATCCCCACTTTCCAACTGGCGAGGATATGGCTCCGTCCCTGTTATGGTTACCACACATCCCCAATTTCCACCTGGCGGAGGATGAGGCTCCGTCTCTGTTATGGTTACCACACATCCCCACTTTCCACCTGGCGAGGATATGGCTTAGTCTCTGTTATGGTTACCACACATCCCCACCTTCCACCTGGAGAGGATATGGCTCCGTCCCTGTTATGGTTACCACACATCCCCAATTTCCACCTGGCGGAGGATGAGGCTCCGTCTCTGTAATGGTTACCACACATCCCCACTTTCACCTGGGGAGGGTGTGGCTCCGTCTCTGTTATGGTTACCACACATCCCCACTTTCCACCTGGCGGGAGTGGCTCTGACTCTGTTATGGTTGCCACACATCCCCTCTTTCCACCTGGCGGGGATATGGCTCCGTTACTTTTATGGTTACCACACATCCCCACCTATCACCTGGCGAGGATATGGCTCCGTCTCTGTTATGGTTACCACACATCCCCACTTTCCACCTGGCGAGGATATGGCTCCGTCTCTGTTATGGTTACCACACATCCCCACTTTCCACCTGGCGAGGGTGTGGCTCAGTCTCTGTTACGGTTACCACACAACCCCTCCTTCCACCTGGCGAGGATATGGCTCCGTCTCTGTTATGGTTACCTCACATCCCCACTTTCCAACTGGCGAGGATATGGCTCCGTCTCTGTTATGGTTACCACACATCCCTACTTTCCACCTGGCGAGGATATGGCTCCGTCTCTGTTATGGTTACCACACATCCCCACTTGCCAACTGGCGAGGGTGTGGCTCCGTCTCTGTTATTGTTTCCACACATCCCCACTTTACACCTGACGAGGGTGTGGCTCCGTCTCTGTAATGGTTACCACACATCCCCACTTTCCAACTGGCGAGGATATGGCTCCGTCCCTGTTATGGTTACCACACATCCCCAATTTCCACCTGGCGGAGGATGAGGCTCCGTCTCTGTTATGGTTACCACACATCCCCACTTTCACCTGGGGAGGGTGTGGCTCCGTCTCTGTTACGGTTACCACACATCCCCACTTTCCACCTGGCGAGGGTGTGGCTCAGTCTCTGTTATGGTTACCACACATCCCCACTTTCCACCTGGCGAGGGTGTGGCTCAGTCTCTGTTATGGTTACCACACATCCCTACCTTCCACATGGCGAGGATATGGCTCCGTCTCTGTTATGGTTACCACACATCCCCACTTTCCACCTGGCGAGTCTCTGTTACGGTTACCACATATCCCCACTTTCCACCTGGCGAGGGTGTGGCTCAGTCTCTGTTATGGTTACCACACATCCCTACCTTCCACATGGCGAGGATATGGCTCCGTCTCTGTTATGGTTACCACACAACCCCACTTTCCACCTGGCGAGGGTGTGGCTCCGTCTCTGTTATGGTTACCATACATCCCCACTTTCCACCTGGCGAGGAATGGACTCAGTCTCTGTTATGGTTACCACACATCCCCACTTTCCACCTGGCAAGGGTGTGGCTCCGTCTCTGTTATGGTTACCACACACCCCACATTCCACCTGGCGAGGACGTGGCTCAGTCTCTGTTATGGTTACCACACATCCCCACTTTCCACCTGGCGAGGATATGGCTCCGTCTCTGTTATGGTTACCACACATCCCCACTTTCCACCTGGCGAGTCTCTGTTACGGTTACCACACATCCCCACTTTCCACCTGGCGAGGGTGTGGCTCCGTCTCTGTTATGGTTACCACACATCCCCACCTTCCACCTGGCGAGGATGTGTCTCAGTCTCTGTTATGGTTACCACACATCCCCACCTTCCACCTGGCGAGGATAGTGCTCCGTCTCTTTTATGATTACCACACATCCCCACATTCCATCTGGCGAGGATATGGCTCCGTCTCTGTTATGGTTACCACACATCCCCACTTTCCACCTGGCGAGGATATGGCTCCGTCTCTGTTATGGTTACCACACATCCCCACTTTCCACCTGGCGAGGATATGGCTCCGTCTCTGTTATGGTTACCACACATCCCCACTTTCCACCTGGCGAGGATATGGCTCCGTCTCTGTTATGGTTACCACACATCCCCACTTTCCACCTGGCGAGTCTCTGTTACGGTTACCACACATCCCCACTTTCCACCTGGCGAGGGTGTGTCTCCGTCTCTGTTATGGTTACCACACATCCCCACTTTCCACCTGGCGAGGATGTGGCTCAGTCTCTGTTATGGTTACCACATATCCCCACCTTCCACCTGGCGAGGATATGGCTCCGTCTCTTTTATGATTACCACACATCCCCACATTCCATCTGGCGAGGATATGGCTCCGTCTCTGTTATAGTTACCACACATCCCCACTTTCCTCCTGGCGAGGATATGGCTTAGTCTCTGTTATGGTTACCACACATCCCCACCTTCCACCTGGCGAGGATATGGCTCCGTCTCTGTTATTGTAACCACACATCCCCACCTTTCACATGGCGAGGGTGTGGCTCCGTCTCTGTTTTGGTTACCACACATCCCCACTTTCCACCTGGCGAGGGTGTGGCTCCGTCTCTGTTATGGTTACCACACATCCCAACTTTACACCTGACGAGGGTGTGGCTCCGTTTCTGTAATGGTTACCACACATCCCCACTTTCCAACTGGCGAGGATATGGCTCCGTCCCTGTTATGGTTACCACACATCCCCACTTGCCAACTGGCGAGGGAGTGGCTCCGTCTGTGTTATGGTTACCACACATCCCCACTTTCCACCTGGTGAGGGTGTGGCTCAGTGTCTGTTATGGTTACCATACATCCCCACTTTCCATCTGGCGAGGTTGTGTCTCCGTCTCTGTTATGGTTACCACACATCCCCACTTTCCATCTGGCGAGGGTGTGGCTCCGCCTTTGTTATGGTTACCACACATCCCCACTTTCCACCTGGCGAGGAATGGACTCAGTCTCTGTTATGGTTACCACACATCCCCACTTTCCATCTGGCGAGGATATGGCTCCGTCTCTGTTATGGTTACCACACATCCCCACTTTCCACCTGGCGAGGATGTGGCTCAGTCTCTGTTATGGTTACCACACATCCCCACTTTCGACCTGGCGAGGATATGGCTCCGTCTCTGTTATGGTTACCACACATCCCCACTTTCCACCTGGCGAGTCTCTGTTACGGTTACCACACATCCCCACCTTCCACCTGGCGAGGATATGGCTCCGTCTCTTTTATGATTACCACACATCCCCACATTCCATCTGGCGAGGATATGGCTCCGTCTCTGTTATAGTTACCACACATCCCCACTTTCCACCTGGCGAGGATATGGCTTAGTCTCTGTCATGGTTACCACACATCCCCACCTTCCACCTGGCGAGGATATGGCTCCGTCTCTGTTATGGTAACCCCACATCCCCACTTTCCACATGGCGAGGGTGTGGCTCCGTCTCTGTAATGGTTACCACACATCCCCACTTTCCAACTGGCGAGGATATGGCTGCGTCCCTGTTATGGTTACCACACATCCCCAATTTCCACCTGGCGGAGGATGAGGCTCCGTCTCTGTTATGGTTACCACACATCCCCACTTTCCACCTGGCGGGAAAGGCTCTGACTCTGTTATGGTTACCACACATCCCCTCTTTCCACCTGGCGGGGATGTGGCTCCGTTACTGTTATGGTTACCACACATCCCCACCTATCACCTGGCGAGGATATGGCTCCGTCTCTGTTATGGTTACCACACATCCCCACTTTCCACCTGGCGAGGATATGGCTCCGTCTCTGTTATGGTTACCACACATCCCCACTTTCCACCTGGCGAGGGTGTGGCTCAGTCTCTGTTATGGTTACCACACAACCCCTCCTTCCACCTGGCGAGGATATGGCTCCGTCTCTGTTATGGTTACCACACATCCCCACTTTCCAACTGGCGAGGATATGGCTCCGTCTCTGTTATGGTTACTACACATCCCTACTTTCCACCTGGCGAGGATATGGCTCCGTCTCTGTTATGGTTACCACACATCCCCACTTGCCAACTGGCGAGGGTGTGGCTCCGTCTCTGTTATTGTTTCCACACATCCCCACTTTACACCTGACGAGGGTGTGGCTTCGTCTCTGTAATGGTTACCACACATCCCCACTTTCCAACTGGCGAGGATATGGCTCCGTCCCTGTTATGGTTACCACACATCCCCAATTTCCACCTGGCGGAGGATGAGGCTCCGTCTCTGTTATGGTTACCACACATCCCCACTTTCCACCTGGCGAGGATATGGCTTAGTCTCTGTTATGGTTACCACACATCCCCACCTTCCACCTGGAGAGGATATGGCTCCGTCCCTGTTATGGTTACCACACATCCCCAATTTCCACCTGGCGGAGGATGAGGCTCCGTCTCTGTTATGGTTACAACACATCCCCACTTTCACCTGGGGAGGGTGTGGCTCCGTCTCTGTTATGGTTACCACACATCCCCACTTTCCACCTGACGGGAATGGCTCCGTCTCTGTTATGGTTACCACACATCCCCACTTTCCAACTGGCGGGAATGGCTCCGTCTCTGTTATGGTTACCACACGTCCCCACTTTCCACCTGGCGGGAATGGCTCCGTCTCTGTTATTGTTACCACACATCCCCACTTTCCACCTGGCGGGAATGGCTCCGTCTCTGTTATGGTTACCACGCATCCCCACTTTCACCTGGGGAGGGTGTGGCTCCGTCTCTGTTATGGTTACCACACATCCCCACTTTCCACCTGGCGAGGATATGGCTCCGTCTCTGTTATGGTTACCACACATCCCCACTTTCCACGTGGCGAGGATATGGCTCCGTTACTGTTATGGTTACCACACATCCTCACTTTCCACCTGGCGAGGATATGGCTCCGTCTCTGTTATGGTTACCACACATCCCCAATTTCCCCCTGGCGAGGATATGGCTCCGTCTCTGTTATGGTTACCACACATCCCCTCTTTCCACCTGGCGGGGATATGGCTCCGTTACTGTTATGGTTACCACACATCCCCACCTACCACCTGGCGAGGATATGGCTCCATCTCTGTTATGGTTACCACACATCCCCACTTTCCACCTGGCGAGGATATGGCTCCGTCTCTGTTATGGTTACCACACATCCCCACTTTCCACCTGGCGAGGGTGTTGCTCAGTCTCTGTTATGGTTACCACACATCCCCACTTTCCACCTGGCGTGGGTGTGGCTCAGTCTCTGTTATGGTTACCACACAACCCGTCATTCCACCTGGCGAGGATATGGCTCCGTCTCTGTTATGGTTACCACACATCCCCACTTTCCAACTGGCGAGGATATGGCTCCGTCTCTGTTATGGTTACCACACATCCCTACTTTCCACCTGGCGAGGATATGGCTCCGTCTCTGTTATGGTTACCACACATCCCCACTTGCAAACTGGCGAGGGTGTGGCTCCGTCACTGTTATGGTTACCACACATCCCCACTTTCCACCTGGCGAGGGTGTGGCTCAGTCTCTGTTATGGTTACCACACATCCCCACTTTCCATCTGGCGAGGTTGTGTCTCCGTCTCTGTTATGGTTACCACACATCCCCACTTTCCACCTGGCGAGGGTGTGGCTCCGTCTCTGTAATGGTTACCACACATCCCCACTTTCCACCTGGCGAGGGTGTGGCTCCGTTACTGTTATGGTTACCACACATCCCCACTTTCCATCTGTCGAGTGTGTGACCTCGTCTCTGTTATGGTTACCACACATCCCCAATTTCCACCTGGCGAGGGTGTGGCTCCTCTTAGTTATGGTTACCACACATCCCTACTTTCCACCTGGCGAGGGTGTGGCTACGTCCCTGTTATAGTTTCCACACATCCCCACTTTCCATCTGGCGAGGGTGTGACTCCGTCTCTGTTATGGTTACCACACAACCCCACTTTCCACCTGGCGAGGGTGTGGCTCCGTCTCTGTTATGGTTACCACACATTCCCACTTTCCACCTGGCGAGGAATGGACTCAGTCTCTGTTATGGTTACCACACAACCCCACTTTCCACCTGGCGAGGGTGTGGCTCCGTCTCTGTTATGGTTACCATACATCCCCACTTTCCACCTGGCGAGGAATGGACTCAGTCTCTGTTATGGTTACAACACATCCCCACTTTCCACCTGGCGAGGGTGTGGCTCCGTCTTAGTTAGGGTTACCACACATCCCCACTTTCCACCTGGCGAGTGTGTTGCTCCGTCTCTGTTATGGTTACCAAACATCCCCACTTTCCATCTGGCGAATATATGGCTCCGTCTTAGTTATGGTTACCACACATCCCCACTTTCCACCTGGCGAGGATATGGCTCCATCTCTGTTACGGTTACCACACATCCCCACTTTCCACCTGGCGAGGGTGTGGCTCAGTCTCTGTTATGGTTACCACACATCCCCACTTTCCACCTGGCGAGGGTGTGGCTCAGTCTCTGTTATGGTTACCACACATCCCTACCTTCCACATGGCGAGGATATGGCTCCATCTCTGTTATGGTTACCACACATCCCCACTTTCCACCTGGCGAGTCTCTGTTACGGTTACCACACATCCCCACTTTCCACCTGGCGAGGGTGTGGCTCAGTCTCTGTTATGGTTACCACTCATCCCTACCTTCCACATGGCGAGGATATGGCTCCGTCTCTGTTATGGTTACCACACAACCCCACTTTCCACCTGGCGAGGGTGTGGCTCCGTCTCTGTTATGGTTACCATACATCCCCACTTCCACCTGGCGAGGAATGGACTCAGTCTCTGTTATGGTTACCACACATCCCCACTTTCCACCTGGCAAGGGTGTGGCTCCGTCTCGGTTATGGTTACCACACACCCCACTTTCCACCTGGCGAGGATGTGGCTCAGTCTCTGTTATGGTTACCACACATCCCCACTTTCCACCTGGCGAGGATATGGCTCCGTCTCTGTTATGGTTACCACACATCCCCACTTTCCACCTGGCGAGTCTCTGTTACGGTTACCATACATCCCCACTTTCCACCTGGCGAGGGTGTGGCTCCGTCTCTGTTATGGTTACCACACATCCCCACCTTCCACCTGGCGAAGATGTGGCTCAGTCTCTGTTATGGTTACCACACATCCCCACCTTCCACCTGGCGAGGATATGGCTCCGTCTCTTTTATGATTACCACACATCCCCACATTCCATCTGGCGAGGATATGGCTCCGTCTCTGTTATGGTTACCACACATCCCCACTTTCCACCTGGCGAGGGTATGGCTCCGTCTCTGTTATGGTTACCACACATCCCCACTTTCCACCTGGCGAGGATATGGCTCCGTCTCAGTTATGGTTACCACACATCCCCACTTTCCACCTGGCGAGGATATGGCTCCGTCTCTGTTATGGTTACCACACATCCCCACTTTCCACCTGGCGAGTCTCTGTTACGGTTACTACACATCCCCACTTTCCACCTGGCGAGGGTGTGGCTCCGTCTCTGTTATGGTTACCACACATCCCCACTTTCCACCTGGCGAGGATGTGGCTCAGTCTCTGTTATGGTTACCACACATCCCCACCTTCCACCTGGCGAGGATATGGCTCCGTCTCTTTTATGATTACCACACATCCCCACATTCCACATGGCGAGGGTGTGGCTCCGTCTCTGTTGTGGTTACCACACATCCCCACTTTACACCTGGCGAGGGTGTGGCTCCGTCTCTGTTATTGTTACCACACATTCCCACTTTACACCCGACGAGGGTGTGGCTCCGTCCATGTTATGGTTACCACACATCCCCACTTTCCACCTGGTGGAGTATGGGGTTCCGTCCCTGTTATGGTTACCACACATCCCCAATTTCCGCCTGGCGAGGATGTGGCTCCGTCTCTGTTATGGTTACCACACATACCCACTTTCCACCTGGAGAGTGTGTGGCTCCGTCTCTGTTATGGTTACCACACATCCCCACTTTCCACCTGGCGAGGGTGTGGCTCAGTCTCTGTTATGGTTACCACACATCCCCACCTACCACCTGGCGAGGATATGGCTCCGTCTCTGTTATGGTTACCACAAATTCCCACTTTCCACCTGGCGAGGATTTGGCTCCATCTCTGTTATTGATACCACAAATCCCCACTTTCCACCTGGCGATGGTGTGGCTCAGTCTCTGTTATGGTTACCACACATCCCCACCTTCCACATGGCGAGGATATGGCTCCGTCTCTGTTATGGTTACCACACATCCCCACTTTCTACATGGCGAGGATTTGGCTCCATCTCTGTTATTGATACCACAAATCCCCACTTTCCACCTGGCGATGGTGTGGCTCAGTCTCTGTTATGGTTACCAAACATCCCCACCTTCCACCTGGCGAGGATATGGCTCCGTCTCTGTTATGGTTACCACACATCCCCACTTTCCACCTGGCGAGGATATGGCTCCGTCTCTGTTATGGTTACTACACATCCCTAATTTCTACCTGGCGAGGATATGGCTCCGTCTCTGTTATGGTTACCACACATCCCCACCTTCCACCTGGAGAGGATATGGCTCCGTCTCTGTTATGGTTACTACACATCCCCACTTTCCACCTGGTGAGGATATGGCGCCGTCTCTGTTATGGTTACCACACATCCCCACCTTTCCACCTGGAGACGATATGGCTCCGTCTCTGTTATGGTTACCACACATCCCCACATTCCATCTGGCGAGGATATGGTTCCGTCTCTGTTATAGTTACCACACATCACCACTTTCCACCTGGCGAGGATATGGCATAGTCTCTGTTATGGTTACCACACATCCCCACCTTCCACCTGGCGAGGATATGGCTCCGTCTCTGTTATTGTAACCACACATCCCCACCTTTCACATGGCGAGGGTGTGGCTCCGTCTCTGTTTTGGGTACCACACATCCCCACTTTCCACCTGGCGAGGGTGTGGCTCCGTCTCTGTTATGGTTACCACACATCCCAACTTTACACCTGACGAGGGTGTGGCTCCGTTTCTGTAATGGTTACCACACATCCCCACTTTCCAACTGGCGAGGATATGGCTCCGTCCCTGTTATGGTTACCACACATCCCCACTTGCCAACTGGTGAGGGTGTGGCTCCGTCTCTGTTATGGTTACCACACATCCCCACTTTCCACCTGGCGAGGGTGTGGCTCAGTGTCTGTTATGGTTACCACACATCCCCAATTTCCATCTGGCGAGGTTGTGTCTCCGTCTCTGTTATGGTTACCACACATCCCCACTTTCCACCTGGCGGGAATGGCTCCGTCTCTGTTATGGTTACCACGCATCCCCACTTTCACCTGGGGAGGGTGTGGCTCCGTCTCTGTTATGGTTACCACACATCCCCACTTTCCACCTGGCGAGGATATGGCTCCGTCTCTGTTATCGTTACCACACATCCCCACTTTCCACGTGGCGAGGATATGGCTCCGTTACTGTTATGGTTACCACACATCCCCACTTTCCACCTGGCGAGGATATGGCTCCGTCTCTGTTATGGTTACCACACATCCCCAATTTCCCCCCGGCGAGGATATGGCTCCCTCTCTGTTATGGTTACCACACATCCCCTCTTTCCACCTGGCGGGGATATGGCTCCGTTACTGTTATGGTTACCACACATCCCCACCTACCACCTGGCGAGGATATGGCTCCATCTCTGTTATGGTTACCACACATCCCCACTTTCCACCTGGCGAGGATATGGCTCCGTCTCTGTTATGGTTACCACACATCCCCACTTTCCACCTGGCGAGGGTGTTGCTCAGTCTCTGTTATGGTTACCACACATCCCCACTTTCCACCTGGCGTGGGTGTGGCTCAGTCTCTGTTATGGTTACCACACAACCCGTCATTCCACCTGGCGAGGATATGGCTCCGTCTCTGTTATGGTTACCACACATCCCCACTTTCCAACTGGCGAGGATATGGCTCCGTCTCTGTTATGGTTACCACACATCCCTACTTTCCACCTGGCGAGGATATGGCTCCGTCTCTGTTATGGTTACCACACATCCCCACTTGCCAACTGGCGAGGGTGTGGCTCCGTCTCTGTTATGGTTACCACACATCCCCACTTTCCACCTGGCGAGGGTGTGGCTCAGTCTCTGTTATGGTTACCACACATCCCCACTTTCCATCTGGCGAGGTTGTGTCTCCGTCTCTGTTATGGTTACCACACTTCCCCACTTTCCATCTGGCGAGGGTGTGGCTCCGTCTCTGTAATGGTTACCACACATCCCCACTTTCCACCTGGCGAGGGTGTGGCTCCGTTACTGTTATGGTTACCACACATCCCCACTTTCCATCTGTCGAGTGTGTGACTCCGTCTCTGTTATGGTTACCACACATCCCCAATTTCCACCTGGCGAGGGTGTGGCTCCGTCTTAGTTATGGTAACCACACATCCCTACTTTCCACCTGGCGAGGGTGTGGCTACGTCCCTGTTATAGTTTCCACACATCCCCACTTTCCATCTGGCGAGGGTGTGACTCCGTCTCTGTTATGGTTACCACACAACCCCACTTTCCACCTGGCGAGGGTGTGGCTCCGTCTCTGTTATGGTTACCACACATTCCCACTTTCCACCTGGCGAGGAATGGACTCAGTCTCTGTTATGGTTACCACACAACCCCACTTTCCACCTGGCGAGGGTGTGGCTCCGTCTCTGTTATGGTTACCATACATCCCCACTTTCCACCTGGCGAGGAATGGACTCAGTCTCTGTTATGGTTACCACACATCCCCACTTTCCACCTGGCGAGGGTGTGGCTCCGTCTTAGTTAGGGTTACCACACATCCCCACTTTCCACCTGGCGAGTGTGTGGCTCCGTCTCTGTTATGGTTACCAAACATCCCCACTTTCCATCTGGCGAATATATGGCTCCGTCTTAGTTATGGTTACCACACATCCCCACTTTCCACCTGGCGAGGATATGGCTCCATCTCTGTTACGGTTACCACACATCTTCACTTTCCACCTGGCGAGGGTGTGGCTCAGTCTCTGTTATGGTTACCACACATCCCCACTTTCCACCTGGCGAGGGTGTGGCTCAGTCTCTGTTATGGTTACCACACATCCCTACCTTCCACATGGCGAGGATATGGCTCCGTCTCTGTTATGGTTACCACACATCCCCACTTTCCACCTGGCGAGTCTCTGTTACGGTTACCACACATCCCCACTTTCCACCTGGCGAGGGTGTGGCTCAGTCTCTGTTATGGTTACCACACATCCCTACCTTCCACATGGCGAGGATATGGCTCCGTCTCGGTTATGGTTACCACACAACCCCACTTTCCACCTGGCGAGGGTGTGGCTCCGTCTCTGTTATGGTTACCATACATCCCCACTTTCCACCTGGTGAGGAATGGACTCAGTCTCTGTTATGGTTACCACACATCCCCACTTTCCACCTGGCGAGGATATGGCTCCGTCTCTGTTATGGTTACCACACATCCCCACTTTCCACCTGGCGAGTCTCTGTTACGGTTACCATACATCCCCACTTTCCACCTGGCGAGGATGTGGCTCCGTCTCTGTTATGGTTACCACACATCCCCACCTTCCACCTGGCGAGGATGTGGCTCAGTCTCTGTTATGGTTACCACACATCCCCACCTCCCACCTGGCGAGGAATTTGCTCCGTCCCTTTTATGATTACCACACATCCACACATTCCATCTGGCGAGGATATGGCTCCGTCTCTGTTATGGTTACCACACATCCCCACTTTCCACCTGGCGAGGATATGGCTCCGTCTCTGTTATGGTTACCACACATCCCCACTTTCCACCTGGCGAGGATATGGCTCCGTCTCTGTTATGGTTACCACACATCCCCACTTTCCACCTGGCGAGGATATGGCTCCGTCTCTGTTATGGTTACCACACATCCCCACTTTCCACCTGGCGAGTCTCTGTTACGGTTACCACACATCCCCACTTTCCACCTGGCGAGGGTGTGGCTCCGTCTCTGTTATGGTTACCACACATCCCCACTTTCCACCAGGCGAGGATTTGGCTCAGTCTCTGTTATGGTTACCACACATCCCCACCTTCCACCTGGCGAGGATATGGCTCCGTCTCCTTTATGATTACCACACATCCCCACATTCCATCTGGCGAGGATATGGCTCCGTCTCTGTTATAGTTACCACACATCCCCACTTTCCACCTGGCGAGGATATGGCATAGTCTCTGTTATGGTTACCACACATCCCCACCTTCCACCTGGCGAGGATATGGCTCCGTCTCTGTTATTGTAACCACACATCCCCACCTTTCACATGGCGAGGGTGTGGCTCTGTCTCTGTTTTGGTTACCACACATCCCCACTTTCCACCTGGCGAGGGTGTGGCTCCGTCTCTGTTATGGTTACCACACATCCCAACTTTACACCTGACGAGGGTGTGGCTCCGTTTCTGCAATGGTTACCACACATCCCCACTTTCCGACTGGCGAGGATATGGCTCCGTCCCTGTTATGGTTACCACACATCCCCACTTGCCAACTGGCGAGGGTGTGGCTCCGTCTCTGTTATGGTTACCACACATCCCCACTTTCCACCTGGCGAGGGTGTGGCTCAGTGTCTGTTATGGTTACCACACATCCCCACTTTCCATCTGGCGAGGTTGTGTCTCCGTCTCTGTTATGGTTACCACACATCCCCACTTTCCATCTGGCGAGGGTGTGGCTCCGCCTTTGTTATGGTTACCACACAACCCCACTTTCCACCTGGCGAGGAATGGACTCAGTCTCTGTTATGATTACCACACATCCCCACTTTCCATCTGGCGAGGATATGGCTCCGTCTCTGTTATGGTTACCACACATCCCCACTTTCCACCTGGCGAGGATGTGGCTCAGTCTCTGTTATGGTTACCACACATCCCCACTTTCCACCTGGCGAGGATATGGCTCCGTCTCTGTTATGGGTACCACACATCCCCACTTTCCACCTGGCGAGTCTCTGTTACGGTTACCACACATCCCCACCTTCCACCTGGCGAGGATATGGCTCCGTCTCTTTTATGATTACCACACATCCCCACATTCCATCTGGCGAGGATATGGCTCCGTCTCTGTTACAGTTACCACACATCCCCACTTTCCACCTGGCGAGGATATGGCTTAGTCTCTGTTATGGTTACCACACATCCCCACCTTCCACCTGGCGAGGATATGGCTCCGTCTCTGTTATGGTAACCACACATCCCCACCTTCCACATGGCGAGGGTGTGGCTCCGTCTCTGTTGTGGTTACCACACATCCCCACTTTACACCTGGCGAGGGTGTGGCTCCGTCTCTGTTATTGTTACCACACATCCCCACTTTACACCTGACGAGGGTGTGGCTCCGTCTCTGTAATGGTTACCACCCATCCCCACTTTCCAACTGGCGAGGATATGGCTGCGTCCCTGTTATGGTTACCACACATCCCCAATTTCCACCTGGCGGAGGATGAGGCTCCGTCTCTGTTATGGTTACCACACATCCCCACTTTCACCTGGGGAGGGTGTGGCTCCGTCTCTGTTATGGTTACCACACATCCCCACTTTCCACCTGGCGAGGGTGTGGCTCCGTCTCTATTATTGTTACCACACATCACCACTTTCCACCTGGCGAGGATGTGGCTCCGTCTCTGTTATTGTTACCACACATCCCCAATTTACACCTGACGAGGGTGTGGCTCCGTCTCTGTAATGATTACCACACATCCCCACTTTTAAACTGGCGAGGATATGGCTCCGTCCCTGTTATGGTTACCACACATCCCCAATTTCCACCTGGCGGAGGATGAGGCTCCGTCTCTGTTATGGTTACCACACATCCCTACTTTCCACCTGGCGAGGATATGGCTCCGTCTCTGTTATGGTTACCACACATCCCCACTTGCCAACTGGCGAGGGTGTGGCTCCGTCTCTGTTATGGTTACCACACATCCCCACTTTCCACCTGGCGAGGGTGTGGCTCAGTCTCTGTTATGGTTACCACACATCCCCACTTTCCATCTGGCGAGGTTGTGTCTCCGTCTCTGTTATGGTTACCACACTTCCCCACTTTCCATCTGGCGAGGGTGTGGCTCCGTCTCTGTAATGGTTACCACACATCCCCACTTTCCACCTGGCGAGGGTGTGGCTCCGTTACTGTTATGGTTACCACACATCCCCACTTTCCATCTGTCGAGTGTGTGACTCCGTCTCTGTTATGGTTACCACACATCCCCAATTTCCACCTGGCGAGGGTGTGGCTCCGTCTTAGTTATGGTAACCACACATCCCTACTTTCCACCTGGCGAGGGTGTGGCTACGTCCCTGTTATGGTTTCCACACATCCCCACTTTCCATCTGGCGAGGGTGTGACTCCGTCTCTGTTATGGTTACCACACAACCCCACTTTCCACCTGGCGAGGGTGTGGCTCCGTCTCTGTTATGGTTACCACACATTCCCACTTTCCACCTGGCGAGGAATGGACTCAGTCTCTGTTATAGTTACCACACAACCCCACTTTCCACCTGGCGAGGGTGTGGCTCCGTCTCTGTTATGGTTACCATACATCCCCACTTTCCACCTGGCGAGGAATGGACTCAGTCTCTGTTATGGTTACCACACATCCCCACTTTCCACCTGGCGAGGGTGTGGCTCCGTCTTAGTTAGGGTTACCACACATCCCCACTTTCCACCTGGCGAGTGTGTGGCTCCGTCTCTGTTATGGTTACCAAACATCCCCACTTTCCATCTGGCGAATATATGGCTCCGTCTTAGTTATGGTTACCACACATCCCCACTTTCCACCTGGCGAGGATATGGCTCCATCTCTGTTACGGTTACCACACATCTTCACTTTCCACCTGGCGAGGGTGTGGCTCAGTCTCTGTTATGGTTACCACACATCCCCACTTTCCACCTGGCGAGGGTGTGGCTCAGTCTCTGTTATGGTTACCACACATCCCTACCTTCCACATGGCGAGGATATGGCTCCGTCTCTGTTATGGTTACCACACATCCCCACCTTCCACCTGGCGAGTCTCTGTTACGGTTACCACACATCCCCACTTTCCACCTGGCGAGGGTGTGGCTCAGTCTCTGTTATGGTTACCACACATCCCTACCTTCCACATGGCGAGGATATGGCTCCGTCTCTGTTATGGTTACCACACAACCCCACTTTCCACCTGGCGAGGGTGTGGCTCCGTCTCTGTTATGGTTACCAAACATCCCCACTTTCCACCTGGTGAGGAATGGACTCAGTCTCTGTTATGGTTACCACACATCCCCACTTTCCACCTGGCGAGGATATGGCTCCGTCTCTGTTATGGTTACCACACATCCCCACTTTCCACCTGGCGAGTCTCTGTTACGGTTACCATACATCCCCACTTTCCACCTGGCGAGGATGTGGCTCCGTCTCTGTTATGGTTACCACACATCCCCACCTTCCACCTGGCGAGGATGTGGCTCAGTCTCTGTTATGGTTACCACACATCCCCACCTCCCACCTGGCGAGGAATTTGCTCCGTCTCTTTTATGATTACCACACATCCCCACATTCCATCTGGCGAGGATATGGCTCCGTCTCTGTTATGGTTACCACACATCCCCACTTTCCACCTGGCGAGGATATGGCTCCGTCTCTGTTATGGTTACCACACATCCCCACTTTCCACCTGGCGAGGATATGGCTCCGTCTCTGTTATGGTTACCACACATCCCCACTTTCCACCTGGCGAGGATATGGCTCCGTCTCTGTTATGGTTACCACACATCCCCACTTTCCACCTGGCGAGTCTCTGTTACGGTTACCACACATCCCCACTTTCCACCTGGCGAGGGTGTGGCTCCGTCTCTGTTATGGTTACCACACATCCCCACTTTCCACCAGGCGAGGATTTGGCTCAGTCTCTGTTATGGTTACCACACATCCCCACCTTCCACCTGGCGAGGATATGGCTCCGTCTCCTTTATGATTACCACACATCCCCACATTCCATCTGGCGAGGATATGGCTCCGTCTCTGTTATAGTTACCACACATCCCCACTTTCCACCTGGCGAGGATATGGCATAGTCTCTGTTATGGTTACCACACATCCCCACCTTCCACCTGGCGAGGATATGGCTCCGTCTCTGTTATTGTAACCACACATCCCCACCTTTCACATGGCGAGGGTGTGGCTCCGTCTCTGTTTTGGTTACCACACATCCCCACTTTCCACCTGGCGAGGATGTGGCTCCGTCTCTGTTATGGTTACCACACATCCCAACTTTACACCTGACGAGGGTGTGGCTCCGTTTCTGTAATGGTTACCACACATCCCCACTTTCCGACTGGCGAGGATATGGCTCCGTCCCTGTTATGGTTACCACACATGCCCACTTGCCAACTGGCGAGGGTGTGGCTCCGTCTCTGTTATGGTTACCACACATCCCCACTTTCCACCTGGCGAGGGTGTGGCTCAGTGTCTGTTATGGTTACCACACATCCCCACTTTCCATCTGGCGAGGTTGTGTCTCCGTCTCTGTTATGGTTACCACACATCCCCACTTTCCATCTGGCGAGGGTGTGGCTCCGCCTTTGTTATGGTTACCACACAACCCCACTTTCCACCTGGCGAGGAATGGACTCAGTCTCTGTTATGATTACCACACATCCCCACTTTCCATCTGGCGAGGATATGGCTCCGTCTCTGTTATGGTTACCACACATCCCCACTTTCCACCTGAGGAGGATGTGGCTCAGTCTCTGTTATGGTTACCACACATCCCCACTTTCCACCTGGCGAGGATATGGCTCCGTCTCTGTTATGGGTACCACACATCCCCACTTTCCACCTGGCGAGTCTCTGTTACGGTTACCACACATCCCCACCTTCCACCTGGCGAGGATATGGCTTAGTCTCTGTTATGGTTACCACACATCCCCACCTTCCACCTGGCGAGGATATGGCTCCGTCTCTGTTATGATAACCACACATCCCCACCTTCCACATGGCGAGGGTGTGGCTCCGTCTCTGTTGTGGTTACCACACATCCCCACTTTACACCTGGCGAGGGTGTGGCTCCGTCTCTGTTATTGTTACCACACATCCCCACTTTACACCTGACGAGGGTGTGGCTCCGTCTCTGTAATGGTTACCACCCATCCCCACTTTCCAACTGGCGAGGATATGGCTGCGTCCCTGTTATGGTTACCACACATCCCCAATTTCCACCTGGCGGAGGATGAGGCTCCGTCTCTGTTATGGTTACCACACATCCCCACTTTCACCTGGGGAGGGTGTGGCTCCGTCTCTGTTATGGTTACCACACATCCCCACTTTCCACCTGGCGAGGGTGTGGCTCCGTCTCTATTATTGTTACCACACATCACCACTTTCCACCTGGCGAGGGTGTGGCTCCGTCTCTGTTATTGTTACCACACATCCCCAATTTACACCTGACGAGGGTGTGGCTCCGTCTCTGTAATGATTACCACACATCCCCACTTTTAAACTGGCGAGGATATGGCTCCGTCCCTGTTATGGTTACCACACATCCCCAATTTCCACCTGGCGGAGGATGAGGCTCCGTCTCTGTTATGGTTACCACACATCCCCACTTTCACCTGGGGAGGGTGTGGCTCCGTCTCTGTTATGGTTACCACACATCCCCACTTTCCACCTGACGGGAGTGGCTCTGACTCTGTTATGGTTACCACACATCCCCTCTTTCCACCTGGCGGGGATATGGCTCCGTTACTGTTATGGTTACCACACATCCCCACCTATCACCTGGCGAGGATATGGCTCCGTCTCTGTTATGGTTACCACACATCCCCACTTTCCACCTGGCGAGGATATGGCTCCATCTCTGTTATGGTAACCACACATCCCCACTTTCCACCTGGCGAGGGTGTGGCTCAGTCACTGTTATGGTTACCACACAACCCCTCCTTCCACCTGGCGAGGATATGGCTCCGTCTCTGTTATGGTTACCACACATCCCCACTTTCCAACTGGCGAGGATATGGCTCCGTCTCTGTTATGGTTACCACACATCCCTACTTTCCACCTGGCGAGGATATGGCTCCGTCTCTGTTAAGGTTACCACGCATCCCCACTTGCCAACTGGCGAGGGTGTGGCTCCGTCTCTGTTATTGTTTCCACACATCCCCACTTTACACCTGACGAGGGTGTGGCTCCGTCTCTGTAATGGTTACCACACATCCCCACTTTCCAACTGGCGAGGATATAGCTCCGTCCCTGTTATGGTTACCACACATCCCTAATTTCCACCTGGCGGAGGATGAGGCTCCGTCTCTGTTATGGTTACCACACATCCCCACTTTCACCTGGGGAGGGTGTGGCTCCGTCTCTGTTATGATTACCACACATCCCCACTTTCCACCTGGCGGGAGTGGCTCTGACTCTGTTATGATTACCACACATCCCCTCTTTCCACCTGGCGGGGATATGGCTCCGTTACTGTTATGGTTACCACACATCCCCACCTATCACCTGGCGAGGATATGGCTCCGTCTCTGTTATGGTTACCACACATCCCCACTTTCCACCTGGCGAGGATATGGCTCCGTCTCTGTTATGGTTACCACACATCCCCACTTTCCACCTGGCGAGGGTGTGGCTCAGTCTCTGTTATGGTTACCACACAACCCCTCCTTCCACCTGGCGAGGACATGGCTCCGTCTCTGTTATGGTTACCACACATCCCCACTTTCCACCTGGCGAGTCTCTGTTACGGTTACCATACATCCCCACTTTCCACCTGGCGAGGGTGTGGCTCCGTCTCTGATATGGTTACCACACATCCCCACCTTCCACCTGGCGAGGATGTGGCTCAGTCTCTGTTATGGTTACCACACATCCCCACCTTCCACCTGGCGAGGATATGGCTCCGTCTCTTTTATGATTACCACACATCCCCACATTCCATCTGGCGAGGATATGGCTCCTTCTCTGTTATGGTTACCACACATCCCCACTTTCCACCTGGCGAGGATATGGCTCCGTCTCTGTTATGGTTACCACACATCCCCACTTTCCACCTGGCGAGGATATGGCTCCGTCTCTGTTATGGTTACCACACATCCCCACTTTCCACCTGGCGAGGATATGGCTCCGTCTCTGTTATGGTTACCACACATCCCCACTTTCCACCTGGCGAGTCTCTGTTACGGTTACCACACATCCCCACTTTCCACCTGGCGAGGGTGTGGCTCCGTCTCTGTTATGGTTACCACACATCCCCACTTTCCACCTGGCGAGGATGTGGCTCAGTCTCTGTTATGGTTACCACACATCCCCACCTTCCACCTGGCGAGGATATGGCTCCGTCTCTTTTATGATTACCACACATCCCCACATTCCATCTGGCGAGGATATGGCTCCGTCTCTGTTATAGTTACCACACATCCCCACTTTCCACCTGGCGAGGATATGGCATAGTCTCTGTTATGGTTACCACACATCCCCACCTTCCACCTGGCGAGGATATGGCACCGTCTCTGTTATTGTAACCACACATCCCCACCTTTCACATGGCGAGGGTGTGGCTCCGTCTCTGTTTTGGTTACCACACATCCCCACTTTCCACCTGGCGAGGGTGTGGCTCCGTCTCTGTTATGGTTACCACACATCCCAACTTTACACCTGACGAGGGTGTGGCTCCGTTTCTGCAATGGTTACCACACATCCCCACTTTCCAACTGGCGAGGATATGGCTCCGTCCCTGTTATGGTTACCACACATCCCCACTTGCCAACAGGCGAGGGTGTGGCTCCGTCTCTGTTATGGTTACCACACATCCCCACTTTCCGCCTGGCGAAGGTGTGGCTCAGTGTCTGTTATGGTTACCACACATCCCCACTTTCCATCTGGCGAGGTTGTGTCTCCGTCTCTGTTATGGTTACCACACATCCCCACTTTCCACCTGGCGGGAATGGCTCCGTCTCTGTTATGGTTACCACGCATCCCCACTTTCACCTGGGGAGGATGTGGCTCCGTCTCTGTTATGGTTACCACACATCCCCACTTTCCACCTGGCGAGGATATGGCTCCGTCTCTGTTATCGTTACCACACATCCCCACTTTCCACGTGGCGAGGATATGGCTCCGTCTCTTTTATGGTTACCACACATCCCCAATTTCCCCTTGGCGAGGATATGGCTCCGTCTCTGTTATGGTTACCACACATCCCCTCTTTCCACCTGGCGGGGATATGGCTCCGTTACTGTTATGGTTACCACACATCCCCACCTACCACCTGGCGAGGATATGGCTCCATCTCTGTTATGGTTACCACACATCCCCACTTTCCACCTGGCGAGGATATGGCTGCGTTTCTGTTATGGTTACCACACATCCCCACTTTCCACCTGGCGAGGGTGTTGCTCAGTCTCTGTTATGGTTACCACACATCCCCACTTTCCACCTGGCGTGGGTGTGGCTCAGTCTCTGTTATGGTTACCAAACAACCCGTCATTCCACCTGGCGAGGATATGGCTCCGTCTCTGTTATGGTTACCACACATCCCCACTTTCCAACTGGCGAGGATATGGCTTCGTCTCTGCTATGGTTACCACACATCCCTACTTTCCACCTGGCGAGGATATGGCTCCGTCTCTGTTATGGTTACCACACATCCCCACTTGCCAACTGGCGAGGGTGTGGCTCCGTCTCTGTTATGGTTACCACACATCCCCACTTTCCACCTGGCGAGGGTGTGGCTCAGTCTCTGTTATGGTTACCACACATCCCCACTTTCCATCTGGCGAGGTGTGTCTCCGTCTCTGTTATGGTTACCACACATCCCCACTTTCCACCTGGCGAGGGTGTGGCTCCGTCTCTGTAATGGTTACCACACATCCCCGCTTTCCACCTGGCGAAGGTGTGGCTCCGTTACTGTTATGGTTACCACACATCCCCACTTTCCATCTGTCGAGTGTGTGACTCCGTCTCTGTTATGGTTACCACACATCCCCACTTTCCACCTGGCGAGGGTGTGGCTCCGTCTTAGTTATGGTTACCACACATCCCTACTTTCCACCTGGCGAGGGTGTGGCTACGTCCCTGTTATAGTTTCCACACATCCCCACTTTCCATCTGGCGAGGGTGTGACTCCGTCTCTGTTATGGTTACCACACAACCCCACTTTCCACCTGGCGAGGGTGTGGCTCCTTCTCTGTTATGGTTACCACACATTCCCACTTTCCACCTGGCGAGGAATGGACTCAGTCTCTGTTATGGTTACCACACAACCCCACTTTCCACCTGGCGAGGGTGTGGCTCCGTCTCTGTTATGGTTACCATACATCCCCACTTTCAACCTGGCGAGGAATGGACTCAGTCTCTGTTATGGTTACCACACATCCCCACTTTCCACCTGGCGAGGGTGTGGCTCCGTCTTAGTTAGGGTTACCACACATCCCCACTTTCCACCTGGCGAGTGTGTGGCTCCGTCTCTGTTATGGTTACCAAACATCCCCAATTTCCATCTGGCGAATATATGGCTCCGTCTTAGTTATGGTTACCACACATCCCCACTTTCCACCTGGCGAGGATATGGCTCCATCTCTGTTACGGTTACCACACTTCCCCACTTTCCACCTGGCGAGGGTGTGGCTCAGTCTCTGTTATGGTTACCACACATCCCCACTTTCCACCTGGCGAGGGTGTGGCTCAGTCTCTGTTATGGTTACCACACATCCCTACCTTCCACATGGCGAGGATATGGCTCCGTCTCTGTTATGGTTACCACACATCCCCACTTTCCACCTGGCGAGTCTCTGTTACGGTTACCACACATCCCCACTTTCCACCTGGCGAGGGTGTGGCTCAGTCTCTGTTATGGTTACCACACATCCCTACCTTCCACATGGCGAGGATATGGCTCCGTCTCTGTTATGGTTACCACACAACCCCACTTTCCACCTGGCGAGGGTGTGGCTCCGTCTCTGTAATGGTTACCATACATCCCCACTTTCCACCTGGCGAGGAATGGACTCAGTCTCTGTTATGGTTACCACACATCCCCACTTTCCACCTGGCAAGGGTGTGGCTCCGTCTCTGTTATGGTTACCACACACCCCACGTTCCACCTGGCGAGGATGTGGCTCAGTCTCTGTTATGGTTACCACACATCCCCAATTTCCACCTGGCGAGGATATGGCTCCGTCTCTGTTATGGTTACCACACATCCCCACTTTCCACCTGGCGAGTCTCTGTTACGGTTACCATACATCCCCACTTTCCACCTGGCGAGGATGTGGCTCCGTCTCTGTTATGGTTACCACACATCCCCACCTTCCACCTGGCGAGGATGTGGCTCAGTCTCTGTTATGGTAACCACACATCCCCACCTTCCACCTGGCGAGGATATGGCTCCGCCTCTTTTATGATTACCACACATCCCCACATTCCATCTGGCGAGGATATGGCTCCGTCTCTGTTATGGTTACCACACATCCCCACTTTCCACCTGGCGAGGATATGGCTCCGTCTCTGTTATGGTTACCACACATCCCCACTTTCCACCTGGCGAGGATATGGCTCCGTCTCTGTTATGGTTACCACACATCCCCACTTTCCACCTGGCGAGGATATGGCTCCGTCTCTGTTATGGTTACCACACATCCCCACTTTCCACCTGGCGAGTCTCTGTTACGGTTACCACACATCCCCACTTTCCACCTGGCGAGGGTGTGGCTCCGTCTCTGTTATGGTTACCACACATCCCCACTTTCCACCTGGCGAGGATGTGGCTCAGTCTCTGTTATGGTTACCACACATCCCCACCTTCCACCTGGCGAGGATATGGCTCCGTCTCTTTTATGATTACCACACATCCCCACATTCCATCTGGCGAGGATATGGCTCCGTCTCTGTTATAGTTACCACACATCCCCACTTTCCACCTGGCGAGGATATGGCATAGTCTCTGTTATGGTTACCACACATCCCCACCTTCCACCTGGCGAGGATATGGCTCCGTCTCTGTTATTGTAACCACACATCCCCACCTTTCACATTGCGAGGGTGTGGCTCCGTCTCTGTTTTGGTTACCACACATCCCCACTTTCCACCTGGCGAGGGTGTGGCTCCGTCTCTGTTATGGTTACCACACATCCCAACTTTACACCTGACGAGGGTGTGGCTCCGTTTCTGTAATGGTTACCACACATCCCCACTTTCCAACTGGCGAGGATATGGCTCCGTCCCTGTTATGGTTACCACACATCCCCACTTGCCAACTGGCGAGGGTGTGGCTCCGTCTCTGTTATGGTTACCACACATCCCCACTTTCCACCTGGCGAGGGTGTGGCTCAGTGTCTGTTATGGTTACCACACATCCCCACTTTCCATCTGGCGAGGTTGTGTCTCCGTCTCTGTTATGGTTACCACTCATCCCCACTTTCCATCTGGCGAGGGTGTGGCTCCGCCTTTGTTATGGTTACCACACATCCCCACTTTCCACCTGGCGAGGAATGGACTCAGTCTCTGTTATGATTACCACACATCCCCACTTTCCATCTGGCGAGGATATGGCTCCGTCTCTGTTATGGTTACCACACATCCCCACTTTCCACCTGGCGAGGATGTGGCTCAGTCTCTGTTATGGTTACCACACATCCCCACTTTCCACCTGGCGAGGATATGGCTCCGTCTCTGTTATGGGTACCACACATCCCCACTTACCACCTGGCGAGTCTCTGTTACGGTTACCACACATCCCCACCTTCCACCTGGCGAGGATATGGCTCCGTCTCTTTTATGATTACCACACATCCCCACATTCCATCTGGCGAGGATATGGCTCCGTCTCTGTTATAGTTACCACACATCCCCACTTTCCACCTGGCGAGGATATGGCTTAGTCTCTGTTATGGTTACCACACATCCCCACCTTCCACCTGGCGAGGATATGGCTCCGTCTCTGTTATGGTAACCACACATCCCCACCTTCCACATGGCGAGGGTGTGGCTCCGTCTCTGTTGTGGTTACCACACATCCCCACTTTACACCTGGCGAGGGTGTGGCTCCGTCTCTGTTATTGTTACCACACATCCCCACTTTACACCTGACGAGGGTGTGGCTCCGTCTCTGTAATGGTTACCACCCATCCCCACTTTCCAACTGGCGAGGATATGGCTGCATCCCTGTTATGTTTACCACACATCCCCAATTTCCACCTGGCGGAGGATGAGGCTCCGTCTCTGTTATGGTTACCACACATCCCCACTTTCACCTGGGGAGGGTGTGGCTCCGACTCTGTTATGGTTACCACACATCCCCACTTTCCACCTGGCGAGGGTGTGGCTCCGTCTCTATTATTGTTACCACACATCACCACTTTCCACCTGGCGAGGGTGTGGCTCCGTCTCTGTTATTGTTACCACACATCCCCAATTTACACCTGACGAGGGTGTGGCTCCGTCTCTGTAATGATTACCACACATCCCCACTTTTAAACTGGCGAGGATATGGCTCCGTCCCTGTTATGGTTACCACACATCCCCAATTTCCACCTGGCGGAGGATGAGGCTCCGTCTCTGTTATGGTTACCACACATCCCCACTTTCACCTGGGGAGGGTGTGGCTCCGTCTCTGTTACGGTTACCACACATCCCCACTTTCCACCTGGCGGGAGTGGCTCTGACTCTGTTATGGGTACCACACATCCCCTCTTTCCACCTGGCGGGGATATGGCTCCGTTACTGTTATGGTTACCACACATCCCCACCTATCACCTGGCGAGGATATGGCTCCGTCTCTGTTATGGTTACCACACATCCCCACTTTCCACCTGGCGAGGATATGGTTCCATCTCTGTTATGGTAACCACACATCCCCACTTTCCACCTGGCGAGGGTGTGGCTCAGTCACTGTTATGGTTACCACACAACCCCTCCTTCCACCTGGCGAGGATATGGCTCCGTCTCTGTTATGGTTACCACACATCCCCACTTTCCAACTGGCGAGGATATGGCTCCGTCTCTGTTATGGTTACCACACATCCCTACTTTCCACCTGGCGAGGATATGGCTCCGTCTCTGTTAAGGTTACCACACATCCCCACTTGCCAACTGGCGAGGGTGTGGCTCCGTCTCTGTTATAGTTTCCACACATCCCCACTTTACACCTGACGAGGGTGTGGCTCCGTCTCTGTAATGGTTACCACACATCCCCACTTTCCAACTGGCGAGGATATGGCTCCGTCCCTGTTATGGTTACCACACATCCCCAATTTCCACCTGGCGGAGGATGAGGCTCCGTCTCTGTTATGGTTACCACACATCCCCACTTTCACCTGGGGAGGGTGTGGCTCCGTCTCTGTTATGGTTACCACACATCCCCACTTTCCACCTGGCGGGAGTGGCTCTGACTCTGTTATGATTACCACACATCCCCTCTTTCCACCTGGCGGGGATATGGCTCCGTTACTGTTATGGTTACCACACATCCCCACCTATCACCTGGCGAGGATATGGCTCCGTCTCTGTTATGGTTACCACACATCCCCACTTTCCACCTGGCGAGGATATGGCTCCGTCTCTGTTATGGATACCACACATCCCCACTTTCCACCTGGCGAGGGTGTGGCTCAGTCTCTGTTATGGTTACCACACAACCCCTCCTTCCACCTGGCGAGGACATGGCTCCGTCTCTGTTATGGTTACCACACATCCCCACTTTCCACCTGGCGAGTCTCTGTTACGGTTACCATACATCCCCACTTTCCACCTGGCGAGGGTGTGGCTCCGTCTCTGTTATGGTTACCACACATCCCCACCTTCCACCTGGCGAGGATGTGGCTCAGTCTCTGTTATGGTTACCACACATCCCCACCTTCCACCTGGCGAGGATATGGCTCCGTCTCTTTTATGATTACCACACATCCCCACATTCCATCTGGCGAGGATATGGCTCCTTCTCTGTTATGGTTACCACACATCCCCACTTTCCACCTGGCGAGGATATGGCTCCGTCTCTGTTATGGTTACCACACATCCCCACTTTCCACCTGGCGAGGATATGGCTCCGTCTCTGTTATGGTTACCACACATCCCCACTTTCCACCTGGCGAGGATATGGCTCCGTCTCTGTTATGGTTACCACACATCCCCACTTTCCACCTGGCGAGTCTCTGTTACGGTTACCACACATCCCCACTTTCCACCTGGCGAGGGTGTGGCTCCGTCTCTGTTATGGTTACCACACATCCCCACTTTCCACCTGGCGAGGATGTGGCTCAGTCTCTGTTATGGTTACCACACATCCCCACCTTCCACCTGGCGAGGATATGGCTCCGTCTCTTTTATGATTACCACACATCCCCACATTCCATCTGGCGAGGATATGGCTCCGTCTCTGTTATAGTTACCACACATCCCCACTTTCCACCTGGCGAGGATATGGCATAGTCTCTGTTATGGTTACCACACATCCCCACCTTCCACCTGGCGAGGATATGGCACCGTCTCTGTTATTGTAACCACACATCCCCACCTTTCACATGGCGAGGGTGTGGCTCCGTCTCTGTTTTGGTTACCACACATCCCCACTTTCCACCTGGCGAGGGTGTGGCTCCGTCTCTGTTATGGTTACCACACATCCCAACTTTACACCTGACGAGGGTGTGGCTCCGTTTCTGCAATGGTTACCACACATCCCCACTTTCCAACTGGCGAGGATATGGCTCCGTCCCTGTTATGGTTACCACACATCCCCACTTGCCAACTGGCGAGGGTGTGGCTCCGTCTCTGTTATGGTTACCACACATCCCCACTTTCCACCTGGCGAAGGTGTGGCTCAGTGTCTGTTATGGTTACCACACATCCCCACTTTCCATCTGGCGAGGTTGTGTCTCCGTCTCTGTTATGGTTACCACACATCCCCACTTTCCACCTGGCGGGAATGGCTGCGTCTCTGTTATGGTTACCACGCATCCCCACTTTCACCTGGGGAGGATGTGGCTCCGTCTCTGTTATGGTTACCACACATCCCCACTTTCCACCTGGCGAGGATATGGCTCCGTCTCTGTTATCGTTACCACACATCCCCACTTTCCACGTGGCGAGGATATGGCTCCGTCTCTGTTATGGTTACCACACATCCCCAATTTCCCCCTGGCGAGGATATGGCTCCGTCTCTGTTATGGTTACCACACATCCCCTCTTTCCACCTGGCGGGGATATGGCTCCGTTACTGTTATGGTTACCACACATCCCCACCTACCACCTGGCGAGGATATGGCTCCATCTCTGTTATGGTTACCACACATCCCCACTTTCCACCTGGCGAGGATATGGCTCCGTTTCTGTTATGGTTACCACACATCCCCACTTTCCACCTGGCGAGGGTGTTGCTCAGTCTCTGTTATGGTTACCACACATTTCCACTTTCCACCTGGCGTGGGTGTGGCTCAGTCTCTGTTATGGTTACCAAACAACCCGTCATTCCACCTGGCGAGGATATGGCTCCGTCTCTGATATGGTTACCACACATCCCCACTTTCCAACTGGCGAGGATATGGCTTCGTCTCTGTTATGGTTACCACACATCCCTACTTTCCACCTGGCGAGGATATGGCTCCGTCTCTGTTATGGTTACCACACATCCCCACTTGCCAACTGGCGAGGGTGTGGCTCCGTCTCTGTTATGGTTACCACACATCCCCACTTTCCACCTGGCGAGGGTGTGGCTCAGTCTCTGTTATGGTTACCACACATCCCCACTTTCCATCTGGCGAGGTGTGTCTCCGTCTCTGTTATGGTTACCACACATCCCCACTTTCCACCTGGCGAGGGTGTGGCTCCGTCTCTGTAATGGTTACCACACATCCCCACTTTCCACCTGGCGAAGGTGTGGCTCCGTTACTGTTATGGTTACCACACATCCCCACTTTCCATCTGTCGAGTGTGTGACTCCGTCTCTGTTATGGTTACCACACATCCCCACTTTCCACCTGGCGAGGGTGTGGCTCCGTCTTAGTTATGGTTACCACACATCCCTACTTTCCACCTGGCGAGGGTGTGGCTACGTCCCTGTTATAGTTTCCACACATCCCCACTTTCCATCTGGCGAGGGTGTGACTCAGTCTCTGTTATGGTTACCACACAACCCCACTTTCCACCTGGCGAGGGTGTGGCTCCGTCTCTGTTATGGTTACCATACATCCCCACTTTCCACCTGGCGAGGAATGGACTCAGTCTCTGTTATGGTTACCACACATCCCCACTTTCCACCTGGCGAGGGTGTGGCTCCGTCTTAGTTAGGGTTACCACACATCCCCACTTTCCACCTGGCGAGTGTGTGGCTCCGTCTCTGTTATGGTTACCAAACATCCCCACTTTCCATCTGGCGAATATATGGCTCCGTCTTAGTTATGGTTACCACACATCCCCACTTTCCACCTGGCGAGGATATGGCTCCATCTCTGTTACGGTTACCACACATCCCCACTTTCCACCTGGCGAGGGTGTGGCTCAGTCTCTGTTATGGTTACCACACATCCCCACTTTCCACCTGGCGAGGGTGTGGCTCAGTCTCTGTTATGGTTACCACACATCCCTACCTTCCACATGGCGAGGATATGGCTCCGTCTCTGTTATGGTTACCACACATCCCCACTTTCCACCTGGCGAGTCTCTGTTACGGTTACCACACATCCCCACTTTCCACCTGGCGAGGGTGTGGCTCAGTCTCTGTTATGGTTACCACACATCCCTACCTTCCACATGGCGAGGATATGGCTCCGTCTCTGTTATGGTTACCACACAACCCCACTTTCCACCTGGCGAGGGTGTGGCTCCGTCTCTGTAATGGTTACCATACATCCCCACTTTCCACCTGGCGAGGAATGGACTCAGTCTCTGTTATGGTTACCACACATCCCCACTTTCCACCTGGCAAGGGTGTGGCTCCGTCTCTGTTATGGTTACCACACACCCCACGTTCCACCTGGCGAGGATGTGGCTCAGTCTCTGTTATGGTTACCACACATCCCCACTTTCCACCTGGCGAGGATATGGCTCCGTCTCTGTTATGGTTACCACACATCCCCACTTTCCACCTGGCGAGTCTCTGTTACGGTTACCATACATCCCCTCTTTCCACCAGGCGAGGATGTGGCTCCGTCTCTGTTATGGTTACCACACATCCCCACCTTCCACCTGGCGAGGATGTGGCTCAGTCTCTGTTATGGTAACCACACATCCCCACCTTCCACCTGGCGAGGATATGGCTCCGCCTCTTTTATGATTACCACACATCCCCACATTCCATCTGGCGAGGATATGGCTCCGTCTCTGTTATGGTTACCACACATCCCCACTTTCCACCTGGCGAGGATATGGCTCCGTCTCTGTTATGGTTACCACACATCCCCACTTTCCACCTGGCGAGGATATGGCTCCGTCTCTGTTATGGTTACCACACATCCCCACTTTCCACCTGGCGAGTCTCTGTTACGGTTACCACACATCCCCACTTTCCACCTGGCGAGGGTGTGGCTCCGTCTCTGTTATGGTTACCACACATCCCCACTTTCCACCTGGCGAGGATGTGGCTCAGTCTCTGTTATGGTTACCACACATCCCCACCTTCCACCTGGCGAGGATATGGCTCCGTCTCTTTTATGATTACCACACATCCCCACATTCCATCTGGCGAGGATATGGCTCCGTCTCTGTTATAGTTACCACACATCCCCACTTTCCACCTGGCGAGGATATGGCATAGTCTCTGTTATGGTTACCACACATCCCCACCTTCCACCTGGCGAGGATTTGGCTCCGTCTCTGTTATTGTAACCACACATCCCCACCTTTCACATGGCGAGGGTGTGGCTCCGTCTCTGTTTTGGTTACCACACATCCCCACTTTCCACCTGGCGAGGGTGTGGCTCCGTCTCTGTTATGGTTACCACACATCCCAACTTTACACCTGACGAGGGTGTGGCTCCGTTTCTGTAATGGTTACCACACATCCCCACTTTCCAACTGGCGAGGATATGGCTCCGTCCCTGTTATGGTTACCACACATCCCCACTTGCCAACTGGCGAGGGTGTGGCTCCGTCTCTGTTATGGTTACCACACATCCCCACTTTCCACCTGGCGAGGGTGTGGCTCAGTGTCTGTTATGGTTACCACACATCCCCACTTTCCATCTGGCGAGGTTGTGTCTCCGTCTCTGTTATGGTTACCACTCATCCCCACTTTCCATCTGGCGAGGGTGTGGCTCCGCCTTTGTTATGGTTACCACACATCCCCACTTTCCACCTGGCGAGGAATGGACTCAGTCTCTGTTATGATTACCACACATCCCCACTTTCCATCTGGCGAGGATATGGCTCCGTCTCTGTTATGGTTACCACACATCCCCACTTTCCACCTGGCGAGGATGTGGCTCAGTCTCTGTTATGGTTACCACACATCCCCACTTTCCACCTGGCGAGGATATGGCTCCGTCTCTGTTATGGGTACCACACATCCCCAATTTCCACCTGGCGAGTCTCTGTTACGGTTACCACACCTCCCCACCTTCCACCTGGCGAGGATATGGCTCCGTCTCTTTTATGATTACCACACATCCCCACATTCCATCTGGCGAAGATATGGCTCCTTCTCTGTTATAGTTACCACACATCCCCACTTTCCTCCTGGCGAGGATATGGCTTAGTCTCTGTTATGGTTACCACACATCCCCACCTTCCTCCTGGCGAGCATATGGCTCCGTCTCTGTTATGGTAACCACACATCCCCACCTTCCACATGGCGAGGGTGTGGCTCCGTCTCTGTTGTGGTTACTACACATCCCCACTTTACACCTGGCGTGGGTGTGGCTCCGTCTCTGTTATTGTTACCACACATCCCCACTTTACACCTGACGAGGGTGTGGCTCCGTCTCTGTAATGGTTACCACACATCCCCACTTTCCAACTGGCGAGGATATGGCTGCGTCCCTGTTATGGTTACCACACATCCCCAATTTCCACCTGGCGGAGGATGAGGCTCCGTCTCTGTTATGGTTACCACACATCACCACTTTCACCTGGGGAGGGTGTGGCTCCGTCTCTGTTATGGTTACCACACATCCCCACTTTCCACCTGGCGAGGGTGTGGCTCCGTCTCTGTTATTGTTACCACACATCACCACTTTCCACCTGGCGAGGGGGTGGATCCGTCTCTGTTATTGTTACCACACATCCCCAATTTACACCTGACGAGGGTGTGGCTCCGTCTCTGTAATGATTACCACATATCCCCACTTTCCAACTGGCGAGGATATGGCTCCGTCCCTGTTATGGTTACCACACATCCCCAATTTCCACCTGGCGGAGGATGAGGCTCCGTCTCTGTTATGGTTACCACACATCCCCACTTTCACCTGGGGAGGGTGTGGCTCCGTCTCTGTTATGGTTACCACACATCCCCACATTCAACCTGGCGGGAGTGGCTCTGACTCTGTTATGGTTACCACACATCTCCTCTTTCCACCTGGCGGGGATATGGCTCCGTTACTGTTATGGTTACCACACATCCCCACCTATCACCTGGCGAGGATATGGCTCCGTCTCTGTTATGGTTACCACACATCCCCACTTTCCACCTGGCGAGGATATGGCTCCATCTCTGTTATGGTTACCACACATCCCCACTTTCCACCTGGCGAGGGTGTGGCTCAGTCTCTGTTATGGTTACCACACAACCCCTCCTTCCACCTGGCGAGGATATGGCTCCGTCTGTGTTATGGTTACCACAAATCCCCACTTTCCAACTGGCGAGGATATGGCTCCGTCTCTGTTATGGTTACCATACATCCCTACTTTCCACCTTGCGAGGATATGGCTCCGTCTCTGTTATGGTTACCACACATCCCCACTTGCCAACTGGCGAGGGTGTGGCTCCGTCTCTGTTATTGTTTCCACACATCCCCACTTTACACCTGACGAGGGTGTGGCTCCGTCTCTGTAATGGTTACCACACATCCCCACTTTCCAACTGGCGGAGATATGGCTCCGTCCCTGTTATGGTTACCACACATCCCCAATTTCCACCTGGCGGAGGATGAGGCTCCGTCTCTGTTATGGTTACCACACATCCCCACTTTCACCTGGGGAGGGTGTGGCTCCGTCTCTGTTATGGTTACCACACATCCCCACTTTCCACCTGGCGGGGGTGGCTCTGACTCTGTTATGATTACCACACATCCCCTCTTTCCACCTGGCGGGGATATGGCTCCGTTACTGTTATGGTTACCACACACCCCCACCTATCACCTGGCGAGGATATGGCTCCGTCTCTGTTATGGTTACCACACATCCCCACTTTCCACCTGGCGAGGATATGGCTCCGTCTCTGTTATGGTTACCACACATCCCCACTTTCCACCTGGCGAGGGTGTGGCTCAGTCTCTGTTATGGTTACCACACAACCCCTCCTTCCACCTGGCAAGGATATGGCTCCGTCTCTGTTATGGTGTCCACACATCCCCACTTTCCAACTGGCGAGGATATGGCTCCGTCTCTGTTATGGTTACCACACATCCCTACTTTCCACCTGGCGAGGATATGGCTCCGTCTCTGTTATGGTTACCACACATCCCCACTTGCCAACTGGCGAGGGTGTGGCTCCGTCTCTGTTATGGTTACCACACATCCCCACTTTCCACCTGGCGAGGGTGTGGCTCCGCCTTTGTTATGGTTACCACACATCCCCACTTTCCACCTGGCGAGGAATGGACTCAGTCTCTGTTATGGTTACCACACATGCCCACTTTCCATCTGGCGAGGATATGGCTCCGTCCCTGTTATGGTTACCACACATCCCCACTTTCCACCTGGCGAGGATGTGGCTCAGTCTCTTTTATGATTACCACACATCCCCACATTCCATCTGGCGAGGATATGGTTCCGTCTCTGTTATAGTTACCACACATCCCCACTTTCCACCTGGCGAGGATATGGCTTAGTCTCTGTTAAGGTTACCACACATCCCCACCTTCCACCTGGAGAGGATATGGCTACGTCTCTGTTATTGTAACCACACATCCCCAGCTTCCACATGGCGAGGGTGTGGCTCCGTCTGTGTTGTGGTTACCACACATCCCCACTTTCCACCTGGCGAGGGTGTGGCTCCGTCTCTGTTATGGTTACCACACATCCCCACTTTACACCTGACGAGGGTGTGGCTCCGTCTCTGTAATGGTTACCACACATCCCCACTTTCCAACTGGCGAGGATATGGCTCCGTCCCTGTTATGGTTACCACACATCCCCAATTTCCACCTGGCGGAGGATGAGGCTCCGTCTGTTATGGTTACCACACATCCCCACTTTCACCTGGGGAGGGTGTGGCTCCGTCTCTGTTATGGTTACCACACATCCCCACTTTCCACCTGGCGGGAATGGTTCCGTCTCTGTTATGGTTACCACACATCCCCACTTTCCAACTGGCGGGAATGGCTCCGTCTCTGTTATGGTTACCACACATCCCCACTTTCCACCTGGCGGGAATGGCTCCGTCTCTGTTATGGTTACCACGCATCCCCACTTTCACCTTGGGAGGGTGTGGCTCCGTCTCTGTTATGGTTACCACACATCCCCACTTTCCACCTGGCGAGGATATGGCTCCGTTCCTGTTATGGTTACCACACATCCCCACTTTCCACGTGGCGAGGATATGGCTCCGTTACTGTTATGGTTACCACACATCCCCACTTTCCACCTGGCGAGGATATGGCTCCGTCTCTGTTATGGTTACCACACATCCCCAATTTCCCCCTGGCGAGGATATGGCTCCGTCTCTGTTATGGTTACCACACATCCCCTCTTTCCACCTGGCGGGGATATGGCTCCGTTACTGTTATGGTTACCACACATCCCCACCTACCACCTGGCGAGGATATGGCTCCGTCTCTGTTATGGTTACCACACATCCCCACTTTCCACCTGGCGAGGATATGGCTCCGTCTCTGTTATGGTTACCACACATCCCCACTTTCCACCTGGCGAGGGTGTGGCTCAGTCTCTGTTATGGTTACCACACATCCCCACTTTCCACCTGGCGTGGGTGTGGCTCAGTCTCTGTTATGGTTACCACACAACCCGTCCTTCCACCTGGCGAGGATATGGCTCCGTCTCTGTTATGGTTACCACACATCCCCACATTCCACCTGGCGAGGATATGGCTTAGTCTCTGTTATGGTTACCACACATCCCCACCTTCCACCTGGCAAGGATATGGCTCCGTCTCTGTTATGGTTACCACACATCCCCACTTTC
The DNA here is from genome assembly GCA_946902985.2 of Meconema thalassinum. Taxonomy (NCBI): domain Eukaryota; kingdom Metazoa; phylum Arthropoda; class Insecta; order Orthoptera; family Tettigoniidae; genus Meconema; species Meconema thalassinum. The sequence goes on along the minus strand of OX336394.1, from coordinate 438,428,742 downwards.
CACCTGGCGAGGGTGTGGCTCAGTCTCTGTTATGGTTACCACACATCCCCACTTTCCATCTGGCGAGGTTGTGTCTCCGTCTCTGTTATGGTTACCACACATCCCCAATTTCCACCTGGCGAGGGTGTGGCTCCGTCTCTGTAATGGTTACCACACATCCCCACTTTCCACCTGGCGAAGGTGTGGCTCAGTCCCTGTTATGGTTACCACTCATCCCTACCTTCCACATGGCGAGGATATGGCTCCGTCTCTGTTATGGTTACCACACATCCCCACTTTCCACCTGGCGAGTCTCTGTTACGGTTACCACACATCCCCACTTTCCACCTGGCGAGGGTGTGGCTCAGTCTCTGTTATGGTTACCACACATCCCTACCTTCCACATGGCGAGGATATGGCTCCGTCTCTGTTATGGTTACCACACAACCCCACTTTCCACCTGGCGAGGGTGTGGCTCCGTCTCTGTTATGGTTACCATACATCCCCACTTTCCACCTGGCGAGGAATGGACTCAGTCTCTGTTATGGTTACCACACATCCCCACTTTCCACCTTGCAAGGGTGTGGCTCCGTCTCTGTTATGGTTACCACACACCTCACTTTCCACCTGGCGAGGATGTGGCTCAGTCTCTGTTATGGTTACCACACATCCCCACTTTCCACCTGGCGAGGATATGGCTCCGTCTCTGTTATGGTTACCACACATCCCCACTTTCCACCTGGCGAGTCTCTGTTACGGTTACCACACATCCCCACTTTCCACCTGGCGAGGGTGTGGCTCTGTCTCTGTTATGGTTACCACACATCCCCACCTTCCACCTGGCGAGGATGTGGCTCAGTCTCTGTTATGGTTACCACACATCCCCACCTTCCACCTGGCGAGGATATGGCTCCGTCTCTTTTATGATTACCACACATCCCCACATTCCATCTGGCGAGGATATGGCTCCGTCTCTGTTATGGTTACCACACTTCCCCACTTTCCACCTGGCGAGGATATGGCTCCGTCTCTGTTATGGTTACCACACATCCCCACTTTCCACCTGGCGAGGATATGGCTCCGTCTCTGTTATGGTTACCACACATCCCCACTTTCCACCTGGCGAGGATATGGCTCCGTCTCTGTTATGGTTACCACACATCCCCACTTTACACCTGGCGAGTCTCTGTTACGGTTACCACACATCCCCACTTTCCACCTGGCGAGGGTGTGGCTCCGTCTCTGTTACGGTTACCACACATCCCCACTTTCCACCTGGCGAGGATGTGGCTCAGTCTCTGTTATGGTTACCACACATCCCCACTTTACACCTGACGAGGGTGTGGCCCCGTCTCTGTAATGGTTACCACACATCCCCACCTTCCACATGGCGAGGGTGTGGCTCCGTCTCTGTTGTGTTTACCACACATCCCCACTTTACACCTGGCGAGGGTGTGGCTCCGTCTCTGTTATTGTTACCACACATCCCCACTTTACACCTGACGAGGGTGTGGCCCCGTCTCTGTAATGGTTACCACACATCCCCACTTTCCAACTGGCGAGGATATGGCTGCGTCCCTGTTATGGTTACCACACATCCCCAATTTCCACCTGGCGGAGGATGAGGCTCCGTCTCTGTTATGGTTACCACACATCCCCACTTTCACCTGGGGAGGGTGTGGCTCCGTCTCTGTTATGGTTACCACACATCCCCACTTTCCACCTGGCGAAGAATGGACTCAGTCTCTGTTATGGTTACCACACATGCCCACTTTCCATCTGGCGAGGATATGGCTCCGTCTCTGTTATGGTTACCACACATCCCCACTTTCCACCTGGCGAGGATGTGGCTCAGTCTCTGTTATGGTTACCACACATCCCCACTTTCCACCTGGCGAGGATATGGCTCCGTCTCTGTTATGGTTACCACACATCCCCACCTTCCACCTGGAGAGGATATGGCTCCGTCTCTGTTATTGTAAGCACACATCCCCACATTCCACATGGCGAGGGTGTGGCTCCGTCTCTGTTGTGGTAACCACACATCCCCACTTTCCACCTGGCGAGGGTGTGGCTCCGTCTCTCTTATGGTTACCACACATCCCCAATTTACACCTGACGAGGGTGTGGCTCCGTCTCTGTAATGGTTACCAAACATCCCCACTTTCCAACTGGCGAGGATATGGCTCCGTCCCTGTTATGGTTATCACACATCCCCAATTTCCACCTGGCGGAGGATGAGGCTCCGTCTCTGTTATGGTTACCACACATCCCCACTTTCACCTGGGGAGGGTGTGGCTCCGTCTCTGTTATGGTTACCACACATCCCCACTTTCCACCTGGCGGGAATGGCTCCGTCTCTGTTATGGTTACCACACATCCCCACTTTCCAACTGGCGGGAATGGCTCCGTCTCTGTTATGGTTACCACACATCCCCACTTTCCACCTGGCGGGAATGGCTCCGTCTCTGTTATTGTTACCACACATCCCCACTTTCCACCTGGCGGGAATGGCTCCGTCTCTGTTATGGTTACCACGCATCCCCACTTTCACCTTGGGAGGGTGTGGCTCCGTCTCTGTTATGGTTACCACACATCCCCACTTTCCATCTGGCGAGGGTGTGGCTCCGCCTTTGTTATGGTTACCACACATCCCCACTTTCCACCTGGCAAGGAATGGACTCAGTCTCTGTTATGGTTACCACACATCCCCACTTTCCATCTGGCGAGGATATGGCTCCGTCTCTGTTATGGTTACCACACATCCCCACTTTCCACCTGGCGAGGATGTGGCTCAGTCTCTGTTATGGTTACCACACATCCCCACTTTCCACCTGGCGAGGATATGGCTCCGTCTCTGTTATGGTTACCACACATCCCCACTTTCCACCTGGCGAGTCTCTGTTACGGTTACCACACATCCCCACCTTCCACCTGGCGAGGATATGGCTCCGTCTCTTTTATGATTACCACACATCCCCACATTCCATCTGGCGAGGATATGGCTCCGTCTCTATTATAGTTACCACACATCCCCACTTTCCACCTGGCGAGAATATGGCTTAGTCTCTGTTATGGTTACCACACATCCCCACCTTCCACCTGGCGAGGATATGGCTCCGTCTCTGTTATGGTAACCACACATCCCCACCTTCCACATGGCGAGTGTGTGGCTCCGTCTCTGTTGTGGTTACCACACATCCCCACTTTACACCTGGCGAGGGTGTGGCTCCGTCTCTGTTATTGTTACCACACATCCCCACTTTACACCTGACGAGGGTGTGGCTCCGTCTCTGTAATGGTTACCACACATCCCCACTTTCCAACTGGCGAGGATATGGCTCCGTCTCTGTTATGGTTACCACACATCCCCACTTTTCACCTGGCGAGTCTCTGTTACGGTTACCACACATCCCCACTTTCAACCTGGCGAGGGTGTGGCTCAGTCTCTGTTATGGTTACCACACATCCCTACCTTCCACATGGCGAGGATATGGCTCCGTCTCTGTTATGGTTACCACACAACCCCACTTTCCACCTGGCGAGGGTGTGGCTCCGTCTCTGTTATGGTTACCATACATCCCCACTTTCCACCTGGCGAGGAATGGACTCAGTCTCTGTTATGGTTACCACACATCCCCACTTTCCACCTGGCAAGGGTGTGGCTCCGTCTCTGTTATGGTTACCACACACCCCACTTTCCACCTGGCGAGGATGTGGCTCAGTCTCTGTTATGGTAACCACACATCCCCACTTTCCACCTGGCGAGGATATGGCTCCGTCTCTGTTATGGTTACCACACATCCCCACTTTCCACCTGGCGAGTCTCTGTTACGGTTACCACACATCCCCACTTTCCACCTGGCGAGGGTGTGGCTCCGTCTCTGTTATGGTTACCACACATCCCCACCTTCCACCTGGCGAGGATGTGGCTCAGTCTCTGTTATGGTTACCACACATCCCCACCTTCCACCTGGCGAGGATATGGCTCCGTCTCTTTTATGATTACCACACATCCCCACATTCCATCTGGCGAGGATATGGCTCCGTCTCTGTTATGGTTACCACACTTCCCCACTTTCCACTTGGCGAGGATATGGCTCCGTCTCTGTTATGGTTACCACACATCCCCACTTTCCACCTGGCGAGGATATGGCTCCGTCTCTGTTATGGTTACCACACATCCCCACTTTCCACCTGGCGAGGATATGGCTCCGTCTCTGTTATGGTTACCACACATCCCCACTTTACACCTGGCGAGTCTCTGTTACGGTTACCACACATCCCCACTTTCCACCTGGCGAGGGTGTGGCTCCGTCTCTGTTACGGTTACCACACATCCCCACTTTCCACCTGGCGAGGATGTGGCTCAGTCTCTGTTATGGTTACCACACATCCCCACCTTCAACCTGGCGAGGATATGGCTCCGTCTCTTTTATGATTACCACACATCCCCACATTCCATCTGGCGAGGATATGGCTCCGTCTCTGTTATAGTTACCACATATCCCCACTTTCCACCTGGCGAGGATATGGCTTAGTCTCTGTTATGGTTACCACACATCCCCACCTACCACCTGGCGAGGATATGGCTCCGTCTCTGTTATTGTAACCACACATCCCCACCTTTCACATGGCGAGGGTGTGGCTCCGTCTCTGTTTTGGTTACCACACATCCCCACTTTCCACCTGGCGAGGGTGTGGCTCCGTCTCTGTTATGGTTACCACACATCCCAACTTTACACCTGACGAGGGTGTGGCTCCGTTTCTGTAATGGTTACCACACATCCCCACTTTCCAACTGGCGAGGATATGGCTCTGTCCCTGTTATGGTTAACACACATCCCCACTTGCCAACTGGCGAGGGTGTGGCTCTGTCTCTGTTATGGTTACCACACATCCCCACTTTCCACCTGGCGAGGGTGTGGCTCAGTGTCTGTTATGGTTACCACACATCCCCACTTTCCATCTGGCGAGGTTGTGTCTCCGTCTCTGTTATGGTTACCACACATCCCCACTTTCCATCTGGCGAGGGTGTGACTCCGCCTTTGTTATGGTTACCACACATCCCCACTTTCCACCTGGCGAGGAATGGACTCAGTCTCTGTTATGGTTACCACACATCCCCACTTTCCATCTGGCGAGGATATGGCTCCGCCTCTGTTATGGTTACCACACATCCCCACTTTCCACCTGGCGAGGATGTGGCTCAGACTCTGTTATGGTTACCACACATCCCCACTTTCCACCTGGCGAGGATATGGCTCCGTCTCTGTTATGGTTACCACACATCCCCACTTTCCACCTGGCGAGTCTCTGTTACGGTTACCACACATCCCCACCTTCCACCTGGCGAGGATATGGCTCCGTCTCTTTTATGATTACCACACATCCCCACATTCCATCTGGCGAGGATATGGCTCCGTCTCTGTTATAGTTACCACACATCCCCACTTTCCACCTGGCGAGGATATGGCTCCGTCTCTGTTATGGTAACCACACATCCCCACCTTCCACATGGCGAGGGTGTGGCTCCGTCTCTGTTGTGGTTACCACACATCCCCACTTTACACCTGGCGAGGGTGTGGCTCCGTCTCTGTTATTGTTACCACACATCCCCACTTTACACCTGACGAGGGTGTGGCCCCGTCTCTGTAATGGTTACCACACATCCCCACTTTCCAACTGGCGACGATATGGCTGCGTCCCTGTTATGGTTACCACACATCCCCAATTTCCACCTGGCGGAGGATGAGGCTCCGTCTCTGTTATGGTTACCACACATCCCCACTTTCACCTGGGGAGGGTGTGGCTCCGTCTCTGTTATGGTTACCACACATCCCCACTTTCCACCTGGCGAGGGTGTGGCTCCGTCTCTATTATTGTTACCACACATCACCACTTTCCACCTGGCGAGGGTGTGGCTCCGTCTCTGTTATTGTTACCACACATCCCCAATTTACACCTGACGAGGGTGTGGCTCCGTCTCTGTAATGGTTACCACACATCCCCACTTTCCAACTGGCGAGGATATGGCTCCGTCCCTGTTATGGTTACCACACATCCCCAATTTCCACCTGGCGGAGGATGAGGCTCCGTCTCTGTTATGGTTACCACACATCCCCACTTTCACCTGGGGAGGGTGTGGCACCGTCTCTGTTATGGTTACCACACATCCCCACTTTCCACCTGGCGGGAGTGGCTCTGACTCTGTTATGGTTACCACACATCCCCTCTTTCCACCTGGCGGGGATATGGCTCCGTTACTGTTGTGGTTACCTCACATCCCCACCTATCACCTGGCGAGGATATGGCTCCGTCTCTGTTATGGTTACCACACATCCCCACTTTCCACCTGGCGAGGATATGGCTCCGTCTCTGTTATGTTTACCACACATCCCCACTTTCCACCTGGCGAGGGTGTGGCTCAGTCTCTGTTATGGTTTCCTCACAACCCCTCCTTCCACCTGGCGAGGATATGGCTCCGTCTCTGTTATGGTTACCACACATCCCCACTTTCCAACTGGCGAGGATATGGCTCCGTCTCTGTTATGGTTACCACACATCCCTACTTTCCACCTGGCGAGGATATGGCTCCGTCTCTGTTATGGTTACCACACATCCCCTCTTGCCAAATGGCGAGGGTGTGGCTCCGTCTCTGTTATTGTTTCCACACATCCCCACTTTACACCTGACAAGGGTGTGGCTCCGTCTCTGTAATGGTTACCACACATCCCCACTTTCCAACTGGCGAGGATATGGCTCCGTCCCTGTTATGGTTACCACACATCCCCAATTTCCACCTGGCGGAGGATGAGGCTCCGTCTCTGTTATGGTTACCACACATCCCCACTTTCACCTGGGGAGGGTGTGGCTCCGTCTCTGTTATGGTTACCACACATCCCCACTTTCCACCTGGCGGGAGTGGCTCTGACTCTGTTATGATTACCACACATCCCCTCTTTCCACCTGGCGGGGATATGGCTCCGTTACTGTTATGGTTACCACACATCGCCACCTATCACCTGGCGAGGATATGGCTCCGTCTCTGTTATGGTTACCACACATCCCCACTTTCCACCTGGCGAGGGTGTGGCTCAGTCTCTGTTATGGTTACCACACAACCCCTCCTTCCACCTGGCGAGGATATGGCTCCGTCTCTGTTATGGATACCACACATCCCCTCTTTCCAACTGGCGAGGATATGGCTCCGTCTCTGTTATGGTTACCACACATCCCTACTTTCCACCTGGTGAGGATATGGCTCCGTCTCTGTTATGGTTACCACACATCCCCACTTGCCAACTGGCGAGGGTGTGGCTCCGTCTCTGTTATGGTTACCACACATCCCCACTTTCCACCTGGCGAGGGTGTGGCTCCGCCTTTGTTATGGTTACCACACATCCCCACTTTCCACCTGGCGAAGAATGGACTCAGTCTCTGTTATGGTTACCACACATGCCCACTTTCCATCTGGCGAGGATATGGCTCCGTCTCTGTTATGGTTACCACACATCCCCACTTTCCACCTGGCGAGGATGTGGCTCAGTCTCTGTTATGGTTACCACACATCCCCACTTTCCACCTGGCGAGGATATGGCTCCGTCTCTGTTATGGTTACCACACATCCCCACTTTCCACCTGGCGAGTCTCTGTTACGGTTACCACACATCCCTACCTTCCACCTGGCGAGGATATGGCTCCGTCTCTTTTATGATTACCACACATCCCCACATTCCATCTGGCGAGGATATGGCTCCGTCTCTGTTATAGTTACCACACATCCCCACTTTCCACCTGGCGAGGATATGGCTTAGTCTCTGTTATGGTTACCACACATCCCCACCTTCCACCTGGAGAGGATATGGCTCCGTCTCTGTTATTGTAACCACACATCCCCACATTCCACATGGCGAGGGTGTGGCTCCGTCTCTGTTGTGGTTACCACACATCCCCACTTTCCACCTGGCGAGGGTGTGGCTCCGTCTCTCTTATGGTTACCACACATCCCCAATTTACACCTGACGAGGGTGTGGCTCCGTCTCTGTAAAGGGTACCAAACATCCCCACTTTCCAACTGGCGAGGATATGGCTCCGTCCCCGTTATGGTTATCACACATCCCCAATTTCCACCTGGCGGAGGATGAGGCTCCGTCTCTGTTATGGTTACCACACATCCCCACTTTCACCTGGGGAGGGTGTGGCTCCGTCTCTGTTATGGTTACCACACATCCCCACTTTCCACCTGGCGGGAATGGCTCCGTCTCTGTTATGGTTACCACACATCCCCACTTTCCAACTGGCGGGAATGGCTCCGTCTCTGTTATGGTTACCACACATCCCCAATTTCCACCTGGCGGGAATGGCTCCGTCTCTGTTATTGTTACCACACATCCCCACTTTCCACCTGGCGGGAATGGCTCCGTCTCTGTTATGGTTACCACGCTTCCCCACTTTCACCTTGGGAGGGTGTGGCTCCGTCTCTGTTATGGTTACCACACATCCCCACTTTCCATCTGGCGAGGGTGTGGCTCCGCCTTTGTTATGGTTACCACACATCCCCACTTTCCACCTGGCGAGGAATGGACTCAGTCTCTGTTATGGTTACCACACATCCCCACTTTCCATCTGGCGAGGATATGGCTCCGTCTCTGTTATGGTTACCACACATCCCCACTTTCCACCTGGCGAGGATGTGGCTCAGTCTCTGTTATGGTTACCACACATCCCCAATTTCCACCTGGCGAGGATATGGCTCCGTCTCTGTTATGGTTACCACACATCCCCACTTTCCACCTGGCGAGTCTCTGTTACGGTTACCACACATCCCCACCTTCCACCTGGCGAGGATATGGCTCCGTCTCTGTTATGGTAACCACACATCCCCACCTTCCACATGGCGAGTGTGTGGCTCCGTCTCTGTTGTGGTTACCACACATCCCCACTTTACACCTGGCGAGGGTGTGGCTCCGTCTCTGTTATTGTTACCACACATCCCCACTTTACACCTGACGAGGGTGTGTCTCCGTCTCTGTAATGGTTACCACACATCCCCACTTTCCAACTGGCGAGGATATGGCTGCGTCCCTGTTATGGTTACCACACATCCCCAATTTCCACCTGGCGGAGGATGAGGCTCCGTCTCTGTTAGGGATACCACATATCCCCACTTTCACCTGGGGATGGTGTGGCTCCGTCTCTGTTATGGTTACCACACATCCCCAATTTCCACCTGGCGAGGGTGTGGCTCCGTCTCTCTTATTGTTACCACACATCACCACTTTCCACCTGGCGAGGGTGTGGCTCCGTCTCTGATATTGTTACCACACATCCCCAATTTACACCTGACGAGGGTGTGGCTTCGTCTCTGTAATGGTTACCACACATCCCCACTTTCCAACTGGCGAGGATATGGCTCCGTCCCTGTTATGGTTACCACACATCCCCAATTTCCACCTGGCGGAGGATGAGGCTCCGTCTCTCTTATGAGTACCACACATCCCCACTTTCACCTGGGGAGGGTGTGGCTCCGTCTCTGTTATGGTTACCACACATCCCCACTTTCCACCTGGCGGGAGTGGCTCTGACTCTGTTATGGTTACCACACATCCCCTCTTTCCACCTGGCGGGGATATGGCTCCGTTACTGTTATGGTTACCTCACATCCCCACCTATCACCTGGCGAGGATATGGCTCCGTCTCTGTTATGGTTACCACACATCCCCACTTTCCACCTGGCGAGGATATGGCTCCGTCTCTGTTATGGTTACCACACATCCCCACTTTCCACCTGGCGAGGGTGTGGCTCAGTCTCTGTTATGGTTACCACACAACCCATTCCTTCCACCTGGCGAGGATATGGCTCCGTCTCTGTTATGGTTACCACACATCCCCACTTTCCAACTGGCGAGGATATGGCTCCGTCTCTGTTATGGTTACCAAACATCCCTACTTTCCACCTGGCGAGGATATGGCTCCGTCTCTGTTATGGTTACCACACATCCCCACTTGCCAACTGGCGAGGGTGTGGCTCCGTCTCTGTTATTGTTTCCACACATCCCCACTTTACACCTGACAAGGGTGTGGCTCCGTCTCTGTAATGGTTACCACACATCCCCACTTTCCAACTGGCGAGGATATGGCTCCGTCCCTGTTATGGTTACCACACATCCTCAATTTCCACCTGGCGGAGGATGAGGCTCCGTCTCTGATATGGTTACCACACATCCCCACTTTCACCTGGGGAGGGTGTGGCTCCGTCTCTGTTATGGTTACCACACATCCCCACTTTCCACCTGGCGGGAGTGGCTCTGACTCTGTTATGATTACCACACATCCCCTCTTTCCACCTGGCGGGGATATGTCTCCGTTACTGTTATGGTTACCACACATCCCCACCTATCACCTGGCGAGGATATGGCTCCGTCTCTGTTATGGTTACCACACATCCCCACTTTCCACCTGGCGAGGATATGGCTCCGTCTCTGTTATGGTTACCACACATCCCCACTTTCCACCTGGCGAGGGTTGGCTCAGTCTCTGTTATGGTTACCACACAACCCCTCCTTCCACCTGGCGAGGATATGGCTCCGTCTCTGTTATGGATACCACACATCCCCACTTTCCAACTGGCGAGGATATGGCTCCGTCTCTGTTATGGTTACCACACATCCCCACTTGCCAACTGGCGAGGGTGTGGCTCCGTCTCTGTTATGGTTACCACACATCCCCACTTTCCACCTGGCGGGGATATGGCTCCGTTACTGTTGTGGTTACCTCACATCCCCACCTATCACCTGGCGAGGATATGGCTCCGTCTCTGTTATGGTTACCAAACATCCCCACTTTCCACCTGGCGAGGATATGGCTCCGTCTCTGTTATGTTTACCACACATCCCCACTTTTCACCTGGCGAGGGTGTGGCTCAGTCTCTGTTATGGTTTCCTCACAACCCCTCCTTCCACCAGGCGAGGATATGGCTCCGTCTCTGTTATGGTTACCACACATCCCCACTTTCCAACTGGCGAGGATATGGCTCCGTCTCTGTTATGGTTACCACACATCCCTACTTTCCACCTGGCGAGGATATGGCTCCGTCTCTGTTATGGTTACCACACATCCCCACTTGCCAACTGGCGAGGGTGTGGCTCCGTCTCTGTTATTGTTTCCACACATCCCCACTTTACACCTGACAAGGGTGTGGCTCCGTCTCTGTAATGGTTACCACACATCCCCACTTTCCAACTGGCGAGGATATGGCTCCGTCCCTGTTATGGTTACCACACATCCCCAATTTCCACCTGGCGGAGGATGAGGCTCCGTCTCTGTTATGGTTACCACACATCCCCACTTTCACCTGGGGAGGGTGTGGCTCCGTCTCTGTTATGGTTACCACACATCCCCACTTTCCACCTGGCGGGAGTGGCTCTGACTCTGTTATGATTACCACACATCCCCTCTTTCCACCTGGCGGGGATATGGCTCCGTTACTGTTATGGTTACCACACATCCCCACCTATCACCTGGCGAGGATATGGCTCCGTCTCTGTTATGGTTACCACACATCCCCACTTTCCACCTGGCGAGGATATGGCTCCGTCTCTGTTATGGTTACCACACATGCCCACTTTCCATCTGGCGAGGATATGGCTCCGTCTCTGTTATGGTTACCACACATCCCCACTTTCCACCTGGCGAGGATGTGGCTCAGTCTCTGTTATGGTTACCACACATCCCCACTTTCCACCTGGCGAGGATATGGCTCCGTCTCTGTTATGGTTACCACACATTCCCACTTTCCACCTGGCGAGTGTCTGTTACGGTTACCACACATCCCTACCTTCCACCTGGCGAGCATATGGCTCCGTCTCTTTTATGATTACCAAACATCCCCACATTCCATCTGGCGAGGATATGGCTCCGTCTCTGTTATAGTTACCACACATCCCCACTTTCCACATGGCGAGGATATGGCTTAGTCTCTGTTATGGTTACCACACACCCCCACCTTCCACCTGGAGAGGATATGGCTCGGTCTCTGTTATTGTAACCACACATCCCCACCTTCCACATGGCGAGGGTGTGGCTCCGTCTCTGTTGTGGTTACCACACATCCCCACTTTCCACCTGGCGAGGGTGTGGCTCCGTCTCTCTTATGGTTACCACACATCCCCAATTTACACCTGACGAGGGTGTGGCTCCGTCTCTGTAATGGTTACCAAACATCCCCACTTTCCAACTGGCGAGGATATGGCTCCGTCCCTGTTATGGTTATCACACATCCCCAATTTCCACCTGGCGAAGGATGAGGCTCCGTCTCTGTTATGGTTACCACACATCCCCACTTTCACCTGGGGAGGGTGTGGCTCCGTCTCTGTTATGGTTACCACACATCCCCACTTTCCACCTGGCGGGAATGGCTCCGTCTCTGTTATGTTTACCACCCATCCCCACTTTCCAACTGGCGGGAATGGCTCCGTCTCTGTTATGGTTACCACACATCCCCACTTTCCACTTGGCGGGAATGGCTCCGTCTCTGTTATTGTTACCACACATCCCCACTTTCCACCTGGCGGGAATGGCTCCGTCTCTGTTATGGTTACCACGCATCCCCACTTTCACCTTGGGAGGGTGTGGCTCCGTCTCTGTTATGGTTACCACACATCCCCACTTTCCATCTGGCGAGGGTGTGGCTCCGCCTTTGTTATGGTTACCACACATCCCCACTTTCCACCTGGCGAGGAATGGACTCAGTCTCTGTTATGGTTACCACACATCCCCACTTTCCATCTGGCGAGGATATGGCTCCGTCTCTGTTATGGTTACCACACATCCCCACTTTCCACCTGGCGAGGATGTGGCTCAGTCTCTGTTATGGTTACCACACATCCCCACTTTCCACCTGGCGAGGATATGGCTCCGTCTCTGTTATGGTTACCACACATCCCCACTTTCCACCTGGCGAGTCTCTGTTACGGTTACCACACATCCCCACCTTCCACCTGGCGAGGATATGGCTCCGTCTCTTTTATGATTACCACACATCCCCACATTTCATCTGGCGAGGATATGGCTCCGTCTCTATTATAGTTACCACACATACCAACTTTCCAACTGGCGAGAATATGGCTTAGTCTCTGTTATGGTTACCACACATCCCCACCTTCCACCTGGCGAGGATATGGCTCCGTCTCTGTTATGGTAACCACACATCCCCACCATCCACATGGCGAGTGTGTGGCTCCGTCTCTGTTGTGGTTACCACACATCCCCACTTTACACCTGGCGAGGGTGTGGCTCCGTCTCTGTTATTGTTACCACACATCCCCACTTTACACCTGACGAGGGTGTGGCTCCGTCTCTGTAATGGTTACCACACATCCCCACTTTCCAACTGGCGAGGATATGGCTGCGTCCCTGTTATGGTTACCACACATCCCCAATTTCCACCTGGCGGAGGATGAGGCTCCGTCTCTGTTAGGGATACCACACATCCCCACTTTCACCTGGGGATGGTGTGGCTCCGTCTCTGTTATGGTTACCACACATCCCCAATTTCCACCTGGCGAGGGTGTGGCTCCATCTCTCTTATTGTTACCACACATCACCACTTTCCACTTGGCGAGGGTGTGGCTCCGTCTCTGATATTGTTACCACACATCCCCAATTTACACCTGACGAGGGTGTGGCTCCGTCTCTGTAATGGTTACCACACATCCCCACTTTCCAACTGGCGAGGATATGGCTCCGTCCCTGTTATGGTTACCACACATCCCCAATTTCCACCTGGCGGAGGATGAGGCTCAGTCTCTCTTATGGTTACCACACATCCCCACTTTCACCTGGGGAGGGTGTGGCTCCGTCTCTGTTATGGTTACCACACATCCCCACTTTCCACCTGGCGGGAGTGGCTCTGACTCTGTTATGGTTACCACACATCCCCTCTTTCCACCTGGCGGGGATATGGCTCCGTTACTGTTATGGTTACCTCACATCCCCACCTATCACCTGGCGAGGATATGGCTCCGTCTCTGTTATGGTTACCACACATCCCCACTTTCCACCTGGCGAGGTTATGGCTCCGTCTCTGTTATGGTTACCACACATCCCCACTTTCCACCTGGCGAGGGTGTGGCTCAGTCTCTGTTATGGTTACCACACAACCCATTCCTTCCACCTGGCGAGGATATGGCTCCGTCTCTGTTATGGTTACCACACATCCCCACTTTCCAACTGGCGAGGATATGGCTCCGTCTCTGTTATGGTTACTACACATCCCTACTTTCCACCTGGCGAGGATATGGCTCCGTCTCTGTTATGGTTACCACACATCCCCACTTGCCAACTGGCGAGGGTGTGGCTCCGTCTCTGTTATTGTTTCCACACATCCCCACTTTACACCTGACAAGGGTGTGGCTCCGTCTCTGTAATGGTTACCACACATCCCCACTTTCCAACTGGCGAGGATATGGCTCCGTCCCTGTTATGGTTACCACACATCCCCAATTTCCACCTGGCGGAGGATGAGGCTCCGTCTCTGTTATGGTTACCACACATCCCCACTTTCACCTGGGGAGGGTGTGGCTCCGTCTCTGTTATGGTTACCACACATCCCCACTTTCCACCTGGCGGGAGTGGCTCTGACTCTGTTATGATTACCACACATCCCCTCTTTCCACCTGGTGGGGATATGGCTCCGTTACTGTTATGGTTACCACACATCCCCACCTATCACCTGGCGAGGATATGGCTCCGTCTCTGTTATGGTTACCACACATCCCCACTTTCCACCTGGCGAGGATATGGCTCCGTCTCTGTTATGGTTACCACACATCCCCACTTTCCACCTGGCGAGGGTGTGGCTCAGTCTCTGTTATGGTTACCACACAACCCCTCCTTCCACCTGGCGAGGATATGGCTCCGTCTCTGTTATGGATACCACACATCCCCACTTTCCAACTGGCGAGGATATGGCTCCGTCTCTGTTATGGTTACCACACATCCCTACTTTCCACCTGGTGAGGATATGGCTCCGTCTCTGTTATGGTTACCACACATCCCCACTTGCCAACTGGCGAGGGTGTGGCTCCGTCTCTGTTATGGTTACCACACATCCCCACTTTCCACCTGGCGAGGGTGTGGCTCCGCCTTTGTTATGGTTACCACACATCCCCACTTTCCACCTGGCGAGGAATGGACTCAGTCTCTGTTATGGTTACCACACATGCCCACTTTCCATCTGGCGAGGATATGGCTCCGTCTCTGTTATGGTTACCACACATCCCCACTTTCCACCTGGCGAGGATGTGGCTCAGTCTCTGTTATGGTTACCACACATCCCCACTTTCCACCAGGCGAGGATATGGCTCCGTCTCTGTTATGGTTACCACACATCCCCACTTTCCACCTGGCGAGTCTCTGTTACGGTTACCACACATCCCCACCTTCCACCTGGCGAGGATATGGCTCCGTATCTTTTATGATTACCACACATCCCCACATTCCATCTGGCGAGGATATGGCTCCGTCTCTGTTATAGTTACCACACATCCCCACTTTCCACCTGGCGAGGATATGGCTTAGTCTCTGTTATGGTTACCACACATCCCCACCTTCCACCTGGAGAGGATATGGCTCCGTCTCTGTTATTGTAACCACACATCCCCACCTTCCACATTGCGAGGGTGTGGCTCCGTCTCTGTTGTGGTTACCACACATCCCCACTTTCCACCTGGCGAGGGTGTGGCTCCGTCTCTGTTATGGTTACCACACATCCCCAATTTACACCTGACGAGGGTGTGGCTCCGTCTCTGTAATGGTTACCAAACATCCCCACTTTCCAACTGGCGAGGATATGGCTCCGTCCCTGTTATGGTTACCACACATCCCCAATTTCCACCTGGCGGAGGATGAGGCTCCGTCTCTGTTATGGTTACCACACATCCCCACTTTCACCTGGGGAGGATGTGGCTCCGTCTCTGTTATGGTTACCACACATCCCCACTTTCCACCTGGCAGGAATGGCTCCGTCTCTGTTATGGTTACCACACATCCCCACTTTCCAACTGGCGGGAATGGCTCCGTCTCTGTTATGGTTACCACACATCCCCACTTTCCACCTGGCGGGAATGGCTCCGTCTCTGTTATTGTTACCACACATCCCCACTTTCCACCTGGCGGGAATGGCTCCGTCTCTGTTATGGTTACCACGCATCCCCACTTTCACCTTGGGAGGGTGTGGCTCCGTCTCTGTTATGGTTACCACACATCCCCACTTTCCATCTGGCGAGGGTGTGGCTCCGCCTTTGTTATGGTTACCACACATCCCCACTTTCCACCTAGCGAGGAATGGACTCAGTCTCTGTTATGGTTACCACACATCCCCACTTTCCATCTGGCGAGGATATGGCTCCGTCCCTGTTATGGTTACCACACATCCCCACTTTCCACCTGGCGAGGATGTGGCTCAGTCTCTGTTATGGTTACCACACATCCCCACTTTCCACCTGGCGAGGATATGGCTCCGTCTCTGTTATGGTTACCACACATCCCCACTTTCCACCTGGCGAGTCTCTGTTACGGTTACCACACATCCCCACCTTCCACCTGGCGAGGATATGGCTCCGTCTCTTTTATGATTACCACACATCCCCACTTTCCATCTGGCGAGGATATGGCTCCGTCTCTGTTATAGTTACCACACATCCCCACTTTCCACCTGGCGAGTATATGGCTTAGTCTCTGTTATGGTTACCACACATCCCCACCATCCACCTGGCGAGGATATGGCTCCGTCTCTGTTATGGTAACCACACATCCCCACCTTCCACATGGCGAGGGTGTGGCTCCGTCTCTGTTGTGGTTACCAAACATCCCCACTTTACACCTGGCGAGGGTGTGGCTCCGTCTCTGTTATTGTTACCACACATCCCCAATTTACACCTGACGAGGGTGTGGCTCCGTCTCTGTAATGGTTACCACACATCCCCACTTTCCAACTGGCGAGGATATGGCTGCGTCCCTGTTATGGTTACCACACATCACCAATTTCCACCTGGCGGAGGATGAGGCTCCGTCTCTGTTATGGTTACCACACATCCCCACTTTCACCTGGGGATGGTGTGGCTCCGTCTCTGTTATGGTTACCACACATCCCCACTTTCCACCTGGCGAGGGTGTGCTCCGTCTCTATTATTGTTACCACACATCACCACTTTCCACCTGGCGAGGGTGTGGCTCCGTCTCTGTTATTGTTACCACACATCCCCAATTTACACCTGACGAGGGTGTGGCTCCGTCTCTGTAATGGTTACCACACATCCCCACTTTCCAACTGGCGAGGATATGGCTCCGTCCCTGTTATGGTTACCACACATCCCCAATTTCCACCTGGCGGAGGATGAGGCTCCGTCTCTCTTATGGTTACCACACATCCCCACTTTCACCTGGGGAGGGTGTGGCTCCGTCTCTGTTATGGTTACCACACATCCCCACTTTCCACCTGGCGGGAGTGGCTCTGACTCTGTTATGGTTACCACACATCCCCTCTTTCCACCTGGCGGGGATATGGCTCCGTTACTGTTATGGTTACCTCACATCCCCACCTATCACCTGGCGAGGATATGGCTCCGTCTCTGTTATGGTTACCACACATCCCCACTTTCCACCTGGCGAGGATATGGCTCCGTCTCTGTTATGGTTACCACACGTCCCCACTTTCCACCTGGCGAGGGTGTGGCTCAGTCTCTGTTATGGTTACCACACAAACCCTCCTTCCACCTGGCGAGGATATGGCTCCGTCTCTGTTATGGTTACCACACATCGCCACTTTCCAACTGGCGAGGATATGGCTCCGTCTCTGTTATGGTTACCACACATCCCTACTTTCCACCTGGCGAGGATATGGCTCCGTCTCTGTTATGGTTACCACACATCCCCACTTGCCAACTGGCGAGGGTGTGGCTCCGTCTCTGTTATTGTTTCCACACATCCCCACTTTACACCTGACGAGGGTGTGGCTCCGTCTCTGTAATGGTTACCACACATCCCCACTTTCCAACTGGCGAGGATATGGCTCCGTCCCTGTTATGGTTACCACACATCCCCACTTTCACCTGGGGAGGGTGTGGCTCCGTCTCTGTTATGGTTACCACACATCCCCACTTTCCACCTGGCGGAAGTGGCTCTGACTCTGTTATGATTACCACACATCCCCCCTTTCCACCTGGCGGGGATATGGCTCCGTTACTGTTATGGTTACCACACATCCCCACCTATCACCTGGCGAGGATATGGCTCCGTCTCTGTTATGGTTACCACACATCCCCACTTTCCACCTGGCGAGGATATGACTCCGTCTCTGTTATGGTTACCACACATCCCCACTTTCCACCTGGCGAGGGTGTGGCTCAGTCTCTGTTATGGTTACCACACAACCCCTTCCTTCCACCTGGCGAGGATATGGCTCCGTCTCTGTTATGGTTACCACACATCCCCACTTTCCAACTGGCGAGGATATGGCTCCGTCTCTGTTATGGTTACCACAAATCCCTACTTTCCACCTGGCGAGGATATGGCTCCGTCTCTGTTATGGATACCACACATCCCCACTTGCCAACTGGCGAGGGTGTGGCTCCGTCTCTGTTATGGTTACCACACATCCTCACTTTCCACCTTGCGAGGGTGTGGCTCCGCCTTTGTTATGGTTACCACACATCCCCACTTTCCACCTGGCGAGGAACGGACTCAGTCTCTGTTATGGTTACCACACATCCCCACTTTCCAACTGGCGAGGATATGGCTCCGTCTCTGTTATGGTTACCACACATCCCTACTTTCCACCTGGCGAGGATATGGCTCCGTCTCTGTTATGGTTACCACACATCCCCACTTGCCAACTGGCGAGGGTGTGGCTCCGTCTCTGTTATTGTTTCCACACATCCCCACTTTACACCTGACAAGGGTGTGGCTCCGTCTCTGTAATGGTTACCACACATCCCCACTTTCCAACTGGCGAGGATATGGCTCCGTCCCTGTTATGGTTACCACACATCCCCAATTTCCACCTGGCGGAGGATGAGGCTCCGTCTCTGTTATGGTTACCACACATCCCCACTTTCACCTGGGGAGGGTGTGGCTCCGTCTCTGTTATGGTTACCACACATCCCCACTTTCCACCTGGCGGGAGTGGCTCTGACTCTGTTATGATTACCACACATCCCCTCTTTCCACCTGGTGGGGATATGGCTCCGTTACTGTTATGGTTACCACACATCCCCACCTATCACCTGGCGAGGATATGGCTCCGTCTCTGTTATGGTTACCACACATCCCCACTTTCCACCTGGCGAGGATATGGCTCCGTCTCTGTTATGGTTACCACACATCCCCACTTTCCACCTGGCGAGGGTGTGGCTCAGTCTCTGTTATGGTTACCACACAACCCCTCCTTCCACCTGGCGAGGATATGGCTCCGTCTCTGTTATGGATACCACACATCCCCACTTTCCAACTGGCGAGGATATGGCTCCGTCTCTGTTATGGTTACCACACATCCCTACTTTCCACCTGGTGAGGATATGGCTCCGTCTCTGTTATGGTTACCACACATTCCCACTTGCCAACTGGCGAGGGTGTGGCTCCGTCTCTGTTATGGTTACCACACATCCCCACTTTCCACCTGGCGAGGGTGTGGCTCCGCCTTTGTTATGGTTACCACACATCCCCACTTTCCACCTGGCGAGGAATGGACTCAGTCTCTGTTATGGTTACCACACATGCCCACTTTCCATCTGGCGAGGATATGGCTCCGTCTCTGTTATGGTTACCACACATCCCCACTTTCCACCTGGCGAGGATGTGGCTCAGTCTCTGTTATGGTAACCACACATCCCCACTTTCCACCAGGCGAGGATATGGCTCCGTCTCTGTTATGGTTACCACACATCCCCACTTTCCACCTGGCGAGTCTCTGTTACGGTTACCACACATCCCCACCTTCCACCTGGCGAGGATATGGCTCCGTATCTTTTATGATTACCACACATCCCCACATTCCATCTGGCGAGGATATGGCTCCGTCTCTGTTATAGTTACCACACATCCCCACTTTCCACCTGGCGAGGATATGGCTTAGTCTCTGTTATGGTTACCACACATCCCCACCTTCCACCTGGAGAGGATATGGCTCCGTCTCTGTTATTGTAACCACACATCTCACCTTCCACATTGCGAGGGTGTGGCTCCGTCTCTGTTGTGGTTACCACACATCCCCACTTTCCACCTGGCGAGGGTGTGGCTCCGTCTCTGTTATGGTTACCACACATCCCCAATTTACACCTGACGAGGGTGTGGCTCCGTCTCTGTAATGGTTACCAAACATCCCCACTTTCCAACTGGCGAGGATATGGCTCCGTCCCTGTTATGGTTACCACACATCCCCAATTTCCACCTGGCGGAGGATGAGGCTCCGTCTCTGTTATGGTTACCACACATCCCCACTTTCACCTGGGGAGGGTGTGGCTCCGTCTCTGTTATGGTTACCACACATCCCCACTTTCCACCTGGCGGGAATGGCTCCGTCTCTGTTATGGTTACCACACATCCCCACTTTCCAACTGGCGGGAATGGCTCCGTCTCTGTTATGGTTACCACACATCCCCACTTTCCACCTGGCGGGAATGGCTCCGTCTCTGTTATTGTTACCAAACATCCCCACTTTCCACCTGGCGGGAATGGCTCCGTCTCTGTTATGGTTACCACGCATCCCCACTTTCACCTTGGGAGGGTGTGGCTCCGTCTCTGTTATGGTTACCACACATCCCCACTTTCCATCTGGCGAGGGTGTGGCTCCGCCTTTGTTATGGTTACCACACATCCCCACTTTCCACCTAGCGAGGAATGGACTCAGTCTCTGTTATGGTTACCACACATCCCCACTTTCCATCTGGCGAGGATATGGCTCCGTCCCTGTTATGGTTACCACACATCCCCACTTTCCACCTGGCGAGGATGTGGCTCAGTCTCTGTTATGGTTACCACACATCCCCACTTTCCACCTGGCGAGGATATGGCTCCGTCTCAGTTATGGTTACCACACATCCCCACTTTCCACCTGGCGAGTCTCTGTTACAGTTACCACACATCCCCACCTTCCACCTGGCGAGGATATGGCTCCGTCTCTTTTATGATTACCACACATCCCCACTTTCCATCTGGCGAGGATATGGCTCCGTCTCTGTTATAGTTACCACACATCCCCACTTTCCACCTGGCGAGTATATGGCTTAGTCTCTGTTACGGTTACCACACATCCCCACCTTCCACCTGGCGAGGATATGGCTCCGTCTCTGTTATGGTAACCACACATCCCCACCTTCCACATGGCGAGGGTGTGGCTCCGTCTCTGTTGTGGTTACCAAACATCCCCACTTTACACCTGGCGAGGGTGTGGCTCCGTCTCTGTTATTGTTACCACACATCCCCACTTTACACCTGACGAGGGTGTGGCTCCGTCTCTGTAATGGTTACCACACATCCCCACTTTCCAACTGGCGAGGATATGGCTGCGTCCCTGTTATGGTTACCACACATCCCCAATTTCCACCTGGCGGAGGATGAGGCTCCGTCTCTGTTATGGTTACCACACATCCCCACTTTCACCTGGGGATGGTGTGGCTCCGTCTCTGTTATGGTTACCACACATCCCCACTTTCCACCTGGCGAGGGTGTGGCTCCGTCTCTATTATTGTTACCACACATCACCACTTTCCACCTGGCGAGGGTGTGGCTCCGTCTCTGTTATTGTTACCACACATCCCCAATTTACACCTGACGAGGGTGTGGCTCCGTCTCTGTAATGGTTACCACACATCCCCACTTTCCAACTGGCGAGGATATGGCTCCGTCCCTGTTATGGTTACCACACATTCCCAATTTCCACCTGGCGGAGGATGAGGCTCCGTCTCTCTTATGGTTACCACACATCCCCACTTTCACCTGGGGAGGGTGTGGCTCCGTCTCTGTTATGGTTACCACACATCCCCACTTTCCACCTGGCGGGAGTGGCTCTGACTCTGTTATGGTTACCACACATCCCCTCTTTCCACCTGGCGGGGATATGGCTCCGTTACTGTTATGGTTACCTCACATCCCCACCTATCACCTGGCGAGGATATGGCTCCGTCTCTGTTATGGTTACCACACATCCCCACTTTCCACCTGGCGAGGATATGGCTCCGTCTCTGTTATGGTTACCACACGTCCCCACTTTCCACCTGGCGAGGGTGTGGCTCAGTCTCTGTTATGGTTACCACACAAACCCTCCTTCCACCTGGCGAGGATATGGCTCCGTCTCTGTTATGGTTACCACACATCGCCACTTTCCAACTGGCGAGGATATGGCTCCGTCTCTGTTATGGTTACCACACATCCCTACTTTCCACCTGGCGAGGATATGGCTCCGTCTCTGTTATGGTTACCACACATCCCCACTTGCCAACTGGCGAGGGTGTGGCTCCGTCTCTGTTATTGTTTCCACACATCCCCACTTTACACCTGACGAGGGTGTGGCTCCGTCTCTGTAATGGTTACCACACATCCCCACTTTCCAACTGGCGAGGATATGGCTCCGTCCCTGTTATGGTTACCACACATCCCCAATTTCCACCTGGCGGAGGATGAGGCTCCGTCTCTGTTATGGTTACCACACATCCCCACTTTCACCTGGGGAGGGTGTGGCTCCGTCTCTGTTATGGTTACCACACATCCCCACTTTCCACCTGGCGGAAGTGGCTCTGACTCTGTTATGATTACCACACATCCCCCCTTTCCACCTGGCGGGGATATGGCTCCGTTACTGTTATGGTTACCACACATCCCCACCTATCACCTGGCGAGGATATGGCTCCGTCTCTGTTATGGTTACCACACATCCCCACTTTCCACCTGGCGAGGATATGGCTCCGTCTCTGTTATGGTTACCACACATCCCCACTTTCCACCTGGCGAGGGTGTGGCTCAGTCTCTGTTATGGTTACCACACAACCCCTTCCTTCCACCTGGCGAGGATATGGCTCCGTCTCTGTTATGGTTACCAAACATCCCCACTTTCCAACTGGCGAGGATATGGCTCCGTCTCTGTTATGGTTACCACACATCCCTACTTTCCACCTGGCGAGGATATGGCTCCGTCTCTGTTATGGTTACCACACATCCCCACTTGCCAACTGGCGAGGGTGTGGCTCCGTCTCTGTTATGGTTACCACACATCCCCACTTTCCACCTGGCGAGGGTGTGGCTCCGCCTTTGTTATGGTTACCACACATCCCCACTTTCCACCTGGCGAGGAACGGACTCAGTCTCTGTTATGGTTACCACACATGCCCACTTTCCATCTGGCGAGGATATGGCTCCGTCTCTGTTATGGTTACCACACATCCCCACTTTCAACTTGGCGAGGATGTGGCTCAGTCTCTGTTATGGTTACCACACATCCCCACTTTCCACCTGGCGAGGATATGGCTCCGTCTCAGTTATGGTTACCACACATCCCCACTTTCCACCTGGCGAGTCTCTGTTACGGTTACCACACATCCCCACCTTCCACCTGGCGAGGATATGGCTCCGTCTCTTTTATGAATACCACATATCCCCACATTCCATCTGGCGAGGATATGGCTCCGTCTCTGTTATAGTTACCACACATCCCCACTTTCCACCTGGCGAGGATATGGCTTAGTCTCTGTTATGGTTACCACACATCCCCACCTTCCACCTGGAGAGGGTGTGGCTCCGTCTCTGTTATTGTTACCACACATCCCCACTTTCCACCTGGCGGGAATGGCTCCGTCTCTATTATGGTTACCACGCATCCCCACTTTCACCTTGGGAGGGTGTGGCTCCGTCTCTGTTATGGTTACCACACATCCCCACTTTCCACCTGGCGAGGATATGGCTCCGTCTCTGTTTTGGTTACCACACATCCCCACTTTCCACGTGGCGAGGATATGGCTCCGTTACTGTTATGGTTACCACACATCCCCACTTTCCACCTGGCGAGGATATGGCTCCGTCTCTGTTATGGTTACCACACATCCCCAATTTCCCCCTGGCGAGGATATGGCTCCGTCTCTGTTATGGTTACCACACATCCCCTCTTTCCACCTGGCGGGGATATGGCTCCGTTACTGTTATGGTTACCACACATCCCCACCTACCACCTGGCGAGGAACTGGCTCCGTCTCTGTTATGGTTACCACACATCCCCACTTTCCACCTGGCGAGGATATGGCTCCGTCTCTGTTATGGTTACCACACATCCCCACTTTCCACCTGGCGTGGGTGTGGCTCAGTCTCTGTTA
This sequence comes from Meconema thalassinum, assembly GCA_946902985.2. Classification (NCBI taxonomy): domain Eukaryota; kingdom Metazoa; phylum Arthropoda; class Insecta; order Orthoptera; family Tettigoniidae; genus Meconema; species Meconema thalassinum. Next base: position 438,404,404 of record OX336394.1, on the reverse strand, counting down.
TGGTTACCACACAACCCGTCCTTCCACCTGGCGAGGATATGGCTCCGTCTCTGTTATGGTTACCACACATCCCCACATTCCACCTGGCGAGGATATGGCTTAGTCTCTGTTATGGTTACCACACATCCCCACCTTCCACCTGGCAAGGATATGGCTCCGTCTCTGTTATGGTTACCACACATCCCCACTTTCCACCTGGCGAGGGTGTGGCTCAGTCTCTGTTATGGTTACCACACATCCCCACTTTCCATCTGGCGAGGTTGTGTCTCCGTCTCTGTTATGGTTACCACACATCCCCACTTTCCACCTGGCGAGGGTGTGGCTCCGTCTCTGTAATGGTTACCACACATCCCCACTTTCCACCTGGCGAGGGTGTGGCTCCGTTACTGTTATGGTTACCACACTTCCCCACTTTCCATCTGTCGAGTGTGTGACTCCGTCTCTGTTATGGTTACCACACACCCCACTATCCACCTGGCGAGGGTGTGGCTCCGTCTTAGTTATGGTTACCACACATCCCTACTTTCCACCTGGCGAGGGTGTGGCTACGTCCCTGTTATAGTTTCCACACATCCCCACTTTCCATCTGGCGAGGGTGTGACTCCGTCTCTGTTATGGTTACCACACAACCCCACTTTCCACCTGGCGAGGGTGTGGCTCCATCTCTGTTATGGTTACCACACATTCCCACTTTCCACCTGGCGAGGAATGGACTCAGTCTCTGTTATGGTTACCACACAACCCCACTTTCCACCTGGCGAAGGTGTGGCTCCGTCTCTGTTATGGTTACCATACATCCCCACTTTCCACCTGGCGAGGAATGGACTCAGTCTCTGTTATGGTTACCACACATCCCCACTTTCCACCTGGCGAGGGTGTGGCTCCGTCTTAGTTAGGGTTACCACACATCCCCACTTGCCACCTAGCGAGTGTGTGGCTTCGTCTCTGTTATGGTTACCAAACATCCCCTCTTTCCATCTGGCGAATATATGGCTCCTTCTTAGTTATGGTTACCACACATCCCCACTTTCCACCTTGCGAGGATATGGCTCCATCTCTGTTATGGTTACCACACATCCCCACTTTCCACCTGGCGAGGGTGTGGCTCAGTCTCTGTTATGGTTACCACACATCCCCACTTTCCACCTGGCGAGGGTGTGGCTCAGTCTCTGTTATGGTTACCACACATCCCTACCTTCCACATGGCGAGGATATGGCTCCGTCTCTGTTATGGTTACCACACATCCCCACTTGCCTCCTGGCGAGGGTGTGGCTCCGTCTCTGTTATGGTTACCACACATCCCCACTTTCCACTTGGCGAGGATGTGGCTCAGTCTCTGTTATGGTTACCACACATCCCCACTTTCCACCTGGCGAGGATATGGCTCCGTCTCTGTTATGGTTACCACACATCCCCAATTTCCACCTGGCGAGTCTCTGTTACGGTTACCACACATCCCCACTTTCCACCTGGCGAGGGTGTGGCTCCGTCTCTGTTATGGTTACCACACATCCCCACTTTCCACCTGGCGAGGATGTGGCTCAGTCTCTGTTATGGTTACCACACATCCCCACCTTCCAACTGGCGAGGATATGGCTCCATCTCTTTTATGATTACCACACATCCCCACATTCCATCTGGCGAGGATATGGCTCCGTCTCTGTTATGGTTACCACACATCCCCACTTTCCACCTGGCGAGGATATGGCTCCGTCTCTGTTATGGTTACCACACATCCCCACTTTCCACCTGGCGAGGATATGGCTCCGTCTCTGTTATGGTTACCACACATCCCCACTTTCCACCTGGCGAGGATATGGCTCCGTCTCTGTTATGGTTACCACACATCCCCACTTTCCACCTGGCGAGTCTCTGTTACGGTTACCACACATCCCCACTTTCCAACTGGCGAGGGTGTGGCTCCGTCTCTGTTATGGTTACCACACATCCCCACTTTCCACCTGGCGAGGATGTGGCTCAGTCTCTGTTATGGTTACCACACATCCCCACCTTCCACCTGGCGAGGATATTGCTCCGTCTCTTTTATGATTACCACACATCCCCACATTCCATCTGGCGAGGATATGGCTCCGTCTCTGTGAGAGTTACCACACATCCCCACTTTCCACCTGGCGAGGATATGGCTTAGTCTCTGTTATGGTTACCACACATCCCCACCTTCCACCTGGCGAGGATATGGCTCCGTCTCTGTTATTGTAACCACACATCCCCACCTTTCACATGGCGAGGGTGTGGCTCCGTCTCTGTTTTGGTTACCACACATCCCCACTTTCCACCTGGCGAGGGTGTGGCTCCGTCTCTGTTATGGTTACCATACATCCCAACTTTACACCTGACGAGGGTGTGGCTCCGTTTCTGTAATGGTTACCACACATCCCCACTTTCCAACTGGCGAGGATATGGCTCCGTCCCTGTTATGGTTACCACACATCCCCACTTGCCAACTGGCGAGGGGGTGGCTCCGTCTCTGTTATGGTTACCGCACATCCCCACTTTCCAACTATCGAGGGTGTGGCTCAGTGTCTGTTATGGTTACCACACATCCCCACTTTCCATCTGGCGAGGTTGTGTCTCCGTCTCTGTTATGGTTACCACACATCCCCACTTTCCACCTGGCGAGGGTGTGGCTCCGTCTCTGTAATGGTTTCCACACATCCCCACTTTCCACCTGGCGAGGGTGTGGCTCCGTTACTGTTATGGTTACCACACATCCCCACTTTCCATCTGTCGAGTGTGTGACTCCGTCTCTGTTATGGTTACCACACATCCCCACTTTCCACCTGGGGAGAGTGTGGCTCCGTCTTAGTTATGGTTACCACACATCCCCACTTTCCACCTGGCGAGGGTGTGGCTCCGTCCCTGTTATAGTTTCCACACATCCCCACTGTCCATCTGGCGAGGGTGTGACTACGTCTCTGTTATGGTTTCCACACAACCCCACTTTCCACCTGGCAAGGGTGTGGCTCCGTCTCCGTTATGGTTACCACACAACCCCACTTTCCACCTGGCGAGGAATGGACTCAGTCTCTGTTATGGTTACCACACATCCCTACTTTCCACCTGGCGAGGGTGTGGCTCCGTCTTAGTTATGGTTACCACACATCCCCACTTTCCAACTGGCGAGTGTGTGGCTCCGTCTCTGTTATGGTTACCAAACATCCCCACTTTCCATCTGGCGAATATATGGCTCCGTCTTAGTTATCGTTACCACACATCCCCACTTTCCACCTGGCGAGGATATGGCTCCATCTCTGTTATGGTTACCACACATCCCCACTTTCCACCTGCCGAGGGTGTCGCTCAGTCCCTGTTATGGTTACCACACATCCCCACTTTCCACATGGCGAGGATATGGCTCCGTCTCTGTTATGGTTACCACACATCCCCACTTTCCACTTGGCGAGGTCGTGGCTCAGTCTCTGTTATGGTTGCCAAACATCCCCACCTTCCACCTGGCGAGGATATGGCTCCGTCTCTGTTATGGTTACCACACATCCCCACTTTCCACCTGGCGAGGATATGGCTCCGTCTCAGTTATGGTTACCACACATCCCTAATATCCACCTGGCGAGGATATAGCTCCGTCTCTGTTATGGTTACCACACATCCCCACCTTCCAACTGGAGAGGATATGGCTCCGTCTCTGTTATGGTTACCACACATCCCACTTTCCACCTGGCGAGGATATGGCTCCGTCTCTGTGATGGTTACCACACATCCCCACCTCCCACCTTGAGAGGATACGGCTCCGTCTCTGTTATGGTTACCACACATCCCTTCTTTCCACCTGGCGAGGATATGGCTCCGTCTCTGTTATGGTTACCACACTTCCCCTTTTTCCACATGGCGAGGATATGGCTCAGTCTGTGTTATGGTTACCACACAACCCCACCTTCCACCTTGCGAGGATATGGCTCAGTCTCTGTTATGGTTACCACACATCCCCACTTTCCATCTGGCGAGGGTGTGGCTCCGTCTCAGTTATGGTTACCACACATCCCCACTTTCCATCGGTCGAGGGTGTGACTCCGTCTCTGTTATGGTTACCACACATCCCCACATCCACCTGGCGAGGGTGTGGCTCCGTCTCAGTTATGGTTACCACACATCCCCACTTTCCATTTGTCGCGTGTCTGACTCCGTCTCTGTTATGGTTACCACACTTCCCCACTTTCCACCTGGCGAGGGTGTGACTCCGTCTTTGGTATGGTTACCACACATCCCCACTTTCCACCTGGTGAGGGTGTGGCTCCGTCTCAGTTATGGTTACCTTACATCACCACTTTCCATCTGGCGAGGGTGTGGCTCCGCTTTTGTTATGGTTACCACACATCCTCACTTTCCACCTGGCGAGGAATGGACTCAGTCTCTGTTATGGTTACCACACATCCCCACTTTCCATCTGGCGAGGATATGGCTCCGTCTCTGTTATTGTTACCACATATCCCCACTTTCCACCTGGCGAGGATGTGGCTCAGTCTCTGTTATGGTTACCACACATCCCCACTTTCCACCTGACGAGGATATGGCTCCGTCCCTGTTATGGTTACCACACATCCCCAATTTCCACCTGGCGAGTCTCTGTTACGGTTACCACATATCCCCACCTTCCACCTGGCGAGGATATGGCTGCGTCTCTTTTATGATTACCACACATCCCCACATTCCATCTGGCGAGTATATGACTCCGTCTCTGTTAAAGTTACCACTCATCCCCACTTTCCACCTGGCGAGGATATGGCTCACTCTTTTATGGTTACCACACATCCCCACTTTCCACCTGGCGAGGATATGGCTCCGTCTCTGTTATGGTTACCACATATCCCCACTTTCCACCTGGCGAGGATATGGCTCCGTCTCTGTTAAGGTTACCACACATCCCCACTTTCCACATGGCGAGGCTGTGGCTCGGTCTCTGTTATGGTTACCACACATCCCCACTTTCCACCTGGCGAGGGTGTGGCTCCGTTTCTGTTATGGTGACCACACACCCCCACTTTCCATCTGGCGAGGGAGTGGCTCCGTCTCTGTTATGGTTACCACACATCCCCACTTTCCACCTGGCGAGGATATGGCTCCATCCCAGTTATGGTTACCACACATCCCCACTTTCCAACTGGCGGACGATGAGTCTCATTCTCTGTTATGGTTACCACACATCCCCACTTTCCACCTGGCGAGGATATGGCTCCGTTACTGTTATGGTTACCACACATCCCCACCTACCACCTGGTGAGGATATGGCTCGGTCCCTGTTATGGTTACCACACATCCCCACTTTCCACCTGGCGAGGATATGGCTCCGTCTCTGTCATGGTTACCACACATCCCCACTTTCAACCTGGCGAGGGTGTGGCTCAGTCTCTGTTATGGTTACCACACATCCCCACTTTCCACCTGGTGAGGGTGTGGCTCAGTCTCTGTTATGGTAACCACACAACCCCTCCTTCCAACTGGCGAGGATATGGCTCGATCTCTGTTATGGTTACCACACATCCCCACTTTCCAACTGGCGAGGATATGGCTCCGTCTCTGCTATGGTTACCACACATCCCTACTTTCCACCTGGCGAGGGTGTGGCTCCGTCTCTGTTATGGTTACCACACATCCCCACTTTCCTCCTGGCGAGGGTGTGGCTCCGTCACTGTTATTGTTTCTACACATCCCCACTTTCCACCTGGCGAGGGTGTGGCTCAGTCTCTGTTATGGTTACCACACATCCCCACTTTCCATCTGGCGAGGGTGTGGCTCCGTCTCTGTTATGGTTACCACAGATCCCCACTTTCCACCTGGCGAGGGTGTGGCTCCGTCTCTGTTATGGTTACCAAACATCCCCACTTGCCATCTGGCGAAGGTGTGGCTCCGTTACTGTTGTGGTTACCACACATCCCCACTTTCCATCTGTCGAGTGTGTGACGCCGTCTCTGTTATGGTTACCACACATCCCCACTTTCCACCTGGCGAGGGTGTGGCTCCGTCTTAGTTATGGTTACCACACATCCCCACTTTCCACCTGGCGAGTGTGTGGCTCCGTCTCTGTTATGGATACCACACAACCCCACTTTCCTCCTGGCGAGGGTGTGGCTCCGTCTCTGTTATGGTTACCATACATCCCCACTTTCCACCTGGCGAGGAATGGATTCAGTCTCTGTTATTGTTACGACACAACCCCACTTTCCATCTGGCGAGGATATGGCTCCGTCCCTGTTATGGTTACCACACATCCCCACTTTCCACCTGGCGAGGATGTGGCTCAGTCTCTGTTATGGTTACCACACATCCCCACTTTCCACCTGGCGAGGATATGGCTCCGTCTCTGTTATGGTTACCACACATCCCCACTTTCCACCTGGCGAGTCTCTGTTACGGTTACCACACATCCCCACCTTCCACCTGGCGAGGATATGGCTCCGTCTCTTTTATGATTACCACACATCCCCACATTCCATCTGGCGAGGATATGGCTCCGTCTCTATTATAGTTACCACACATCCCAACTTTCCACCTGGCGAGAATATGGCTTAGTCTCTGTTATGGTTACCACACATCCCCACCTTCCACCTGGCGAGGATATGGCTCCGTCTCTGTTATGGTAACCACACATCCCCACCTTCCACATGGCGAGTGTGTGGCTCCGTCTCTGTTGTGGTTACCACACATCCCCACTTTACACCTGGCGAGGGTGTGGCTCCGTCTCTGTTATTGTTACCACACATCCCTACTTTACACCTGACGAGGGTGTGGCTCCGTCTCTGTAATGGTTACCACACATCCCCACTTTCCAACTGGCGAGGATATGTCTGCGTCCCTGTTATGGTTACCACACATCCCCAATTTCCACCTGGCGGAGGATGAGGCTCCGTCTCTGTTAGGGATACCACACATCCCCACTTTCACCTGGGGATGGTGTGGCTCCGTCTCTGTTATGGTTACCACACATCCCCAATTTCCACCTGGCGAGGGTGTGGCTCCGTCTCTCTTATTGTTACCACACATCACCACTTTCCACCTGGCGAGGGTGTGGCTCCGTCTCTGATATTGTTACCACACATCCCCAATTTACACCTGACGAGGGTGTGGCTCCGTCTCTGTAATGGTTACCACACATCCCCACTTTCCAACTGGCGAGGATATGGCACCGTCCCTGTTATGGTTACCACACATCCCCAATTTCCACCTGGCGGAGGATGAGGCTCCGTCTCTCTTATGGTTACCACACATCCCCACTTTCACCTGGGGAGGGTGTGGCTCCGTCTCTGTTATGGTTACCACACATCCCCACTTTCCACCTGGCGGGAGTGGCTCTGACTCTGTTATGGTTACCACACATCCCCTCTTTCCACCTGGCGGGGATATGGCTCCGTTACTGTTATGGTTACCTCACATCCCCACCTATCACCTGGCGAGGATATGGCTCCGTCTCTGTTATGGTTACCACACATCCCCACTTTCCACCTGGCGAGGTTATGGCTCCGTCTCTGTTATGGTTACCACACATCCCCACTTTCCACCTGGCGAGGGTGTGGCTCAGTCTCTGTTATGGTTACCACACAACCCATTCCTTCCACCTGGCGAGGATATGGCTCCGTCTCTGTTATGGTTACCACACATCCCCACTTTCCAACTGGCGAGGATATGGCTCCGTCTCTGTTATGGTTACCACACATCCCTACTTTCCACCTGGCGAGGATATGGCTCCGTCTCTGTTATGGTTACCACACATCCCCACTTGCCAACTGGCGAGGGTGTGGCTCCGTCTCTGTTATTGTTTCCACACATCCCCACTTTACACCTGACAAGGGTGTGGCTCCGTCTCTGTAATGGTTACCACACATCTCCACTTTCCAACTGGCGAGGATATGGCTCCGTCCCTGTTATGGTTACCACACATCCCCAATTTCCACCTGGCGGAGGATGAGGCTCCGTCTCTGTTATGGTTACCACACATCCCCACTTTCACCTGGGGATGGTGTGGCTCCGTCTCTGTTATTGTTACCACACATCCCCACTTTCCACCTGGCGGGAGTGGCTCTGACTCTGTTATGATTACCACACATCCCCTCTTTCCACCTGGCGGGGATATGGCTCCGTTACTGTTATGGTTACCACACATCCCCACCTATCACCTGGCGAGGATATGGCTCCGTCTCTGTTATGGTTACCACACATCCCCACTTTCCACCTGGCGAGGATATGGCTCCGTCTCTGTTATGGTTACCACACATCCCCACTTTCCACCTGGCGAGGGTGTGGCTCAGTCTCTGTTATGGTTACCACACAACCCCTCCTTCCACCTGGCGAGGATATGGCTCCGTCTCTGTTATGGATACCACACATCCCCACTTTCCAACTGGCGAGGATATGGCTCCGTCTCTGTTATGGTTACCACACATCCCTACTTTCCACCTGGTGAGGATATGGCTCCGCTTCTGTTATGGTTACCACACATCCCCACTTGCCAACTGGCGAGGGTGTGGCTCCGTCTCTGTTATGGTTACCACACATCCCCACTTTCCACCTGGCGAGGGTGTGGCTCCGCCTTTGTTATGGTTACCACACATGCCCACTTTCCATCTGGCGAGGATATGGCTCCGTCTCTGTTATGGTTACCACACATCCCCACTTTCCACCTGGCGAGGATGTGGCTCAGTCTCTGTTATGCTTACCACACATCCCCACTTTCCACCAGGCGAGGATATGGCTCCGTCTCTGTTATGGTTACCACACATCCCCACTTTCCACCTGGTGAGTCTCTGTTACGGTTACCACACATCCCCACCTTCCACCTGGCGAGGATATGGCTCCGTATCCTTTATGATTACCACACATCCCCACATTCCATCTGGCGAGGATATGGCTCCGTCTCTGTTATATTTACCACACATCCCCACTTTCCACCTGGCGAGGATATGGCTTAGTCTCTGTTATGGTTACCACACATCCCCACCTTCCACCTGGAGAGGATATGGCTCCGTCTCTGTTATTGTAACCACACATCCCCACCTTCCACATTGCGAGGGTGTGGCTCCGTCTCTGTTGTGGTTACCACACATCCCCACTTTTATCCTGGCGAGGGTGTGGCTCCGTCTCTGTTATGGTTACCACACATCCCCAATTTACACCTGACGAGGGTGTGGCTCCGTCTCTGTAATGGTTACCAAACATCCCCACTTTCCAACTGGCGAGGATATGGCTCCGTCCCTGTTATGGTTACCACACATCCCCAATTTCCACATGGCGGAGGATGAGGCTCCGTCTCTGTTATGGTTACCACACATCCCCACTTTCACCTGGGGAGGGTGTGGCTCCGTCTCTGTTATGGTTACCACACATCCCCACTTTCCACCTGGCGGGAATGGCTCCGTCTCTGTTATGGTTACCACGCATCTCCACTTTCCAACTGGCGGGAATGGCTCCGTCTCTGTTATGGTTACCACACATCCCCACTTTCCACCTGGCGGGAATGGCTCCGTCTCTGTTATTGTTACCACACATCCCCACTTTCCACCTGGCGGGAATGGCTCCGTCTCTGTTATGGTTACCACGCATCCCCACTCTCACCTTGGGAGGGTGTGGCTCCGTCTCTGTTATGGTTACCACACATCCCCACTTTCCATCTGGCGAGGGTGTGGCTCCGCCTTTGTTATGGTTACCACACATCCCCACTTTCCACCTAGCGAGGAATGGACTCAGTCTCTGTTATGGTTACCACACATCCCCACTTTCCATCTGGCGAGGATATGGCTCCGTCCCTGTTATGGTTACCACACATCCCCACTTTCCACCTGGCGAGGATGTGGCTCAGTCTCTGTTATGGTTACCACACATCCCCACTTTCCACCTGGCGAGGATATGGCTCCGTCTCTGTTATGGTTACCACACATCCCCACTTTCCACCTGGCGAGTCTCTGTTACGGTTACCACACATCCCCACCTTCCACCTGGCGAGGATATGGCTCCGTCTCTTTTATGATTACCACACATCCCCACATTCCATCTGGCGAGGATATGGCTCCGTCTCTGTTATAGTTACCACACATCCCCACTTTCCACCTGGCGAGTATATGGCTTAGTCTCTGTTATGTTTACCACACATCCCCACCTTCCACCTGGCGAGGATATGGCTCCGTCTCTGTTATGGTAACCACACATCCCCACCTTCCACATGGCGAGGGTGTGGCTCCGTCTCTGTTGTGGTTACCAAACATCCCCACTTTAAACCTGGCGAGGGTGTGGCTCCGTCTCTGTTATTGTTACCACACATCCCCACTTTACACCTGACGAGGGTGTGGCTCCGTCTCTGTAATGGTTACCACACATCCCCACTTTCCAACTGGCAAGGATATGGCTGCGTCCCTGTTATGGTTACCACACATCCCCAATTTCCACCTGGCGGAGGATGAGGCTCCGTCTCTGTTATGGTTACCACACATCCCCACTTTCACCTGGGGATGGTGTGGCTCCGTCTCTGTTATGGTTACCACGCATCCCCACTTTCCACCTGGCGAGGGTGTGGCTCCGTCTCTATTATTGTTACCACACATCACCACTTTCCACCTGGCGAGGGTGTGGCTCCGTCTCTGTTATTGTTACCACACATCCCCAATTTACACCTGACGAGGGTGTGGCTCCGTCTCTGTAATGGTTACCACACATCCCCACTTTCCAACTGGCGAGGATATGGCTCCGTCCCTGTTATGGTTACCACACATCCCCAATTTCCACCTGGCGGAGGATGAGGCTCCGTCTCTCTTATGGTTACCACACATCCCCACTTTCACCTGGGGAGGGTGTGGCTCCGTCTCTGTTATGGTTACCACACATCCCCACTTTCCACCTGGCGGGAGTGGCTCTGACTCTGTTATGGTTACCACACATCCCCTCTTTCCACCTGGCGGGGATATGGCTCCGTTACTGTTATGGTTACCTCACATCCCCACCTATCACCTGGCGAGGATATGGCTCCGTCTCTGTTATGGTTACCACACATCCCCACTTTCCACCTGGCGAGGATATGGCTCCGTCTCTGTTATGGTTACCACATGTCCCCACTTTCCACTTGGCGAGGGTGTGGCTCAGTCTCTGTTATGGTTACCACACAAACCCTCCTTCCACCTGGCGAGGATATGGCTCCGTCTCTGTTATGGTTACCACACATCGCCACTTTCCAACTGGCGAGGATATGGCTCCGTCTCTGTTATGGTTACCACACATCCCTACTTTCCACCTGGCGAGGATATGGCTCCGTCTCTGTTATGGTTACCACACATCCCCACTTGCCAACTGGCGAGGGTGTGGCTCCGTCTCTGTTATTGTTTCCACACATCCCCACTTTACACCTGACGAGGGTGTGGCTCCGTCTCTGTAATGGTTACCACACATCCCCACTTTCCAACTGGCGAGGATATGGCTCCGTCCCTGTTATGGTTACCACACATCCCCACTTTCCACCTGGCGGAAGTGGCTCTGACTCTGTTATGATTACCACACATCCCCCCTTTCCACCTGGCGGGGATATGGCTCCGTTACTGTTATGGTTACCACACATCCCCACCTATCACCTGGCGAGGATATGGCTCCGTCTCTGTTATGGTTACCACACATCCCCACTTTCCACCTGGCGAGGATATGGCTCCGTCTCTGTTATGGTTACCACACATCCCCACTTTCCACCTGGCGAGGGTGTGGCTCAGTCTCTGTTATGGTTACCACACAACCCCTTCCTTCCACCTGGCGAGGATATGGCTCCGTCTCTGTTATGGCTACCACACATCCCCACTTTCCAACTGGCGAGGATATGGCTCCGTCTCTGTTATGGTTACCACACATCCCTACTTTCCACCTGGCGAGGATATGGCTCCGTCTCTGTTATGGTTACCACACATCCCCACTTGCCAACTGGCGAGGGTGTGGCTCCGTCTCTGTTATGGTTACCACACATCCCCACTTTCCACCTGGCGAGGGTGTGGCTCCGCCTTTGTTATGGTTACCACACATCCCCACTTTCCACCTGGCGAGGAACGGACTCAGTCTCTGTTATGGTTACCACACATGCCCACTTTCCATCTGGCGAGGATATGGCTCCGTCTCTGTTATGGTTACCACACATCCCCACTTTCCACCTGGCGAGGATGTGGCTCAGTCTCTGTTATGGTTACCACACATCCCCACTTTCCACCTGGCGAGGATATGGCTCCGTCTCAGTTATGGTTACCACACATCCCCACTTTCCACCTGGCGAGTCTCTGTTACGGTTACCACACATCCCCACCTTCCACCTGGCGAGGATATGGCTCCGTCTCTTTTATGAATACCACATATCCCCACATTCCATCTGGCGAGGATATGGCTCCGTCTCTGTTATAGTTACCACACATCCCCTCTTTCCACCTGGCGAGGATATGGCTTAGTCTCTGTTATGGTTACCACACATCCCCACCTTCCGCCTGGAGAGGGTGTGGCTCCGTCTCTGTTATTGTTACCACACATCCCCACTTTCCACCTGGCGGGAATGGCTCCGTCTCTGTTATGGTTACCACGCATCCCCACTTTCACCTTGGGAGGGTGTGGCTCCGTCTCTGTTATGGTTACCACACATCCCCACTTTCCACCTGGCGAGGATATGGCTCCGTCTCTGTTATGGTTACCACACATCCCCACTTTCCACGTGGCGAGGATATGGCTCCGTTACTGTTATGGTTACCACACATCCCCACTTTCCACCTGGCGAAGATATGGCTCCGTCTCTGTTATGGTTACCACACATCCCCAATTTCCCCCTGGCGAGGATATGGCTCCGTCTCTGTTATGGTTACCACACATCCCCTCTTTCCACCTGGCGGGGATATGGCTCCGTTACTGTTATGGTTACCACACATCCCCACCTACCACCTGGCGAGGAACTGGCTCCGTCTCTGTTATGGTTACCACACATCCCCACTTTCCACCTGGCGACGATATGGCTCCGTCTCTGTTATGGTTACCACACATCCCCACTTTCCACCTGGCGAGGGTGTGGCTCAGTCTCTGTTATGGTTACCACACATCCCCACTTTCCACCTGGCGTGGGTGTGGCTCAGTCTCTGTTATGGTTACCACACAACCCGTCCTTCCACCTGGCGAGGATATGGCTCCGTCTCTGTTATGGTTACCACACATCCCCACATTCCACCTGGCGAGGATATGGCTTAGTCTCTGTTATGGTTACCACACATCCCCACCTTCCACCTGGCAAGGATATGGCTCCGTCTCTGTTATGGTTACCACACATCCCCACTTTCCACCTGGCGAGGGTGTGGCTCAGTCTCTGTTATGGTTACCACACATCCCCACTTTCCATCTGGCGAGGTTGTGTCTCCGTCTCTGTTATGGTTACCACACATCCCCACTTTCCACCTGGCGAGGGTGTGGCTCCGTCTCTGTAATGGTTACCACACATCCCCACTTTCCACCTGGCGAGGGTGTGGCTCCGTTACTGTTATGGTTACCACACATCCCCACTTTCCATCTGTCGAGTGTGTGACTCCGTCTCTGTTATGGTTACCACACATCCCCACTATCCACCTGGCGAGGGTGTGGCTCCGTCTTAGTTATGGTTACCACACATCCCTACTTTCCACCTGGCGAGGGTGTGGCTACGTCCCTGTTATAGTTTCCACACATCCCCACTTTCCATCTGGCGAGGGTGTGACTCCGTCTCTGTTATGGTTACCACACAACCCCACTTTCCACCTGGCGAGGGTGTGGCTCCATCTCTGTTATGGTTACCACACATTCCCACTTTCCACCTGGCGAGGAATGGACTCAGTCTCTGTTATGGTTACCACACAACCCCACTTTCCACCTGGCGAGGGTGTGGCTCCGTCTCTGTTATGGTTACCATACATCCCCACTTTCCACCTGGCGAGGAATGGACTCAGTCTCTGTTATGGTTACCACACATCCCCACTTTCCACCTGGCGAGGGTGTGGCTCCGTCTTAGTTAGGGTTACCACACATCCCCACTTGCCACCTAGCGAGTGTGTGGCTTCGTCTCTGTTATGGTTACCAAACATCCCCTCTTTCCATCTGGCGAATATATGGCTCCGTCTTAGTTATGGTTACCACACATCCCTCTTTCCACCTGGCGAGGATATGGCTCCATCTCTGTTATGGTTACCACACATCCCCACTTTCCACCTGGCGAGGGTGTGGCTCAGTCTCTGTTATGGTTACCACACATCCCCACTTTCCACCTGGCGAGGGTGTGGCTCAGTCTCTGTTATGGTTACCACACATCCCTACCTTCCACATGGCGAGGATATGGCTCCGTCTCTGTTATGGTTACCACACATCCCCACTTGCCTCCTGGCGAGGGTGTGGCTCCGTCTCTGTTATGGTTACCACACATCCCCACTTTCCACCTGGCGAGGATGTGGCTCAGTCTCTGTTATGGTTACCACACATCCCCACCTTCCAACTGGCGAGGATATGGCTCCGTCTCTTTTATGATTACCACACATCCCCACATTCCATCTGGCGAGGATATGGCTCCGTCTCTGTTATGGTTACCACACATCCCCACTTTCCACCTGGCGAGGATATGGCTCCGTCTCGGTTATGGTTACCACACATCCCCACTTTCCACCTGGCGAGGATATGGCTCCGTCTCTGTTATGGTTACCACACATCCCCACTTTCCACCTGGCGAGGATATGGCTCCGTCTCTGTTATGGTTACCACACATCCCCACTTTCCACCTGGCGAGTCTCTGTTACGGTTACCACACATCCCCACTTTCCACCTGGCGAGGGTGTGGCTCCGTCTCTGTTATGGTTACCACACATCCCCACTTTCCACCTGGCGAGGATGTGGCTCAGTCTCTGTTATGGTTACCACACATTCCCACCTTCCACCTGGCGAGGATATTGCTCCGTCTCTTTTATGATTACCACACATCCCCACATTCCATCTGGCGAGGATATGGCTCCGTCTCTGTTAGAGTTACCACACATCCCCACTTTCCACCTGGCGAGGATATGGCTTAGTCTCTGTTATGGTTACCACACATCCCCACCTTCCACCTGGCGAGGATATGGCTCCGTCTCTGTTATTGTAACCACACATCCCCACCTTTCACATGGCGAGGGTGTGGCTCCGTCTCTGTTTTGGTTACCACACATCCCCACTTTCCACCTGGCGAGGGTGTGGCTCCGTCTCTGTTATGGTTACCATACATCCCAACTTTACACCTGACGAGGGTGTGGCTCCGTTTCTGTAATGGTTACCACACATCCCCACTTTCCAACTGGCGAGGATATGGCTCCGTCCCTGTTAAGGTTACCACACATCCCCACTTTCCAACTGGCGAGGGGGTGGCTCCGTCTCTGTTATGGTTACCGCACATCCCCACTTTCCAACTGGCGAGGGTGTGGCTCAGTGTCTGTTATGGTTACCACACAACCCCACTTTCCATCTGGCGAGGTTGTGTCTCCGTCTCTGTTATGGTTACCACACATCCCCACTTTCCACCTGGCGAGGGTGTGGCTCCGTCTCTGTAATGGTTTCCACACATCCCCACTTTCCACCTGGCGAGGGTGTGGCTCCGTTACTGTTATGGTTACCACACATCCCCACTTTCCATCTGTCGAGTGTGTGACTCCGTCTCTGTTATGGTTACCACACATCCCCACTTTCCACCTGGGGAGAGTGTGGCTCCGTCTTAGTTATGGTTACCACACATCCCCACTTTCCACCTGGCGAGGGTGTGGCTCCGTCCCTGTTATAGTTTCCACACATCCCCACTGTCCATCTGGCGAGGGTGTGACTACGTCTCTGTTATGGTTACCACACAACCCCACTTTCCACCTGGCAAGGGTGTGGCTCCGTCTCTGTTATGGTTACCACACATTCCCACTTTCCACCTGGCGAGGAATGGACTCAGTCTCTGTTATGGTTAACACACAACCCCACTTTCCACCTGGCGAGGGTGTGGCTCCGTCTCTGTTATGGTTACCATACATCCCCACTTTCCACCTGGCGAGGAATGGACTCAGTCTCTGTTATGGTTACCACACATCCCTACTTTCCACCTGGCGAGGGTGTGGCTCCGTCTTAGTTATGGTTACCACACATCCCCACTTTCCAACTGGCGAGTGTGTGGCTCCGTCTCTGTTATGGTTACCAAACATCCCCACTTTCCATCTGGCGAATATATGGCTCCGTCTTAGTTATGGTTACCACACATCCCCACTTTCCACCTGGCGAGGATATGGCTCCATCTCTGTTATGGTTACCACACATCCCCACTTTCCACCTGGCGAGGGTGTCGCTCAGTCCCTGTTATGGTTACCACACATCCCCACTTTCCACATGGCGAGGATATGGCTCCGTCTCTGTTATGGTTACCACACATCCCCACTTTCCACTTGCCGAGGTCGTGGCTCAGTCTCTGTTATGGTTGCCAAACATCCCCACCTTCCACCTGGCGAGGATATGGCTCCGTCTCTGTTATGGTTACCACACATCCCCACTTTCCACCTGGCGAGGATATGGCTCCGTCTCAGTTATGGTTACCACACATCCCTAATATCCACCTGGCGAGGATATAGCTCCGTCTCTGTTATGGTTACCACACATCCCCACCTTCCACCTGGAGAGGATATGGCTCCGTCTCTGTTATGGTTACCACACATCCCACTTTCCACCTGGCGAGGATATGGCTCCGTTCTGTGATGGTTACCACACATCCCCACCTCCCACCTTGAGAGGATACGGCTCCGTCTCTGTTATGGTTACCACACATCCCTTCTTTCCACCTGGCGAGGATATGGCTCCGTCTCTGTTATGGTTACCACACATCCCCTTTTTCCACCTGGCGAGGATATGGCTCAGTCTGTGTTATGGTTACCACACAACCCCACCTTCCACCTGGCGAGGATATGGCTCAGTCTCTGTTATGGTTACCACACATCCCCACTCTCCATCTGGCGAGGGTGTGGCTCCGTCTCAGTTATGGTTACCACACATCCCCACTTTCCATCGGTCGAGGGTGTGACTCCGTCTCTGTTATGGTTACCACACATCCCCACTTCCACCTGGCGAGGGTGTGGCTCCGTCTCTGTTATGGTTACCACACATCCCCACTTTCCATTTGTCGCGTGTCTGACTCCGTCTCTGTTATGGTTACCACACATCCCCACTTTCCACCTGGCGAGGGTGTGACTCCGTCTTTGGTATGGTTACCACACATCCCCACTTTCCACCTGGTGAGGGTGTGGCTCCGTCTCTGTTATGGTTACCACACTTCCCCACTTTCCACCTGACGAGGATATGGCTCCGTCCCTGTTATGGTTACCACACATCCCCAATTTCCACCTGGCGAGTCTCTGTTACGGTTACCACATATCCCCACCTTCCACCTGGCGAGGATATGGCTGCGTCTCTTTTATGATTACCACACATCCCCACATTCCATCTGGCGAGTATATGACTCCGTCTCTGTTAAAGTTACCACACATCCCCACTTTCCACCTGGCGAGGATATGGCTTAGTCTCTGTTATGGTTACCACACATCCCCACCTTCCACCTGGCGAGGATATGGCTCCGTCTCTGTTATGGTAACCACACATCCCCACCTTCCACATGGCGAGGGTGTGGCTCCGTCTCTGTTGTGGTTACCTCACATCCCCACTTTCCACCTGGCGAGGGTGTGGCTCCGTCCCTGTTATGGTTACCACACATCCCCACTTTACACCTGCCGAGGGTGTGGCTCCGTCTCTCTTGTGGTTACCTCACATCCCCACTTTCCACCTGGCGAGGGTGTGGCTTCGTCTCTGTTGTGGTTACCACACATCCCCACTTTCCACCTGGCGAGGATATGGCTCACTCTTTTATGGTTACCACACATCCCCACTTTCCACCTGGCGAGGATATGGCTCCGTCTCTGTTATGGTTACCACATATCCCCACTTTCCACCTGGCGAGGATATGGCTCCGTCTCTGTTAAGGTTACCACACATCCCCACTTTCCACATGGCGAGGCTGTGGCTCGGTCTCTGTTATGGTTACCACACATCCCCACTTTCCACCTGGCGAGGGTGTGGCTCCGTTTCTGTTATGGTGACCACACACCCCCACTTTCCATCTGGCGAGGGAGTGGCTCTGTCTCTGTTATGGTTACCACACATCCCCACTTTCCTCCTGGCGAGGATATGGCTCCGTCTCTGTCATGGTTACCACACATCCCCACTTTCCACCTGGCGAGGGTGTGGCTCAGTCTCTGTTATGGTTACCACACATCCCCACTTTCCACCTGGTGAGGGTGTGGCTCAGTCTCTGTTATGGTAACCACACAACCCCTCCTTCCAACTGGCGAGGATATGGCTCGATCTCTGTTATGGTTACCACACATCCCCACTTTCCAACTGGCGAGGATATGGCTCCGTCTCTGCTATGGTTACCACACATCCCCACTTTCCATCTGGCGGGGATATGGCTCCGTCTCTGTTATTGTTACCACATATCCCCACTTTCCACCTGGCGAGGATGTGGCTCAGTCTCTGTTATGGTTACCACACATCCCCACTTTCCA
The DNA here is from genome assembly GCA_946902985.2 of Meconema thalassinum. Classification (NCBI taxonomy): domain Eukaryota; kingdom Metazoa; phylum Arthropoda; class Insecta; order Orthoptera; family Tettigoniidae; genus Meconema; species Meconema thalassinum. Next base: position 438,385,810 of record OX336394.1, on the reverse strand, counting down.
CCTGGCGAGGATATGGCTCCGTCTCTGTTATGGTTACCACACATCCCCACTTTCCAACTGGCGAGTGTGTGGCTCCGTCTCTGTTATGGTTACCACACATCCCCACTTTCCATCTGGCGAGGGTGTGGCTCCGTCTCTGTTATGGTTACCACACATCCCCACATTCCATCTGGCGAGTATATGACTCCGTCTCTGTTAAAGTTACCACACATCCCCACTTTCCACCTGGCGAGGATATGGCTTAGTCTCTGTTATGGTTACCACACATCCCCACCTTCCACCTGGCGAGGATATGGCTCCGTCTCTGTTTTGGTTACCACACCTCCCCAATTTCCACCTGGCGAGGATGTGGCTCCGTCTCTGTTATGGTTACCACACATCCCCACTTTCCACCTGGCGAGGATATGGCTTAGTCTCTGTTATGGTTACCACACATCCCCACTTTCCACCTGGCGAGGATATGGCTCCGTCTCTGTTATGGTTACCACACATCCCCACTTTCCACCTGGCGAGGGTGTGGCTCCGTCTCTGTTATGGTTACCACACATCCCCACCTTCCACCTGGCGAGGGTGTGGCTCCGTCTCTGTCATGGTAACCACACATCCCCACCATCCACCTTGGGAGGATATGGCTCTGTCTCTGTTAAGGTTACCGCACATCCCCACTTTCCACATGGCGAGGGTGTGGCTCCGTCTCTGTTATGGGTACCACACATCCCCACCTTCCACCTGGCGAGGATATGGCTCTGTCTCTGTTAAGGTTACCACACATCCCCACTTTCCACATGGCGAGGGTATGGCTCCGTTTCTGTTATGGTTACCACACATCCCCACATTCCATCTGGAGAGGGTGTGGCTCCGTCTCTGTTATGGTTACTACAGATCCCCACTTTCCACCTGGCGAGGGTATGGCTAAGATTCTGTTAGGGTTACCATACTTCCCCACTTTCCATCTGGCGAGGGTGTGGCTCCGTATCTGTTATGGTTACCACACATCCCCACTTTCCACCTTGCGAGCATATGGCTCCGTCTCTGTAATGGTTACCACTGTTCCCCACTTCCCACCTGGTGAGGATTTGGCTCCGTCTCTGTTAAGGTTTCCACACATCCTTACTTTCCACCTGGCGAGTGTGTGGCTCCGTCTCTGTTATGGTTACCACACAACCCCACATTCCACCTGGCGAGGGTGTGGCTCCGTCTCTGTTATGGTTACCACACATCTCCACCTTCCCCCAGGCGAGGATATGGCCCTGTCTCTGTTAAGGTTACCACGCATCCCCACTTTCCACATGGCGAGGCTGTGGCTCCGTCTGTGTTATGGTTACCACACATCCCCACTTTCCACCTGGCGAGGGTATGGCTCCGTTTCTGTTATGGTTACCACACATCCCCACTTTCCATCTGGCGAGGGTGTGGCTCCGTCTCTGTTATGGTTACCACACATCCCCACTTTCCACCGGGCGAGGATATGGCTCCGTCTCTGTTATGGTTACCACACTTCCCCACTTCCCACCTGGTGAGGATTTGGCTCCGTCTCTGTTAAGGTTTCCACACACCCTTACTTTCCATCTGGCGAGGGTGTGGCTCCGTTTCTGTTATGGTTACCACACATCCCCACTTTCCATCTGAAGAGGGTGAGGCTCCGTCTCTGTTATGGTTACCACACATCCCCAGTTTCCACATGGCGAGGGTGTGGCTCCATCTTTGTTATGGTTACCACACATACCCACTTTCCATCTGGCGAGGGTTTGGCTCCGTCTCTGTTATGGTTACCACACATTCCCAATTTCCTCCTGGCGAGGGTGTGGCTCCGTTTGTGTTATGGTTACCTCATATCCCCACTTGCCATCTGGCGAGGGAGTGGCTCCGTTTCTGTTATGGTTACCACACATCCCCACTTTCCTCCTGGCGAGGTTGTGGCTCCGTCTCTGTTATGGTTACCACACATCCCCACTTTCCACCTGGCGAGGATGTGGCTCTGTCTCTGTTATGATTACCAAACATCCAAACTTTCCACCTGGCGAGGATATGGCTCAGTCTCTGTTATGTTTACCACACTTCCCCACCTTCCACCTGGCGAGGATATGGCTCCGTCTCTGTTATGGTTACCACACATCCCCAATTTCCACCTGGCGAGGGTATGGCTCCGTTTCAGTTATGGTTACCACACATCCCCACATTCCATCGGGCGAGGGTGTGGCTCCGTCTCTGTTATGGTTACCACACATCATCACTTTCCACCTGGCGAGGGTATGGCTCAGTCTCTGTTATGGTTACCACACATCCCCACTTTCCACCTGGCGAGGGTGTGGCTCAGTCTCTGTTATGGGTTTCACACATCCCCACTTTCCACCTGGCCAGGATATGGCTCCGTCTCTGTTATGGTTACCACGCATCCCCACTTTCCACATGGCGAGGGTGTGGCTCTGTCTCTGTTATGGTTACCACACATCCCCACTTTCCACCTGGCGCGGGTATGGCTCCGTTTCTGTTATGGTTACCACACATCCCCACTTTCCACCTGGCGAGGGTGTGGCTCCGTCTCTGTTATGGTTACCACACATCTTCTGTTTCCACCTGGCGAGGATATGGCTCCGTCTTTGTTATGGTTACCACACTTCCCCACTTCCCACCTGGTGAGGACTTGGCTCCGTCTCTGTTAAGGTTTCCACACACCCTTATTTTCCACCTGGCGAGGGTGTGGCTCCGTTTCTGTTATGGTTACCACACATCCCCACTTTCCATCTGAAGAGGGTGTGGCTCCGTCACTGTTATGGTTACCACACATCCCCAGTTTCCACATGGCGAGGGTGTGGCTCCATCTTTGTTATGGTTACCACACATACCCACTTTCCATCTGGCGAGGGTTTGGCTCCGTCTCTGTTATGGTTACCACACATTCCCACTTTCCTCCTGGCGAGGGTGTGGCTCCGTCTGTGTAATGGTTACCTCACATCCCCACTTTCCATCTGAAGAGGGTGTGGCTCCGTCACTGTTATGGTTACCACACATCCCCAGTTTCCACATGGCGAGGGTGTGGCTCCATCTTTGTTATGGTTACCACACATACCCACTTTCCATCTGGCGAGGGTATGGCTCCGTTTCTGTTATGGTTACCACACATCCCCACATTCCATCTGGAGAGGGTGTGGCTCCGTCTCTGTTATGGTTACTACAGATCCCCACTTTCCACCTGGCGAGGGTATGGCTAAGATTCTGTTAGGGTTACCATACTTCCCCACTTTCCATCTGGCGAGGGTGTGGCTCCGTCTCTGTTATGGTTACCACACATCCTCACTTCCCACCTGGCGAGGATGTGGCTCCGTCTCTGTTATGTTTACCACACATCCAAACTTTCCACCTGGCGAGGATATGGCTCAGTCTCTGTTAAGGTTACCACACATCCCCACCTTCCACCTGGCGAGGATATGGCTCCGTCTCTGTTATGGTTACCACACATCCCCTCTTTCCACCTGGGGAGGGTATGGCTCCGTTTCTGTTATGGTTACCACTCATCCCCACATTCCATCGGGCGAGGGTGTGGCTCCGTCTCTGTTATGGTTACCACACATCCCCACTTTCCACCTGGCGAGGATATGGCTCAGTCTCTGTTATGGTTACCACACATCCCCACTTTCCACCTGGCGAGGGTGTGGCTCAGTCTCTGTTATGGTTACCACACATCCCCACTTTCCACCTGGCGAGGATATGGCCCCGTCTCTGTTATGGTTACCACACATCCCCACTTTCCACCTGGCGAGGATATGGCTCAGTCTGTGTTATGGTTACCACACATCCCCACCTTCCACCTGGCGAGGATATGGCTCCGTCTCTGTTATGGTTACCACACATCCCCACTTTTCACCTGGCGAGGATATGGCTCAGTTTCTGTTATGGTTACCACACATCCCCAATTTCCACCTGGCGAGGGTGTGGCTCAGTCTCTGTTATGGTTACCACACATCCCCAATTTCCATCTGGCGAGGGTGTGGCTCCGTCTCTGTTATGGTTACCACACATCACCACTTTCCATCTGTCGGGGGTGTGATTCCGTCTCTGTTATGGTTACCACACATCCCCAGTTTCCACCTGGCGAGGGTGTGGCTCTGTCCCTGTTATGGTACCACACATCCCCACTTTCTATGTGTCGAGGGTGTGACTCCGTCTCTGTTATGGTTACCACACATCCCCACTTTCCACCTGGCGAGGGTTTGGCTCCGTCTTTGTTATGGTTACCACACATCCCCACTTTCCACCTGGCGTGGGTGTGGCTCCGTCTCTGTTATGGTTACCATACATCACCACTTTCCATCTGGCGACGGTGTGGCTCCGTCTCTGTTATGGTTACCACACATCCCCACTTTCCATCTGGCGAGGGTGTGGCTCCGCCTTTGTTATGGTTACCACACATCCCCACTTTCCACCTGGCGAGGAATGGACTCAGTCTCTGTTATGGTTACCATACATCCCCACTTTCCATCTGGCGAGGATATGGCTCCGTCTCTGTTATGGTTACCACACATCCCCACTTTCCAGCTGGCGAGGATGTGGCTCAGTCTCTGTTAAGGTTACCACACATCCCCACTTTCCACCTGGCGAGTATATGGCACCGTCTCTGATATGGTTACCACACATCCCCATTTTCCACCTGGCGAGTCTCTGTTATGGTTATCACACATCCCCACCTTCCACCTGGCGAGGATATGGCTCCGTCTCTTTTATGATTACCACACATCCCCACATTCCATCTGGCGAGGATATGGCTTAGTCTCTGTTATGGTTACCACACATCCCCACCTTCCACATGGCGAGGATATGGCTCCGTCTCTGTTATGGTTACCACACATCCCCACCTTCCACATGGCGAGGGTGTGGCTCCGTCTCTGTTGTGGTTACCACACATCCCCATTTTCCACCTGGCGAGGGTGTGGCTCCGTCTCTGTTATGGTTACCATACATACCCACTTTCCACCTGGCGAGGGTGTGGCTCCGTCTCTGTAATGGTTACCACACATCCCCACTTTCCACCTGGCGAGGATATGGCTCACTCTGTTATGGTTTCCACACATCCCCACCTTCCACCTGGCGAGGATGTGGCTCCGTCTCTGTTAAGGTTACCACACATCCCCACTTTCCCCCTGGCGAGGGTGTGGCTCGGTCTCTTTATGGTTATCACACATCCCCACTTTCCATCAATCGAGGGTGTTGCTCCGTCTCTGTTATGGTTACCACACATCCCCTCATTCCACCTGGAGAGGATATGGCTCCGTCTCTGTTATGGTTACCACACATCCCCACCTTCCACCTGGCGAGGATATGGCTCCGTCTCTGTTATGGTTACCACACATCCCCACTTTCCACCTTGCGAGGATATGGCTCCGTCTCAGTTATGGTTACCACACATCCCTAATATCCACCTGGCGAGGATATGGCTCCGTCTCTGTTATGGTTACCACACATCCCCACCTTCCACCTGGAGAGGATATGGCTCCGTCTCTGTTATGGTTACCACACATCCCACTTTCCACCTGGCGAGGATATGGCTCCCTCTCTGTGATGGTTACCACACATCCCCACCTCCCACCTTGAGAGGATACGGCTCCGTCTCTGTTATGGTTACCACAAATCCCTTCTTTCCACCTGGCGAGGATATGGCTCCGTCTCTGTTATGGTTACCACACATCCCCACTTTCCACCTGGCGAGGATATGGCTCAGTCTGTGTTATGGTTACCACACAACCCCACCTTCCACCTGGCGAGGATATGGCTCAGTCTCTGTTATGGTTACCACACATCCTCACTTTCCATCTGGCGAGGGTGTGGCTCCGTCTCTGTTATGGTAACCACACATCCCCACTTTCCATCGGTCGAGGGTGTGACTCCGTCTCTGTTATGGTTACCACACATCCCCACTTCCACCTGGCGAGGGTGTGGCTCCGTCTCTGTTGTGGTTACCACACATCCCCACTTTCCACCTTGCGAGGGTGTGGCTCCGTCTCTGTTATGGTTACCATACATACCCATTTTCCACCTGGCGAGGGTGTGGCTCCGTCTCTGTAATGGATACCACACATCCCCACATTCCACCTGGCGAGGATATGGCTCACTCTGTTATGGTTTCCACACATCCCCACCTTCCACCTGGCGAGGATGTGGCTCCGTCTCTGTTAAGGTTACCACACATCCCCACTTTCCACATGGCGAGGGTGTGGCTCGGTCTCTGTTATGGTTACCACACATCCCCACTTTCCCCCTGGCGAGGGTGTGGCTCGGTCTCTGTTATGGTTACCAAACATCCCCACTTTCCATCAATCGAGGGTGTTGCTCCGTCTCTGTTATGGTTACCACACATCCCCACATTCCACCTGGAGAGGATATGGCTCCGTCTCTGTTATGGTTACCACACATCCCCACCTTCCACCTGGCGAGGATATGGCTCCGTCTCTGTTATGGTTACCACACATCCCCACTTTCCACCTTGCGAGGATATGGCTCCGTCTCAGTTATGGTTACCACACATCCCTAATATCCACCTGGCGAGGATATGGCTCCGTCTCTTTTATGGTTACCACACATCCCCACCTTCCACCTGGAGAGGATATGGCTCCGTCTCTGTTATGGTTACCACACATCCCACTTTCCACCTGGCGAGGGTATGGCTCCGTTTCTGTTATGGTTACCACACATCCCCACTTTCCATCTGGCGAGGGTGTGGCTCCGTCTCTGTTATGGTTACCACACATCCCCACTTTCCACCGGGCGAGGATATGGCTCCGTCTCTGTTATGGTTACCACACTTCCCCACTTCCCACCTGGTGAGGATTTGGCTCCGTCTCTGTTAAGGTTTCCACACACCCTTACTTTCCATCTGGCGAGGGTGTGGCTCCGTTTCTGTTATGGTTACCACACATCCCCACTTTCCATCTGAAGAGGGTGAGGCTCCGTCTCTGTTATGGTTACCACACATCCCCAGTTTCCACATGGCGAGGGTGTGGCTCCATCTTTGTTATGGTTACCACACATACCCACTTTCCATCTGGCGAGGGTTTGGCTCCGTCTCTGTTATGGTTACCACACATTCCCAATTTCCTCCTGGCGAGGGTGTGGCTCCGTTTGTGTTATGGTTACCTCATATCCCCACTTGCCATCTGGCGAGGGAGTGGCTCCGTTTCTGTTATGGTTACCACACATCCCCACTTTCCTCCTGGCGAGGTTGTGGCTCCGTCTCTGTTATGGTTACCACACATCCCCACTTCCCACCTGGCGAGGATGTGGCTCTGTCTCTGTTATGATTACCAAACATCCAAACTTTCCACTTGGCGAGGATATGGCTCAGTCTCTGTTATGTTTACCACACTTCCCCACCTTCCACCTGGCGAGGATATGGCTCCGTCTCTGTTATGGTTACCACACATCCCCAATTTCCACCTGGCGAGGGTATGGCTCCGTTTCAGTTATGGTTACCACACATCCCCACATTCCATCGGGCGAGGGTGTGGCTCCGTCTCTGTTATGGTTACCACACATCATCACTTTCCACCTGGCGAGGGTATGGCTCAGTCTCTGTTATGGTTACCACACATCCCCACTTTCCACCTGGCGAGGGTGTGGCTCAGTCTCTGTTATGGTTTTCACACATCCCCACTTTCCACCTGGCCAGGATATGGCTCCGTCTCTGTTATGGTTACCACGCATCCCCACTTTCCACATGGCGAGGGTGTGGCTCTGTCTCTGTTATGGTTACCACACATCCCCACTTTCCACCTGGCGCGGGTATGGCTCCGTTTCTGTTATGGTTACCACACATCCCCACTTTCCACCTGGCGAGGGTGTGGCTCCGTCTCTGTTATGGTTACCACACATCTTCTGTTTCCACCTGGCGAGGATATGGCTCCGTCTTTGTTATGGTTACCACACTTCCCCACTTCCCACCTGGTGAGGACTTGGCTCCGTCTCTGTTAAGGTTTCCACACACCCTTATTTTCCACCTGGCGAGGGTGTGGCTCCGTTTCTGTTATGGTTACCACACATCCCCACTTTCCATCTGAAGAGGGTGTGGCTCCGTCACTGTTATGGTTACCACACATCCCCAGTTTCCACATGGCGAGGGTGTGGCTCCATCTTTGTTATGGTTACCACACATACCCACTTTCCATCTGGCGAGGGTTTGGCTCCGTCTCTGTTATGGTTACCACACATTCCCACTTTCCTCCTGGCGAGGGTGTGGCTCCGTCTGTGTAATGGTTACCTCATATCCCCACTTTCCATTTGGCGAGGGTGTGGCTCCGTTACTGTTATTGTTACCACACATCCCCACATTCCTCCTGGCGAGGTTGTGGCTCCGTCTCTGTTATGGTTACCACACATCCTCACTTCCCACCTGGCGAGGATGTGGCTCCGTCTCTGTTATGTTTACCACACATCCAAACTTTCCACCTGGCGAGGATATGGCTCAGTCTCTGTTAAGGTTACCACACATCCCCACCTTCCACCTGGCGAGGATATGGCTCCGTCTCTGTTATGGTTACCACACATCCCCTCTTTCCACCTGGGGAGGGTATGGCTCCGTTTCTGTTATGGTTACCACTCATCCCCACATTCCATCGGACGAGGGTGTGGCTCCGTCTCTGTTATGGTTACCACACATCCCCACTTTCCACCTGGCGAGGATATGGCTCAGTCTCTGTTATGGTTACCACACATCCCCACTTTCCACCTGGCGAGGGTGTGGCTCAGTCTCTGTTATGGTTACCACACATCCCCACTTTCCACCTGGCGAGGATATGGCTCCGTCTCTGTTATGGTTACCACACATCCCCACTTTCCACCTGGCGAGGATATGGCTCAGTCTGTGTTATGGTTACCACACATCCCCACCTACCACCTGGCGAGGATATGGCTCCGTCTCTGTTATGGTTACCACACATCCCCACTTTTCACCTGGCGAGGATATGGCTCAGTTTCTGTTATGGTTACCACACATCCCCAATTTCCACCTGGCGAGGGTGTGGCTCAGTCTCTGTTATGGTTACCACACATCCCCAATTTCCATCTGGCGAGGGTGTGGCTCCGTCTCTGTTATGGTTACCACTCATCACCACTTTCCATCTGTCGGGGGTGTGATTCCGTCTCTGTTATGGTTACCACACATCCCCAGTTTCCACCTGGCGAGGGTGTGGCTCTGTCCCTGTTATGGTACCACACATCCCCACTTTCTATGTGTCGAGGGTGTGACTCCGTCTCTGTTATGGTTACCACACATCCCCACTTTCCACCTGGCGAGGGTTTGGCTCCGTCTTTGTTATGGTTACCACACATCCCCACTTTCCACCTGGCGTGGGTGTGGCTCCGTCTCTGTTATGGTTACCATACATCACCACTTTCCATCTGGCGACGGTGTGGCTCCGTCTCTGTTATGGTTACCACACATCCCCACTTTCCATCTGGCGAGGGTGTGGCTCCGCCTTTGTTATGGTTACCACACATCCCCACTTTCCACCTGGCGAGGAATGGACTCAGTCTCTGTTATGGTTACCATACATCCCCACTTTCCATCTGGCGAGGATATGGCTCCGTCTCTGTTATGGTTACCACACATCCCCACTTTCCAGCTGGCGAGGATGTGGCTCAGTCTCTGTTAAGGTTACCACACATCCCCACTTTCCACCTGGCGAGTATATGGCACCGTCTCTGATATGGTTACCACACATCCCCATTTTCCACCTGGCGAGTCTCTGTTATGGTTACCACACATCCCCACCTTCCACCTGGCGAGGATATGGCTCCGTCTCTTTTATGATTACCACACATCCCCACATTCCATCTGGCGAGGATATGGCTTAGTCTCTGTTATGGTTACCACACATCCCCACCTTCCACCTGGCGAGGATATGGCTCCGTCTCTGTTATGGTTACCACACATCCCCACCTTCCACATGGCGAGGGTGTGGCTCCGTCTCTGTTGTGGTTACCACACATCCCCATTTTCCACCTGGCGAGGGTGTGGCTCCGTCTCTGTTATGGTTACCATACATACCCACTTTCCACCTGGCGAGGGTGTGGCTCCGTCTCTGTAATGGTTACCACACATCCCCACTTTCCACCTGGCGAGGATATGGCTCACTCTGTTATGGTTTCCACACATCCCCACCTTCCACCTGGCGAGGATGTGGCTCCGTCTCTGTTAAGGTTACCACACATCCCCACTTTCCCCCTGGCGAGGGTGTGGCTCGGTCTCTTTATGGTTATCACACATCCCCACTTTCCATCAATCGAGGGTGTTGCTCCGTCTCTGTTATGGTTACCACACATCCCCTCATTCCACCTGGAGAGGATATGGCTCCGTCTCTGTTATGGTTACCACACATCCCCACCTTCCACCTGGCGAGGATATGGCTCCGTCTCTGTTATGGTTACCACACATCCCCACTTTCCACCTTGCGAGGATATGGCTCCGTCTCAGTTATGGTTACCACACATCCCTAATATCCACCTGGCGAGGATATGGCTCCGTCTCTGTTATGGTTACCACACATCCCCACCTTCCACCTGGAGAGGATATGGCTCCGTCTCTGTTATGGTTACCACACATCCCACTTTCCACCTGGCGAGGATATGGCTCCCTCTCTGTGATGGTTACCACACATCCCCACCTCCCACCTTGAGAGGATACGGCTCCGTCTCTGTTATGGTTACCACAAATCCCTTCTTTCCACCTGGCGAGGATATGGCTCCGTCTCTGTTATGGTTACCACACATCCCCACTTTCCACCTGGCGAGGATATGGCTCAGTCTGTGTTATGGTTACCACACAACCCCACCTTCCACCTGGCGAGGATATGGCTCAGTCTCTGTTATGGTTACCACACATCCTCACTTTCCATCTGGCGAGGGTGTGGCTCCGTCTCTGTTATGGTAACCACACATCCCCACTTTCCATCGGTCGAGGGTGTGACTCCGTCTCTGTTATGGTTACCACACATCCCCACTTCCACCTGGCGAGGGTGTGGCTCCGTCTCTGTTGTGGTTACCACACATCCCCACTTTCCACCTTGCGAGGGTGTGGCTCCGTCTCTGTTATGGTTACCATACATACCCATTTTCCACCTGGCGAGGGTGTGGCTCCGTCTCTGTAATGGATACCACACATCCCCACATTCCACCTGGCGAGGATATGGCTCACTCTGTTATGGTTTCCACACATCCCCACCTTCCACCTGGCGAGGATGTGGCTCCGTCTCTGTTAAGGTTACCACACATCCCCACTTTCCACATGGCGAGGGTGTGGCTCGGTCTCTGTTATGGTTACCACACATCCCCACTTTCCCCCTGGCGAGGGTGTGGCTCGGTCTCTGTTATGGTTACCAAACATCCCCACTTTCCATCAATCGAGGGTGTTGCTCCGTCTCTGTTATGGTTACCACACATCCCCACATTCCACCTGGAGAGGATATGGCTCCGTCTCTGTTATGGTTACCACACATCCCCACCTTCCACCTGGCGAGGATATGGCTCCGTCTCTGTTATGGTTACCACACATCCCCACTTTCCACCTTGCGAGGATATGGCTCCGTCTCAGTTATGGTTACCACACATCCCTAATATCCACCTGGCGAGGATATGGCTCCGTCTCTTTTATGGTTACCACACATCCCCACCTTCCACCTGGAGAGGATATGGCTCCGTCTCTGTTATGGTTACCACACATCCCACTTTCCACCTGGCGAGGATATGGCTCCGTCTCTGTGATGGTTACCACACATCCCCACCTCCCACCTTGAGAGGATACGGCTCCGTCTCTGTTATGGTTACCACACATCCCTTCTTTCCACCTGGCGAGGATATGGCTCCGTCTCTGTTATGGTTATCACATATCCCCACTTTCCACCTGGCGAGGATATGGCTCCGTCTCTGTTAAGGTTACCACACATCCCCACTTTCCACATGGCGAGGGTGTGGCTCTGTTTCTGTTATGGTGACCACACACCCCCACTTTCCATCTGGCGAGGGAGTGGCTCCGTCTCTGTTATGGTTACCACACATCCCCTCTTTCCACCTGGCGAGGATGTGACTCCGTCTCTGTTATGGTTACCACACATCCCCACCTTCCACCTGGCGAGGATATGTCTCCGTCTCTGTTATGGTTACCACACATCCCCACTTTCCACCTGGCGGAGGATGAGGCTCCGTCTCTGTTATGAATACCAAACATCCCTACTTTCCACCTGGCGAGGATATGGCTCCGTCTCTGTTATGGTTACCACACATCCCCACTTTCCACCTGGCGGAGGATGAGGCTCCGTCTCTGTTATGAATACCAAACATCCCTACTTTCCACCTGGCGAGGATATGGCTCCGTCTCTGTTATGGTTACCACACCTCCCCACTTTCCACCTGGCGAGGATGTGACTCCGTCTCTGTTATGGTTACCACACATCCCCACCTTCCACCTGGCGAGGATATGGCTCCGTCTCTGTTATGGTTACCACACATCCCCACTTTCCAACTGGCGAGGGTGTGGCTCCGTCTCTGTTATGGTTACCACACATCCCCACCTTCCACCTGGCGAGGGTGTGGCTCCGTCTCTGTCATGGTAACCACACATCCCCACCTTCCACCTGGCGAGGATATGGCTCTGTCTCTGTTAAGGTTACCGCACATCCCCACTTTCCACATGGCGAGGGTGTGGCTCCGTCTCTGTTATGATTACCACACATCCCCACCTTCCACCTGGCGAGGATATGGCTCTGTCTCTGTTAAGGTTACCACACATCCCCACTTTCCACATGGCGAGGGTATGGCTCCGTTTCTGTTATGGTTACCACAGATCCCCATATTCCATCTGGAGAGGGTGTGGCTCCGTCTCTGTTATGGTTACTACACATCCCCACTTTCCACCTGGCGAGGGTATGGCTAAGTTTCTGTTAGGGTTACCATACTTCCCCACTTTCCATCTGGCGAGGGTGTGGCTCCGTATCTGTTATGGTTACCACACATCCCCACTTTCCACCTTGCGAGGATATGGCTCCGTCTCTGTAATGGTTACCACTCTTCCCCACTTCCCACCTGGTGAGGATTTGGCTCCGTCTCTGTTAAGGTTTCCACACATCCTTACTTTCCACCTGGCGAGTGTGTGGCTCCGTCTCTGTTATGGTTACCACACAACCCCACATTCCACCTGGCGAGGGTGTGGCTCCGTCTCTGTAATGGTTACCACACATCCCCACCTTCCCCCAGGCGAGGATATGGCCCTGTCTCTGTAAGGGTTACCACGCATCCCCACTTTCCACATGGCGAGGGTGTGGCTCCGTCTCTGTTATGGTTACCACACATCCCCACTTTCCACTTGGCGAGGGTATGGCTCCGTTTCTGTTATTGTTACCACACTACCCCACTTTCCATCTGGTGAGGGTGTGGCTCCGTCTCTGTTATGGTTACCACACATCCCCACTTTCCACCTGGCGAGGATATGGCTCCGTCTCTGTTATGGTTACCACACTTCCCCACTTCCCACCTGGTGAGGATTTGGCTCCGTCTCTGTTAAGGTTTCCACACACCCTTACTTTCCATCTGGCGAGGGTGTGGCTCCGTTTCTGTTATGGTTACCAGACATCCCCACTTTCCATCTGAAGAGGGTGTGGCTCCGTCTCTGTTATGTTTACCACACATCCCCAGTTTCCACATGGCGAGAGTGTGGCTCCATCTTTGTTATGGTTACCACACATACCCACTTTCCATCTGGCGAGGGTTTGGCTCCGTCTCTGTTATGGTTACCACACATTCCTACTTTCCTCCTGGCGAGGGTGTGGCTCCGTTTGTGTTATGGTTACCTCATATCCCCTCTTTCCATCTGGCGAGGGAGTAGCTCCGTTTCTGTTATGGTTACCACACATCCCCACTTTCCTCCTGGTGAGGTTGTGGGTCCGTCTCTGTTATGGTTACCACACATCCCCACTTTCCACCTGGCGAGGATGTGGCTCCGTCTCTGTTATGATTACCACACATCCAAACTTTCCACCTGGCGAGGATATGACTCAGTCTCTGTTATGGTTACCACACTTCCCCACCTTCCACCTGGCGAGGATATGGCTCCGTCTCTGTTATGGTTACCACACATCCCCACTTTCCACCTGGCGAGGGTATGGCTCCGTTTCTGTTATGGTTACCACGCATCCCCACTTTCCACATGGCGAGGGTGTGGCTCCGTCTCTGTTATGTTTACCACACATCCCCACTTTCCACCTGGCGAGGGTATGGTTCCGTTTCTGTTATGGTTACCACACATCCCCACTTTCCATCTGGCGAGGGTGTGGCTCCGTCTCTGTAATGGTTACCACACATCTTCAGTTTCCCCCTGGCGAGGATATGGCTCCGTCTCTGCTATGGTTACCACACTTCCCCACTTCCCACCTGGTGAGGACTTGGCTCCGTCTCTGTTAAGGTTTCCACACACCCTTATTTTCCACCTGGCGAGGGTGTGGCTCCGTTTCTGTTATGGTTACCACACATCCCCACTTTCCATCTGAAGAGGGTGTGGCTCCGTCTCTGTGATGGTTACCACACATCCCCACCTCCCACCTAGAGAGGATACGGCTCCGTCTCTGTTATGGTTACCACAAATCCCTTCTTTCCACCTGGCGAGGATATGGCTCCGTCTCTGTTATGGTTACCACACATCCCCACTTTCCACCTGGCGAGGATATGGCTCAGTCTGTGTTATGGTTACCACACAACCCCACCTTCCACCTGGCGAGGATATGGCTCAGTCTCTGTTATGGTTACCACACATCCCCACTTTCCATCTGGCGAGGGTGTGGCTCCGTCTCTGTTATGGTTACCACACATCCCCACTTTCCATCGGTCGAGGGTGTGACTCCGTCTCTGTTATGGTTACCACACATCCCCCCTTCCACCTGGCGAGGGTGTGGCTCCGTCTCTGTTATGGTTACCACACATCCCCACTGTCCATCTGTCGCGTGTCTGACTCCGTCTCTGTTATGGTTACCACACATCCCCACTTTCCACCTGGCGAGGGTGTGGCTCCACCTTTGTTATGGTTACCACACATCCCCAATTTCCACCTGGCGAGTCTCTGTTACGCTACCACCTATCCCCACCTTCCACCTGGCGAGGATATGGCCCTGTCTCTTTTATGATTACCACACATCCCCACATTCCATCTGGCGTGTATATGGCTCCGTCTCTGTTAAAGTTACCACACATCCCCACTTTCCACCTGGCGAGGATATGGCTTATTCTCTGTTATGGTTACCACACATCCCCACCTTCCACCTGGCGAGGATATGGCTCCGTCTCTGTTATGGTAACCACACATCCCCACCTTCCACATGGCGAGGGTGTGGCTCCGTCTCTGTTGTGGTTACCTCACATCCCCACTTTCCACCTGGCGAGGGTGTGGCTCCGTCCCTTTTATGGTTACCACACATCCCCACTTTACACCTGCCGAGGGTGTGGCTCCGTCTCTGTAATGGTTACCACACATCCCCACTTTCCAGCTGGCGAGGATTTGGCTCAGTCTCTGTTAAGGTTACCACACATCCCCACTTTCCACCTGGCGAGTATATGGCACCGTCTCGGTTATGGTTACCACACA
This sequence comes from Meconema thalassinum, assembly GCA_946902985.2. Classification (NCBI taxonomy): domain Eukaryota; kingdom Metazoa; phylum Arthropoda; class Insecta; order Orthoptera; family Tettigoniidae; genus Meconema; species Meconema thalassinum. Next base: position 438,370,197 of record OX336394.1, on the reverse strand, counting down.
TCCCCATTTTCCACCTGGCGAGTCTCTGTTATGGTTACCACACATCCCCACCTTCCACCTGGCGAGGATATGGCTCCGTCTCTTTTATGATTACCACACATCCCCACATTCCATCTGGCGAGGATATGGCTCTGTCTCTGTTATGGTTACCACACATCCCCACTTTCCACCTGGCGAGGATATGGCTTAGTCTCTGGTATGGTTACCACACATCCCCACCTTCCACCTGGCGAGGATATGGCTCCGTCTCTGTTATGGTTACCACACATCCCCACCTTCCTCATGGCGAGGGTGTGGCTCCGTCTCTGTTGTGGTTACCACACATCCCCACTTTCCATCTGTCGCGTGTCTGACTCCGTCTCTGTTATGGTTACCACACATCCCCACTTTCCACCTGGCGAGGGTGTGGCACCGTCTTTGGTATGTTTACCACACATCCCCACTTTCCACCTGGTGAGGGTGTGGCTCCGTCTCTGTTATGGTTACCTTACATCACCACTTTCCATCTGGCGAGGGTGTGTCTCCGTCTCTGTTATGGTTACCACACATCACCACTTTCCATCTGTCGGGGGTGTGATTCCGTCTCTGTTATGGTTACCACACATCCCCAGTTTCCACCTGGCGAGGGTGTGGCTCTGTCCCTGTTATGGTACCACACATCCCCACTTTCCACCTGGCGTGGGTGTGGCTCCGTCTCTGTTATGGTTACCATACATCACCACTTTCCATCTGGCGAGGGTGTGGCTCCGTCTCTGTTATGGTTACCACACATCCCCACTTTCCATCTGGCGAGTGTGTGGCTCCGCCTTTGTTATGGTTACCACACATCCCCACTTTCCACCTGGCGAGGAATGGACTCAGTCTCTGTTATGGTTACCACACATCCCCACTTTCCATCTGGCGAGGATATGGCTCCGTCTCTGTTATGGTTACCACACATCCCCACTTTCCAGATGGCGAGGATGTGGCTCAGTCTCTGTTAAGGTTACCACACATCCCCACTTTCCACCTGGCGAGTATATGGCACCGTCTCTGTTATGGTTACCACACATCCCCATTTTCCACCTGGCGAGTCTCTGTTATGGTTACCACACATCCCCACCTTCCACCTGGCGAGGATATGGCTCCGTCTCTTTTATGATTACCACACATCCCCACATTCCATCTGGCGAGGATATGGCTCTGTCTCTGTTATGGTTACCACACATCCCCACTTTCAACCTGGCGAGGATATGGCTTAGTCTCTGTTATGGTTACCACACATCCCCACCTTCCACCTGGCGAGGATATGGCTCTGTCTCTGTTGTGGTTACCACACATCCCCACTTTCCACCTTGCGAGGGTGTGGCTCCGTCTCTGTTATGGTTACCATACATACCCACTTTCCACCTGGCGAGGGTGTGGCTCCGTCTCTGTAATGGATACCACACATCCCCACATTCCACCTGGCGAGGATATGGCTCACTCTGTTATGGTTTCCACACATCCCCACCTTCCACCTGGCGAAGATGTGGCTCCGTCTCTGTTAAGGTTACCACACATCCCCACTTTCCACATGGGGAGGGTGTGGCTCGGTCTCTGTTATGGTTACCAAACATCCCCACTTTCCATCAATCGAGGGTGTTGCTCCGTCTCTCTTATGGTTACCACACATCCCCACATTCCACCTGGAGAGGATATGGCTCCGTCTCTGTTATGGTTACCACACATCCCCACCTTCCACCTGGCGAGGATATGGCTCCGTCTCTGTTATGGTTACCACACATCCCCACTTTCCACCTTGCGAGGATATGGCTCCGTCTCAGTTATGGTTACCACACATCCCTAATATCCACCTGGCGAGGATATGGCTCCGTCTCTTTTATGGTTACCACACATCCCCACCTTCCACCTGGAGAGGATATGGCTCCGTCTCTGTTATGGTTACCACACATCCCACTTTCCACCTGGCGAGGATATGGCTCCGTCTCTGTGATGGTTACCAAACATCCCCACCTCCCACCTTGAGAGGATACGGCTCCGTCTCTGTTATGGTTACCACACATCCCTTCTTTCCACCTGGCGAGGATATGGCTCCGTCTCTGTTATGGTTATCACATATCCCCACTTTCCACCTGGCGAGGATATGGCTCCGTCTCTGTTAAGGTTACCACACATCCCCACTTTCCACATGGCGAGGGTGTGGCTCGGTCTCTGTTATGGTTACCACACATCCCCACTTTCCACCTGGCGAGGGTGTGGCTCCGTTTCTGTTATGGTGACCACACACCCCCACTTTCCATCTGGCGAGGGAGTGGCTCCGTCTCTGTTATGGTTACCACACATCCCCTCTTTCCACCTGGCGAGGATATGGCTCCGTCCCAGTTATGGTTACCACACATCCCCACTTTCCACCTGGCGGAGGATGAGGGTCCGTCTCTGTTATGAATACCAAACATCCCTACTTTCCACCTGGCGAGGATATGGCTCCGTCTCTGTTATGGTTACCACACATCCCCACTTTCCACCTTGCGGAGGATGAGGCTCCGTCTCTGTTATGAATACCAAACATCCCTACTTTCCACCTGGCGAGGATATGGCTCCGTCTCTGTTATGGTTACCACACCTCCCCACTTTCCACCTGGCGAGGATGTGGCTCCGTCTCTGTTATGGTTACCACACATCCCCACCTTCCACCTGGCGATGATATGGCTCCGTCTCTGTTATGGTTACCACACATCCCCACTTTCCAACTGGCGAGGGTGTGGCTCCGTCTCTGTTATGGTTACCACACATCCCCACCTTCCACCTGGCGAGGGTGTGGCTCCGTCTCTGTCATGGTAACCACACATCCCCACCTTCCACCTGGCGAGGATATGGCTCTGTCTCTGTTAAGGTTACCGCACATCCCCACTTTCCACATGGCGAGGGTGTGGCTCCGTCTCTGTTATGGTTACCACACATCCCCACCTTCCACCTGGCGAGGATATGGCTCTGTCTCTGTTAAGGTTACCACACATCCCCACTTTCCACATGGCGAGGTTATGGCTCCGTTTCTGTTATGGTTACCACAGATCCCCATATTCCATCTGGAGAGGGTGTGGCTCCGTCTCTGTTATGGTTACTACACATCCCCACTTTCCACCTGGCGAGGGTATGGCTAAGTTTCTGTTAGGGTTACCATACTTCCCCACTTTCCATCTGGCGAGGGTGTGGCTCCGTATCTGTTATGGTTACCACACATCCCCACTTCCCACCTGGTGAGGATTTGGCTCCGTCTCTGTTAAGGTTTCCACATATCCTTACTTTCCACCTGGCGAGTGTGTGGCTCCGTCTCTGTTATGGTTACCACACAACCCCACATTCCACCTGGCGAGGGTGTGGCTCCGTCTCTGTAATGGTTACCACACATCCCCACCTTCCCCCAGGCGAGGATATGGCCCTGTCTCTGTAAGGGTTACCACGCATCCCCACTTTCCACATGGCGAGGGTGTGGCTCCGTCTCTGTTATGGTTACCACACATCCCCACTTTCCACTTGGCGAGGGTATGGCTCCGTTTCTGTTATTGTTACCACACTACCCCACTTTCCATCTGGTGAGGGTGTGGCTCCGTCTCTGTTATGGTTACCACACATCCCCACTTTCCACCTGGCGTGGATATGGCTCCGTCTCTGTTATGGTTACCACACTTCCCCACTTCCCACCTGGTGAGGATTTGGCTCCGTCTCTGTTAAGGTTTCCACACACCCTTACTTTCCATCTGGCGAGGGTGTGGCTCCGTTTCTGTTATGGTTACCACACATCCCCACTTTCTATCTGAAGAGGGTGTGGCTCCGTCTCTGTTATGTTTACCACACATCCCCAGTTTCCACATGGCGAGAGTGTGGCTCCATCTTTGTTATGGTTACCACACATACCCACTTTCCATCTGGCGAGGGTTTGGCTCCGTCTCTGTTATGGTTACCACACATTCCCACTTTCCTCCTGGCGAGGGTGTGGCTCCGTTTGTGTTATGGTTACCTCATATCCCCTCTTTCCATCTGGCGAGGGAGTAGCTCCGTTTCTGTTATGGTTACCACACATCCCCACTTTCCTCCTGGTGAGGTTGTGGCTCCGTCTCTGTTATGGTTACCACACATACCCACTTTCCACCTGGCGAGGATGTGGCTCCGTCTCTGTTATGATTACCACACATCCAAACTTTCCACCTGGCGAGGATATGACAGTCTCTGTTATGGTTACCACACTTCCCCACCTTCCACCTGGCGAGGATATGGCTCCGTCTCTGTTATGGTTACCACACATCCCCACTTTCCACCTGGCGAGGGTATGGCTCCGTTTCTGTTATGGTTACCACACATCCCCACATTCCATCGGGCGAGGGTGTGGCTCCGTCTCTGTTATGGTTACCACACATCCCCACTTTCCACCTGGCGAGGGTATGGCTCAGTCTCTGTTATGGTTACCACACATCCCCACTTTCCACCTGGCGAGGGTGTGGCTCAGTCTCTGTTATGGTTACCACACATCCCCACTTTCCACCTGGCCAGGATATGGCTCCGTCTCTGTTAAGGTTACCACGCATCCCCACTTTCCACATGGCGAGGGTGTGGCTCCGTCTCGGTTATGTTTACCACACATCCCCACTTTCCACCTGGCGAGGGTATGGTTCCGTTTCTGTTATGGTTACCACACATCCCCACTTTCCATCTGGCGAGGGTGTGGCTCCGTCTCTGTAATGGTTACCACACATCTTCAGTTTCCCCCTGGCGAGGATATGGCTCCGTCTCTGTTATGGTTACCACACTTCCCCACTTCCCACCTGGTGAGGACTTGGCTCCGTCTCTGTTAAGGTTTCCACACACCCTTATTTTCCACCTGGCGAGGGTGTGGCTCCGTTTCTGTTATGGTTACCACACATCCCCACTTTCCATCTGAAGAGGGTGTGGCTCCGTCTCTGTTATGGTTACCACACATCCCCAGTTTCCACATGGCGAGGGTGTGGCTCCATCTTTGTTATGGTTACCACACATACCCACTTTCCATCTGGCGAGGGTTTAGCTCCGTCTCTGTTATGGTTACCACACATTCCCACTTTCCTCCTGGCGAGGGTGTGGCTCCGTCTGTGTAATGGTTACCTCATATCCCCACTTTCCATCTGGCGAGGGTGTGGCTCCGTTACTGTTATGGTTACCACACATCCCCACATTCCTCCTGGCGAGGTAGTGGCTCCGTCTCTGTTATGGTTACCACACATCCCCACTTTCAACCTGGCGAGGATGTGGCTCCGTCTCTGTTATGTTTACCACACTTCCAAACTTTCCACCTGGCGAGGATATGGCTCAGTCTCTGTTATGTTTACCACACATCCCCACCTTCCACCTGGCGAGGGTATGGCTCCGTTACTGTTATGGTTACCACACCCCCACATTCCTCCTGGCGAGGTAGTGGCTCCGTCTCTGTTATGGTTACCACACATCCCCACTTTCCACCTGGCGAGGATGTGGCTCCGTCTTGTGTTATGTTTACCACACATCCAAACTTTTTACCTGGCGAGGATATGGCTCCGTCTCTGTTATGGTTACCACACATCCCCACTTTCCACCCGGCGAGGGTATGGCTCCGTTTCTGTTATGGTTACCACACATCCCCACATTCCATCGGGCGAGGGTGTGGCTCCGTCTCTGTTATGGTTACCACACATCCCCACTTTCCACCTGGCGAGGATATGGCTCAGTCTCTGTTATGGTTACCACACATCCCCAATTTCCACCTGGCGAGGGTGTGGCTCAGTCTCTGTTATGGTTACCACACATCCCCACTTTCCACCTGGCGAGGGTATGGCTCCGTCTCTGTTATGGTTACCACACATCCCCACTTTCCACCTGGCGAAGATATGGCTCAGTCCGTGTTATGGTTACCACACATCCCCACCTTCCACCTGGCGAGGATATGGCTCCGTCTCTGTTATGGTTACCACACATCCCCTCTTTTCACCTGGCGAGGATATGGCTCAGTCTCTGTTATGGTTACCACACATCCCCACTTTCCATCTGGCGAGGGTTTGGCTCAATCTCTGTTATGGTTACCACACATCCCCAATTTCCATCTGGCGAGGATATGGCTCAGTCTCTGTTATGGTTACCACACATCCCCACTTTCCACCTGGCGAGGGTGTGGCTCAGTCTCTGTTATGGTTACCACACATCCCCACTTTCCACCTGGCGAGGATATGGCTCCGTCTCTGTTATGGTTACCACACATCCCCACTTTCCACCTGGCGAAGATATGGCTCAGTCCGTGTTATGGTTACCACACATCCCCACCTTCCACCTGGCGAGGATATGGCTCCGTCTCTGTTATGGTTACCACACATCCCCTCTTTTCACCTGGCGAGGATATGGCTCAGTCTCTGTTATGGTTACCACAAATCCCCACTTTCCACCTGGCGAGGGTGTGGCTCAATCTCTGTTATGGTTACCACACATCCCCAATTTCCATCTGGCGAGGGTGTGGCTCCGTCTCTGTTATGGTTACCACACATCACCACTTTCCATCTGTCGGGGGTGTGACTCCGTCTCTGTTATTGTTACCACACATCTCCAGTTTCCACCTGGCGAGGGGTGGCTCCGTCCCTGTTATGGTACCACACATCCCCACTTTCCATGTGTCGAGGGTGTGACTCCGTCTCTGTTATGGTTACCACACATCCCCACATTCCATCTGGCGAGGGTTAGGCTCCGTCTTTGTTAAGGTTACCACACATCCACACTTTCCACCTGGCGTGGGTGTGGCTCCGTCTCTGTTATGGTTACCATACATCACCACTTTCCATCTGTCGAGGGTGTGGCTCCGTCTCTGTTATGGTTACCACACATCCCCACCTTCCACCTGGCGAGGAATGGACTCAGTCTCTGTTATGGTTACCACACATCCCCACTTGCCATCTGGCGAGGATATGGCTCCGTCTCTGTTATGGTTACCACACATCCCCACCTTCCACCTGGCGAGAATATGGCTCCGTCTCTGTTATGGTTACCACACATCCCCTCTTTTCACCTGGCGAGGATATGGCTCAGTCTCTGTTATGGTTACCACACATCCCCACTTTCCACCTGGCGAGGGTGTGGCTCACTCTCTGTTATGGTTACCACACATCCCCAATTTCCATCTGGCGAGGGTGTGGCTCCGTCTCTGTTATGGTTACCACACATCACCACTTTCCATCTGTCGGGGGTGTGACTCCGTCTCTGTTATGGTTACCACACATCTCCAGTTTTCACCTGGCGAGGGTGTGGCTCCGTCCCTGTTATGGTACCACACATCCCCACTTTCCATGTGTCGAGGGTGTGACTCCGTCTCTGTTATGGTTACCACACATCCCCACTTTCCACCTGGCGAGGGTGTGGCTCCGTCTTTGTTAAGGTTACCACACATCCCCACTTTCCACCTGGCGTGGGTGTGGCTCCGTCTCTGTTATGGTTACCATACATCACCACTTTCCATCTGGCGAGGGTATGGTTCCGTTTCTGTTATGGTTACCACACATCCCCACTTTCGATCTGGCGAGGATGTGGCTGAGTCTCTGTTATGGTTACCACACATCCCCACTTTCCACCTGACGAGGATATGGTTCCGTCCCTGTTATGGTTACCACACATCCCCAATTTCCACCTGGCGAGTCTCTGTTACGGTTACCACATATCCCCACCTTCCACCTGGCGAGGATATGGCCCTGTCTCTTTTATGATTACCACACATCCCCACATTCCATCTGGCGAGTATATGGCTCCGTCTCTGTTAAAGTTACCACACATCCCCACTTTCCACCTGGCGAGGATATGGCTTATTCTCTGTTATGGTTACCACACATCCCCACCTTCCACCTGGCGAGGATATGGCTCCATCTCTGTTATGGTAACCACACATCCCCACCTTCCACATGGCGAGGGTGTGGCTCCGTCTCTGTTGTGGTTACCTCACATCCCCACTTTCCACCTGGCGAGGGTGTGGCTCCGTCCCTGTTATGGTTACCACACATCCCCACTTTACACCTGCCGAGGGTGTGGCTCCGTCTCTGTTATGGTTACCACACATCCCCACTTTCCAGCAGGCGAGGATGTGGCTCAGTCTCTGTTAAGGTTACCACACATCCCCACTTTCCACCTGGCGAGTATATGGCACCGTCTCTGTTATGGTTACCACACATCCCCATTTTCCACCTGGCGAGTCTCTGTTATGGTTACCACACATCCCCACCTTCCACCTGGCGAGGATATGGCTCCGTCTCTTTTATGATTACCACACATCCCCACATTCCATCTGGCGAGGATATGGCTCTGTCTCTGTTATGGTTACCACACATCCCCACTTTCCACCTGGCGAGGATATGGCTTAGTCTCTGTTATGGTTACCACACATCCCCACCTTCCACCTGGCGAGGATATGGCTCCGTCTTTGTTATGGTTACCACACATCCCCACCTTCCACATGGCGAGGGTGTGGCTCCGTCCCTGTTATGGTACCACACATCCCCACTTTCCATCTGTCGCGTGTCTGACTCCGTCTCTGTTATGGTTACCACTCATCCCCACTTTCCACCTGGCGAGGGTGTGGCTCCGTCTTTGGTATGGTTACCACACATCCCCACTTTCCACCTGGTGAGGGTGTGGCTCCGTCTCTGTTATGGTTACCTTACATCACCACTTTCCATCTGGCGAGGGTGTGGCTCCGTCTCTGTTATGGTTACCACACATCACCACTTTCCATCTGTCGGGGGTGTGATTCCGTCTCTGTTATGGTTACCACACATCCCCAGTTTCCACCTGGCGAGGGTGTGGCTCTGTCTCTGTTATGGTTACCATACATCGCCACTTTCCATCTGGCGAGGGTGTGGCTCCGTCTCTGTTATGGTTACCACACATCCCCACTTTCCATCTGGCGAGGGTGTGGCTCCGCCTTTGTTATGGTTACCACACATCCCCACTTTCCACCTGGCGAGGATATGGCTCCGTCTCTGTTAAGGTTACCACACATCCCCACTTTCCACATGGCGAGGGTGTGGCTCGGTCTCTGTTATGGTTACCACACATCCCAACTTTCCACCTGGCGAGGGTGTGGTTCCGTTTCTGTTATGGTGACCACACCCCCACTTTCCATCTGGCGAGGGAGTGGCTCCGTCTCTGTTATGGTTACCACACATCCCCACTTTCCACCTGGCGAGGATATGGCTCCGTCCCAGTTATGGTTACCACACATCCCCACCTTCCACCTGGCGAGGATATGGCTCCGTCTCTGTTATGGTTACCACACATCCCCACCTTCCACATGGCGAGGGTGTGGCTCCGTCTCTGTTGTGGTTACCACACATCCCCACTTTCCACTTGGCGAGGGTGTGGCTCCGTCTCTGTTATGGTAACCATACATACCCACTTTCCACCTGGCGAGGGTGTGGCTCCGTCTCTGTTATGGTAACCATACATACCCACTTTCCACCTGGCGAGGATATGGCTCCGTCTCTGTTAGGGTTACCACACATCCCCACTTTCCACCTGGCGAGGATATGGCTTAGTCTCTGTTATGGTTACCACACATCCCCACCTTCCACATGGCGAGGGTGTGGCTCCGTCTCTGTTGTGGTTACCACACATCCCCACTTTCCACCTGGCGAGGATATGGCTTAGTCTCTGTTATGGTTACCACACATCCCCACCTTCCACCTGGCGAGGATATGGCTCCGTCTCTGTTATGGTTACCACACATCCCCACCTTCCACATGGCGAGGGTGTGGCTCCGTCTCTGTTGTGGTTACCACACATCCCCACTTTCCACCTGGCGAGGGTGTGGTTCCGTCTCTGTTATGGTAACCATACATACCCACTTTCCAGCTGGCGAGGGTGTGGCTCCGTCTCTGTTATGGTTACCACACATCCCCACTTTCCACCTGGCGAGGATATGGCTCACTCTGTTATGGTTTCCACACATCCCCACTTTCCACCTGGCGAGGATGTGGCTCCGTCTCTGTTAAGGTTACCACACATCCCCACTTTCCACATGGCGAGGGTGTGGCTCGGTCTCTGTTATGGTTACCACACATCCCCACTTTCCCCCTGGCGAGGGTGTGGCTCGGTCTCTGTTATGGTTACCACACATCCCCACTTTCCATCAATCGAGGGTGTTGCTCCGTCTCTGTTATGGTTACCACACATCCCCACATTCCACCTGGAGAGGATATGGCTCCGTCTCTGTTATGGTTACCACACATCCCCACCTTGCACCTAGCGAGGATATGGCTCCGTCTCTGTTATGGTTACCACACATCCTCACTTTCCACCTTGCGAGGATATGGCTTCGTCTCAGTTATGGTTACCACACATCCCTAAGATCCACCTGACGAGGATATGGCTCCGTCTCTGTTATGGTTACCACACATCCCCAACTTCCACCTGGAGAGGATATGGCTCCGTCTCTGTTATGGTTACCACACATCCCACTTTCCACCTGGCGAGGATATGGCTCCGTCTCTGTGATGGTTACCACACATCCCCACACCCACCTTGAGAGGATACGGCTCCGTCTCTGTTATGGTTACCACACATCCCTTCTTTCCACCTGGCGAGGATATGGCTCCGTCTCTGTTATGGTTACCACACATCCCCACTCTCCACCTGGCGAGGATATGGCTCAGTCTGTGTTATGGTTACCACACAACCCCACCTTCCAACTGGCGAGGATATGGCTCAGTCTCTGTTATGGTTACCACACATCCCCACTTTCCATCTGGCGAGGGTGTGGCTCCGTCTCTGTTATGGTTACCACACATCCCCACTTTCCATCGGTCGAGGGTTTGACTCCGTCTCTGTTATGGCTACCACACATCCCCACTTCCACCTGGCGAGGGTGTGACTCCGTCTCTGTTATGGTTACCACACATTCCCACCTTCCACCTGGCGAGAATATGGCTCCGTCTCTGTTATGGTTACCACACATCCCCTCTTTTCACCTGGCGAGGATATGGCTCAGTCTCTGTTATGGTTACCACACATCCCCACTTTCCACCTGGCGAGGGTGTGGCTCAGTCTCTGTTATGGTTACCACACATCCCCACTTTCCACCTGGCGAGGATATGGCTCCGTCTCTGTTATGGTTACCACACATCCCCACTTTCCACCTGGCGAAGATATGGCTCAGTCCGTGTTATGGTTACCACACATCCCCACCTTCCACCTGGCGAGGATATGGCTCCGTCTCTGTTATGGTTACCACACATCCCCTCTTTTCACCTGGCGAGGATATGGCTCAGTCTCTGTTATGGTTACCACACATCCCCACTTTCCATCTGGCGAGGGTTTGGCTCAATCTCTGTTATGGTTACCACACATCCCCAATTTCCATCTGGCGAGGATATGGCTCAGTCTCTGTTATGGTTACCACACATCCCCACTTTCCACCTGGCGAGGGTGTGGCTCAGTCTCTGTTATGGTTACCACACATCCCCACTTTCCACCTGGCGAGGATATGGCTCCGTCTCTGTTATGGTTACCACACATCCCCACTTTCCACCTGGCGAAGATATGGCTCAGTCCGTGTTATGGTTACCACACATCCCCACCTTCCACCTGGCGAGGATATGGCTCCGTCTCTGTTATGGTTACCACACATCCCCTCTTTTCACCTGGCGAGGATATGGCTCAGTCTCTGTTATGGTTACCACAAATCCCCACTTTCCACCTGGCGAGGGTGTGGTTCAATCTCTGTTATGGTTACCACACATCCCCAATTTCCATCTGGCGAGGGTGTGGCTCCGTCTCTGTTATGGTTACCACACATCACCACTTTCCATCTGTCGGGGGTGTGACTCCGTCTCTGTTATTGTTACCACACATCTCCAGTTTCCACCTGGCGAGGGGTGGCTCCGTCCCTGTTATGGTACCACACATCCCCACTTTCCATGTGTCGAGGGTGTGACTCCGTCTCTGTTATGGTTACCACACATCCCCACATTCCATCTGGCGAGGGTTAGGCTCCGTCTTTGTTAAGGTTACCACACATCCACACTTTCCACCTGGCGTGGGTGTGGCTCCGTCTCTGTTATGGTTACCATACATCACCACTTTCCATCTGTCGAGGGTGTGGCTCCGTCTCTGTTATGGTTACCACACATCCCCACTTTCCACCTGGCGAGGAATGGACTCAGTCTCTGTTATGGTTACCACACATCCCCACTTTCCACCTGGCGAGGGTGTGGCTCACTCTCTGTTATGGTTACCACACATCCCCAATTTCCATCTGGCGAGGGTGTGGCTCCGTCTCTGTTATGGTTACCACACATCACCACTTTCCATCTGTCGGGGGTGTGACTCCGTCTCTGTTATGGTTACCACACATCTCCAGTTTTCACCTGGCGAGGGTGTGGCTCCGTCCCTGTTATGGTACCACACATCCCCACTTTCCATGTGTCGAGGGTGTGACTCCGTCTCTGTTATGGTTACCACACATCCCCACTTTCCACCTGGCGAGGGTGTGGCTCCGTCTTTGTTAAGGTTACCACACATCCCCACTTTCCACCTGGCGTGGGTGTGGCTCCGTCTCTGTTATGGTTACCATACATCACCACTTTCCATCTGGCGAGGGTATGGTTCCGTTTCTGTTATGGTTACCACACATCCCCACTTTCGATCTGGCGAGGATGTGGCTGAGTCTCTGTTATGGTTACCACACATCCCCACTTTCCACCTGACGAGGATATGGTTCCGTCCCTGTTATGGTTACCACACATCCCCAATTTCCACCTGGCGAGTCTCTGTTACGGTTACCACATATCCCCACCTTCCACCTGGCGAGGATATGGCCCTGTCTCTTTTATGATTACCACACATCCCCACATTCCATCTGGCGAGTATATGGCTCCGTCTCTGTTAAAGTTACCACACATCCCCACTTTCCACCTGGCGAGGATATGGCTTATTCTCTGTTATGGTTACCACACATCCCCACCTTCCACCTGGCGAGGATATGGCTCCATCTCTGTTATGGTAACCACACATCCCCACCTTCCACATGGCGAGGGTGTGGCTCCGTCTCTGTTGTGGTTACCTCACATCCCCACTTTCCACCTGGCGAGGGTGTGGCTCCGTCCCTGTTATGGTTACCACACATCCCCACTTTACACCTGCCGAGGGTGTGGCTCCGTCTCTGTTATGGTTACCACACATCCCCACTTTCCAGCAGGCGAGGATGTGGCTCAGTCTCTGTTAAGGTTACCACACATCCCCACTTTCCACCTGGCGAGTATATGGCACCGTCTCTGTTATGGTTACCACACATCCCCATTTTCCACCTGGCGAGTCTCTGTTATGGTTACCACACATCCCCACCTTCCACCTGGCGAGGATATGGCTCCGTCTCTTTTATGATTACCACACATCCCCACATTCCATCTGGCGAGGATATGGCTCTGTCTCTGTTATGGTTACCACACATCCCCACTTTCCACCTGGCGAGGATATGGCTTAGTCTCTGTTATGGTTACCACACATCCCCACCTTCCACCTGGCGAGGATATGGCTCCGTCTTTGTTATGGTTACCACACATCCCCACCTTCCACATGGCGAGGGTGTGGCTCCGTCCCTGTTATGGTACCACACATCCCCACTTTCCATCTGTCGCGTGTCTGACTCCGTCTCTGTTATGGTTACCACTCATCCCCACTTTCCACCTGGCGAGGGTGTGGCTCCGTCTTTGGTATGGTTACCACACATCCCCACTTTCCACCTGGTGAGGGTGTGGCTCCGTCTCTGTTATGGTTACCTTACATCACCACTTTCCATCTGGCGAGGGTGTGGCTCCGTCTCTGTTATGGTTACCACACATCACCACTTTCCATCTGTCGGGGGTGTGATTCCGTCTCTGTTATGGTTACCACACATCCCCAGTTTCCACCTGGCGAGGGTGTGGCTCTGTCTCTGTTATGGTTACCATACATCGCCACTTTCCATCTGGCGAGGGTGTGGCTCCGTCTCTGTTATGGTTACCACACATCCCCACTTTCCATCTGGCGAGGGTGTGGCTCCGCCTTTGTTATGGTTACCACACATCCCCACTTTCCACCTGGCGAGGATATGGCTCCGTCTCTGTTAAGGTTACCACACATCCCCACTTTCCACATGGCGAGGGTGTGGCTCGGTCTCTGTTATGGTTACCACACATCCCAACTTTCCACCTGGCGAGGGTGTGGTTCCGTTTCTGTTATGGTGACCACACCCCCACTTTCCATCTGGCGAGGGAGTGGCTCCGTCTCTGTTATGGTTACCACACATCCCCACTTTCCACCTGGCGAGGATATGGCTCCGTCCCAGTTATGGTTACCACACATCCCCACCTTCCACCTGGCGAGGATATGGCTCCGTCTCTGTTATGGTTACCACACATCCCCACCTTCCACATGGCGAGGGTGTGGCTCCGTCTCTGTTGTGGTTACCACACATCCCCACTTTCCACTTGGCGAGGGTGTGGCTCCGTCTCTGTTATGATAACCATACATACCCACTTTCCACCTGGCGAGGGTGTGGCTCCGTCTCTGTTATGGTAACCATACATACCCACTTTCCACCTGGCGAGGATATGGCTCCGTCTCTGTTAGGGTTACCACACATCCCCACTTTCCACCTGGCGAGGATATGGCTTAGTCTCTGTTATGGTTACCACACATCCCCACCTTCCACCTGGCGAGGATATGGCTCCGTCTCTGTTATGGTTACCACACATCCCCACCTTCCACATGGCGAGGGTGTGGCTCCGTCTCTGTTGTGGTTACCACACATCCCCACTTTCCACCTGGCGAGGATATGGCTTAGTCTCTGTTATGGTTACCACACATCCCCACCTTCCACCTGGCGAGGATATGGCTCCGTCTCTGTTATGGTTACCACACATCCCCACCTTCCACATGGCGAGGGTGTGGCTCCGTCTCTGTTGTGGTTACCACACATCCCCACTTTCCACCTGGCGAGGGTGTGGTTCCGTCTCTGTTATGGTAACCATACATACCCACTTTCCACCTGGCGAGGGTGTGGCTCCGTCTCTGTTATGGTTACCACACATCCCCACTTTCAACCTGGCGAGGATATGGTTCACTCTGTTATGGTTTCCACACATCCCCACTTTCCACCTGGCGAGGATGTGGCTCCGTCTCTGTTAAGGTTACCACACATCCCCACTTTCCACATGGCGAGGGTGTGGCTCGGTCTCTGTTATGGTTACCACACATCCCCACTTTCCCCCTGGCGAGGGTGTGGCTCGGTCTCTGTTATGGTTACCACACATCCCCACTTTCCATCAATCGAGGGTGTTGCTCCGTCTCTGTTATGGTTACCACACATCCCCACATTCCACCTGGAGAGGATATGGCTCCGTCTCTGTTATGGTTACCACACATCCCCACCTTGCACCTAGCGAGGATATGGCTCCGTCTCTGTTATGGTTACCACACATCCTCACTTTCCACCTTGCGAGGATATGGCTTCGTCTCAGTTATGGTTACCACACATCCCTAAGATCCACCTGACGAGGATATGGCTCCGTCTCTGTTATGGTTACCACACATCCCCAACTTCCACCTGGAGAGGATATGGCTCCGTCTCTGTTATGGTTACCACACATCCCACTTTCCACCTGGCGAGGATATGGCTCCGTCTCTGTGATGGTTACCACACATCCCCACACCCACCTTGAGAGGATACGGCTCCGTCTCTGTTATGGTTACCACACATCCCTTCTTTCCACCTGGCGAGGATATGGCTCCGTCTCTGTTATGGTTACCACACATCCCCACTCTCCACCTGGCGAGGATATGGCTCAGTCTGTGTTATGGTTACCACACAACCCCACCTTCCAACTGGCGAGGATATGGCTCAGTCTCTGTTATGGTTACCACACATCCCCACTTTCCATCTGGCGAGGGTGTGGCTCCGTCTCTGTTATGGTTACCACACATCCCCACTTTCCATCGGTCGAGGGTTTGACTCCGTCTCTGTTATGGCTACCACACATCCCCACTTCCACCTGGCGAGGGTGTGACTCCGTCTCTGTTATGGTTACCACACATTCCCACTTTCCATCTGTCGCGTGTCTGACTCCGTCTCTGTTATGGTTACCACACATCCCCACTTTCCACCTGGCGAGGGTGTGGCTCCGTCTTTGGTATGGTTACCACACATCCCCACTTTCCACCTGGTGAGGATGTGGCTCCGTCTCTGTTATGGTTACCTTACATCACCACTTTCCATCTGGCGAGGGTGTGGCTCCGTCTCTGTTATGGTTACCACACATCCCCACTTTCCATCTGGCGAGGGTGTGGCTCCGCTTTTGTTATGGTTACCACACATCCCCACTTTCCACCTGGCGAGGAATGGACTCAGTCTCTGTTATGGTTACCACACATCCCCACTTTCCATCTGGCGAGGATATGGCTCCGTCTCTGTTATGGTTACCACATATCCCCACTTTCCACCTGGCGAGGATGTGGCTCAGTCTCTGTTATGGTTACCACACATCCCCACTTTCCACCTGACGAGGATATGGCTCCGTCCCTGTTATGGTTACCACACATCCCCAATTTCCACCTGGCGAGTCTCTGTTACGGTTACCACATATCCCCACCTTCCACCTGGTGAGGATATGGCTCCGTCTCTTTTATGATTACCACACATCCCCACATTCCATCTGGCGAGTATATGGCTCCGTCTCTGTTAAAGTTACCACACATCCCCACTTTCCACCTGGCGAGGATATGGCTTATTCTCTGTTATGGTTACCACACATCCCCACCTTCCACCTGGCGAGGATATGGCTCCGTCTCTGTTATGGTAACCACACATCCCCACCTTCCACATGGCGAGGGTGTGGCTCCGTCTCTGTTGTGGTTACCTCACATCCCCACTTTCCACCTGGCGAGGGTGTGGCTCCGTCCCTGTTATGGTTACCACACATCCCCACTTTACACCTGCCGAGGGTGTGGCTCCGTCTCTGTAATGGTTACCACACATCCCCACTTTCCACCTGGCGAGGATATGGCTCACTCTTTTATGGTTACCACACATCCCCACTTTCCACCTGGCGAGGATATGGCTCCGTCTCTGTTATGGTTACCACATATCCCCACTTTCCACCTGGCGAGGATATGGCTCCGTCTCTGTTAAGGTTACCACACATCCCCACTTTCCACATGGCGAGGGTGTGGCTCGGTCTCTGTTATGGTTACCACACATCCCCACTTTCCACCTGGCGAGGGTGTGGCTCCGTTTCTGTTATGGTGACCACACCCCCACTTTCCATCTGGCGAGGGAGTGGCTCCGTCTCTGTTATGGTTACCACACATCCCCACTTTCCACCTGGCGAGGATATGGCTCCGTCCCAGTTATGGTTACCACACATCCCCACTTTCCACATGGTGGAGGATGAGGCTCTGTCTCTGTTATGAATACCAAACATCCCTACTTTCCACCTGGCGAGGATATGGCTACATCTCTGTTATGGTTACCACACATCCCCACTTTCCACCTGGCGGATGATGAGTCTCCGTCTCTGTTATGAATACCAAACATCCCTACTTTCCACCTGGCGAGGATATGGCTCCGTCGCTGTTATGGTTACCACACCTCCCCACTTTCCACCTGGCGAGGATGTGGCTCCGTCTCTGTTATGGTTACCACACATCCCCACCTTCCACCTGGCGAGGATATGGCTCCGTCTCTGTTATGGTTACCACACATCCCCACTTTCCAACTGGCGAGGGTGTGGCTCCGTCTCTGTTATGGTTACCACACATCCCCACCTTCCACCTGGCGAGGGTGTGGCTCCGTCTCTGTCATGGTAACCACACATCCCCACCTTCCACCTGGCGAGGATATGGCTCTGTCTCTGTTAAGGTTACCGCACATCCCCACTTTCCACATGGCGAGGGTGTGGCTCCGTCTCTGTTATGGTTACCACACATCCCCACCTTCCAACTGGCGAGGATATGGCTCTGTCTCTGTTAAGGTTACCACACATCCCACCTTTCCACATGGCGAGGGTATGGCTCCGTTTCTGTTATGGTTACCACACATCCCCATATTCCATCTGGAGAGGGTGTGGCTCCGTCTCTGTTATGGTTACTACACATCCCCACTTTCAACCTGGCGAGGGTATGGCTAAGTTTCTGTTAGGGTTACCATACTTCCCCACTTTCCATCTGGCGAGGGTGTGGCTCCGTATCTGTTATGGTTACCACACATCCCCACTTTCCACCTTGCGAGGATATGGCTCCGTCTCTGTAATGGTTACCACTCTTCCCCACTTCCCACCTGGTGAGGATTTGGCTCCGTCTCTGTTAAGGTTTCCACACATCCTTACTTTCCACCTGGCGAGTGTGTGGCTTCGTCTCTGTTATGGTTACCACACAACCCCACATTCCACCTGGCGAGGGTGTGGCTCCGTCTCTGTTATGGTTACCACACATCCCCACCTTCCCCCAGGCGAGGATATGGCCCTGTCTCTGTAAAGGTTACCACGCATCCCCACTTTCCACATGGCGAGGGTGTGGCTCCGTCTCTGTTATGGTTACCACACATCCCCACTTTCCACCTGGCGAGGGTATGGCTCCGTTTCTGTTATGGTTACCACACTACCCCACTTTCCATCTGGTGAGGGTGTGGCTCCGTCTCTGTTATGGTTACCACACATCCCCACTTTCCACCTGGCGAGGATATGGCTCCGTCTCTGTTATGGTTACCACACTTCCCCACTTCCCACCTGGTGAGGATTTGGCTCCGTCTCTGTTAAGGTTTCCACACTACCCCACTTTCCATCTGGCGAGGGTGTGGCTCCGTTTCTGTTATGGTTACCACACTACCCCACTTTCCATCTGGTGAGGGTGTGGCTCCGTCTCTGTTATGGTTACTACACATCCCCACTTTCAACCTGGCGAGGGTATGGCTGAGTTTCTGTTAGGGTTACCATACTTCCCCACTTTCCATCTGGCGAGGGTGTGGCTCCGTATCTGTTATGGTTACCACGCATACCCACTTTCCACATGGCGAGGGTGTGGCTCCGTCTCTGTTATGGTTACCACACATCCCCACTTTCCACCTGGCGAGGGTATGGCTCCGTTTCTGTTATGGTTACCACACTACCCCACTTTCCATCTGGCGAGGGTGTGGCTCCGTTTCTGTTATGGTTACCACACATCCCCACTAACCTCCTGGTGAGGTTGTGGCTCCGTCTCTGTTATGGTTACCACACATCCCCACTTTCCACCTGGCGAGGATGTGGCTCCGTCTCTGTTATGGTTACCACACATCCCCACTTTCCACCTGGCGAGGGTATGGCTCCGTTTCTGTTATGGTTACCACACTACCCCACTTTCCACCTGGCGAGGGTATGGCTCAGTCTCTGTTATGGTTACCACACATCCCCACTTTCCACCTGGCGAGGGTGTGGCTCAGTCTCTGTTATGGTTACCACACATCCCCACTTTCCACCTGGCCAGGATATGGCTCCGTCTCTGTTATGGTTACCACGCATCCCCACCTTCCACATGGCGAGGGTGTGGCTCCGTCTCTGTTATGGTTACCACACATCCCCACTTTCCACCTGACGAGGGTATGGTTCCGTTTCTGTTATGGTTACCACACATCCCCACTTTCCATCTGGCGAGGGTGTGGCTCCGTCTCTGTAATGGTTACCACACATCTTCAGTTTCCACCTGGCGAGGATATGGCTCCGTCTCTGTTATGGTTACCACACTTCCCCACTTCCCACCTGGTGAGGACTTGGCTCCGTCTCTGTTAAGGTTTCCACACACCCTTATTTTCCACCTGGCGAGGGTGTGGCTCCGTTTCTGTTATGGTTACCACACATCCCCACTTTCCATCTGAAGAGGGTGTGGCTCCGTCTCTGTTATGGTTACCACACATCCCCAGTTTCCACATGGCGAGGGTGTGGCTCCATCTTTGTTATGGTTACCACACATACCCACTTTCCATCTGGCGAGGGTTTAGCTCCGTCTCTGTTATGGTTACCACACATTCCCACTTTCCTCCTGGCGAGGGTGTGGCTCCGTCTGTGTAATGGTTACCTCATATCCCCACTTTCCATCTGGCGAGGGTGTGGCTCCGTTACTGTTATGGTTACCACACATCCCCACATTCCTCCTGGCGAGGTAGTGGCTCCGTCTCTGTTATGGTTACCACACATCCCCACTTTCCACCTGGCGAGGATGTGGCTCCGTCTCTGTTAGGTTTACCACACATCCAAACTTTCCACCTGGCGAGGATATGGCTCAGTCTCTGTTATGTTTACCACACATCCCCACCTTCCACCTGGCGAGGGTATGGCTCCGTTACTGTTATGGTTACCACACATCCCCACATTCCTCCTGGCGAGGTAGTGGCTCCGTCTCTGTTATGTTTACCACACATCCCCACTTTCCACCTGGCAAGGATGTGGCTCCGTCTCTGTTATGTTTACCACACATCCAAACTTTCCACCTGGCGAGGATATGGCTCCGTCTCTGTTATGGTTACCACACATCCCCACTTTCCACCCGGCGAGGGTATGGCTCCGTTTCTGTTATGGTTACCACACATCCCCACATTCCATCGGGCGAGGGTGTGGCTCCGTCTCTGTTATGGTTACCACACATCCCCACTTTCCACCTGGCGAGGATATGGCTCAGTCTCTGTTATGGTTACCACACATCCCCACTTTCCACCTGGCGAGGGTGTGGCTCTGTCTCTGTTATGGTTACCACACATCCCCACTTTCCACCTGGCGAGGATATGGCTCCGTCTCTGTTATGGTTACCACACATCCCCACTTTCCACCTGGCGAAGATATGGCTCAGTCCGTGTTATGGTTACCACACATCCCCACCTTCCACCTGGCGAGGATATGGCTCCGTCTCTGTTATGGTTACCACACATCCCCTCTTTTCACCTGGCGAGGATATGGCTCAGTCTCTGTTATGGTTACCACATATCCCCACTTTCCACCTGGCGAGGGTGTGGCTCAATCTCTGTTATGGTTACCACACTTCCCCAATTTCCATTTGGCGAGGGTGTGGCTCCGTCTCTGTTATGGTTACCACACATCACCACTTTCCATCTGTCGGGGGTGTGACTCCGTCTCTGTTATTGTTACCACACATCTCCAGTTTCCACCTGGCTAGGGTGTGGCTCCGTCCCTGTTATGGTACCACACATCCCCACTTTCCATGTGTCGAGGGTGTGACTCCGTCTCTGTTATGGTTACCACACATCCCCACATTCCATCTGGCGATGGTGTGGCTCCGTCTTTGTTAAGGTTACCACACATCCCCACTTTCCACCTGGCGTGGGTGTGGCTCCGTCTCCGTTATGGTTACCATACATCACCACTTTCCATCTGGCGAGGGTGTGGCTCCGTCTCTGTTATGGTTACCACACATCCCCACTTTCCACCTGGCGAGGAATGGACTCAGTCTCTGTTATGGTTACCACACATCCCCACTTGCCATCTGGCGAGGATATGGCTCCGTCTCTGTTATGGTTACCACACATCCCCACCTTCCAACAGGCGAGGATATGGCTCCGTCTCTGTTATGGTTACCACACATCCCCTCTTTTCACCTGGAGAGTATATGGCTCAGTCTCTGTTATGGTTACCACACATCCCCACTTTCCACCTGGCGAGGGTGTGGCTCAGTCTCTGTTATGGTTACCACACACCCCCAATTTCCATCTGGCGAGGATATGGCTCCGTCTCTGTTATGGATACCACACATCCCCAATTTCCATCTGGCGAGGGTGTGGCTCCGTCTCTGTTATGGTTACCACACATCACCACTTTCCATCTGTCGGGGGTGTGACTCCGTCTCTGTTATGGTTACCACACATCTCCAGTTTCCACCTGGCGAGGGTGTGACTCCGTCTCTGTTATGGTTACCACACATCCCAACTTTCCACCTGGCGAGGGTGTGGCTCCGTCTTTGTTAAGGTTACCACACATCCCCACTTTCCACCTGGCGTGGGTGTGGCTCCGTCTCTGTTATGGTTACCATACATCACCACTTTCCATCTGGCGAGGGTGTGGCTCCGTCTCTGTTATGGTTACCACACATCCCCACTTTCCATCTGGCGAGGGTGTGGCTCCGCCTTTGTTATGGTTACCACACATCCCCACTTTCCACCTGGCGAGGAATGGACTCAGTCTCTGTTATGGTTACCACACATCCCCACTTGCCATCTGGCGAGGATATGGCTCCGTCTCTGTTATGGTTACCACACATCCCCACTTTCCACCTGGCGAGGATGTGGCTCAGTCTCTGTTAAGGTTACCACAAATCCCCACTTTCCACCTGGCGAGGATATGGCACCCTCTCAGTTATGGTTACCACACATCCCCACTTTCCACCTGGCGAGTCTCTGTTATGGTTACCACTCATCCCCACCTTCCACCTGGCGAGGATATGGCTCCGTCTCTTTTATGATTACCACACATCCCCATATTCCATCTGGCGAGGATATGGCTCTGTCTCTGTTATGGTTACCACACATCCCCACTTTCCACCTGGTGAGGGTGTGGCTCCGTCTCTGTTATGGTTACCTTACATCACCACTATCCATCTGGCGAGGGTGTGGCTCCGTCTCTGTTATGTTTACCTCACATCCCCTCTTTCCATCTGGCGAGGGTGTGGCTCCGCTTTTGTTATGGTTACCACACATCCCCACTTTCCACCTGGCGAGGAATGGACTCAGTCTCTGTTATGGTTACCACACATCCCCACTTTCCATCTGGCGAGGATATGGCTCCGTCTCTGTTATGGTTACCACATATCCCCACTTTCCACCTGGCGAGGATGTGGCTCAGTCTCTGTTATGGGTACCACACATCCCCACTTTCCACCTGACGAGGATATGGCTCCGTCCCGGTTATGGTTACCACACATCCCCAATTTCCACCTGGCGAGTCTCTGTTACGGTTAGCACATATCCCCACCTTCCACCTGGCGAGGATATGGCTGCGTCTCTTTTATGATTACCACACATCCCCACATTTCATCTGGCGAGTATATGGCTCCGTCTCTGTTAAAGTTACCACACATCCCCACTTTCCACCAGGCGAGGATATGGCTTAGTCTCTGTTATGGTTACCACACATCCCCACCTTCCACCTGGCGAGGATATGGCTCCGTCTCTGTTATGGTAACCACACATCCCCACCTTCCACAGGGCGAGGGTGTGGCTCCGTCTCTGTTGTGGTTACCTCACATCCCCACTTTCCACCTGGCGAGGGTGTGGCTCCGTCCCTGTTATGGTTACCACACATCACCACTTTACACCTGCCGAGGGTGTGGCTCCGTCTCTGTTGTGGTTACCTCACATCCCCACTTTCCACCTGGCGAGGGTGTGGCTCCGTCTCTGTTGTGGTTACCTCACATCCCCACTTTCCACCTGGCGAGGATATGGCTCACTCTTTTATGGTTACCACACATCCCCACTTTCCACCTGGCGAGGATATGGCTCCGTCTCTGTTATGGTTACCACATATCCCCACTTTCCACCTGGCGAGGGTATGGCTCCGTCTCTGTTAAGGTTACCACACATCCCCACTTTCCACATGGCGAGGGTGTGGCTCGGTCTCTGTTATGGTTACCACACATCCCCACTTTCCACCTGGCGAGGGTGTGGCTCCGTTTCTGTTATGGTGACCACACACCCCCACTTTCCATCTGGCGAGGGAGTGTCTCCGTCTCTGTTATGGTTACCACACATCCCCACTTTCCACCTGGCGAGGATATGGCTCCGTCCCAGTTATGGTTACCACACATCCCCACTTTCCAACTGGCGGACGATGAGTCTCATTCTCTGTTATGGTTACCACACATCCCCACTTTCCACCTGGCGAGGATATGGCTCCGTTACTGTTATGGTTACCACACATCCCCACCTTCCACCTGGCGAGGATATGGCTCGGTCCCTGTTATGGTTACCACACATCCCCACTTTCCACCTGTCGAGGATATAGCTCCGTCTCTGTCATGGTTACCACACATCCCCACTTTCCACCTGGCGAGGGTGTGGCTCAGTCTCTGTTATGGTTACCACACATCCCCACTTTCCACCTGGCGAGAGTGTGGCTCAGTCTCTGTTATGGTAACCACACAACCCCTCCTTCCACCTGGCGAGGATATGGCTCGGTCTCTGTTATGGTTACCACACATCCCCACTTTCCAACTGGCGAGGATATGGCTCCGTCTCTGTTTTGGTTACCACACATCCCTACATTCCACCTGGCGAGGGTGTGGCTCCGTCTCTGTTATGGTTACCACACATCCCCACTTTCCACCTGGCGAGGGTGTGGCTCCGTTACTGTTATGGTTACCACACATCCCCACTTTCCATCTGTCGAGTGTGTGACTCCGTCTCTGTTATGGTTACCACACATCCCTACATTCCACCTGGCGAGGGTGTGGCTCCGTCTCTGTTATGGTTACCACACATCCCCACTTTCCACCTGGCGAGGGTGTGGCTCAGTCTCTGTTATGGTTACCACACATCCCCACTTTCCACCTGGCGAGGGTGTGGCTCAGTCTCTGTTATGGTAACCACACAACCCCTCCTTCCACCTGGCGAGGATATGGCTCGGTCTCTGTTATGGTTACCACACATCCCCACTTTCCACCTGGCGAGGGTGTGGCTCCGTCACTGTTATTGTTTCTACACATCCCCACTTTCCACCTGGCGAGGGTGTGGCACAGTCTCTGTTATGGTTACCACACATCCCCACTTTCTTCCTGGCGAGGGTGTGGCTCCGTCTTAGTTATGGTTACCACACATCCCCACTTTCCATCTGGCGACTATATGGCTTCGTCTCTGTTATGGTTACCACACATCCCCACTTTCCACCTGGCGAGGATATGGCTCCGTCTCTGTTATGGTTACCACACATCCCCACTTTCCACCTGGCGAGGATATGGCTCCGTCTCTGTTATGGTTACCACACATCCCCACTTTCCACCTGGCGAGGATATGGCTCCGTCTCTGTTATGGTTATCACACATCCCCACCTTCCACCTGGCGAGGATATGGCTCCGTCTCTGTTATGGTTTCCACACCTTCCCAATTTCCACCTGGCGAGGATGTGGCTCCGTCTCTGTTATGGTTACCACACATCCCCACTTTCCACCTGGCGAGGATACGGCTTAGTCTCTGTTATGGTTACCACACATCCCCACTTTTCACCTGGCGAGGATATGGCTCCTTCTCTGTTATGGTTACCACACATCCCCACTTTCCAACTGGCGAGGGTGTGGCTCCGTCTCTGTTATGGTTACCACACATCCCCACCTTCCACCTGGCGAGGGTGTGGCTCCGTCTCTGTCATGGTAACCACACATCCCCACTTTCCACATGGCGAGGGTGTGGCTCCGTCTCTGTTATGGTTACCACACATCCCCACCTTCCACCTGGCGAGGATATGGCTCTGTCTCTGTTAAGGTTACCACACATCCCCACTTTCCACATGGCGAGGGTATGGCTCCGTTTCTGTTATGGTTACCACACATCCCCACATTCCATCTGGAGAGGGTGTGGCTCCGTCTCTGTTATGGTTACTACACATCCCCACTTTCCACCTGGCGAGGGTATGGCTAAGTTTCTGTTAGGGTTACCATACTTCCCCACTTTCCATCTGGCGAGGGTGTGGCTCCGTATCTGTTATGGTTACCACACATCCCCACTTTCCACCTTGCGAGCATATGGCTCCGTCTAGGTAATAGTTACCACTCTTCCCCACTTCCCACCTGGTGAGGATTTGGCTCCGTCTCTGTTAAGGTTTCCACACATCCTTACTTTCCACCTGGCGAGTGTGTGGCTCCGTCTCTGTTATGGTTACCACACAACCCCACATTCAACCTGGCGAGGGTGTGGCTCCATCTCTCTTATGGTTACCACACATCTCCACCTTCCCCCAGGCGAGGATATGGCCCTGTCTCTGTTAAGGTTACCACGCATCCCCACTTTCCACATGGCGAGGGTGTGGCTCCGTCTCTGTTATGGTTACCACACATCCCCACTTTCCACCTGGCGAGGGTATGGCTCCGTTTCTGTTATGGTTACCACACATCCCCACTTTCCATCTGGCGAGGGTGTGGCTCCGTCTCTGTTATGTTTACCACACATCCCCACTGTCCACCTGGCGAGGATATGGCTCCGTCTCTGTTATGGTTACCACACTTCCCCACTTCCCACCTGGTGAGGATTTGGCTCCGTCTCTGTTAAGGTTTCCACACACCCTTACATTCCATCTGGCGAGGGTGTGGCTCCGGTTCTGTTATGGTTACCACACATCCCCACTTTCCATCTGAAGAGGG
Organism: Meconema thalassinum; assembly: GCA_946902985.2. NCBI lineage: Eukaryota > Metazoa > Arthropoda > Insecta > Orthoptera > Tettigoniidae > Meconema > Meconema thalassinum. The sequence goes on along the minus strand of OX336394.1, from coordinate 438,343,824 downwards.
TGTGGCTCCGTCTCTGTTATGGTTACCACACATCCCCAGTTTCCACATGGCGAGGGTGTGTTTCCATCTTTGTTATGGTTACCACACATACCTACTTTCCATCAGGCGAGGGTTTGGCTCCATCTCTGTTATGGTTACCACACATTCCCACTTTCCTCCTGGCGAGGGTGTGGCTCCGATTGTGTTATGGTTTTCTCATATCCCCACTTTCCATCTGGCGAGGGAGTGGCTCCGTTTCTGTTATGGTTACCACACATCCCCACTTTCCTCCTGGCGAGGTTGTGGCTCCGTCTCTGTTATGGTTACCACACATCCCCACTTTCCACCTGGCGAGGATGCGGCTCCGTCTCTGTTATGAATACCACACATCCCCACTTTCCACCTGGCGAGGGTGTGGCTCCGTCTCTGTTATGGTTACCACACTTCCCCACTTCCCACCTGGCGAGGATATGGCCCCGTCTCTGTTATGGTTACCACACATCTTCTGTTTCCACCTCGCGAGGATATGGCTCCGTCTCTGTTATGGTTACCACACATCCCCACTTTTCACCTGGCGAGGGTGAGGCTCCGTCTCTGTTATGGTTACCACACATCTTCTGTTTCCACCTCGCGAGGATATGGCTCCGTCTCTGTTATGGATACCACACATCCCCACTTTCCACCTCGCGAGGATATGGCTCCGTCTCTGTTAAGGTTTCCACACACCCTTATTTTCCACCTGGCGAGGGTGTGGCTCCGTCTCTGTTATGGTTACCACACATCCCCAGTTTCCACATGGCGAGGGTGTGGCTCCATCTTTGTTATGGTTACCACACATACCCACTTTCCATCTGGCGAGGGTTTGGCTCCGTCTCTGTTATGGTTACCACACATTCCCACTTTGCTCGTGGCGAGGGTGTGGCTCCGTCTGTGTAATGGTTACCTCATATCCCCACTTTCCATCTGGCGAGGGTGTGGCTCCGTTACTGTTATGGTTACCACAAATCCCCACGTTCCTCCTGGCGAGGTTGTGGCTCCGTCTCTGTTATGGTTACCACACATCCCCACTTCCCACCTGGCGAGGATGTGGCTCCGTCTCTGTTATGTTTACCACACATCCAAACTTTCCACCTGGCGAGGATATGGCTCAGTCTCTGTTATGGTTACCACACATCCCCACCTTCCACCTGGCGAGGATATGGCTCCGTCTCTTTTATGGTTACCACACATCCCCACTTTCCACCTGGCGAGGTTATGGCTCCGTTTCTGTTATGGTTACCACACATCCCCACATTCCATCGGGCGAGGGTGTGGCTCCGTCTCTGTTATGGTTACCACACATCCCCACTTTCCACCTGGCGAGGATATGGCTCAGTCTCTGTTATGGTTACCACACATCCCCACTTTCCACCTGGCGAGGGTGTGGCTCAGTCTCTGTTATGGTTACCACACATCCCCACTTTCCACCTGGCGAGGATATGGCTCCGTCTCTGTTATGGTTACCACACATCCCCACTTTCCATCTTGCGAGGATATGGCTCAGTCTGTGTTATGGTTACCACACATCCCTACCTTCCACCTGGCGAGGATATGGCTCCGTCTCTGTTATGGTTACCACACATCCCCACTTTTCACCTGGCGAGGATATGGCTCAGTCTCTGTTATGGTTACCACACATCCCCACTTTCCACCTGGCGAGGGTGTGGCTCAGTCTCTGTAATGGTTACCACACATCCCCAATTTCCATCTGGCGAGGGTGTGGCTCCGTCTCAGTTATGGTTACCACACATCACCACTTTCCATCTGTCGGGGGTGTGACTCCGCCTCTGTTATGGTTACCACACATCCCCTGTTTCCACCTGGCGAGGGTGTGGCTCCGTCCCTGTTATGGTACCACACATCCCCAATTTCCATGTGTCGAGGGTGTGACTCCGTCTCTGTTATGGTTACCACACATCCCCACTTTCCACCTGGCGAGGAATGGACTCAGTCTCTGTTATGGTTACCACACATCCCCACTTTCCATCTGGCGAGGATATGGCTCCGTCTCTGTTATGGTTACCACACATCCCCCTTTCCACCTGGCGAGGATGTGGCTCAGTCTCTGTTAAGGTTACCACACATCCCCACTTTCCACCTGGCGAGGATATGGCACCGTCTCTGTTATGGTTACCACACATCCCCATTTTCCACCTGGCGAGGGTGTGGCTCCGTCTCTGTTATGGTTACCACACTTCCCCAATTTCCACCTGGCGAGGATATGGCTCACTCTGTTATGGTTTCCACACATCCCCACCTTCCACCTGGCGAGGATGTGGCTCCGTCTCTGTTAAGGTTACCACACATCCCCACTTTCCACATGGCGAGGGTGTGGCTCGGTCTCTGTTATGGTTACCACACATCCCCACTTTCCCCCTGGCGAGGGTGTGGCTCGGTCTCTGTTATGGTTACCACACATCCCCACTTTCCATCAATCGAGGGTGTTGCTCCGTCTCTGTTATGGTTACCACACATCCCCACATTCCACCTGGAGAGGATATGGCTCCGTCTCTGTCATGGTAACCACACATCCCCACCTTCCACCTGGCGAGGATATGGCTCTCTCTCTGTTAAGGTTACCGCACATCCCCACTTTCCACATGGCGAGGGTGTGGCTCCGTCTCTGTTATGGTTACCACACATCCCCACCTTCCACCTGGCGAGGATATGGCTCTGTCTCTGTTAAGGTTACCACACATCCCCACTTTCCACATGGCGAGGGTATGGCTCCGTTTCTGTTATGGTTACCACACATCCCCATATTCCATCTGGAGAGGGTGTGGCTCCGTCTCTGTTATGGTTGCTACACATCCCCACTTTCCACCTGGCGAGGGTATGGCTAAGTTTCTGAGGGTTACCATACTTCCCCACTTTCCATCTGGCGAGGGTGTGGCTCCGTATCTGTTATGGTTACCACACATCCCCACTTTCCACCTTGCGAAGATATGGCTCCGTCTCTGTAATGGTTACCATTCTTCCCCACTTCCCACCTGGTGAGGATTTGGCTCCGTCTCTGTTAAGGTTTCCACACATCCTTACATTCCACCTGGCGAGTGTGTGGCTTCGTCTCTGTTATGGTTACCACACAACGCCACATTCCACCTGGCGAGGGTGTGGCTCCGTCTCTGTTATGGTTACCACACATCCCCACTTTCCACCTGGTGAGGATATGGCTCCGTCTCTGTTATGGTTACCACACTTCCCCACTTCCCACCTGGTGAGGATTTGGCTCCGTCTCTGTTAAGGTTTCCACACACCCTTACTTTCCATCTGGCGAGGGTGTGGCTCCGTTTCTGTTATGGTTACCACACATCCCCACTTTCCATCTGAAGAGGGTGTGGCTCCGTCTCTGTTATGGTTACCACACATCCCCAGTTTCCACATGGCGAGGGTGTGGCTCCATCTTTGTTATGGTTACCACACATACCCACTTTCCATCTGGCGAGGGTTTGGCTCCGTCTCTGTTATGGTTACCACACATTCCCACTTTCCACCTGGCGAGGGTGTGGCTCCGTTTGTGTTATGGTTACCTCATATCCCCACTTTCCATCTGGCGAGGGAGTAGCTCCGTTTCTGTTATGGTTACCACACATCCCCACTTTCCTCCTGGTGAGGTTGTGGCTCCGTCTCTGTTATGGTTACCACACATCCCCACTTTCCACCTGGCGAGGATGTGGCTCCGTCTCTGTTATGATTACCACACATCCAAACTTTCCACCTGGCGAGGATATGACTCAGTCTCTGATATGGTTACGACACTTCCCCACCTTCCACCTGGCGAGGATATGGCTCAGTCTCTGTTATGGTTACCACACATCCCCACTTTCCACCTGGCGAAGGTATGGCTCCGTTTCTGTTATGGTTACCACACATCCCCACATTCCATCGGGCGAGGGTGTGGCTCCGTCTCTGTTATGGTTACCACACATCCCCACTTTCCACCTGGCGAGGGTATGGCTCAGTCTCTGTTATGGTTACCACACATCCACACTTTCCACCTGGCGAGGGTGTGGCTCAGTCTCTGTTATGGTTACCACACATCCCCACTTTCCACCTGGCCAGGATATGGCTCCGTCTCTGTTATGGTTACCACGCATCCCCACTTTCCACATGGCGAGGGTGTGGCTCCGTCTCTGTTATGGTTACCCCACATCCCCACTTTCCACCTGGCGAGGGTATGGTTCCGTTTCTGTTATGGTTACCACACATCCCCACTTTCCATCTGGCGAGGGTGTGGCTCCGTCTCTGTAATGGTTACCACACATCTTCAGTTTCCACCTGGCGAGGATATGGCTCCGTCTCTGTTATGGTTACCACACTTCCCCAATTCCCACCTGGCGAGGACTTGGCTCCGTCTCTGTGAAGGTTTCCACACACCCTTATTTTCCACCTGGCGAGGGTGTGGCTCCGTTTCTGTTATGGTTACCACACATCCCCACTTTCCATCTGAAGAGGGTGTGGCTCCGTCTCTGTTATGGTTACCACACATCCCCAGTTTCCACATGGCGAGGGTGTGGCTCCATCTTTGTTATGGTTACCACACATACCCACTTTCCATCTGGCGAGGGTTTAGCTCCGTCTCTGTTATGGTTACCACACATTCCCACTTTCCTCCTGGCGAGGGTGTGGCTCCGTCTGTGTAATGGTTACCTCATATCCCCACTTTCCATCTGGCGAGGGTGTGGCTCCGTTACTGTTATGGTTACCACACATCCCCACATTCCTCCTGGCGAGGTAGTGGCTCCGTCTCTGTTATGGTTACCACACATCCCCACTTTCCACCTGGCGAGGATGTGGCTCCGTCTCTGTTATGTTTACCACACTTCCAAACTTTCCACCTGCCGAGGATATGGCTCAGTCTCTGTTATGTTTACCACACATCCCCACCTTCCACCTGGCGAGGGTATGGCTCCGTTACTGTTATGGTTACCACACATCCCCACATTCCTCCTGGCGAGGTAGTGGCTCCGTCTCTGTTATGTTTACCATACATCCCCACTTTCCACCTGGCAAGGATGTGGCTCCGTCTCTGTTATGTTTACCACACATCCAAACTTTCCACCTGGCGAGGATATGGCTCCGTCTCTGTTATGGTTACCACACATCCCCACTTTCCACCCGGCGAGGGTATGGCTCCGTTTCTGTTATGGTTACCACACAACCCCACATTCCATCGGGCGAGGGTGTGGCTCCGTCTCTGTTATGGTTACCACACATCCCCACTTTCCACCTGGCGAGGATATGGCTCAGTCTCTGTTATGGTTACCACACATCCCCACTTTCCACCTGGCGAGGGTGTGGCTCAGTCTCTATTATGGTTACCACACATCCCCACTTTCCACCTGGCGAGGATATGGCTTCGTCTCTGTTATGGTTACCACACATCCCCACTTTCCACCTGGCGAAGATATGGCTCAGTTCGTGTTATGGTTACCACACATCCCCACCTTCCACCTGGCGAGGATATGGCTCCGTCTCTGATATGGTTACCACACATCCCCTCTTTTCACCTGGCGAGGATATGGCCCAGTCTCTGTTATTGTTACCACACATCCCCACTTTCCACCTGCGAGGGTGTGGCTCAATCTCTGTTATGGTTACCACACATCCCCAATTTCCATTTGGCGAGGGTGTGGCTCCGTCTCTGTTATGGTTACCACACATCACCACTTTCCATCTGTCGGGGGTGTGACTCCGTCTCTGTTATTGTTACCACACATCTCCAGTTTCCACCTGGCTAGGGTGTGGCTCCGTCCCTGTTATGGTACCACACATCCCCACTTTCCATGTGTCGAGGGTGTGACTCCGTCTCTGTTATGGTTACCATACATCACCACTTTCCATCTGGCGAGGGTGTGGCTCCGTCTCTGTTATGGTTACCACACATCCCCACTTTCCACCTGGCGAGGAATGGATTCAGTCTCTGTTATGGTTACCACACATCCCCACTTGCCATCTGGCGAGGATATGGCTCCGTCTCTGTTATGGTTACCACACATCCCCACCTTCCACCTGGCGAGGATATGGCTCCGTCTCTGTTATGGTTACCACACATCCCCTCTTTTCACCTGGAGAGTATATGGCTCAGTCTCTGTTATGGTTACCACACATCCCCACTTTCCACCTGGCTAGGGTGTGGCTCAGTCTCTGTTATGGTTACCACACATCCCCAATTTCCATCTGGGGAGGGTGTGGCTCCGTCTCTGTTATGGTAACCACACATCCCCACTCTCCACCTGGCGAGGGTGTGGCTCCGTCTTTGTTAAGGTGACCACACATCCCCACTTTCCACCTGGCGTGGGTGTGGCTCCGTCTCTGTTATGGTTACCATACATCACCACTTTCCATCTGGCGAGGGTGTGGCTCCGTCTCTGTTATGGTTACCACACATCCCCACTTTCCATCTGGCGAGGGTGTGGCTCCGCCTTTGTTATGGTTACCACACATCCCCACTTTCCACCTGGCGAGGAATGGACTCAGTCTCTGTTATGGTTACCACACATCCCCACTTGCCATCTGGCGAGGATATGGCTCCGTCTCTGTTATGGTTACCACACATCCCCACTTTCCACCTGGCGAGGATGTGGCTCAGTCTCTGTTAAGGTTACCACACATCCCCACTTTCCACCTGGCGAGGATATGGCACCCTCTCTGTTATGGTTACCACACATCCCCACTTTCCACCTGGCGAGTCTCTGTTATGGTTACCACACATCCCCACCTTCCACCTGGCGAGGATATGGCTCCGTCTCTTTTATGATTACCACACATCCCCACATTCCATCTGGCGAGCATATGGCTCTGTCTCTGTTATGGTTACCACACATCCCCACTTTCCACCTGGTGAGGGTGTGGCTCCGTCTCTGTTATGGATACCTTACATCACCACTATCCATCTGGCGAGGGTGTGGCTCCGTCTCTGTTATGGTTACCTCACATCCCCACTTTCCATCTGGCGAGGGTGTGGCTCCGCTTTTGTTATGGTTACCACACATCCCCACTTTCCACCTGGCGAGGAATGGACTCAGTCTCTGTTATGGTTACCACACATCCCCACTTTCCATCTGGCGAGGATATGGCTCCGTCTCTGTTATGGTTACCACATATCCCCACTTTCCACCTGGCGAGGATGTGGCTCAGTCTCTGTTATTGGTACCACACATCCCCACTTTCCACCTGACGAGGATATGGCTCCGTCCCGGTTATGGTTACCACACATCCCCAATTTCCACCTGGCGAGTCTCTGTTACGGTTAGCACATATCCGCACCTTCCACCTGGCGAGGATATGGCTGCGTCTCTTTTATGATTACCACACATCCCCACATTCCATCTGGCGAGTATATGGCTCCGTCTCTGTTAAAGTTACCACACATCCCCACTTTCCACCTGGCGAGGATATGGCTTAGTCTCTGTTATGGTTACCACACATCCCCACCTTCCACCTTCCGAGGATATTGCTCCGTCTCTGTTATGGTAACCACACATCCCCACCTTCCACAGGGCGAGGGTGAGGCTCCGTCTCTGTTGTGGTTACCTCACATCCCCACTTTCCACCTGCCGAGGGTGTGGCTCCGTCTCTGTTGTGGTTACCTCACATCCCCACTTTCCACCTGGCGAGGGTGTGGCTCCGTCTCTGTTGTGGTTACCACACATCCCCACTTTCCACCTGGCGAGGATATGGCTCACTCTTTTATGGTTACCACACATCCCCACTTTCCACCTGGCGAGGATATGGCTCCGTCTCTGTTATGGTTACCACATATCCCCACTTTCCACCTGGCGAGGGTATGGCTCCGTGTCTGTTAAGGTTACCACACATCCCCACTTTCCACATGGCGAGGGTGTGGCTCGGTCTCTGTTATGGTTACCACACATCCCCACTTTCCACCTGGCGAGGGTGTGGCTCCGTTTCTGTTATGGTGACCACACACCCCCACTTTCCATCTGGCGAGGGAGTGGCTCCGTCTCTGTTATGGTTACCACACATCCCCACTTTCCACCTGGCGAGGATATGGCTCCGTCCCAGTTATGGTTACCACACATCCCCACTTTCCAACTGGCGGACGATGAGTCTCTTTCTCTGTTATGGTTACCACACATCCCCACTTTCCACCTGGCGAGGATATGGCTCCGTTACTGTTATGGTTACCACACATCCCCACCTACCACCTGGCGAAGATATGGCTCGGTCCCTGTTATGGTTACCACACATCCCCACTTTCCACCTGGCGAGGATATGGCTCCGTCTCTGTCATGGTTACCACACATCCACACTTTCCACCTGGCGAGGGTGTGGCTCAGTCTCTGTTATGTTTACCACACATCCCCACTTTCCACCTGGCGAGGGTGTGGCTCAGTCTCTGTTATGGTAACCACACAACCCCTCCTTCCACCTGGCGAGGATATGGCTCGGTCTCTGTTATGGTTACCACACATCCCCACTTTCCAACTGGCGAGGATATGGCTCCGTCTCTGTTTTGGTTACCACACATCCCTACATTCCACCTGGCGAGGGTGTGGCTCCGTCTCTGTTATGGTTACCACACATCCCCACTTTCCACCTGGCGAGGGTGTGGCTCCGTCACTGTTATTGTTTCTACTCATCCCCACTTTCCACCTGGCGAGGGTGTGGCTCAGTCTCTGTTATGGTTACCACACATCCCCACTTTCCATCTGGCGAGGGTGTGGCTCCGTCTCTGTTATGGTTACCACAGATCCCCACTTTCCACCTGGCGAGGGTGTGGCTCCATCTCTGTTATGGTTACCAATCATCCCCACTTTCCACCTGGCGAGGGTGTGGCTCCGTTACTGTTATGGTTACCACACATCCCCACTTTCCATCTGTCGAGTGTGTGACTCCGTCTCTGTTATGGTTACCACACATCCCCACTTTCCACCTGGCGAGGGGGTGGCTCCGTCTCTGTTATGGTTATCACACAACCCCACTTTCCACCTGGCGAGGGTGTGGCTCCGTCTCTGTTATGGTTACCATACATCCCCACTTTCCATCTGCCGAGGAATGGACTCAGTCTCTGTTATGGTTACCACACAACCCCACTTTCCACCTGGCGAGGGTGTGGCTCCGTCTCTGTTATGGTTACCATACATCCCCACTTTCCACCTGGCGAGGAATGGACTCAGTCTCTGTTATGGTTACCACACATCCCCACTTTCCACCTGGCGAAGGTGTGGCTCCGTCTTAGTTATGGTTACCACACATCCCCACTTTCCATCTGGCGAGGATATGGCTCCGTCTCTGTTATGGTTTCCACACCTCCCCAATTTCCACCTGGCGTGGGTGTGGCTCCGTCTCTGTTATGGTTACCATACATCACCACTTTCCATCTGGCGAGGGTGTGGCTCCGTCTCTGTTATGGTTACCACACATCCCCACTTTCCATCTGGCGAGGGTGTGGCTCCGCCTTTGTTATGGTTACCACACATCCCCACTTTCCACCTGGCGAGGAATGGACTCAGTCTCTGTTATGGTTACCACACATCCCCACTTGCCATCTGGCGAGGATATGGCTCCGTCTCTGTTATGGTTACCACACATCCCCACTTTCCACCTGGCGAGGATGTGGCTCAGTCTCTGTTAAGGTTACCACACATCCCCACTTTCCACCTGGCGAGGATATGGCACCCTCTCTGTTATGGTTACCACACATCCCCACTTTCCACCTGGCGAGTCTCTGTTATGGTTACCACACATCCCCACCTTCCACCTGGCGAGGATATGGCTCCGTCTCTTTTATGATTACCACACATCCCCACATTCCATCTGGCGAGCATATGGCTCTGTCTCTGTTATGGTTACCACACATCCCCACTTTCCACCTGGTGAGGGTGTGGCTCCGTCTCTGTTATGGATACCTTACATCACCACTATCCATCTGGCGAGGGTGTGGCTCCGTCTCTGTTATGGTTACCTCACATCCCCACTTTCCATCTGGCGAGGGTGTGGCTCCGCTTTTGTTATGGTTACCACACATCCCCACTTTCCACCTGGCGAGGAATGGACTCAGTCTCTGTTATGGTTACCACACATCCCCACTTTCCATCTGGCGAGGATATGGCTCCGTCTCTGTTATGGTTACCACATATCCCCACTTTCCACCTGGCGAGGATGTGGCTCAGTCTCTGTTATTGGTACCACACATCCCCACTTTCCACCTGACGAGGATATGGCTCCGTCCCGGTTATGGTTACCACACATCCCCAATTTCCACCTGGCGAGTCTCTGTTACGGTTAGCACATATCCCCACCTTCCACCTGGCGAGGATATGGCTGCGTCTCTTTTATGATTACCACACATCCCCACATTCCATCTGGCGAGTATATGGCTCCGTCTCTGTTAAAGTTACCACACATCCCCACTTTCCACCTGGCGAGGATATGGCTTAGTCTCTGTTATGGTTACCACACATCCCCACCTTCCACCTTCCGAGGATATTGCTCCGTCTCTGTTATGGTAACCACACATCCCCACCTTCCACAGGGCGAGGGTGAGGCTCCGTCTCTGTTGTGGTTACCTCACATCCCCACTTTCCACCTGCCGAGGGTGTGGCTCCGTCTCTGTTGTGGTTACCTCACATCCCCACTTTCCACCTGGCGAGGGTGTGGCTCCGTCTCTGTTGTGGTTACCACACATCCCCACTTTCCACCTGGCGAGGATATGGCTCACTCTTTTATGGTTACCACACATCCCCACTTTCCACCTGGCGAGGATATGGCTCCGTCTCTGTTATGGTTACCACATATCCCCACTTTCCACCTGGCGAGGGTATGGCTCCGTGTCTGTTAAGGTTACCACACATCCCCACTTTCCACATGGCGAGGGTGTGGCTCGGTCTCTGTTATGGTTACCACACATCCCCACTTTCCACCTGGCGAGGGTGTGGCTCCGTTTCTGTTATGGTGACCACACACCCCCACTTTCCATCTGGCGAGGGAGTGGCTCCGTCTCTGTTATGGTTACCACACATCCCCACTTTCCACCTGGCGAGGATATGGCTCCGTCCCAGTTATGGTTACCACACATCCCCACTTTCCAACTGGCGGACGATGAGTCTCTTTCTCTGTTCTGGTTACCACACATCCCCACTTTCCACCTGGCGAGGATACGGCTCCGTTACTGTTATGGTTACCACACATCCCCACCTACCACCTGGCGAAGATATGGCTCGGTCCCTGTTATGGTTACCACACATCCCCACTTTCCACCTGGCGAGGATATGGCTCCGTCTCTGTCATGGTTACCACACATCCACACTTTCCACCTGGCGAGGGTGTGGCTCAGTCTCTGTTATGTTTACCACACATCCCCACTTTCCACCTGGCGAGGGTGTGGCTCAGTCTCTGTTATGGTAACCACACAACCCCTCCTTCCACCTGGCGAGGATATGGCTCGGTCTCTGTTATGGTTACCACACATCCCCACTTTCCAACTGGCGAGGATATGGCTCCGTCTCTGTTTTGGTTACCACACATCCCTACATTCCACCTGGCGAGGGTGTGGCTCCGTCTCTGTTATGGTTACCACACATCCCCACTTTCCACCTGGCGAGGGTGTGGCTCCGTCACTGTTATTGTTTCTACTCATCCCCACTTTCCACCTGGCGAGGGTGTGGCTCAGTCTCTGTTATGGTTACCACACATCCCCACTTTCCATCTGGCGAGGGTGTGGCTCCGTCTCTGTTAAGGTTACCACAGATCCCCACTTTCCACCTGGCGAGGGTGTGGCTCCGTCTCTGTTATGGTTACCAATCATCCCCACTTTCCACCTGGCGAGGGTGTGGCTCCGTTACTGTTATGGTTACCACACATCCCCACTTTCCATCTGTCGAGTGTGTGACTCCGTCTCTGTTATGGTTACCACACATCCCCACTTTCCACCTGGCGAGGGGGTGGCTCCGTCTCTGTTATGGTTATCACACAACCCCACTTTCCACCTGGCGAGGGTGTGGCTCCGTCTCTGTTATGGTTACCATACATCCCCACTTTCCATCTGCCGAGGAATGGACTCAGTCTCTGTTATGGTTACCACACAACCCCACTTTCCACCTGGCGAGGGTGTGGCTCCGTCTCTGTTATGGTTACCATACATCCCCACTTTCCACCTGGCGAGGAATGGACTCAGTCTCTGTTATGGTTACCACACATCCCCACTTTCCACCTGGCGAAGGTGTGGCTCCGTCTTAGTTATGGTTACCACACATCCCCACTTTCCATCTGGCGAGGATATGGCTCCGTCTCTGTTATGGTTTCCACACCTCCCCAATTTCCACCTGGTGGAGGATGTGGCTCCGTCTCTGTTATGGTTACCACACATCCCCACTTTCCACCTGGCGAGAGTGTGGCTCCGTCTCTGTTATGGTTACCATACATCACCACTTTCCATCTGGCGAGGGTGTGGCTCCGTCTCTGTTATGGTTACCACACATCCCCACATTCCATCTGGCGAGGGTGTGGCTCCGTCTTTGTTAAGGTTACCACACATCCCCACTTTCCACCTGGCGTGGGTGTGGCTCCGTCTCTGTTATGGTTACCATACATCACCACTTTCCATCTGGCGAGGGTGTGGCTCCGTCTCTGTTATGGTTACCACACATCCCCACTTTCCACCTGGCGAGGAATGGACTCAGTCTCTGTTATGGTTACCACACATCCCCACTTGCCATCTGGCGAGGATATGGCTCCGTCTCTGTTATGGTTACCACACATCCCCACCTTCCACCTGGCGAGGATATGGCTCCGTCTCTGTTATGGTTACCACACATCCCCTCTTTTCACCTGGCGAGGGTGTGGCTCAGTCTCTGTTATGGTTACCACACATCCCCAATTTCCATCTGGGGAGGGTGTGGCTCCGTCTCTGTTATGGTTACCACACATCACCACTTTCCATCTGTCGGGGGTGTGACTCCGTCTCTGTTATGGTTACCTCACATCTCCAGTTTCCAACTGGCGAGGGTGTGGCTCCGTCCCTGTTATGGTACCACACATCCCCACTTACCATGTGTCGAGGGTGTGACTCCGTCTCTGTTATGGTTACCACACATCCCCACTCTCCACCTGGCGAGGGTGTGGCTCCGTCTTTGTTAAGGTTACCACACATCCCCACTTTCCACCTGGCGTGGGTGTGGCTCCGTCTCTGTTATGGTTACCATACATCACCACTTTCCATCTGGCGAGGGTGTGGCTCCGTCTCTGTTATGGTTACCACACATCCCCACTTTCCAATGGCGAGGGTGTGGCTCCGCCTTTGTTATGGTTACCACACATCCCCACTTTCCACCTGGCGAGGAATGGACTCAGTCTCTGTTATGGTTACCACACATCCCCACTTGCCATCTGGCGAGGATATGGCTCCGTCTCTGTTATGGTTACCACACATCCCCACTTTCCACCTGGCGAGGATGTGGCTCAGTCTCTGTTAAGGTTACCACCCATCCCCACTTTCCTCCTGGCGAGGATATGGCACCCTCTCTGTTATGGTTACCACACATCCCCACTTTCCACCTGGCGAGTCTCTGTTATGGTTACCACACATCCCCACCTTCCACCTGGCGAGGATATGGCTCCGTCTCTTTTATGATTACCACACATCCCCACATTCCATCTGGCGAGCATATGGCTCTGTCTCTGTTATGGTTACCACACATCCCCACTTTCCACCTGGTGAGGGTGTGGCTCCGTCTCTGTTATGGTTACCTTACATCACCACTATCCATCTGGCGAGGGTGTGGCTCCGTCTCTGTTATGGTTACCTCACATCCCCACTTTCCATCTGGCGAGGGTGTGGCTTCGCTTTTGTTATGGTTACCACACATCCCCACTTTCCACCTGGCGAGGAATGGACTCAGTCTCTGTTATGGTTACCACACATCCCCACTTTCCATCTGGCGAGGATATGGCTCCGTCTCTGTTATGGTTACCACATATCCCCACTTTCCACCTGGCGAGGATGTGGCTCAGTCTCTGTTATTGGTACCACACATCCCCACTTTCCACCTGACGAGGATATGGCTCCGTCCCGGTTATGGTTACCACACATCCCCAATTTCCACCTGGCGAGTCTCTGTTACGGTTAGCACATATCCCCACCTTCCACCTGGCGAGGATATGGCTGCGTCTCTTTTATGGTGACCACACACCCCCACTTTCCATCTGGCGAGGGAGTGGCTCCGTCTCTGTTATGGTTACCACACATCCCCACTTTCCACCTGGCGAGGATATGGCTCCGTCCCAGTTATGGTTACCACACATCCCCACTTTCCAACTGGCGGACGATGAGTCTCATTCTCTGTTATGGTTATCACACATCCCCACTTTCCACCTGGCGAGGATATGGCTCCGTTACTGTTATGGTTACCACACATCCCCACCTACCACCTGGCGAGGATATGGCTCGGTCCCTGTTATGGTTACCACACATCCCCACTTTCCACCTGGCGAGGATATGGCTCCGTCTCAGTCATGGTTACCACACATCCCCACATTCCATCTGGCGAGTATATGGCTCCGTCTCTGTTAAAGTTACCACACATCCCCACTCTCCACCTGGCGAGGATATGGCTTAGTCTCTGTTATGGTTACCACACATCCCCACCTTCCACCTTCCGAGGATATGGCTCCGTCTCTGTTATGGTAACCACACATCCCCACCTTCCACAGGGCGAGGGTGTGGCTCCGTCTCTGTTGTGGTTACCTCACATCCCCACTTTCCACCTGCCGAGGGTGTGGCTCCATCTCTGTTGTGGTTACCTCACATCCCCACTTTCCACCTGGCGAGGGTGTGGCTCCGTCTCTGTTGTGGTTACCACACATCCCCACTTTCCACCTGGCGAGGATATGGCTCACTCTTTTATGGTTACCACACATCCCCACTTTCCACCTGGCGAGGATATGGCTCCGTCTCTGTTATGGTTACCACATATCCCCACTTTCCAACTGGCGAGGGTATGGCTCCGTGTCTGTTAAGGTTACCACACATCCCCACTTTCCACATGGCGAGGGTGTGGCTCGGTCTCTGTTATGGTTACCACACATCCCCACTTTCCACCTGGCGAGGGTGTGGCTCCGTTTCTGTTATGGTGACCACACACCCCCACTTTCCATCTGGCGAGGGAGTGGCTCCGTCTCTGTTATGGTTACCACACATCCCCACTTTCCACCTGGCGAGGATATGGCTCCGTCCCAGTTATGGTTACCACACATCCCCACTTTCCAACTGGCGGACGATGAGTCTCATTCTCTGTTATGGTTACCACACATCCCCACTTTCCACCTGGCGAGGATATGGCTCCGTTACTGTTATGGTTACCACACATCCCCACCTACCACCTGGCGAGGATATGGCTCGGTCCCTGTTATGGTTACCACACATCCCCACTTTCCACCTGGCGAGGATATGGCTCCGTCTCAGTCATGGTTACCACACATCCACACTTTCCACCGGCGAGGGTGTGGCTCAGTCTCTGTTATGTTTACCACACATCCCCACTTTCCACCTGGCGAGGGTGTGGCTCAGTCTCTGTTATGGTAACCACACAACCCCGACTTCCACCTGGCGAGGATATGGCTCGGTCTCTGTTATGGTTACCACACATCCCCACTTTCCAACTGGCGAGGATATGGCTCCGTCTCTGTTTAGGTTACCACACATCCCTACATTCCACCTGGCGAGGGTGTGGCTCCGTCTCTGTTATGGTTACCACACATCCCCACTTTCCACCTGGCGAGGGTGTGGCTCCGTCACTGTTATTGTTTCTACTCATCCCCACTTTCCACCTGGCGAGGGTGTGGCTCAGTCTCTGTTATGGTTACCACACATCCCCACTTTCCATCTGGCGAGGGTGTGGCTCCGTCTCTGTTATGGTTACCACAGATCCCCACTTTCCACCTGGCGAGGGTGTGGCTCCGTCTCTGTTATGGTTACCAAACATCCCCACTTTCCACCTGGCGAGGGTGTGGCTCCGTTACTGTTATGGTTACCACACATCCCCACTTTCCATCTGTCGAGTGTGTGACTCCGTCTCTGTTATGGTTACCTCACATCCCCACTTTCCACCTGGCGAGGGTGTGGCTCCGTCTCTGTTATGGTTATCACACAACCCCACTTTCCACCTGGCGAGGGTGTGGCTCCGTCTCTGTTATGGTTACCATACATCCCCACTTTCCACCTGGCGAGGAATGGACTCAGTCTCTGTTATGGTTACCACACAACCCCACTTTCCACCTGGCGAGGGTGTGGCTCCGTCTCTGTTATGGTTACCATACATCCCAACTTTCCACCTGGCGAGGAATGGACTCAGTCTCTCTTATGGTTACCACACATCCCCACTTTCCACCTGGCGAAGGTGTGGCTCCGTCTTAGTTATGGTTACCACACATCCCCACTTTCCATCTGGCGAGGATATGGCTCCGTCTCTGTTATGGTTTCCACACCTCCCCAATTTCCACCTGGTGGAGGATGTGGCTCCGTCTCTGTTATGGTTACCACACATCCCCACTTTCCACCTGGCGAGGGTGTGGCTCCGTCTCTGTTATGGTTACCATACATCCCCACTTTCCACCTGGCGAGGATGTGGCTCAGTCTCTGTTATGGCTCCGTCTCTGTTATGGTTACCACACATCCCCACTTTCCACCTGGCGAGGATATGGCTCCGTCTCTGTTATGGTTACATCACATCCCCACTTTCCACCTGGCGAGGATATGGCTCCGTCTCTGTTATGGTTACCACACATCCCCACTTTCCACCTGGCGAGGATATGGCTCCGTCTCTGTTATGGTTATCACACATCCCCACCTTCCACCTGGCGAGGATATGGCTCCGTCTCTGTTATGGTTTCCACACCTCCCCAATTTCCACCTGGCGAGGATGTGGCTCCGTCTCTGTTATGGTTACCACACATCCCCACTTTCCACCTGGCGAGGATATGGCTTAGTCTCTGTTATGGTTACCACACATCCCCACTTTTCACCTGGCGAGGATATGGCTCCTTCTCTGTTATGGTTACCACACATCCCCACTTTCCAACTGGCGAGGGTGTGGCTCCGTCTCTGTTATGGTTACCACACATCCCCACCTTCCACCTGGCGAGGGTGTGGCTCCGTCTCTGTCATGGTAACCACACATCCCCACATTCCATCTGGCGAGTATATGGCTCCGTCTCTGTTAAAGTTACCACACATCCCTACTTTCCACCTGGCGAGGATATGGCTTAGTCTCTGTTATGGTTACCACACATCCCCACCTTCCACCTTCCGAGGATATGGCTCCGTCTCTGTTATGGTAACCACACATCCCCACCTTCCACAGGGCGAGGGTGTGGCTCCGTCTCTGTTGTGGTTACCTCACATCCCCACTTTCCACCTGGCGAGGGTGTGGCTCCGTCTCTGTTGTGGTTACCACACATCCCCACTTTCCACCTGGCGAGGATATGGCTCACTCTTTTATGGTTACCACACATCCCCACTTTCCACCTGGCGAGGATATGGCTCCGTCTCTGTTATGGTTACCACATATCCCCACTTTCCAACTGGCGAGGGTATGGCTCCGTGTCTGTTAAGGTTACCACACATCCCCACTTTCCACATGGCGAGGGTGTGGCTCGGTCTCTGTTATGGTTACCACACATCCCCACTTTCCACCTGGCGAGGGTGTGGCTCCGTTTCTGTTATGGTGACCACACACCCCCACTTTCCATCTGGCGAGGGAGTGGCTCCGTCTCTGTTATGGTTACCACACATCCCCACTTTCCACCTGGCGAGGATATGGCTCCGTCCCAGTTATGGTTACCACACATCCCCACTTTCCAACTGGCGGACGATGAGTCTCATTCTCTGTTATGGTTACCACACATCCCCACTTTCCACCTGGCGAGGATATGGCTCCGTTACTGTTATGGTTACCACACATCCCCACCTACCACCTGGCGAGGATATGGCTCGGTCCCTGTTATGGTTACCACACATCCCCACTTTCCACCTGGCGAGGATATGGCTCCGTCTCAGTCATGGTTACCACACATCCACACTTTCCACCGGCGAGGGTGTGGCTCAGTCTCTGTTATGTTTACCACACATCCCCACTTTCCACCTGGCGAGGGTGTGGCTCAGTCTCTGTTATGGTAACCACACAACCCCGACTTCCACCTGGCGAGGATATGGCTCGGTCTCTGTTATGGTTACCACACATCCCCACTTTCCAACTGGCGAGGATATGGCTCCGTCTCTGTTTAGGTTACCACACATCCCTACATTCCACCTGGCGAGGGTGTGGCTCCGTCTCTGTTATGGTTACCACACATCCCCACTTTCCACCTGGCGAGGGTGTGGCTCCGTCACTGTTATTGTTTCTACTCATCCCCACTTTCCACCTGGCGAGGGTGTGGCTCAGTCTCTGTTATGGTTACCACACATCCCCACTTTCCATCTGGCGAGGGTGTGGCTCCGTCTCTGTTATGGTTACCACAGATCCCCACTTTCCACCTGGCGAGGGTGTGGCTCCGTCTCTGTTATGGTTACCAAACATCCCCACTTTCCACCTGGCGAGGGTGTGGCTCCGTTACTGTTATGGTTACCACACATCCCCACTTTCCATCTGTCGAGTGTGTGACTCCGTCTCTGTTATGGTTACCTCACATCCCCACTTTCCACCTGGCGAGGGTGTGGCTCCGTCTCTGTTATGGTTATCACACAACCCCACTTTCCACCTGGCGAGGGTGTGGCTCCGTCTCTGTTATGGTTACCATACATCCCCACTTTCCACCTGGCGAGGAATGGACTCAGTCTCTGTTATGGTTACCACACAACCCCACTTTCCACCTGGCGAGGGTGTGGCTCCGTCTCTGTTATGGTTACCATACATCCCCACTTTCCACCTGGCGAGGAATGGACTCAGTCTCTCTTATGGTTACCACACATCCCCACTTTCCACCTGGCGAAGGTGTGGCTCCGTCTTAGTTATGGTTACCACACATCCCCACTTTCCATCTGGCGAGGATATGGCTCCGTCTCTGTTATGGTTTCCACACCTCCCCAATTTCCACCTGGTGGAGGATGTGGCTCCGTCTCTGTTATGGTTACCACACATCCCCACTTTCCACCTGGCGAGGGTGTGGCTCCGTCTCTGTTATGGTTACCATACATCCCCACTTTCCACCTGGCGAGGATGTGGCTCAGTCTCTGTTATGGCTCCGTCTCTGTTATGGTTACCACACATCCCCACTTTCCACCTGGCGAGGATATGGCTCCGTCTCTGTTATGGTTACATCACATCCCCACTTTCCACCTGGCGAGGATATGGCTCCGTCTCTGTTATGGTTACCACACATCCCCACTTTCCACCTGGCGAGGATATGGCTCCGTCTCTGTTATGGTTATCACACATCCCCACCTTCCACCTGGCGAGGATATGGCTCCGTCTCTGTTATGGTTTCCACACCTCCCCAATTTCCACCTGGCGAGGATGTGGCTCCGTCTCTGTTATGGTTACCACACATCCCCACTTTCCACCTGGCGAGGATATGGCTTAGTCTCTGTTATGGTTACCACACATCCCCACTTTTCACCTGGCGAGGATATGGCTCCTTCTCTGTTATGGTTACCACACATCCCCACTTTCCAACTGGCGAGGGTGTGGCTCCGTCTCTGTTATGGTTACCACACATCCCCACCTTCCACCTGGCGAGGGTGTGGCTCCGTCTCTGTCATGGTAACCACACATCCCCACATTCCATCTGGCGAGTATATGGCTCCGTCTCTGTTAAAGTTACCACACATCCCTACTTTCCACCTGGCGAGGATATGGCTTAGTCTCTGTTATGGTTACCACACATCCCCACCTTCCACCTTCCGAGGATATGGCTCCGTCTCTGTTATGGTAACCACACATCCCCACCTTCCACAGGGCGAGGGTGTGGCTCCGTCTCTGTTGTGGTTACCTCACATCCCCACTTTCCACCTGCCGAGGGTGTGGCTCCGTCTCTGTTGTGGTTACCTCACATCCCCACTTTCCACCTGGCGAGGGTGTGGCTCCGTCTCTGTTGTGGTTACCACACATCCCCACTTTCCAACTGGCGAGGATATGGCTCACTCTTTTATGGTTACCACACATCCCCACTTTCCACCTGGCGAGGATATGGCTCCGTCTCTGTTATGGTTACCACATATCCCCACTTTCCACCTGGCGAGGGTATGGCTCCGTGTCTGTTAAGGTTACCACACATCCCCACTTTCCACATGGCGAGGGTGTGGCTCGGTCTCTGTTATGGTTACCACACATCCCCACTTTCCACCTGGCGAGGGTGTGGCTCCGTTTCTGTTATGGTGACCACACACCCCCACTTTCCATCTGGCGAGGGAGTGGCTCCGTCTCTGTTATGGTTACCACACATCCCCACTTTCCACCTGGCGAGGATATGGCTCCGTCCCAGTTATGGTTACCACACATCCCCACTTTCCAACTGGCGGACGATGAGTCTCATTCTCTGTTATGGTTACCACACATCCCCACTTTCCACCTGGCGAGGATATGGCTCCGTTACTGTTATGGTTACCACACATCCCCACCTACCACCTGGCGAAGATATGGCTCGGTCCCTGTTATGGTTACCACACATCCCCACTTTCCACCTGGCGAGGATATGGCTCCGTCTCTGTCATGGTTACCACACATCCACACTTTCCACCTGGCGAGGGTGTGGCTCAGTCTCTGTTATGTTTACCACACATCCCCACTTTCCACCTGGCGAGGGTGTGGCTCAGTCTCTGTTATGGTAACCACACAACCCCTCCTTCCACCTGGCGAGGATATGGCTCGGTCTCTGTTATGGTTACCACACATCCCCACTTTCCAACTGGCGAGGATATGGCTCCGTCTCTGTTTTGGTTACCACACATCCCTACATTCCACCTGGCGAGGGTGTGGCTCCGTCTCTGTTATGGTTACCACACATCCCCACTTTCCACCTGGCGAGGGTGTGGCTCCGTCACTGTTATTGTTTCTACTCATCCCCACTTTCCACCTGGCGAGGGTGTGGCTCAGTCTCTGTTATGGTTACCACACATCCCCACTTTCCATCTGGCGAGGGTGTGGCTCCGTCTCTGTTATGGTTACCACAGATCCCCACTTTCCACCTGGCGAGGGTGTGGCTCCGTCTCTGTTATGGTTACCAATCATCCCCACTTTCCACCTGGCGAGGGTGTGGCTCCGTTACTGTTATGGTTACCACACATCCCCACTTTCCATCTGTCGAGTGTGTGACTCCGTCTCTGTTATGGTTACCACACATCCCCACTTTCCACCTGGCGAGGGGGTGGCTCCGTCTCTGTTATGGTTATCACACAACCCCACTTTCCACCTGGCGAGGGTGTGGCTCCGTCTCTGTTATGGTTACCATACATCCCCACTTTCCACCTGGCGAGGAATGGACTCAGTCTCTGTTATGGTTACCACACAACCCCACTTTCCACCTGGCGAGGGTGTGGCTCCGTCTCTGTTATGGTTACCATACATCCCCACTTTCCGCCTGGCGAGGAATGGACTCAGTCTCTGTTATGGTTACCACACATCCCCACTTTCCACCTGGCGAAGGTGTGGCTCCGTCTTAGTTATGGTTACCACACATCCCCACTTTCCATCTGGCGAGGATATGGCTCCGTCTCTGTTATGGTTTCCACACCTCCCCAATTTCCACCTGGTGGAGGATGTGGCTCCGTCTCTGTTATGGTTACCACACATCCCCACTTTCCACCTGGCGAGGGTGTGGCTCCGTCTCTGTTATGGTTACCATACATCACCACTTTCCATCTGTCGGG
Organism: Meconema thalassinum; assembly: GCA_946902985.2. Classification (NCBI taxonomy): domain Eukaryota; kingdom Metazoa; phylum Arthropoda; class Insecta; order Orthoptera; family Tettigoniidae; genus Meconema; species Meconema thalassinum. Next base: position 438,321,980 of record OX336394.1, on the reverse strand, counting down.
GGTGTGACTCCGTCTCTGTTATTGTTACCACACATCTCCAGTTTCCACCTGGCTAGGGTGTCGCTCCGTTCCTGTTATGGTACCACACATCCCCACTTTCCATGTGTCGAGGGTGTGACTCCGTCTCTGTTATGGTTACCACACATCCCCACATTCCATCTGGCGAGGGTGTGGCTCCGTCTTTGTTAAGGTTACCACACATCCCCACTTTCCACCTGGCGTGGATGTGGCTCCGTCTCTGTTATGGTTACCATACATCACCACTTTCCATCTGGCGAGGGTGTGGCTCCGTCTCTGTTATGGTTACCACACATCCCCACTTTCCACCTGGCGAGGAATGGACTCAGTCTCTGTTATGGTTACCACACATCCCCACTTGCCATCTGGCGAGGATATGGCTCCGTCTCTGTTATGGTTACCACACATCCCCACCTTCCACCTGGCGAGGATATGGCTCCGTCTCTGTTATGGTTACCACACATCCCCTCTTTTCACCTGGAGAGTATATGGCTCAGTCTCTGTTATGGTTACCACACATCCCCACTTTCCACCTGGCGAGGGTGTGGCTCAGTCTCTGTTATGGTTACCACACATCCCCAATTTCCATCTGGGGAGGGTGTGGCTCCGTCTCTGTTATGGTTACCACACATCACCACTTTCCATCTGTCGGGGGTGTGACTCCGTCTCTGTTATGGTTACCTCACATCTCCAGTTTCCACCTGGCGAGGGTGTGGCTCCGTCCCTGTTATGGTACCACACATCCCCACTTACCATGTGTCGAGGGTGTGACTCCGTCTCTGTTATGGTTACCACACATCCCCACTCTCCACCTGGCGAGGGTGTGGCTCCGTCTTTGATAAGGTTACCACACATCCCCACTTTCCACCTGGCGTGGGTGTGGCTCCGTCTCTGTTATGGTTACCATACATCACCACTTTCCATCTGGCGAGGGTGTGGCTCCGTCTCTGTTATGGTTACCACACATCCCCACTTTCCGTCTGGCGAGGGTGTGGCTCCGCCTTTGTTATGGTTACCACACATCCCCACTTTCCACCTGGCGAGGAATGGACTCAGTCTCTGTTATGGTTACCACACATCCCCACTTGCCATCTGGCGAGGATATGGCTCCGTCTCTGTTATGGTTACCACACATCCCCACTTTCCACCTGGCGAGGATGTGGCTCAGTCTCTGTTAAGGTTACCACACATCCCCACTTTCCACCTGGCGAGGATATGGCACCCTCTCTGTTATGGTTACCACACATCCCCACTTTCCACCTGGCGAGTCTCTGTTATGGTTACCACACATCCCCACCTTCCACCTGGCTAGGATATGGCTCCGTCTCTTTTATGATTACCACACATCCCCACATTCCATCTGGCGAGCATATGGCTCTGTCTCTGTTATGGTTACCACACATCCCCGCTTTCCACCTGGTGAGGGTGTGGCTCCGTCTCTGTTATGGTTACCTTACATCACCACTATCCATCTGGCGAGGGTGTGGCTCCGTCTCTGTTATGGTTACCTCACATCCCCACTTTCCATCTGGCGAGGGTGTGGCTTCGCTTTTGTTATGGTTACCACACATCCCCACTTTCCACCTGGCGAGGAATGGACTCAGTCTCTGTTATGGTTACCACACATCCCCACTTTCCATCTGGCGAGGATATGGCTCCGTCTCTGTTATGGTTACCACATATCCCCACTTTCCACCTGGCGAGGATGTGGCTCAGTCTCTGTTATTGGTACCACACATCCCCACTTTCCACCTGACGAGGATATGGCTCCGTCCCGGTTATGGTTACCACACATCCCCAATTTCCACCTGGCGAGTCTCTGTTACGGTTAGCACATATCCCCACCTTCCACCTGGCGAGGATATGGCTGCGTCTCTTTTATGATTACCACACATCCCCACATTCCATCTGGCGAGTATATGGCTCCGTCTCTGTTAAAGTTACCACACATCCCCACTTTCCACCTGGCGAGGATATGGCTTAGTCTCTGTTATGGTTACCACACATCCCCACCTTCCACCTTCCGAGGATATGGCTCCGTCTCTGTTATGGTAACCACACATCCCCACCTTCCACAGGGCGAGGGTGTGGCTCCGTCTCTGTTGTGGTTACCTCACATCCCCACTTTCCACCTGCCGAGGGTGTGGCTCCATCTCTGTTGTGGTTACCTCACATCCCCACTTTCCACCTGGCGAGGGTGTGGCTCCGTCTCTGTTGTGGTTACCACACATCCCCACTTTCCACCTGGCGAGGATATGGCTCACTCTTTTATGGTTACCACACATCCCCACTTTCCACCTGGCGAGGATATGGCTCCGTCTCTGTTATGGTTACCACATATCCCCACTTTCCACCTGGCGAGGGTATGGCTCCGTGTCTGTTAAGGTTACCACACATCCCCACTTTCCACATGGCGAGGGTGTGGCTCGGTCTCTGTTATGGTTACCACACATCCCCACTTTCCACCTGGCGAGGGTGTGGCTCCGTTTCTGTTATGGTGACCACACACCCCCACTTTCCATCTGGCGAGGGAGTGGCTCCGTCTCTGTTATGGTTACCACACATCCCCACTTTCCACCTGGCGAGGATATGGCTCCGTCCCAGTTATGGTTACCACACATCCCCACTTTCCAACTGGCGGACGATGAGTCTCATTCTCAGTTATGGTTACCACACATCCCCACTTTCCACCTGGCGAGGATATGGCTCCGTTACTGTTATGGTTACCACACATCCCCACCTACCACCTGGCGAGGATATGGCTCGGTCCCTGTTATGGTTACCACACATCCCCACTTTCCACCTGGCGAGGATATGGCTCCGTCTCTGTCATGGTTACCACACATCCACACTTTCCACCTGGCGAGGGTGTGGCTCAGTCTCTGTTATGTTTACCACACATCCCCACTTTCCACCTGGCGAGGGTGTGGCTCAGTCTCTGTTATGGTAACCACACAACCCCGACTTCCACCTGGCGAGGATATGGCTCGGTCTCTGTTATGGTTACCACACATCCCCACTTTCCAACTGGCGAGGATATGGCTCCGTCTCTGTTTTGGTTACCACACATCCCTACATTCCACCTGGCGAGGGTGTGGCTCCGTCTCTGTTATGGTTACCACACATCCCCACTTTCCACCTGGCGAGGGTGTGGCTCCGTCACTGTTATTGTTTCTACTCATCCCCACTTTCCACCTGGCGAGGGTGTGGCTCAGTCTCTGTTATGGTTACCACACATCCCCACTTTCCATCTGGCGAGGGTGTGGCTCCGTCTCGGTTATGGTTACCACAGATCCCCACTTTCCACCTGGCGAGGGTGTGGCTCCGTCTCTGTTATGGTTACCAAACATCCCCACTTTCCACCTGGCGAGGGTGTGGCTCCGTTACTGTTATGGTTACCACACATCCCCACTTTCCATCTGTCGAGTGTGTGACTCCGTCTCTGTTATGGTTACCACACATCCCCACTTTCCACCTGGCGAGGGTGTGGCTCCGTCTCTGTTATGGTTATCACACAACCCCACTTTCCACCTGGCGAGGGTGTGGCTCCGTCTCTGTTATGGTTACCATACATCCCCACTTTCCACCTGGCGAGGAATGGACTCAGTCTCTGTTATGGTTACCACACAACCCCACTTTCCACCTGGCGAGGGTGTGGCTCCGTCTCTGTTATGGTTACCATACATCCCAACTTTCCACCTGGCGAGGAATGGACTCAGTCTCTGTTATGGTTACCACACATCCCCACTTTCCACCTGGCGAAGGTGTGGCTCCGTCTTAGTTATGGTTACCACACATCCCCACTTTCCATCTGGCGAGGATATGGCTCCGTCTCTGTTATGGTTTCCACACCTCCCCAATTTCCACCTGGTGGAGGATGTGGCTCCGTCTCTGTTATGGTTACCACACATCCCCACTTTCCACCTGGCGAGGGTGTGGCTCCGTCTCTGTTATGGTTACCATACATCCCCACTTTCCACCTGGCGAGGATGTGGCTCAGTCTCTATTATGGCTCCGTCTCTGTTATGGTTACCACACATCCCCACTTTCCACCTGGCGAGGATATGGCTCCGTCTCTGTTATGGTTACATCACATCCCCACTTTCCACCTGGCGAGGATATGGCTCCGTCTCTGTTATGGTTACCACACATCCCCACTTTCCACCTGGCGAGGATATGGCTCCGTCTCTGTTATGGTTATCACACATCCCCACCTTCCACCTGGCGAGGATATGGCTCCGTCTCTGTTATGGTTTCCACACCTCCCCAATTTCCACCTGGCGAGGATGTGGCTCCGTCTCTGTTATGGTTACCACACATCCCCACTTTCCACCTGGCGAGGATATGGCTTAGTCTCTGTTATGGTTACCACACATCCCCACTTTTCACCTGGCGAGGATATGGCTCCTTCTCTGTTATGGTTACCACACATCCCCACTTTCCAACTGGCGAGGGTGTGGCTCCGTCTCTGTTATGGTTACCACACATCCCCACCTTCCACCTGGCGAGGGTGTGGCTCCGTCTCTGTCATGGTAACCACACATCCCCACCTTCCACCTGGCGAGGATATGGCTCTGTCTCTATTAAGGTTACCGCACATCCCCACTTTCCACATGGCGAGGGTGTGGCTCCGTCTCTGTTATGGTTACCACACATCCCCACCTTCCACCTAGCGAGGATATGGCTCTGTCTCTGTTAAGGTTACCACACATCCCCACTTTCCACATGGCGAGGGTATGGCTCCGTTTCTGTTATGGTTACCACACATCCCCACATTCCATCTGGAGAGGGTGTGGCTCCGTCTCTGTTATGGTTACTACACATCCCCACTTTCCACCTGGCGAGGGTATGGCTAAGTTTCTGTTAGGGTTACCATACTTCCCCACTTTCCATCTGGCGAGGGTGTGGCTCCGTATCTGTTATGGTTACCACACATCCCCACTTTCCACCTTGGGAGCATATGGCTCCGTCTAGGTAATGGTTACCACTCTTCCCCACTTCCCACCTGGTGAGGATTTGGCTCCGTCTCTGTTAAGGTTTCCACACATCCTTACTTTCCACCTGGCGAGTGTGTGGCTCCGTCTCTGTTATGGTTACCACACAACCCCACATTCAACCTGGCGAAGGTGTGGCTCCGTCTCTGTTATAGTTACCACACATCTCCACTTTCCCCCAGGCGAGGATATGGCCCTGTCTCTGTTAAGGTTACCACGCATCCCCACTTTCCACATGGCGAGGGTGTGGCTCCGTCTCTGTTATGGTTACCACACATCCCCACTTTCCACCTGGCGAGGGTATGGCTCCGTTTCTGTTATGGTTACCACACATCCAGACTTTCCATCTGGCGAGGGTGTGGCTCCGTCTCTGTTATGTTTACCACACATCCCCACATTCCACCTGGCGAGGATATGGCTCCGTCTCTGTTATGGTTACCACACTTCCCCACTTCCCACCTGGTGAGGATTTGGCTCCGTCTCTGTTAAGGTTTCCACACACCCTTACTTTCCATCTGGCGAGGGTGTGGCTCCGTTTCTGTTATGGTTACCACACATCCCCACTTTCCATCTGAAGAGGGTGTGGCTCCGTCTCTGTTATTGTTACCACACATCCCCAGTTTCCACATGGCGAGGGTGTGGCTCCATCTTTGTTATGGTTACCACACATACCTACTTTCCATCTGACGAGGGTTTGGCTCCGTCTCTGTTATGGTTACCACACATTCCCACTTTCCTCCTGGCGAGGGTGTGGCTCCGTTTGTGTTATGGTTACCTCATATCCCCACTTTCCATCTGGCGAGGGAGTGGCTCCGTTTCGGTTATGGTTACCACACATCCCCACTTTCCTCCTGGCGATGTTGTGGCTCCGTCTCTGTTATGGTTACCACACATCCCCACTTTCCACCTGGCGAGGATGTGGCTCCGTCTCTGTTATGATTACCACACATCCAAACTTTCCACCTGGCGAGGATATGGCTCAGTCTCTGTTATGTTTACCACACTTCCCCACCTTCCACCTGGCGAGGATATGGCTCCGTCTCTGTTATGGTTACCACACATCCCCACTTTCCACCTGGCGAGGGTATGGCTCCGTTTCTGTTATGGTTACCACACATCCCCACTTTCCACCTGGCGAGGGTGTGGCTCCGTCTCTGTTATGGTTACCACACTTCCCCACTTCCCACCTGGCGAGGTTATGGCTCCGTCTCTCTTATGGTTACCACACATCTTCTGTTTCCACCTCGCGAGGATATGGCTCCGTCTCTGTTATGGTTACCACACATCCCCACTTTCCACCTGGCGAGGGTGTGGCTCCGTCTCTGTTATGGTTACCACACATCTTCTGTTTCCACCTCGCGAGGATATGGCTCCGTCTCTGTTATGGTTACCACACATCCCCACTTTCCACCTCGCGAGGATATGGCTCCGTCTCTGTTAAGGTTTCCACACACCCTTATTTTCCACCTGGCGAGGGTGTGGCTCCGTCTCTGTTATGGTTACCACACATCCCCAGTTTCCACATGGCGAGGGTGTGGCTCCATCTTTGTTATGGTTACCACACATACCCACTTTCCATCTGGCGAGGGTTTGGCTCCGTCTCTGTTATGGTTACCACACATTCCCACTTTGCTCCTGGCGAGGGTGTGGCTCCGTCTGTGTAATGGTTACCTCATATCCCCACTTTCCATCTGGCGAGGGTGTGGCTCCGTTACTGTTATGGTTACCACACATCCCCACGTTCCTCCTGGCGAGGTTGTGGCTCCGTCTCTGTTATGGTTACCACACATCCCCACTTCCCACCTGGCGAGGATGTGGCTCCGTCTCTGTTATGTTTACCACACATCCAAACTTTCCACCTGGCGAGGATATGGCTCAGTCTCTGTTATGGTTACCACACATCCCCACCTTCCACCTGGCGAGGATATGGCGCAGTCTCTGTTATGGTTACCACACATCCCCACTTTCCACCTGGCGAGGGTGTGGCTCAGTCTCTGTTATGGTTACCACACATCCCCACTTTCCACCTGGCGAGGATATGGCTCCGTCTCTGTTATGGTTACCACACATCCCCACTTTCACCTTGCGAGGATATGGCTCAGTCCGTGTTATGGTTACCACACATCCCCACTTTCCACCTGGCGAGGATATGGCTCCGTCTCTGTTATGGTTACCACACATCCCCACTTTCCACCTGGCGAGGATATGGCTCAGTCTGTGTTATGGTTACCACACATCCCCACTTTCCACCTGGCGAGGATATGGCTCCGTCTCTGTTATGGTTACCACAAATCCCCACTTTCCACCTGGCGAGGATATGGCTCCGTCTCTGTTATGGTTACCACACATCCCCACTTTCCACCTGGCGAGGATATGGCTCAGTCTGTGTTATGGTTACCACACATCCCCACCTTCCACCTGGCGAGGATATGGCTCCGTCTCTGTTATGGTTACCACACATCCCCACTTTTCACCTGGCGAGGATATGGCTCAGTCTCTGTTATGGTTACCACACATCCCCACTTTCCAACTGGCGAGGGTGTGGCTCAGTCTCTGTTATGGTTACCACACATCCCCAATTTCCATCTGGCGAGGGTGTGGCTCCGTCTCTGTTATGGTTACCACACATCACCACTTTCCATCTGTCGGGGGTGTGACTCCGCCTCTGTTATGGTTACCACACATCCCCAGTTTCCACCTGGCGAGGGTGTGGCTCCGTCCCTGTTATGGTACCACACATCCCCACTTTCCATGTGTCGAGGGTGTGACTCCGTCTCTGTTATGGTTACCACACATCCCCACTTTCCACCTGGCGAGGAATGGACTCAGTCTCTGTTATGGTTACCACACATCCCCACCTTCCACCTGGCGAGGGTGTGGCTCCGTCTCTGTCATGGTAACCACACATCCCCACCTTCCACCTGGCGAGGATATGGCTCTGTCTCTGTTAAGGTTACCGCACATCCCCACTTTCCACATGGCGAGGGTGTGGCTCCGTCTCTGTTATGGTTACCACACATCCCCACCTTCCACCTGGTGAGGATATGGCTCTGTCTCTGTTAAGGTTACCACACATCCCCACTTTCCACATGGCGAGGGTATGGCTCCGTTTCTGTTATGGTTACCACACATCCCCATATTCCATCTGGAGAGGGTGTGGCTCCGTCTCTGTTATGGTTACTACACATCCCCACTTTCCACCTGGCGAGGGTATGGCTAAGTTTCTGTTAGGTTTACCATACTTCCCCACTTTCCATCTGGCGAGGGTGTGGCTCCGTATCTGTTATGGTTACCACACATCCCCACTTTCCACCTTGCGAGGATATGGCTCCGTCTCTGTAATGGTTACCACTCTTCCCCACTTCCCACCTGGTGAGGATTTGGCTCCGTCTCTGTTAAGGTTTCCACACATCCTTACTTTCCACCTGGCGAGTGTGTGGCTTCGTCTCTGTTATGGTTACCACACAACCCCACATTCCACCTGGCGAGGGTGTGGCTCCGTCTCTGTTATGGTTACCACACATCCCCACCTTCCCCCAGGCGAGGATATGGCCCTGTCTCTGTAAAGGTTACCACGCATCCCCACTTTCCACATGGCGAGGTTGTGGCTCCGTCTCTGTTATGGTTACCACACATCCCCACTTTCCACCTGGCGAGGGTATGGCTCCGTTTCTGTTATGGTTACCACACTACCCCACTTTCCATCTGGTGAGGGTGTGGCTCCGTCTCTGTTATGGTTACCACACATCCCCACTTTCCACCTGGCGAGGATATGGCTCCGTCTCTGTTATGGTTACCACACTTCCCCACTTCCCACCTGGTGAGGATTTGGCTCCGTCTCTGTTAAGGTTTCCACACACCCTTACTTTCCATCTGGCGAGGGTGTGGCTCCGTTTCTGTTATGGATACCACACATCCCCACTTTCCATCTGAAGAGGTTGTGGCTCCGTCTCTGTTATGGTTACCACACATCCCCAGTTTCCACATGGCGAGGGTGTGGCTCCATCTTTGTTATGGTTACCACACATACCCACTTTCCATCTGGCGAGGGTTTGGCTCCGTCTCTGTTATGGTTACCACACTTTCCCACTTTCCTCCTGGCGAGGGAGTGGCTCCGTTTGTGTTATGGTTACCTCATATCCCCACTTTCCATCGGGCGAGGGTGTGGCTCCGTCTCTGTTATGGTTACCACACATCCCCACTTTCCACCTGGCAAGGGTATGGCTCAGTCTCTGTTATGGTTACCACACATCCCCACTTTCCACCTGGCGAGGGTGTGGCTCAGTCTCTGTTATGGTTACCACACATCCCCACTTTCCACCTGGCCAGGATATGGCTCCGTCTCTGTTATGGTTACCACGCATCCCCACTTTCCACATGGCGAGGGTGTGGCTCCGTCTCTGTTATGGTTACCACACATCCCCACTTTCCACCTGGCGAGGGTATGGTTCCCGTTCTGTTATGGTTACCACACATCCCCACTTTCCATCTGGCTAGGGTGTGGCTCCGTCTCTGTAATGGTTACCACACATCTTCAGTTTCCACCTGGCGAGGATATGGCTCCGTCTCTGTTATGGTTACCACACTTCCCCACTTCCCACCTGGCGAGGACTTGGCTCCGTCTCTGTTAAGGTTTCCACACACCCTTATTTTCCACCTGGCGAGGGTGTGGCTCCGTTTCTGTTATGGTTACCACACATCCCCACTTTCCATCTGAAGAGGGTGTGGCTCCGTCTCTGTTATGGTTACCACACATCCCCACTTTCCACCTGGCGAGGATGTGGCTCCGTCTCTGTTATGATTACCACACATCCAAACTTTCCACCTGGCGAGGATATGGCTCCGTCTCTGTTATGGTTACCACACATCCCCACTTTCCACCTGGCGAGGGTATGGCTCCGTTTCTGTTATGGTTACCACACATCCCCACATTCCATCGGGCGAGGGTGTGGCTCCGTCTCTGTTATGGTTACCACACATCATCACTTTCCACCTGGCGAGGGTATGGCTCAGTCTCTGTTATGGTTACCACACATCCCCACTTTCCACCTGGCGAGGGTGTGGCTCCGTCTCTGTTATGGTTACCACACTTCCCCACTTCCCACCTGGCGAGGTTATGGCTCCGTCTCTCTTATGGTTACCACACATCTTCTGTTTCCACCTCGCGAGGATATGGCTCCGTCTCTGTTATGGTTACCACACATCCCCACTTTCCACCTGGCGAGGGTGTGGCTCCGTCTCTGTTATGGTTACCACACATCTTCTGTTTCCACCTCGCGAGGATATGGCTCCGTCTCTGTTATGGTTACCACACATCCCCACTTTCCACCTCGCGAGGATATGGCTCCGTCTCTGTTAAGGTTTCCACACACCCTTATTTTCCACCTGGCGAGGGTGTGGCTCCGTCTCTGTTATGGTTACCACACATCCCCAGTTTCCACATGGCGAGGGTGTGGCTCCATCTTTGTTATGGTTACCACACATACCCACTTTCCATCTGGCGAGGGTTTGGCTCCGTCTCTGTTATGGTTACCACACATTCCCACTTTGCTCCTGGCGAGGGTGTGGCTCCGTCTGTGTAATGGTTACCTCATATCCCCATTTTTCATCTGGCGAGGGTGTGGCTCCGTTACTGTTATGGTTACCACACATCCCCACGTTCCTCCTGGCGAGGTTGTGGCTCCGTCCCTGTTTTGGTTACCACACATCCCCACTTCCCACCTGGCGAGGATGTGGCTCCGTCTCTGTTATGTTTATCACACATCCAAACTTTCCACCTGGCGAGGATATGGCTCAGTCTCTGTTATGGTTACCACACATCCCCACCTTCCACCTGGCGAGGATATGGCGCAGTCTCTGTTATGGTTACCACACATCCCCACTTTCCACCTGGCGAGGGTGTGGCTCAGTCTCTGTTATGGTTACCACACATCCCCACTTTCCACCTGGCGAGGATATGGCTCCGTCTCTGTTATGGTTACCACACATCCCCACTTTCACCTTGCGAGGATATGGCTCAGTCCGTGTTATGGTTACCACACATCCCCACTTTCCACCTGGCGAGGATATGGCTCCGTCTCTGTTATGCTTACCACACATCCCCACTTTCCACCTGGCGAGGATATGGCTCAGTCTGTGTTATGGTTACCACACATCCCCACTTTCCACCTGGCGAGGATATGGCTCCGTCTCTGTTATGGTTACCACACATCCCCACTTTCCACCTGGCGAGGATATGGCTCCGTCTCTGTTATGGTTACCACACATCCCCACTTTCCACCTGGCGAGGATATGGCTCAGTCTGTGTTATGGTTACCACACATCCCCACCTTCCACCTGGCGAGGATATGGCTCCGTCTCTGTTATGGTTACCACACATCCCCACTTTTCACCTGGCGAGGATATGGCTCAGTCTCTGTTATGGTTACCACACATCCCCACTTTCCACCTGGCGAGGGTGTGGCTCAGTCTCTGTTATGGTTACCACACATCCCCAATTTCCATCTGGCGAGGGTGTGGCTCCGTCTCTGTTATGGTTACCACACATCACCACTTTCCACCTGGCGAGGAATGGACTCAGTCTCTGTTATGGTTACCACACATCCCCACCTTCCACCTGGCGAGGGTGTGGCTCCGTCTCTGTCATGGTAACCACACATCCCCACCTTCCACCTGGCGAGGATATGGCTCTGTCTCTGTTAAGGTTACCGCACATCCCCACTTTCCACATGGCGAGGGTGTGGCTCCGTCTCTGTTATGGTTACCACACATCCCCACCTTCCACCTGGTGAGGATATGGCTCTGTCTCTGTTAAGGTTACCACACATCCCCACTTTCCACATGGCGAGGGTATGGCTCCGTTTCTGTTATGGTTACCACACATCCCCATATTCCATCTGGAGAGGGTGTGGCTCCGTCTCTGTTATGGTTACTACACATCCCCACTTTCCACCTGGCGAGGGTAGGGCTAAGTTTCTGTTAGGGTTACCATACTTCCCCACTTTCCATCTGGCGAGGGTGTGGCTCCGTATCTGTTATGGTTACCACACATCCCCACTTTCCACCTTGCGAGGATATGGCTCCGTCTCTGTAATGGTTACCACTCTTCCCCACTTCCCACCTGGTGAGGATTTGGCTCCGTCTCTGTTAAGGTTTCCACACATCCTTACTTTCCACCTGGCGAGTGTGTGGCTTCGTCTCTGTTATGGTTACCACACAACCCCACATTCCACCTGGCGAGGGTGTGGCTCCGTCTCTGTTATGGTTACCACACATCCCCACCTTCCCCCAGGCGAGGATATGGCCCTGTCTCTGTAAAGGTTACCACGCATCCCCACTTTCCACATGGCGAGGTTGTGGCTCCGTCTCTGTTATGGTTACCACACATCCCCACTTTCCACCTGGCGAGGGTATGGCTCCGTTTCTGTTATGGTTACCACACTACCCCACTTTCCATCTGGTGAGGGTGTGGCTCCGTCTCTGTTATGGTTACCACACATCCCCACTTTCCACCTGGCGAGGATATGGCTCCGTCTCTGTTATGGTTACCACACTTCCCCACTTCCCACCTGGTGAGGATTTGGCTCCGTCTCTGTTAAGGTTTCCACACACCCTTACTTTCCATCTGGCGAGGGTGTGGCTCCGTTTCTGTTATGGATACCACACATCCCCACTTTCCATCTGAAGAGGTTGTGGCTCCGTCTCTGTTATGGTTACCACACATCCCCAGTTTCCACATGGCGAGGGTGTGGCTCCATCTTTGTTATGGTTACCACACATACCCACTTTCCATCTGGCGAGGGTTTGGCTCCGTCTCTGTTATGGTTACCACACATTCCCACTTTCCTCCTGGCGAGGGTGTGGCTCCGTTTGTGTTATGGTTACCTCATATCCCCACTTTCCATCGGGCGAGGGTGTGGCTCCGTCTCTGTTATGGTTACCACACATCCCCACTTTCCACCTGGCAAGGGTATGGCTCAGTCTCTGTTATGGTTACCACACATCCCCACTTTCCACCTGGCGAGGGTGTGGCTCAGTCTCTGTTATGGTTACCACACATCCCCACTTTCCACCTGGCCAGGATATGGCTCCGTCTCTGTTATGGTTACCACGCATCCCCACTTTCCACATGGCGAGGGTGTGGCTCCGTCTCTGTTATGGTTACCACACATCCCCACTTTCCACCTGGCGAGGGTATGGTTCCCGTTCTGTTATGGTTACCACACATCCCCACTTTCCATCTGGCTAGGGTGTGGCTCCGTCTCTGTAATGGTTACCACACATCTTCAGTTTCCACCTGGCGAGGATATGGCTCCGTCTCTGTTATGGTTACCACATTTCCCCACTTCCCACCTGGCGAGGACTTGGCTCCGTCTCTGTTAAGGTTTCCACACACCCTTATTTTCCACCTGGCGAGGGTGTGGCTCCGTTTCTGTTATGGTTACCACACATCCCCACTTTCCATCTGAAGAGGGTGTGGCTCCGTCTCTGTTATGGTTACCACACATCCCCAGTTTCCACATGGCGAGGGTGTGGCTCCATCTTTGTTATGGTTACCACACATACCCACTTTCCATCTGGCGAGGGTTTAGCTCCGTCTCTGTTATGGTTACCACACATTCCCACTGTGTAATGGTTACCTCATATCCCCACTTTCCATCTGGCGAGGGTGTGGCTCCGTTACTGTTATGGTTACCACACATCCCCACATTCCTCCTGGCGAGGTATTGGCTCCGTCTCTGTTATGTTTACCACACATCCCCACTTTCCACCTGGCGAGGATGTGGCTCCGTCTCTGTTATGTTTACCACACATCCAAACTTTCCACCTGCCGAGGATATGGCTCAGTCTCTGTTATGTTTACCACACATCCCCACCTTCCACCTGGCGAGGGTATGGCTCTGTTACTGTTATGGTTACCACACATCCCCACATTCCTCCTGGCGAGGTAGTGGCTCCGTCTCTGTTATGTTTACCACACATCCCCACTTTCCACCTGGCAAGGATGTGGCTCCGTCACTGTTATGTTTACCACACATCCAAACTTTCCACCAGGCGAGGATATGGCTCCGTCTCTGTTATGGTTACCACACATCCCCAATTTCCACCCGGCGAGGGTATGGCTCCGTTTCTGTTATGGTTACCACACATCCCCACATTCCATCGGGCGAGGGTGTGGCTCCGTCTCTGTTATGGTTACCACACATCCCCACTTTCCACCTGGCGAGGATATGGCTCAGTCTCTGTTATGGTTACCACACATCCCCACTTTCCACCTGGCGAAGATATGGCTCAGTCCGTGTTATGGTTACCACACATCCCCACCTTCCACCTGGCGAGGATATGGCTCCGTCTCTGTTATGGTTACCACACATCCCCTCTTTTCACCTGGCGAGGATATGGCTCAGTCTCTGTTATGGTTACCACACATCCCCACATTCCATCGGGCGAGGGTGTGGCTCCGTCTCTGTTATGGTTACCACACATCCCCACTTTCCACCTGGCGAGGATATGGCTCAGTCTCTGTTATGGTTACCACACATCCCCACTTTCCACCTGGCGAAGATATGGCTCAGTCCGTGTTATGGTTACCACACATCCCCACCTTCCACCTGGCGAGGGTGTGGCTCAATCTCTGTTATGGTTACCACACATCCCCAATTTCCATTTGGCGATGGTGTGGCTCCGTCTCTGTTATGGTTACCACACATCACCACTTTCCATCTGTCGGGGGTGTGACTCCGTCTCTGTTATTGTTACCACACATCTCCAGTTTCCACCTGGCTAGGGTGTGGCTCCGTCCCTGTTATGGTACCACACATCCCCACTTTCCATGTGTCGAGGGTGTGACTCCGTCTCTGTTATGGTTACCACACATCCCCACATTCCATCTGGCGAGGGTGTGGCTCCGTCTTTGTTAAGGTTACCACACATCCCCACTTTCCACCTGGCGTGGGTGTGGCTCCGTCTCTGTTATGGTTACCATACATCACCACTTTCCATCTGGCGAGGGTGTGGCTCCGTCTCTGTTATGGTTACCACACATCCCCCCTTTTCACCTGGAGAGTATATGGCTCAGTCTCTGTTATGGTTACCACACATCCCCACTTTCCACCTGGCGAGGGTGTGGCTCAGTCTCTGTTATGGTTACCACACATCCCCAATTTCCATCTGGCGAGGGTGTGGCTCCGTCTCTGTTATGGTTACCACACATCCCCACTTTCCACCTGGCGAGGATATGGCTCCGTCTCTGTTATGGTTACCACACTTCCCCACTTCCCACCTGGTGAGGATTTGGCTCCGTCTCTGTTAAGGTTTCCACATACCCTTACTTTCCATCTGGCGAGGGTTTGGCTCCGTTTCTGTTATGGATACCACACATCCCCACTTTCCATCTGAAGAGGTTGTGGCTCCGTCTCTGTTATGGTTACCACACATCCCCAGTTTCCACATGGCGAGGGTGTGGCTCCATCTTTGTTATGGTTACCACACATACCCACTTTCCATCTGGCGAGGGTTTGGCTCCGTCTCTGTTATGTTTACCACACATTCCCACTTTCCTCCTGGCGAGGGTGTGGCTCCGTTTGTGTTATGGTTACCTCATATCCCCACTTTCCATCGGGCGAGGGTGTGGCTCCGTCTCTGTTATGGTTACCACACATCCCCACTTTCCACCTGGCGAGGGTATGGCTCAGTCTCTGTTATGGTTACCACACATCCCCACTTTCCACCTGGCGAGGATATGGCTCCGTCTCTGTTATGGTTACCACGCATCCCCACTTTCCACATGGCGAGGGTGTGGCTCCGTCTCTGTTATGGTTACCACACATCCCCACTTTCCATCTGGCGAGGGTGTGGCTCCGTCTCTGTAATGGTTACCACACATCTTCAGTTTCCAGCTGGCGAGGATATGGCTCCGTCTCTGTTATGGTTACCACACATCCCCACTTTCCACCTGGCGAGGATATGGCTCCGTCTCTGTTATGGTTACCACACTTCCCCACTTCCCACCTGGCGAGGACTTGGCTCCGTCTCTGTTAAGGTTTCCACACACCCTTATTTTCCACCTGGCGAGGGTGTGGCTCCGTTTCTGTTATGGTTACCACACATCCCCACTTTCCATCTGAAGAGGGTGTGGCTCCGTCTCTGTTATGGTTACCACACATCCCCAGTTTCCACATGGCGAGGGTGTGGCTCCATCTTTGTTATGGTTACCACACATACCCACTTTCCATCTGGCGAGGGTTTAGCTCCGTCTCTGTTATGGTTACCACACATTCCCACTGTGTAATGGTTACCTCATATCCCCACTTTCCATCTGGCGAGGGTGTGGCTCCGTTACTGTTATGGTTACAACACATCCCCACATTCCACCTGGCGAGGATGTGGCTCCGTCTCTGTTATGTTTACCACACATCCAAACTTTCCACCTGCCGAGGATATGGCTCAGTCTCTGTTATGTTTACCACACATCCCCACCTTCCACCTGGCAAGGGTATGGCTCTGTTACTGTTATGGTTACCACACATCCCCACATTCCTCCTGGCGAGGTAGTGGCTCCGTCTCTGTTATGGTTACCACACATCCCCTCTTTTCACCTGGAGAGTATATGGCTCAGTCTCTGTTATGGTTACCACACATCCCCACTTTCCACCTGGCGAGGGTGTGGCTCAGTCTCTTTTATGGTTACCACACATCCCCAATTTCCATCTGGGGAGGGTGTGGCTCCGTCTCTGTTATGGTTACCACACATCACCACTTTCCATCTGTCGGGGGTGTGACTCCGTCTCTGTTATGGTTACCTCACATCTCCAGTTTCCACCTGGCGAGGGTGTGGCTCCGTCCCTGTTATGGTACAACACATCCCCACTTACCATGTGTCGAGGGTGTGACTCCGTCTCTGTTATGGTTACCACACATCCCCACTCTCCACCTGGCGAGGGTGTGGCTCCGTCTTTGTTAGGGTTACCACACATCCCCACTTTCCACCTGGCGTGGGTGTGGCTCCGTCTCTGTTATGGTTACCATACATCACCACTTTCCATCTGGCGAGGGTGTGGCTCCGTCTCTGTTATGGTTACCACACATCCCCACTTTCCATCTGGCGAGGGTGTGGCTCCGCCTTTGTTATGGTTACCACACATCCCCACTTTCCACCTGGCGAGGAATGGACTCAGTCTCTGTTATGGTTACCACACATCCCCACTTGCCATCTGGCGAGGATATGGCTCCGTCTCTGTTATGGTTACCACACATCCCCACTTTCCACCTGGCGAGGATGTGGCTCAGTCTCTGTTAAGGTTACCACACATCCCCACTTTCCACCTGGCGAGGATATGGCACCCTCTCTGTTATGGTTACCACACATCCCCACTTTCCACCTGGCGAGTCTCTGTTATGGTTACCACACATCCCCACCTTCCACCTGGCGAGGATATGGCTCCGTCTCTTTTATGATTACCACACATCCCCACATTCCATCTGGCGAGCATATGGCTCTGTCTCTGTTATGGATACCACACATCCCCACTTTCCACCTGGTGAGGGTGTGGCTCCGTCTCTGTTATGGTTACCTTACATCACCACTATCCATCTGGCGAGGGTGTGGCTCCGTCTCTGTTATGGTTACCTCACATCCCCACTTTCCATCTGGCGAGGGTGTGGCTTCGCTTTTGTTATGGTTACCACACATCCCCACTTTCCACCTGGCGAGGAATGGACTCAGTCTCTGTTATGGTTACCACACATCCCCACTTTCCATCTGGCGAGGATATGGCTCCGTCTCTGTTATGGTTACCACATATCCCCACTTTCCACCTGGCGAGGATGTGGCTCAGTCTCTGTTATTGGTACCACACATCCCCACTTTCCACCTGACGAGGATATGGCTCCGTCCCGGTTATGGTTACCACACATCCCCAATTTCCACCTGGCGAGTCTCTGTTACGGTTAGCACATATCCCCACCTTCCACCTGGCGAGGATATGGCTGCGTCTCTTTTATGATTACCACACATCCCCACATTCCATCTGGCGAGTATATGGCTCCGTCTCTGTTAAAGTTACCACACATCCCCACTTTCCACCTGGCGAGGATATGGCTTAGTCTCTGTTATGGTTACCACACATCCCCACCTTCCACCTTCCGAGGATATGGCTCCGTCTCTGTTATGGTAACGACACATCCCCACCTTCCACAGGGCGAGGGTGTGGCTCCGTCTCTGTTGTGGTTACCTCACATCCCAACTTTCCACCTGCCGAGGGTGTGGCTCCATCTCTGTTGTGGTTACCTCACATCCCCACTTTCCACCTGGCGAGGGTGTGGCTCCGTCTCTGTTGTGGTTACCACACATCCCCACTTTCCACCTGGCGAGGATATGGCTCACTCTTTTATGGTTACCACACATCCCCACTTTCCACCTGGCGAGGATATGGCTCCATCTCTGTTATGGTTACCACATATCCCCACTTTCCACCTGGCGAGGGTATGGCTCCGTGTCTGTTAAGGTTACCACACATCCCCACTTTCCACATGGCGAGGGTGTGGCTCGGTCTCTGTTATGGTTACCACACATCCCCACTTTCCACCTGGCGAGGGTGTGGCTCCGTTTCTGTTATGGTGACCACACACCCCCACTTTCCATCTGGCGAGGGAGTGGCTCCGTCTCTGTTATGGTTACCACACATCCCCACTTTCCACCTGGCGAGGATATGGCTCCGTCCCAGTTATGGTTACCACACATCCCCACTTTCCAACTGGCGGACGATGAGTCTCATTCTCTGTTATGGTTACCACACATCCCCACTTTCCACCTGGCGAGGATATGGCTCCGTTACTGTTATGGTTACCACACATCCCCACCTACCACCTGGCGAGGATATGGCTCGGTCCCTGTTATGGTTACCACACATCCCCACTTTCCACCTGGCGAGGATATGGCTCCGTCTCTGTCATGGTTACCACACATCCACACTTTCCACCTGGCGAGGGTGTGGCTCAGTCTCTGTTATGTTTACCACACATCCCCACTTTCCACCTGGCGAGGGTGTGGCTCATTCTCTGTTATGGAAACCACACAACCCCGACTTCCACCTGGCGAGGATATGGCTCGGTCTCTGTTATGGTTACCACACATCCCCACTTTCCAACTGGCGAGGATATGGCTCCGTCTCTGTTTTGGTTACCACACATCCCTACATTCCACCTGGCGAGGGTGTGGCTCCGTCTCTGTTATGGTTACCACACATCCCCACTTTCCACCTGGCGAGGGTGTGGCTCCGTCACTGTTATTGTTTCTACTCATCCCCACTTTCCACCTGGCGAGGGTGTGGCTCAGTCTCTGTTATGGTTACCACACATCCCCACTTTCCATCTGGCGAGGGTGTGGCTCCGTCTCTGTTATGGTTACCACAGATCCCCACTTTCCACCTGGCGAGGGTGTGGCTCCGTTTCTGTTATGGTTACCAAACATCCCCACTTTCCACCTGGCGAGGGTGTGGCTCCGTTACTGTTATGGTTACCACACATCCCCACTTTCCATCTGTCGAGTGTGTGACTCCGTCTCTGTTATGGTTACCACACATCCCCACTTTCCACCTGGCGAGGGTGTGGCTCCGTCTCTGTTATGGTTATCACACAACCCCACTTTCCACCTGGCGAGGGTGTGGCTCCGTCTCTGTTATGGTTACCATACATCCCCACTTTCCACCTGGCGAGGAATGGACTCAGTCTCTGTTATGGTTACCACACAACCCCACTTTCCAACTGGCGAGGGTGTGGCTCCGTCTCTGTTATGGTTACCATACATCCCCACTTTCCACCTGGCGAGGAATGGACTCAGTCTCTGTTATGGTTACCACACATCCCCACTTTCCACCTGGCGAAGGTGTGGCTCCGTCTTAGTTATGGTTACCACACATCCCCACTTTCCATCTGGCGAGGATATGGCTCCGTCTCTGTTATGGTTCCCACACCTCCCCAATTTCCACCTGGTGGAGGATGTGGCTCCGTCTCTGTTATGGTTACCACACATCCCCACTTTCCACCTGCCGAGGGTGTGGCTCCGTCTCTGTTATGGTTACCATACATCCCCACTTTCCACCTGGCGAGGATGTGGCTCAGTCTCTGTTATGGCTCCGTCTCTGTTATGGTTACCACACATCCCCACTTTCCACCTGGCGAGGATATGGCTCCGTCTCTGTTATGGTTACATCACATCCCCACTTTCCACCTGGCGAGGATATGGCTCCGTCTCTGTTATGGTTACCACACATCCCCACTTTCCACCTGGCGAGGATATGGCTCCGTCTCTGTTATGGTTATCACACATCCCCACCTTCCACCTGGCGAGGATATGGCTCCGTCTCTGTTATGGTTTCCACACCTCCCCAATTTCCACCTGGCGAGGATGTGGCTCCGTCTCTGTTATGGTTACCACACATCCCCACTTTCCACCTGGCGAGGATATGGCTTAGTCTCTGTTATGGTTACCACACATCCCCACTTTTCACCTGGCGAGGATATGGCTCCTTCTCTGTTATGGTTACCACACATCCCCACTTTCCAACTGGCGAGGGTGTGGCTCCGTCTCCGTTATGGTTACCACACATCCCCACCTTCCACCTGGCGAGGGTGTGGCTCCGTCTCTGTCATGGTAACCACACATCCCCACCTTCCACCTGGCGAGGATATGGCTCTGTCTCTATTAAGGTTACCGCACATCCCCACTTTCCACATGGCGAGGGTATGGCTCCGTTTCTGTTATGGTTACCACACATCCCCACATTCCATCTGGAGAGGGTGTGGCTCCGTATCTGTTATGGTTACTACACATCCCCACTTTCCACCTGGCGAGGGTATGGCTAAGTTTCTGTTAGGGTTACCATACTTCCCCACTTTCCATCTGGCGAGGGTGTGGCTCCGTATCTGTTATGGTTACCACACATCCCCACTTTCCACCTTGCGAGCATATGGCTCCGTCTAGGTAATGGTTACCACTCTTCCCCACTTCCCACCTGGTGAGGATTTGGCTCCGTCTCTGTTAAGGTTTCCACACATCCTTACTTTCCACCTGGCGAGTGTGTGGCTCCGTCTCTGTTATGGTTACCACACAACCCCACATTCAACCTGGCGAAGGTGTGGCTCCGTCTCTGTTATAGTTACCACACATCTCCACTTTCCCCCAGGCGAGGATATGGCCCTGTCTCTGTTAAGGTTACCACGCATCCCCACTTTCCACATGGCGAGGGTGTGGCTCCGTCTCTGTTATGGTTACCACACATCCCCACTTTCCACCTGGCGAGGGTATGGCTCCGTTTCTGTTATGGTTACCACATATCCAGACTTTCCATCTGGCGAGGGTGTGGCTCCGTCTCTGTTATGTTTACCACACATCCCCACATTCCACCTGGCGAGGATATGGCTCCGTCTCTGTTATGGTTACCACACTTCCCCACTTCCCACCTGGTGAGGATTTGGCTCCGTCTCTGTTAAGGTTTCCACACACCCTTACTTTCCATCTGGCGAGGGTGTGGCTCCGTTTCTGTTATGGTTACCACACATCCCCACTTTCCATCTGAAGAGGGTGTGGCTCCGTCTCTGTTATGGTTACCACACATCCCCAGTTTCCACATGGCGAGGGTGTGGCTCCATCTTTGTTATGGTTACCACACATACCTACTTTCCATCTGACGAGGGTTTGGCTCCGTCTCTGTTATGGTTACCACACATTCCCACTTTCCTCCTGGCGAGGGTGTGGCTCCGTTTGTGTTATGGTTACCTCATATCCCCACTTTCCATCTGGCGAGGGAGTGGCTCCGTTTCTGTTATGGTTACCACACATCCCCACTTTCCTCCTGGCGATGTTGTGGCTCCGTCTCTGTTATGGTTACCACACATCCCCACTTTCCACCTGGCGAGGATGTGGCTCCGTCTCTGTTATGATTACCACACATCCAAACTTTCCACCTGGCGAGGATATGGCTCAGTCTCTGTTAGGTTTACCACACTTCCCCACCTTCCACCTGGCGAGGATATGGCTCCGTCTCTGTTATGGTTACCACACATCCCCACTTTCCACCTGGCGAGGGTATGGCTCCGTTTCTGTTATGGTTACCACACATCCCCACATTCCATCGGGCGAGGGTGTGGCTCCGTCTCTGTTATGGTTACCACACATCATCACTTTCCACCTGGCGAGGGTATGGCTCAGTCTCTGTTATGGTTACCACACATCCCCACTTTCCACCTGGCGAGGGTGTGGCTCCGTCTCTGTTATGGTTACCACACTTCCCCACTTCCCACCTGGCGAGGTTATGGCTCCGTCTCTCTTATGGTTACCACACATCTTCTGTTTCCACCTCGCGAGGATATGGCTCCGTCTCTGTTATGGTTACCACACATCCCCACTTTCCACCTGGCGAGGGTGTGGCTCCGTCTCTGTTATGGTTACCACACATCTTCTGTTTCCACCTCGCGAGGATATGGCTCCGTCTCTGTTATGGTTACCACACATCCCCACTTTCCACCTCGCGAGGATATGGCTCCGTCTCTGTTAAGGTTTCCACACACCCTTATTTTCCACCTGGCGAGGGTGTGGCTCCGTCTCTGTTATGGTTACCACACATCCCCAGTTTCCACATGGCGAGGGTGTGGCTCCATCTTTGTTATGGTTACCACACATACCCACTTTCCATCTGGCGAGGGTTTGGCTCCGTCTCTGTTATGGTTACCACACATTCCCACTTTGCTCCTGGCGAGGGTGTGGCTCCGTCTGTGTAATGGTTACCTCATATCCCCACTTTCCATCTGGCGAGGGTGTGGCTCCGTTACTGTTATGGTTACCACACATCCCCACGTTCCTTCTGGCGAGGTTGTGGCTCCGTCTCTGTTATGGTTACCACACATCCCCACTTCCCACCTGGCGAGGATGTGGCTCCGTCTCTGTTATGTTTACCACACATCCAAACTTTCCACCTGGCGAGGATATGGCTCAGTCTCTGTTATGGTTACCACACATCCCCACCTTCCACCTGGCGAGGATATGGCGCAGTCTCTGTTATGGTTACCACACATCCCCACTTTCCACCTGGCGAGGGTGTGGCTCAGTCTCTGTTATGGTTACCACACATCCCCACTTTCCACCTGGCGAGGATATGGCTCCGTCTCTGTTATGGTTACCACACATCCCCACTTTCACCTTGCGAGGATATGGCTCAGTCCGTGTTATGGTTACCACACATCCCCACTTTCCACCTGGCGAGGATATGGCTCCGTCTCTGTTATGGTTACCACACATCCCCACTTTCCACCTGGCGAGGATATGGCTCAGTCTGTGTTATGGTTACCACACATCCCCACTTTCCACCTGGCGAGGATATGGCTCCGTCTCTGTTATGGTTACCACACATCCCCACTTTCCACCTGGCGAGGATATGGCTCCGTCTCTGTTATGGTTACCACACATCCCCACTTTCCACCTAGCGAGGATATGGCTCAGTCTGTGTTATGGTTACCACACATCCCCACCTTCCACCTGGCGAGGATATGGCTCCGTCTCTGTTATGGTTACCACACATCCCCACTTTTCACCTGGCGAGGATATGGCTCAGTCTCTGTTATGGTTACCACACATCCCCACTTTCCACCTGGCGAGGGTGTGGCTCAGTCTCTGTTATGGTTACCACACATCCCCAATTTCCATCTGGCGAGGGTGTGGCTCCGTCTCTGTTATAGTTACCACACATCACCACTTTCCATCTGTCGGGGGTGTGACTCCGCCTCTGTTATGGTTACCACACATCCCCAGTTTCCACCTGGCGAGGGTGTGGCTCCGTCCCTGTTATGGTACCACACATCCCCACTTTCCATGTGTCGAGGGTGTGACTCCGTCTCTGTTATGGTTACCACACATCCCCACTTTCCACCTGGCGAGGAATGGACTCAGTCTCTGTTATGGTTACCACACATCCCCACCTTCCACCTGGCGAGGGTGTGGCTCCGTCTCTGTCATGGTAACCACACATCCCCACCTTCCACCTGGCGAGGATATGGCTCTGTCTCTGTTAAGGTTACCGCACATCCCCACTTTCCACATGGCGAGGGTGTGGCTCCGTCTCTGTTATGGTTACCACACATCCCCACCTTCCACCTGGTGAGGATATGGCTCTGTCTCTGTTAAGGTTACCACACATCCCCACTTTCCACATGGCGAGGGTATGGCTCCGTTTCTGTTATGGTTACCACATATCCCCATATTCCATCTGGAGAGGGTGTGGCTCCGTCTCTGTTATGGTTACTACACATCCCCACTTTCCACCTGGCGAGGGTATGGCTAAGTTTCTGTTAGGGTTACCATACTTCCCCACTTTCCATCTGGCGAGGGTGTGGCTCCGTATCTGTTATGGTTACCACACATCCCCACTTTCCACCTTGCGAGGATATGGCTCCGTCTCTGTAATGGTTACCACTCTTCCCCACTTCCCACCTGGTGAGGATTTGGCTCCGTCTCTGTTAAGGTTTCCACACATCCTTACTTACCACCTGGCGAGTGTGTGGCTTCGTCTCTGTTATGGTTACCACACAACCCCACATTCCACCTGGCGAGTGTGTGGCTCCGTCTCTGTTATGGTTACCACACATCCCCACCTTCCCCCAGGCGAGGATATGGCCCTGTCTCTGTAAAGGTTACCACGCATCCCCACTTTCCACATGGCGAGGTTGTGGCTCCGTCTCTGTTATGGTTACCACACATCCCCACTTTCCACCTTGCGAGGGTATGGCTCCGTTTCTGTTATGGTTACCACACTACCCCACTTTCCATCTGGTGAGGGTGTGGCTCCGTCTCTGTTATGGTTACCACACATCCCCACTTTCCACCTGGCGAGGATATGGCTCCGTCTCTGTTATGGTTACCACACTTCCCCACTTCCCACCTGGTGAGGATTTGGCTCCGTCTCTGTTAAGGTTTCCACACACCCTTACTTTCCATCTGGCGAGGGTGTGGCTCCGTTTCTGTTATGGATACCACACATCCCCACTTTCCATCTGAAGAGGTTGTGGCTCCGTCTCTGTTATGGTTACCACACATCCCCAGTTTCCACATGGCGAGGGAGTGGCTCCATCTTTGTTATGGTTACCACACATACCCACTTTCCATCTGGCGAGGGTTTGGCTCCGTCTCTGTTATGGTTACCACACATTCCCACTTTCCTCCTGGCGAGGGTGTGGCTCCGTTTGTGTTATGGTTACCTCATATCCCCACTTTCCATCGGGCGAGGGTGTGGCTCCGTCTCTGTTATGGTTACCACACATCCCCACTTTCCACCTGGCAAGGGTATGGCTCAGTCTCTGTTATGGTTACCACACATCCCCACTTTCCACCTGGCGAGGGTGTGGCTGAGTCTCTGTTATGGTTACCACACATCCCCACTTTCCACCTGGCCAGGATATGGCTCCGTCTCTGTTATGGTTACCACGCATCCCCACTTTCCACATGGCGAGGGTGTGGCTCCGTCTCTGTTATGGTTACCACACATCCCCACTTTCCACCTGGCGAGGGTATGGTTCCCGTTCTGTTATGGTTACCACACATCCCCACTTACCATCTGGCTAGGGTGTGGCTCCGTCTCTGTAATGGTTACCACACATCTTCAGTTTCCACCTGGCGAGGATATGGCTCCGTCTCTGTTATGGTTACCACACTTCCCCACTTCCCACCTGGCGAGGACTTGGCTCCGTCTCTGTTAAGGTTTCCACACACCCTTATTTTCCACCTGGCGAGGGTGTGGCTCCGTTTCTGTTATGGTTACCACACATCCCCACTTTCCATCTGAAGAGGGTGTGGCTCCGTCTCTGTTATGGTTACCACACATCCCCAGTTTCCACATGGCGAGGGTGTGGCTCCATCTTTGTTATGGTTACCACACATACCCACTTTCCATCTGGCGAGGGTTTAGCTCCGTCTCTGTTATGGTTACCACACATTCCCACTGTGTAATGGTTACCTCATATCCCCACTTTCCATCTGGCGAGGGTGTGGCTCCGTTACTGTTATGGTTACCACACATCCCCACTTTCCACCTGGCGAGGATGTGGCTCCGTCTCTGTTATGTTTACCACACATCCAAACTTTCCACCTGCCGAGGATATGGCTCAGTCTCTGTTATGTTTACCACACATCCCCACCTTCCACCTGGCGAGGGTATGGCTCTGTTACTGTTATGGTTACCACACATCCCCACATTCCTCCTGGCGAGGTAGTGGCTCCGTCTCTGTTATGTTTACCACACATCCCCACTTTCCACCTGGCAAGGATATGGCTCCGTCACTGTTATGTTTACCACACATCCAAACTTTCCACCTGGCGAGGATATGGCTCCGTCTCTGTTATGGTTACCACACATCCCCAATTTCCACCCGGCGAGGGTATGGCTCCGTTTCTGTTATGGTTACCACACATCCCCACATTCCATCGGGCGAGGGTGTGGCTCCGTCTCTGTTATGGTTACCACACATCCCCACTTTCCACCTGGCGAGGATATGGCTCAGTCTCTGTTATGGTTACCACACATCCCCACTTTCCACCTGGCGAAGATATGGCTCAGTCCGTGTTATGGTTACCACACATCCCCACCTTCCACCTGGCGAGGATATGGCTCCGTCTCTGTTATGGTTACCACACATCCCCTCTTTTCACCTGGCGAGGATATGGCTCAGTCTCTGTTATGGTTACCACACATCCCCACATTCCATCGGGCGAGGGTGTGGCTCCGTCTCTGTTATGGTTACCACACATCCCCACTTTCCACCTGGCGAGGATATGGCTCAGTCTCTGTTATGGTTACCACACATCCCCACTTTCCACCTGGCGAAGATATGGCTCAGTCCGTGTTATGGTTACCACACATCCCCACCTTCCACCTGGCGAGGGTGTGGCTCAATCTCTGTTATGGTTACCACACATCCCCAATTTCCATTTGGCGAGGGTGTGGCTCCGTCTCTGTTATGGTTACCACACATCACCACTTTCCATCTGTCGGGGGTGTGACTCCGTCTCTGTTATTGTTACCACACATCTCCAGTTTCCACCTGGCTAGGGTGTGGCTCCGTCCCTGTTATGGTACCACACATCCCCACTTTCCATGTGTCGAGGGTGTGACTCCGTCTCTGTTATGGTTACCACACATCCCCACATTCCATCTGGCGAGGGTGTGGCTCCGTCTTTGTTAAGGTTACCACACATCCCCACTTTCCACCTGGCGTGGGTGTGGCTCCGTCTCTGTTATGGTTACCACACATCCCCACTTTCCACCTGGCGAGGAATGGACTCAGTCTCTGTTATGGTTACCACACATCCCCACTTGCCATCTGGCGAGGATATGGCTACGTCTCTGTTATGGTTACCACACATCCCCACCTTCCACCTGGCGAGGATATGGCTCCGTCTCTGTTATGGTTACCACACATCCCCCCTTTTCACCTGGAGAGTATATGGCTCAGTCTCTGTTATGGTTACCACACATCCCCACTTTCCACCTGGCGAGGGTGTGGCTCAGTCTCTGTTATGGTTACCACACATCCCCACTTTCCACCTGGCGAGGATATGCCTCCGTCTCTGTTATGGTTACCACACTTCCCCACTTCCCACCTGGTGAGGATTTGGCTCCGTCTCTGTTAAGGTTTCCACATACCCTTACTTTCCATCTGGCGAGGGTGTGGCTCCGTTTCTGTTATGGATACCACACATCCCCACTTTCCATCTGAAGAGGTTGTGGCTCCGTCTCTGTTATGGTTACCACACATCCCCAGTTTCCACATGGCGAGGGTGTGGCTCCATCTTTGTTATGGTTACCACACATACCCACTTTCCATCTGGCGAGGGTTTGGCTCCGTCTCTGTTATGGTTACCACACATTCCCACTTTCCTCCTGGCGAGGGTGTGGCTCCGTTTGTGTTATGGTTACCTCATATCCCCACTTTCCATCGGGCGAGGGTGTGGCTCCGTCTCTGTTATGGTTACCACACATCCCCACTTTCCACCTGGCGAGGGTATGGCTCAGTCTCTGTTATGGTTACCACACATCCCCACTTTCCACCTGGCGAGGGTGTGGCTCAGTCTCTGTTATGGTTACCACACATCCCCACTTTCCACCTGGCCAGGATATGGCTCCGTCTCTGTTATGGTTACCACGCATCCCCACTTTCCACATGGCGAGGGTGTGGCTCCGTCTCTGTTATGGTTACCACACATCCCCACTTTCCATCTGGCGAGGGTGTGGCTCCGTCTCTGTAATGGTTACCACACATCTTCAGTTTCCAGCTGGCGAGGATATGGCTCCGTCTCTGTTATGGTTACCACACATCCCCACTTTCCACCTGGCGAGGATATGGCTCCGTCTCTGTTATGGTTACCACACTTCCCCACTTCCCACCTGGCGAGGACTTGGCTCCGTCTCTGTTAAGGTTTCCACACACCCTTATTTTCCACCTGGCGAGGGTGTGGCTCCGTTTCTGTTATGGTTACCACACATCCCCACTTTCCATCTGAAGAGGGTGTGGCTCCGTCTCTGTTATGGTTACCACACATCCCCAGTTTCCACATGGCGAGGGTGTGGCTCCATCTTTGTTATGGTTACCACACATACCCACTTTCCATCTGGCGAGGGTTTAGCTCCGTCTCTGTTATGGTTACCACACATTCCCACTGTGTAATGGTTACCTCATATCCCCACTTTCCATCTGGCGAGGGTGTGGCTCCGTTACTGTTATGGTTACCACACATCCCCACTTTCCACCTGGCGAGGATGTGGCTCCGTCTCTGTTATCTTTACCACACATCCAAACTTTCCACCTGCCGAGGATATGGCTCAGTCTCTGTTATGTTTACCACACATCCCCACCTTCCACCTGGCAAGGGTATGGCTCTGTTACTGTTATGGTTACCACACATCCCCACATTCCTCCTGGCGAGGTAGTGGCTCCGTCTCTGTTATGTTTACCACACATCCCCACTTTCCACCTGGCAAGGATGTGGCTCCGTCTCTGTTATGTTTACCACACATCCAAACTTTCCACCTGGCGAGGATATGGTTTCGTCTCTGTTATGGTTGCCTCACATCCCCACTTTCCACCCGGCGAGGGTATGGCTCCGTTTCTGTTGTGGTTACCACACATCCCCACATTCCATCGGGCGAGGGTGTGGCTCCGTCTCTGTTATGGTTACCACACATCCCCACTTTCCACCTGGCGAGGATATGGCTCAGTCTCTGTTATGGTTACCACACATCCCCACTTTCCACCTGGCGAGGGTGTGGCTCAGTCTCTGTTACGGTTACCACACATCCCCACTTTCCACCTGGCGAGGATATGGCTCCGTCTCTGTTATGGTTACCACACATCCCCACTTTCCTCCTGGCGAAGATATGGCTCAGTCCGTGTTATGGTTACCACACATCCCCACCTTCCACCTGGCGAGGATATGGCTCCGTCTCTGTTATGGTTACCACACATCCCCACTTTCCACCTGGCGAGGGTGTGGCTCAATCTCTGTTATGGTTACCACACATCCCCAATTTCCATTTGGCGAGGGTGTGGCTCCGTCTCTGTTATGGTTACCACACATCACCACTTTCCATCTGTCGGGGGTGTGACTCCGTCTCTGTTATTGTTACCACACATCTCCAGTTTCCACCTGGCTAGGGTGTGGCTCCGTCCCTGTTATGGTACCACACATCCCCACTTTCCATGTGTCGAGGGTGTGACTCCGTCTCTGTTATGGTTACCACACATCCCCACATTCCGTCTGGCGAGGGTGTGGCTCCGTCTTTGTTAAGGTTACCACACATCCCCACTTTCCACCTGGCGTGGGTGTGGCTCCGTCTCTGTTATGGTTACCATACATCACCACTTTCCATCTGGAGAGGGTGTGGCTCCGTCTCTGTTATGGTTACCACACATCCCCACTTTCCACCTGGCGAGGAATGGACTCAGTCTCTGTTATGGTTACCACACATCCCCACTTGCCATCTGGCGACGATATGGCTCCGTCTCTGTTATGGTTACCACACATCCCCACCTTCCACCTGGCGAGGATATGGCTCCGTCTCTGTTATGGTTACCACACATCCCCTCTTTTCACCTGGAGAGTATATGGCTCAGTCTCTGTTATGGTTACCACACATCCCCACTTTCCACCTGGCGAGGGTGTGGCTCAGTCTCTGTTATGGTTACCACACGTCCCCAATTTCCATCTGGCGAGGGTGTGGCTCCGTCTCTGTTATGGTTACCACACATCACCACTTTCCATCTGTCGGGGGTGTCACTCCGTCTCTGTTATGGTTACCTCACATTTCCAGTTTCCACCTGGCGTGGGTGTGGCTCCGTCTCTGTTATGGTTACCATACATCACCACTTTCCATCTGGCGAGGGTGTGGCTCCGTCTCTGTTATGGTTACCACACATCCCCGCTTTCCATCTGGCGAGGGTGTGGCTCCGCCTTTGTTATGGTTACCACACATCCCCACTTTCCACCTGGCGAGGAATGGACTCAGTCTCTGTTATGGTTACCACACATCCCCACTTGCCATCTGGCGAGGATATGGCTCCGTCTCTGTTATGGTTACCACACATCCCCACTTTCCACCTGGCGAGGATGTGGCTAAGTCTCTGTTAAGGTTACCACACATCCCCACTTTCCACCTGGCGAGGATATGGCACCCTCTCTGTTATGGTTACCACACATCCCCACTTTCCACCTGGCGAGTCTCTGTTATGGTTACCACACATCCCCACCTTCCACCTGGCGAGGATATGGCTCCGTCTCTTTTATGATTACCACACATCCCCACATTCCATCTGGCGAGGATATGGCTCTGTCTCTGTTATGGTTACCACACATCCCCACTTTCCACCTGGTGAGGGTGTGGCTCCGTCTCCGTTATGGTTACCTTACATCACCACTATCCATCTGGCGAGGGTGTGGCTCCGTCTCTGTTATGGTTACCTCACATCCCCACTTTCCATCTGGCGAGGGTGTGGCTCCGCTTTTGTTATGGTTACCACACATCCCAACTTTCCATCTGGCGAGGAATGGACTCAGTCTCTGTTATGGTTACCACACATCCCCACTTTCCATCTGGCGAGGATATGGCTCCGTCTCTGTTATGGTTACCACATATCCCCACTTTCCACCTGGCGAGGATGTGGCTCAGTCTCTGTTATTGGTACCACACATCCCCAATTTCCACCTGACGAGGATATGGCTCCGTCCCGGTTATGGTTACCACACATCCCCAATTTCCACCTGGCGAGTCTCTGTTACGGTTAGCACATATCCCCACCTTCCACCTGGCGAGGATATGGCTGCGTCTATTTTATGATTACCACACATCCCCACATTCCATCTGGCGAGTATATGGCTCCGTCTCTGTTAAAGTTACCACACATCCCCACTTTCCACCTGGCGAGGATATGGCTTAGTCTCTGTTATGGTTACCACACATCCCCACCTTCCACCTGGCGAGGATATGGCTCCGTCTCTGTTAGGGTAACCACACATCCCCACCTTCCACAGGGCGAGGGTGTGGCTCCGTCTCTGTTGTGGTTACCTCACATCCCCACTTTCCACCTGGCGAGGGTGTGGCTCCGTTCCTGTTATGGTTACCACACATCCCCACTTTACACCTGCCGAGGGTGTGGCTCCGTCTCTGTTGTGGTTACCTCACATCCCCACTTTCCACCTGGCGAGGGTGTGGCTCCGTCTCTGTTGTGGTTACCACACATCCCCACTTTCCACCTGGCGAGGATATGGCTCACTCTTTTATGGTTACCACAAATCCCCACTTTCCACCTGGCGAGGATATGGCTCCGTCTCTGTTATGGTTACCACATATCCCCACTTTCCACCTGGCGGGGGTATGGCTCCGTGTCTGTTAAGGTTACCACACATCCCCACTTTCCACATGGCGAGGGTGTGGCTCGGTCTCTGTTATGGTTACCACACATCCCCACTTTCCACCTGGCGAGGGTGTGGCTCCGTTTCTGTTATGGTGACCACACACCCCCTCTTTCCATCTGGCGAGGGAGTGGCTCCGTCTCTGTTATGGTTACCACACATCCCCACTTTCCACCTGGCGAGGATATGGCTCCGTCCCAGTTATGGTTACCACACATCCCCACTTTCCAACTGGCGGACGATGAGTCTCATTCTCTGTTATGGTTACCACACATCCCCACTTTCCACCTGGCGAGGATATGGCTCCGTTACTGTTATGGTTACCACACATCCCCACCTACCACCTGGCGAGGATATGGCTCGGTCCCTGTTATGGTTACCACACATCCCCACTTTCCACCTGGCGAGGATATTGCTCCGTCTCTGTCATGGTTACCACACATCCACACTTTCCACCTGGCGAGAGTGTGGCTCAGTCTCTGTTATGGTTACCACACATCCCCACTTTCCACCTGGCGAGGGTGTGGCTCAGTCTCTGTTATGGTAACCACACAACCCCTCCTTCCACCTGGCGAGGATATGGCTCGGTCTCTGTTATGGTTACCACACATCCCCACTTTCCAACTGGCGAGGATATGGCTCCGTCTCAGTTTTGGTTACCTCACATCCCTACATTCCACCTGGCGAGGGTGTGGCTCCGTCTCTGTTATGGTTACCACACATCCCCACTTTCCACCTGGCGAGGGTGTGGCTCCGTCACTGTTATTGTTTCTACACATCCCCACTTTCCACCTGGCGAGGGTGTGGCTCAGTCTCTGTTATGGTTACCACACATCCCCACTTTCCATCTGGCGAGGGTGTGGCTCCGTCTCTGTTATGGTTACCACAGATCCCCACTTTCCACCTGGCGAGGGTGTGGCTCCGTCTCTGTTATGGTTACCAAACATCCCCATTTTCCACCTGGCGAGGGTGTGGCTCCGTTACTGTTATGGTTACCACACATCCCCACTTTCCATCTGTCGAGTGTGTGACTCCGTCTCTGTTATGGTTACCACACATCCCCACTTTCCACCTGGCGAGAGTGTGGCTCCGTCTCTGTTATGGTTATCACACAACCCCACTTTCCATCTGGCGAGGGTGTGGCTCCGTCTCTGTTATGTTTACCATACATCCCCACTTTCCACCTGGCGAGGAATGGACTCAGTCTCTGTTATGGTTACCACACAACCCCACTTTCCACCTGGCGAGGGTGTGGCTCCGTCTCTGTTATGGTTACCATACATCCCCACTTTCCACCTGGCGAGGAATGGGCTTAGTCTCTGTTATGGTTACCACACATCCCCACTTTCCACCTGGCGAGGGTGTGGCTCCGTCTTAGTTATGGTTACCACACATCCCCACTTTCCATCTGGCGAGGATATGGCTCCGTCTCTGTTATGGTTTCCACACCTCCCCAATTTCCACCTGGTGGAGGATGTGGCTCCGTCTCTGTTATGGTTACCACACATCCCCACTTTCCACCTGGCGAGGGTGTGGCTCCGTCTCTGTTATGGTTACCATACATCCCCACTTTCCACCTGGCGAGGAAGTGGCTCAGTCTCTGTTATGGCTCCGTCTCTGTTATGGTTACCACACATCCCCACTTTCCACCTGGCGAGGATATGGCTCCGTCTCTGTTATGGTTACCACACATCCCCACTTTCCACCTGGCGAGGATATGGCTCCGTCTCTGTTATGGTTACCACACATCCCCACTTTCCACCTGGCGAGGATATGGCTCCGTCTCTGTTATGGTTATCACACATCCCCACCTTCCACCTGGCGAGGATATGGCTCCGTCTCTGTTATGGTTTCCACACCGCCCCAATTTCCACCTGGCGAGGATGTGGCTCCGTCTCTGTTATGGTTACCACACATCCCCACTTTCCACCTGGCGAGGATATGGCTTAGTCTCTGTTATGGTTACCACACATCCCCACTTTTCACCTGGCGAGGATATGGCTCCTTCTCTGTTATGGTTACCACACATCCCCACCTTCCACCTGGCGAGGGTGTGGCTCCGTCTCTGTCATGGTAACCACACATCCCCACCTTCCACCTGGCGAGGATATGGCTCTGTCTCTGTTAAGTTTACCGCACATCCCCACTTTCCACATGGCGAGGGTGTGGCTCCGTCTCTGTTATGGTTACCACACATCCCCACCTTCCACCTGGCGAGGATATGGCTCTATCTCTGTTAAGGTTACCACACATCCCCACTTTCCACATGGCGAGGGTATGGCTCCGTTTCTGTTATGGTTACCACACATCCCCACATTCCATCTGGAGAGGGTGTGGCTCCGTCTCTGTTATGGTTACTACACATCCCCACTTTCCACCTGGCGAGGGTATGGCTAAGTTTCTGTTAGGGTTACCATACTTCCCCACTTTCCATCTGGCGAGGGTGTGGCTCCGTCACTGTTATTGTTTCTACACATCCCCACTTTCCACCTGGCGAGGGTGTGGCTCAGTCTCTGTTATGGTTACCACACATCCCCACTTTCCATCTGGCGAGGGTGTGGCTCCGTCTCTGTTATGGTTACCACAGATCCCCACTTTCCACCTGGCGAGGGTGTGGCTCCGTCTCTGTTATGGTTACCAAACATCCCCATTTTCCACCTGGCGAGGGTGTGGCTCCGTTACTGTTATGGTTACCACACATCCCCACTTTCCATCTGTCGAGTGTGTGACTCCGTCTCTGTTATGGTTACCACACATCCCCACTTTCCACCTGGCGAGAGTGTGGCTCCGTCTCTGTTATGGTTATCAAACAACCCCACTTTCCATCTGGCGAGGGTGTGGCTCCGTCTCTGTTATGTTTACCATACATCCCCACTTTCCACCTGGCGAGGAATGGACTCAGTCTCTGTTATGGTTACCACACAACCCCACTTTCCACCTGGCGAGGGTGTGGCTCCATCTCTGTTATGGTTACCATACATCCCCACTTTCCACCTGGCGAGGAATGGGCTCAGTCTCTGTTATGGTTACCACACATCCCCACTTTCCACCTGGCGAGGGTGTGGCTCCGTCTTAGTTATGGTTACCACACATCCCCACTTTCCATCTGGCGAGGATATGGCTCCGTCTCTGTTATGGTTTCCACACCTCCCCAATTTCCACCTGGTGGAGGATGTGGCTCCGTCTCTGTTATGGTTACCACACATCCCCACTTTCCACCTGGCGAGGGTGTGGCTCCGTCTCTGTTATGGTTACCATACATCCCCACTTTCCACCTGGCGAGGAAGTGGCTCAGTCTCTGTTATGGCTCCGTCTCTGTTATGGTTACCACACATCCCCACTTTCCACCTGGCGAGGATATGGCTCCGTCTCTGTTATGGTTACCACACATCCCCACTTTCCACCTGGCGAGGATATGGCTCCGTCTCTGTTATGGTTACCACACATCCCCACTTTCCACCTGGCGAGGATATGGCTCCGTCTCTGTTATGGTTATCACACATCCCCACCTTCCTCCTGGCGAGGATATGGCTCCGTCTCTGTTATGGTTTCCACACCGCCCCAATTTCCACCTGGCGAGGATGTGGCTCCGTCTCTGTTATGGTTACCACACATCCCCACTTTCCACCTGGCGAGGATATGGCTTAGTGTCTGTTATGGTTACCACACATCCCCACTTTTCACCTGGCGAGGATATGGCCCCTTCTCTGTTATGGTTACCACACATCCCCACCTTCCACCTGGCGAGGGTGTGGCTCTGTCTCTGTCATGGTAACCACACATCCCCACCTTCCACCTGGCGAGGATATGGCTCTGTCTCTGTTAAGGTTACCGCACATCCCCACTTTCCACATGGCGAGGGTGTGGCTCCGTCTCTGTTATGGTTACCACACATCCCCACCTTCCACCTGGCGAGGATATGGCTCTGTCTCTGTTAAGGTTACCACACATCCCCACTTTCCACATGGCGAGGGTATGGCTCCGTTTCTGTTATGGTTACCACACATCCCCACATTCCATCTGGAGAGGGTGTGGCTCCGTCTCTGTTATGGTTACTACACATCCCCACTTTCCACCTGGCGAGGGTATGGCTAAGTTTCTGTTAGGGTTACCATAATTCCCCACTTTCCATCTGGCGAGGGTGTGGCTCCGTATCTGTTATGGTTACCACACATCCCCACTTTCCACCTTGCGAGCATATGGCTCCGTCTAGGTAATGGTTACCACTCTTCCCCACTTCCCACCTGGTGAGGATTTGGCTCCGTCTCTGTTAAGGTTTCCACACATCCTTACTTTCCACCTGGCGAGTGTGTGGCTCCGTCTCTGTTATGGTTACCACACAACCCCACATTCAACCTGGCGAGGGTGTGGCTCCGTCTCTGTGATAGTTACCACACATCTCCACCTTCCCCCAGGCGAGGATATGGCCCTGTCTCTGTTAAGGTTACCACGCATCCCCACTTTCCACATGGCGAGGGTGTGGCTCCGTCTCTGTTATGGTTACCACACATCCCCACTTTCCACCTGGCGAGGGTATGGCTCCGTTTCTGTTATGGTTACCACACATCCCCACTTTCCATCTGGCGAGGGTGTGGCTCCGTCTCTGTTATGTTTACCACACATCCCCACTTTCCACCTGGCGAGGATATGGCTCCGTCTCTGTTATGGTTACCACACTTCCCCACTTCCCACCTGGTGAGGATTTGGCTCAGTCTCTGTTAAGGTTTCCACACACCCTTACTTTCCATCTGGCGAGGGTGTGGCTCCGTTTCTGTTATGGTTACCACACATCCCCAGTTTCCACATGGCGAGGGTGTGGCTCCATCTTTGTTATGGTTACCACACATACCTACTTTCCATCTGGCGAGGGTTTGGCTCCGTCTCTGTTATGGTTACCACACATTCCCACTTTCCTCCTGGCGAGGGTGTGGCTCCGTTTGTGTTATGGTTACCTCATATCCCCACTTTCCATCTGGCGAGGGAGTGGCTCCGTTTCTGTTATGGTTACCACACATCCCCACTTTCCTCCTGCCGAGGTTGTGGCTCCGTCTCTGTTATGGTTACCACACATCCCCACTTTCCACCTGGCGAGGATGTGGCTCCGTCTCTGTTATGATTACCACACATCCAAACTTTCCACCTGGTGAGGATATGGCTCAGTCTCTGTTATGTTTATTACACTTCCCCACCTTCCACCTGGCGAGGATATGGCTCCGTCTCTGTTATGGTTACCACACATCCCCACTTTCCACCTGGCGAGGTATGGCTCCGTTTCTGTTATGGTTACCACACATCCCCACATTCCATCGGGCGAGGGTGTGGCTCCGTCTCTGTTATGGTTACCACACATCATCACTTTCCACCTGGCGAGGGTATGGCTCAGTCTCTGTTATGGTTACCACACATCCCCACTTTCCACCTGGCGAGGGTGTGGCTCCGTCTCTGTTATGGTTACCACACGTCCCCACTTCCCACCTGGCGAGGATATGGCTCCGTCTCTGTTATGGTTACCACACATCTTCTGTTTCCACCTCGCGAGGATATGGCTCCGTCTCTGTTATGGTTACCACACATCCCCACTTTCCACCTGGCGAGGGTGTGGCTCCGTCTCTGTTATGGTTACCACACATCTTCTGTTTCCACCTCGCGAGGATATGGCTCCGTCTCTGTTATGGTTACCACACATCCCCACTTTCCACCTCGCGAGGATATGGCTCCGTCTCTGTTAAGGTTTCCACACACCCTTATTTTCCACCTGGCGAGGGTGTGGCTCCGTCTCTGTTATGGTTACCACACATCCCCAGTTTCCACATGGCGAGGGTGTGGCTCCATCTTTGTTATGGTTACCACACATACCCACTTTCCATCTGGCGAGGGTTTGGCTCCGTCTCTGTTATGGTTACCACACATTCCCACTTTGCTCCTGGCGAGGGTGTGGCTCCGTCTGTGTAATGGTTACCTCATATCCCCACTTTCCATCTGGCGAGGGTGTGGCTCCGTTACTGTTATGGTTACCACACATCCCCACGTTCCTCCTGGCGAGGTTGTGGCTCCGTCTCTGTTATGGTTACCACACATCCCCACTTCCCACCTGGCGAGGATGTGGCTCCGTCTCTGTTATGTTTACCACACATCCAAACTTTCCACCTGGCGAGGATATGGCTCAGTCTCTGTTATGGTTAGCACACATCCCCACTTTCCACCTGGCGAGGATATGGCTCCGTCTCTTTTATGGTTACCACACATCCCCTCTTTCCACCTGGCGAGGGTATGGCTCCGTTTCTGTTATGGTTACCACACATCCCCACATTCCATTGGGCGCGGGTGTGGCTCCGTCTCTGTTATGGTTACCACACATCCACACTTTCCACCTGGCGAGGATATGGCTCAGTCTGTGTTATGGTTACCACACATCCCCACCTTCCACCTGGCGAGGATATGGCTCCGTCTCTGTTATGTTTACCACACATCCAAACTTTCCACCTGGCGAGGATATGGCTCAGTCTCTGTTATGGTTAGCACACATCCCCACTTTCCACCTGGCGAGGATATGGCTCCGTCTCTGTTATGGTTACCACACATCCACACTTTCCACCTGGCGAGGATATGGCTCAGTCTCTGTTATGGTTACCACACATCCCCACTTTCCACCTGGCGAGGGTGTGGTTCAGTCTCTGTTATGGTTACCACACATCCCCAATTTCCATCTGGCGAGGGTGTGGCTCCGTCTCTGTTATGGTTACCACACATCACCACTTTCCATCTGTCGGGGTGTGACTCCGCCTCTGTTATGGTTACCACACATCCCCAGTTTCCACCTGGCGAGGGTGTGGCTCCGTCCCTGTTATGGTACCACACATCCCCACTTTCCATGTGTCGAGGGTGTGACTCCGTCTCTGTTATGGTTACCACACATCCCCACTTTCCACCTGGCGAGGAATGGACTCAAACTCTGTTATGGTTACCACACATCCCCACTTTCCATCTGGCGAGGATATGGCTCCGTCTCTGTTATGGTTACCACACATCCCCCTTTCCACCTGGCGAGGATGTGGCTGAGTCTCTGTTAAGGTTACCACACATCCCCACTTTCCACCTGGCGAGGATATGGCACCGTCTCTGTTATGGTTACCACACATCCCCATTTTCCACCTGGCGAGTCTCTGTTATGGTTACCACACATCCCCACCTTCCACCTGGCGAGGATATGGCTCCGTCTCTTTTATGATTACCACACATCCCCACATTCCATCCGGCGAGGATATGGCTCTGTCTCTGTTATGGTTACCACACATCCCCACTTTCCTCCTGGCGAGGATATGGCTTAGTCTCTGTTATGGTTACCACACATCCCCACCTTCCACCTGGCGAGGATATGGCTCCGTCTCTGTTATGGTTACCACACATCCCCACCTTCCACATGGCGAAGGTGTGGCTCCGTCTCTGTTGTGATTACCACACATCCCCACTTTCCACCTGGCGAGGGTGTGGCTCCGTCTCTGTTATGGTTACCATACATACCCACTTTCCACCTGGCGAGGGTGTGGCTACGTCTCTGTAATGGTTACCACACATCCCCACTTTCCACCTGGCGAGGATATGGCTCACTCTGTTATGGTTTCCACACATCCCCACCTTCCACCTGGCGAGGATGTGGCTCCGTCTCTGTTAAGGTTACCACACATCCCCACTTTCCAAATGCGAGGGTGTGGCTCGGTCTCTGTTATGGTTACCACACATTCCCACTTTCCCCCTGGCGAGGGTGTGGCTCGGTCTCTGTTATGGTTACCACACATCCCCACTTTCCATCAATCGAGGGTGTTGCTCCGTCTCTGTTATGGTTACCACACATCCCCACATTCCACCTTGCGAGGATATGGCTCCGTCTCTGTTATGGTTACCACACATCCCCACTTTCCACCTTGCGAGGATATGGCTCCGTCTCAGTTATGGTTACCACACATCCCTAATATCCACCTGGCGAGGATATGGCTCCGTCTCTGTTATGGTTACCACACATCCCCACCTTCCACCTGGAGAGGATATGGCTCTGTCTCTGTTATGGTTACCACACATCCCACTTTCCACCTGGCGGAGATACGGCTCCGTCTCTGTTATGGTTACCACACATCCCTTCTTTCCACCTGGCGAGGATATGGCTCCGTCTCTGTTATGGTTACCACACATCCCCACTTTCCACCTGGCGAGGATATGGCTCAGTCTGTGTTATGGTTACCACACAACCCCACCTTCCACCTGGCGAGGATATGGCTCAGTCTCTGTTATGGTTACCACACATCCCCACTTTCCATCTGGCGAGGGTGTGGCTCCGTCTCTGTTATGGTTACCACACATCCCCACTTTCCATCTGGCGAGGGTGTGGCTCCGCTTTTGTTATGGTTACCACACATCCCCACTTTCCACCTGGCGAGGAATGGACTCAGTCTCTGTCATGGTTACCACACATCCCCACTTTCCACCTGACGAGGATATGGCTCCGTCCCTGTTATGGTTACCACACATCCCCATTTTCCACCTGGCGAGTCTCTGTTACGGTTACCACATATCCCCACCTTCCACCTGGCGAGGATATGGCTGCGTCTCTTTTATGATTACCACACATCCCCACATTCCAACTGGCGAGTATATGGCTCCGTCTCTGTTAAAGTTACCACACATCCCCACT
The DNA here is from genome assembly GCA_946902985.2 of Meconema thalassinum. NCBI lineage: Eukaryota > Metazoa > Arthropoda > Insecta > Orthoptera > Tettigoniidae > Meconema > Meconema thalassinum. The sequence continues at coordinate 438,281,332 of OX336394.1, read as the reverse complement.
TTCCACCTGGCGAGGATATGGCTTAGTCTCTGTTATGGTTACCACACATCCCCACCTTCCACCTGGCGAGGATATGGCTCCGTCTCTGTTATGGTAACCACACATCCCCACCTTCCACATGGCGAGGGTGTGGCTCCGTCTCTGTTGTGGTTACCTCACATCCCCACTTTCCACCTGGCGAGGGTGTGGCTCCGTCCCTGTTATGGTTACCACACATCCCCACTTTACACCTGCCGAGGGTGTGGCTCCGTCTCTGTTGTGGTTACCTCACATCCCCACTTTCCACCTGGTGAGGGTGTGGCTCCGTCTCTGTTGTGGTTACCACACATCCCCACTTTCCACCTGGCGAGGATATGGCTCACTCTTTTATGGTTACCACACATCCCCACTTTCCACCTGGCGAGGATATGGCTCCGTCTTTGTTATGGTTACCACATATCCCCACTTTCCACCTGGCGAGGATATGGCTCCGTCTCTGTTAAGGTTACCACACATCCCCACTTTCCACATGGCGAGGGTGTGGTTCGGTCTCTGTATGGTTACCACACATCCCCACTTTCCACCTGGCGAGGGTGTGGCTCCGTTTCTGTTATGGTGACCACACACCCCCACTTTCCATCTGGCGAGGGAGTGGCTCCGTCTCTGTTATGGTTACCACACATCCCCACTTTCCACCTGGCGAGGATATGGCTCCGTCCCAGTTATGGTTACCACACATCCCCAATTTCCAACTGGCGGACGATGAGTCTCATTCTCTGTTATGGTTACCACACATCCCCACTTTCCACCTGGCGAGGATATGGCTCCGTTAATGTTATGGTTACCACACATCCCCACCTACCACCTGGCGAGGATATGGCTCGGTCCCTGTTATGGTTACCACACATCCCCACTTTCCACCTGGCGAGGATATGGCTCCGTCTCTGTCATGGTTACCACACATCCCCACTTTCCACCTGGCGAGGGTGTGGCTCTGTCTCTGTTATGGTTACCAAACATCCCCATTTTCCACCTGGCGAGGGTGTGGCTCAGTCTCTGTTATGGTAACCACACAACCCCTCCTTCCACCTGGCGAGGATATGGCTCGGTCTCTGTTATGGTTACCACACATCCCCACTTTCCTACTGACGAGGATATGGCTCCGTCTCTGTTATGGTTACCACACATCCCTACATTCCACCTGGCGAGGGTGTGTCTCCGTCTCTGTTATGGTTACCACACATCCCCACTTTCCACCTGGCGAGGGTGTGGCTCCGTCACTGTTATTGTTTCTACACATCCCCACTTTCCACCTGGCGAGGGTGTGGCTCAGTCTCTGTTATGGTTACCACACATCCCCACTTTCCATCTGGCGAGGGTGTGGCTCCGTCTCTGTTATGGTTACCACAGATCCCCACTTTCCACCTGGCGAGGGTGTGGCTCCGTCTCTGTTATGGTTACCAAACATCCCCACTTTCCACCTGGGGAGGGTGTGGCTCCGTTACTGTTATGGTTACCACACATCCCCACTTTCCATCTGTCGAGTGTGTGACTCCGTCTCTGTTATGGTTACAACACATCCCCACTTTCCACCTGGCGAGGGTGAGGCTCCGTCTCTGTTATGGTTATCACACAACCCCACTTTCCACCTGGCGAGGGTGTGGCTCCGTCTCTGTTATGGTTACCATACATCCCCACTTTCCACCTGGCGAGGAATGGACTCAGTCTCTGTTATGGTTACCACACAACCCCACTTTCCACCTGGCGAGGGTGTGGCTCCGTCTCTGTTATGGTTACCATACATCCCCACTTTCCACCTGGCGAGGAATGGACTCAGTCTCAGTTATGGTTACCACACATCCCCACTTTCCATCTGGCGACTATATGGCTCCGTCTCTGTTATGGTTACCACACATCCCCACTTTCCACCTGGCGAGGGTGTGGCTCCGTCTCTGTTATGGTTACCACACATCCCCACTTCCCACTTGGCGAGGATATGGCTCCGTCTCTGTTATGGTTACCACACATCCCCACTTTCCACATGGCGAGGATATGGCTCCGTCTCTGTTATGGTTACCACACATCCCCACTTTCCACCTGGCGAGGGTGTGGCTACGTCTCTGTTATGGTTACCACACATCCCCACTTTCCATCTGACGAGGATATGGCTCCGTCTCTGTTATGGTTACCACACATCCCGACTTTCCACCTGGCGAGGGTGTGGCTCCGTCTTAGTTATGGTTACCACACATCCCCACTTTCCACCTGGCGAGGATATGGCTTAGTCTCTGTTATGGTTACCACACATCCCCACTTTCCACCTGGCGAGGGTGTGGCTCCGTCTTAGTTATGGTTACCACACATCCCCACTTTCCATCTGGCGACTATATGGCTCCGTCTCTGTTATTGTTACCACACTACCCCACTTTCCACCTGGCGAGGGTGTGGCTCAGTCTCTGTTATGGTTACAACACATCCCCACTTTCCATCTGGCGAGGGTGTGGCTCCGTCTCTGTTATAGTTACCACACATCCCCACTTTCCATCTGGCGACTATATGGCTCCGTCTCTGTTATTGTTACCACACTACCCCACTTTCCACCTGGCGAGGGTGTGGCTCCGTCTCTGTTATGGTTACCACACATCCCCACTTTCCAAATGCGAGGGTGTGGCTCGGTCTCTGTTATGGTTACCACACATTCCCACTTTCCCCCTGGCGAGGGTGTGGCTCGGTCTCTGTTATGGTTACCACACATCCCCACTTTCCATCAATCGAGGGTGTTGCTCCGTCTCTGTTATGGTTACCACACATCCCCACAATCCACCTTGCGAGGATATGGCTCCGTCTCTGTTATGGTTACCACACATCCCCACTTTCCACCTTGCGAGGATATGGCTCCGTCTCAGTTATGGATACCACACATCCCTAATATCCACCTGGCGAGGATATGGCTCCGTCTCTGTTATGGTTACCACACATCCCCACCTTCCACCTGGAGAGGATATGGCTCTGTCTCTGTTATGGTTACCACACATCCCACTTTCCACCTGGCGAGGATATGGCTCCGTCTCTGTGATGGTTACCACACATCCCCACCTCCCACCATGAGAGGATAAGGCTCCGTCTCTGTTATGGTTATCACACATCCCTTCTTTCCACCTGGCGAGGATATGGCTCCGTCTCTGTTATGGTTACCACACATCCCCACTTTCCACCTGGCGAGGATATGGCTCAGTCTGTGTTATGGTTACCACACAAACCCACCTTCCACCTGGCGAGGATATGGCTCAGTCTCTGTTATGGTTACCACACATCCCCACTTTCCATCTGGCGAGGGTGTGGCTCCGTCTCTGTTATGGTACCACACATCCCCACTTTCCATCTGGCGAGGGTGTGGCTCCGCTTTTGTTATGGTTACCACACATCCCCACTTTCCACCTGGCGAGGAATGGACTCAGTCTCTTTTATGGTTACCACACATCCCCACTTTCCACCTGACGAGGATATGGCTCCGTCCCTGTTATGGTTACCACACATCCCCAATTTCCACCTGGCGAGTCTCTGTTACGGTTGCCACATATCCCCACCTTCCACCTGGCGAGGATATGGCTGCGTCTCATTTATGATTACCACACATCCTCACATTCCACCTGGCGAGTATATGGCTCCGTCTCTGTTAAAGTTACCACACATCCCCACTTTCCACCTGGCGAGGATATGGCTTAGTCTCTGTTATGGTTACCACACATCCCCACCTTCCACCTGGCGAGGATATGGCTCCGTCTCTGTTATGGTAACCACACATCCCCACCTTCCACATGGCGAGGGTGTGGCTCCGTCTCTGTTGTGGTTACCTCACATCCCCACTTTCCACCTGGCGAGGGTGTGGCTCCGTCCCTGTTATGGTTACCACACATCCCCACTTTACACCTGCCGAGGGTGTGGCTCCGTCTCTGTTGTGGTTACCTCACATCCCCACTTTCCACCTGGTGAGGGTGTGGCTCCGTCTCTGTTGTGGTTACCACACATCCCCACTTTCCACCTGGCGAGGATATGGCTCACTCTTTTATGGTTACCACACATCCCCACTTTCCACCTGGCGAGGATATGGCTCCGTCTTTGTTATGGTTACCACATATCCCCACTTTCCACCTGGCGAGGATATGGCTCCGTCTCTGTTAAGGTTACCACACATCCCCACTTTCCACATGGCGAGGGTGTGGCTCGGTCTCTGTATGGTTACCACACATCCCCACTTTCCACCTGGCGAGGGTGTGGCTCCGTTTCTGTTATGGTGACCACACATCCCCACTTTCCATCTGGCGAGGGAGTGGCTCCGTCTCTGTTATGGTTACCACACATCCCCACTTTCCACCTGGCGAGGATATGGCTCCGTCCCAGTTATGGTTACCACACATCCCCACTTTCCAACTGGCGGACGATGAGTCTCATTCTCTGTTATGGTTACCACACATCCCCACTTTCCACCTGGCGAGGATATGGCTCCGTTAATGTTATGGTTACCACACATCCCCACCTACCACCTGGCGAGGATATGGCTCGGTCCCTGTTATGGTTACCACACATCCCCACTTTCCACCTGGCGAGGATATGGCTCCGTCTCTGTCATGGTTACCACACATCCCCACTTTCCACCTGGCGAGGGTGTGGCTCTGTCTCTGTTATGGTTACCACACATCCCCACTTTCCACCTGGCGAGGGTGTGGCTCAGTCTCTGTTATGGTAACCACTCAACCCCTCCTTCCACCTGGCGAGGATATGGCTCGGTCTCTGTTATGGTTACCACACATCCCCACTTTCCAACTGGCGAGGATATGGCTCCGTCTCTGTTATGGTTACCACACATCCCTACATTCCACCTGGCGAGGGTGTGGCTCCGTCTCTGTTATGGTTACCACACATCCCCACTTTCCACCTGGCGAGGGTGTGGCTCCGTCACTGTTATTGTTTCTACACATCCCCACTTTCCACCTGGCAAGGGTGTGGCTCAGTCTCTGTTATGGTTACCACACATCCCCACTTTCCATCTGGCGAGGGTGTGGCTCCGTCTCTGTTATGGTTACCACAGATCCCCACTTTCCACCTGGCGAGGGTGTGGCTCCGTCTCTGTTATGGTTACCAAACATCCCCACTTTCCACCTGGGGAGGGTGTGGCTCCGTTACTGTTATGGTTACCACACATCCCCACTTTCCATCTGTCGAGTTTGTGACTCCGTCTCTGTTATGGTTACAACACATCCCCACTTTCCACCTGGCGAGGGTGAGGCTCCGTCTCTGTTATGGTTATCACACAACCCCACTTTCCACCTGGCGAGGGTGTGGCTCCGTCTCTGTTATGGTTACCATACATCCCCACTTTCCACCTGGCGAGGAATGGACTCAGTCTCTGTTATGGTTACCACACAACCCCACTTTCCACCTGGCGAGGGTGTGGCTCCGTCTCTGTTATGGTTACAATACATCCCCACTTTCCACCTGGCGAGGAATGGACTCAGTCTCAGTTATGGTTACCACACATCCCCACTTTCCATCTGGCGACTATATGGCTCCGTCTCTGTTATGGTTACCACACATCCCCACTTTCCACCTGGCGAGGGTGTGGCTCCGTCTCTGTTATGGTTACCACACATCCCCACTTCCCACCTGGCGAGGATATGGCTCCGTCTCTGTTATGGTTACCACACATCCCCACTTTCCACATGGCGAGGATATGGCTCCGTCTCTGTTATGGTTACCACACATCCCCACTTTCCACCTGGCGAGGGTGTGGCTACGTCTCTGTTATGGTTACCACACATCCCCACTTTCCATCTGACGAGGATATGGCTCCGTCTCTGTTATGGTTACCACACATCCCGACTTTCCACCTGGCGAGGGTGTGGCTCCGTCTTAGTTATGGTTACCACACTTCCCCACTTTCCACCTGGCGAGGATATGGCTTAGTCTCTGTTATGGTTACCACACATCCCCACTTTCCACCTGGCGAGGGTGTGGCTCCGTCTTAGTTATGGTTACCACACATCCCCACTTTCCATCTGGCGACTATATGGCTCCGTCTCTGTTATTGTTACCACACTACCCCACTTTCCACCTGGCGAGGGTGTGGCTCAGTCTCTGTTATGGTTACCACACATCCCCACTTTCCATCTGGCGAGGGTGTGGCTCCGACTCTGTTATGGTTACCACACATCCCCACTTTCCATCTGGCGACTATATGGCTCCGTCTCTGTTATTGTTACCACACTACCCCAGTTTCCACCTGGCGAGGGTGTGGCTCAGTCTCTGTTATGGTTACCACACATCCCCACTTTCCATCTGGCGAGGGTGTGGCTCCGTCTCTGTTATGGTTACCACACATCCCCACTTTCCACCTGGCGAGGATATGGATTAGTCTCTGTTATGGTTACCACACATCCCCACTTTCCCCCTAGCGAGGGTGTGGCTCAGTCTCTGTTATGGCTCAGTCTCTGTTATGGTTACCACACATCCCCACTTTCCATCTGGCGAGGGTGTGGCTCCGTCTCTGTTATGGTTACCACACATCCCCACTTTCCATCTGGCGACTATATGGCTCCGTCTCTGTTATTGTTACCACACTACCCCACTTTCCACCTGGCGAGGGTGTGGCTCCGTCTCTGTTATGGTTACCACACATCCCCACTTTCCAAATGCGAGGGTGTGGCGCGGTTTCTGTTATGGTTACCACACATTCCCACTTTCCCCCTGGCGAGGGTGTGGCTCGGTCTCTGTTATGGTTACCACACATCCCCACTTTCCATCAATCGAGGGTGTTGCTCCGTCTCTGTTATGGTTACCACACATCCCCACATTCCACCTTGCGAAGATATGGCTCCGTCTCTGTTATGGTTACCACACATCCCCACTTTCCACCTTGCGAGGATATGGCTCCGTCTCAGTTTTGGTTACCACACATCCCTAATATCCACCTGGCGAGGATATGGCTCCGTCTCTGTTATGGTTACCACACATCCCCACCTTCCACCTGGAGAGGATATGGCTCTGTCTCTGTTATGGTTACCACACATCCCACTTTCCACCTGGCGAGGATATGGCTCCGTCTCTGTGATGGTTACCACACATCCCCACCTCCCACCATGAGAGGATACGGCTCCGTCTCTGTTATGGTTATCACACATCCCTTCTTTCCACCTGGCGAGGATATGGCTCCGTCTCTGTTATGGTTACCACACATCCCCACTTTCCACCTGGCGAGGATATGGCTCAGTCTGTGTTATGGTTACCACACAACCCCACCTTCCACCTGGCGAGGATATGGCTCAGTCTCTGTTATGGTTACCACACATCCCCACTTTCCATCTGGCGAGGGTGTGGCTCCGTCTCTGTTATGGTTACCACACATCCCCACTTTCCATCTGGCGAGGGTGTGGCTCCGCTTTTGTTATGGTTACCACACATCCCCACTTTCCATCTGGCGAGGAATGGACTCAGTCTCTGTTATGGTTACCACACATCCCCACTTTCCACCTGACGAGGATATGGCTCCGTCCCTGTTATGGTTACCACACATCCCCAATTTCCACCTGGCGAGTCTCTGTTACGGTTGCCACATATCCCCACCTTCCATCTGGCGAGGATATGGCTGCGTCTCTTTTATGATTACCACACATCTCCACATTCCATCTGGCGAGTATATGGCTCCGTCTCTGTTAAAGTTACCACACATCCCCACTTTCCACCTGGCGAGGATATGGCTTAGTCTCTGTTATGGTTACCACACATCCCCACCTTCCACCTGGCGAGGATATGGCTCCGTCTCTGTTATGGTAACCACACATCCCCACCTTCCACATGGCGAGGGTGTGGCTCCGTCTCTGTTGTGGTTACCTCACATCCCCACTTTCCAGCTGGCGAGGGTGTGGCTCCGTCCCTGTTATGGTAACCACACATCCCCACTTTACACCTGCCGAGGGTGTGGCTCCGTCTCTGTTGTGGTTACCTCACATCCCCACTTTCCACCTGGTGAGGGTGTGGCTCCGTCTCTGTTGTGGTTACCACACATCCCCACTTTCCACCTGGCGAGGATATGGCTCACTCTTTTATCGTTACCACACATCCCCACTTTCCACCTGGCGAGGATATGGCTCCGTCTTTGTTATGGTTACCACATATCCCCACTTTCCACCTGGCGAGGATATGGCTCCGTCTCTGTTAAGGTTACCACACATCCCCACTTTCCACATGGCGAGGGTGTGGCTCGGTCTCTGTATGGTTACCACACATCCCCACTTTCCACCTGGCGAGGGTGTGGCTCCGTTTCTGTTATGGTGACCACACACCCCCACTTTCCATCTGGCGAGGGAGTGGCTCCGTCTCTGTTATGGTTACCACACATCCCCACTTTCCACCTGGCGAGGATATGGCTCCGTCCCAGTTATGGTTACCACACATCCCCACTTTCCAACTGGCGGACGATGAGTCTCATTCTCTGTTATGGTTACCACACATCCCCACTTTCCACCTGGCGAGGATATGGCTCCGTTAATGTTATGGTTACCACACATCCCCACCTAGCACCTGGCGAGGATATGGCTCGGTCCCTGTTATGGTTACCACACATCCCCACTTTCCACCTGGCGAGGATATGGCTCCGTCTCTGTCATGGTTACCACACATCCCCACTTTCCACCTGGCGAGGGTGTGGCTCTGTCTCTGTTATGGTTACCACACATCCCCACTTTCCACCTGGCGAGGGTGTGGCTCAGTCTCTGTTATGGTAACCACACAACTCCTCCTTCCACCTGGCGAGGATATGGCTCGGTCTCTGTTATGGTTACCACACATCCCCACTTTCCAACTGGCTAGGATATGGCTCCGTCTCTGTTATGGTTACCACACATCCCTACATTCCACCTGGCGAGGGTGTGGCTCCGTCTCTGTTATGGTTACCACACATCCCCACTTTCCACCTGGCGAGGGTGTGGCTCCGTCACTGTTATTGTTTCTACACATCCCCACTTTCCACCTGGCGAGGGTGTGGCTCAGTCTCTGTTATGGTTACCACACATCCCCACTTTCCATCTGGCGAGGGTGTGGCTCCGTCTCTGTTATGGTTACCACAGATCCCCACTTTCCACCTGGCGAGGGTGTGGCTCCTTCTCTGTTATGGTTACCAAACATCCCCACTTTCCACCTGGGGAGGGTGTGGCTCCGTTACTGTTATGGTTACCACACATCCCCACTTTCCATCTGTCGAGTGTGTGACTCCGTCTCTGTTATGGTTACAACACATCCCCACTTTCCACCTGGCGAGGGTGAGGCTCCGTCTCTGTTATGGTTATCACACAACACCACTTTCCACCTGGCGAGGGTGTGCCTCCGTCTCTGTTATGGTTACCATACATCCCCACTTTCCACCTGGCGAGGAATGGACTCAGTCTCTGTTATGGTTACCACACAACCCCACTTTCCACCTGGCGAGGGTGTGGCTCCGTCTCTGTTATGGTTACCATACATCCCCACTTTCCACCTGGCGAGGAATGGACTCAGTCTCAGTTATGGTTACCACACATCCCCACTTTCCATCTGGCGACTATATGGCTCCGTCTCTGTTATGGTTACCACACATCCCCACTTTCCACCTGGCGAGGGTGTGGCTCCGTCTCTGTTATGGTTACCACACATCCCCACTTCCCACCTGGCGAGGATATGGCTCCGTCTCTGTTATGGTTACCACACATCCCCACTTTCCACATGGCGAGGATATGGCTCCGTCTCTGTTATGGTTACCACACATCCCCACTTTCCACCTGGCGAGGGTGTGGCTACGTCTCTGTTATGGTTACCACACATCCCCACTTTCCATCTGACGAGGATATGGCTCCGTCTCTGTTATGGTTACCACACATCCCGACTTTCCACCTGGCGAGGGTGTGGCTCCGTCTTAGTTATGGTTACCACACATCCCCACTTTCCACCTGGCGAGGATATGGCTTAGTCTCTGTTATGGTTACCACACATCCCCCCTTTCCACCTGGCGAGGGTGTGGCTCCGTCTTAGTTATGGTTACCACACATCCCCACTTTCCATCTGGCGACTATATGGCTCCGTCTCTGTTATTGTTACCACACTACCCCACTTTCCACCTGGCGAGGGTGTGGCTCAGTCTCTGTTATGGTTACCACACATCCCCACATTCCATCTGGCGAGGGTGTGGCTCCGTCTCTGTTATGGTTACCACACATCCCCACTTTCCATCTGGCGACTATATGGCTCCGTCTCTGTTATTGTTACCACACTACCCCACTTTCCACCTGGCGAGGGTGTGGCTCAGTCTCTGTTATGGTTACCACACATCCCCACTTTCCATCTGGCGAGGGTGTGGCTCCGTCTCTGTTATGGTTACCACACATCCCCACTTTCCACCTGGCGAGGATATGGCTTAGTCTCTGTTATGGTTAGCACACATCCCCACCTTCCCCCTAGCGAGGGTGTGGCTCAGTCTCTGTTATGGCTCAGTCTCTGTTATGGTTACCACACATCCCCACTTTCCATCTGAAGAGGGTGTGGCTCCGTCTCTGTTATGGTTACCACACATCCCCACTTTCCATCTGGCGACTATATGGCTCCGTCTCTGTTATTGTTACCACACTACCCCACTTTCCACCTGGCGAGGGTCTGGCTCAGTCTCTGTTATGGTTACCACACATCCCCACTTTCCATCTGGCGAGGGTGTGGCTCCGTCTCTGTTATGGTTACCACTCATCCCCACTTTCCACCTGGCGAGGATGTTGCTCAGTCTCTGTTATGGCTCCGTCTCTGTTATGGTTACCACACATCCCCACTTTCCATCTGAAGAGGGTGTGGCTCCGTCTCTGTTATGGTTACCACACATCCCCACCTTCCATCTGGCGACTATATGGCTCCGTCTCTGTTATTGTTACCACACTACCCCACTTTCCACCTGGCGAGGGTGTGGCTCAGTCTCTGTTATGGTTACCACACATCCCCACTTTCCATCTGGCGAGGGTGTGGCTCCGTCTCTGTTATGGTTACCACACATCCCCACTTTCCACCTGGCGAGGATGTGGCTCAGTCTCTGTTATAGTTACCACACATCTCCACTTTCCACCTGGCGAGGATATGGCTCCGTCTCTGTTATGGTAACCACACATCCCCACTTTCCACCTGGCGAGGATATGGCTCCGTCTCTGTTATGGTTACCACACATCCCCACTTTCCAACTGGCGAGGATATGGCTCCGTCTCTGTTATGGTTACCACACCTCCCCAATTTCCACATGGCGAGGATGTGGCTCCATCTCTGTTATGGTTACCACACATCCCCACTTTCCACCTGGCGAGGATATGGCTTAGTCTCTGTTATGGTTACCACACATCCCCACTTTCCATCTGGCGAGGGTGTGGCTCCGTCTCTGTTATGATTACCACACATCCAAACTTTCCACCTGGCGAGGATATGGCTCAGTCTCTGTTATGATTACCACACTTCCCCACCTTCCACCTGGCGAGGATATGGCTCCGTCTCTGTTATGGTTACCACACATCCCCTCTTTCCACCTGGCGAGGGTATGGCTCCGTTTCTGTTATGGTTACCACACATCCCCACATTCCATCGGGCGAGGGTGTGGCTCCGTCTCTGTTATGGTTACCACACATCATCACTTTCCACCTGGCGAGGGTGTGGCTCAGTCTCTGTTATGGTTACCACACATCCCCACTTTCCACCTGGCGAGGGTGTGGCTCAGTCTCTGTTATGGTTACCACACATCCCCACTTTCCACCTGGCCAGGATATGGCTCCGTCTCTGTTATGGTTACCACGCATCCCCACTTTCCACATGGCGAGGGTGTGGCTCCGTCTCTGTTATGGTTACTACACATCCCCACTTTCCACCTGGCGAGGGTATGGCTGCGTTTCTGTTATGGTTACCACACATCCCCACTTTCCACCTGGCGAGGGTGTGGCTCCGTCTCTGTTATGGTTACCACACATCTTCTGTTTCCACCTCGCGAGGATATTGCTCCGTCTCTGTTATGGTAACCACACTTTTCCACTTCCTACCTGGTGAGGACTTGGCTCCGTCTCTGTTAAGGTTTACACACACCCTTATTTTCCACCTGGCGGGGGTGTGGCTCCGTTTCTGTTATGTTTACCACACATCCCCACTTTCCATCTGAAGAGGGTGTGGCTCCGTCTCTGTTATGGTTACCACACATCCCCAGTTTCCACATGGCGAGGGTGTGGCTCCATCTTTGTTATGGTTACCACACATACCCACTTTCCATCTGGCGAGGGTTTGGCTCTGTCTCTGTTATGGTTACCACACATTCCCACTTTGCTCCTGGCGAGGGTGTGGCTCCGTCTGTGTAATGGTTACATCATATCCCCACTTTCCATCTGGCGAGGGTGTGGCTCCGTTACTGTTATGGTTACCACACATCCCCACGTTCCTCCTGGCGAGGTTGTGGCTCCGTCTCTGTTATGGTTACCACACATCCCCACTTCCCACCTGGCGAGGATGTGGCTCCGTCTCTGTTATGTTTACCACACATCCAAACTTTCCACCTGGCGAGGATATGGCTCAGTCTCTGTAATGGTTACCACACATCCCCACCTTCCACCTGGCGAGGATATGGCTCCGTCTCTGTTATGGTTACCACACATCCCCACTTTCGACCTGGCGAGGGTATGGCTCCGTTTCTGTTATGGTTACCACACATCCCCACATTCCATCGGGCGAGGGTGTGGCTCCGTCTCTGTTATGGTTACCACATATCCCCACTTTCCACCTGGCGAGGATATGGCTCCGTCTCTGTTATGGTTACCACACATCCCCACTTTCGACCTGGCGAGGGTATGGCTCCGTTTCTGTTATGGTTACCACACATCCCCACATTCCATCGGGCGAGGGTGTGGCTCCGTCTCTGTTATGGTTACCACATATCCCCACTTTCCACCTGGCGAGGATATGGCTCAGTCTCTGTTATGGTTACCACACATCCCCACTTTCCACCTGGCGAGGGTGTGGCTCAGTCTCTGTTATGGTTACCACACATCCCCACTTTCCACCTGGCGAGGATATGGCTCCGTCTCTGTTATGGTTACCACACATCCCCTTTTTCCAACTGGCGAGGATATGGCTCAGTCTGTGTTATGGTTACCACACATCCCCTCCTTCCACCTGGCGAGGATATGGCTCCGTCTCTGTTATGGTTACCACACATCCCCACTTTTCACCTGGCGAGGATATGGCTCAGTCTCTGTTATGGTTACCACACATCCCCACTTTCCACCTGGCGAGGGTGTGGCTCAGTCTCTGTTATGGTTACCACACATCCCCAATTTCCATCTGGCGAGGGTGTGGCTCCGTCTCTGTTATGGTTACCACACATCACCACCTTCCATCTGTCGGGGGTGTGACTCCGCCTCTGTTATGGTTACCACACATCCCCAGTTTCCACCTGGCGAGGGTGTGGCTCCGTCCCTGTTATGGTACCACGCATCCCCACTTTCCATGTGTCGAGGGTGTGACTCCGTCTCTGTTATGGTTACCACACAACCCCCCTTTCCACCTGGCGAGGAATGGACTAAGTCTCTGTTATGGTTACCACACATCCACACTTTCCATCTGGCGAGGATATGGCTCCGTCTCTGTTATGGTTAACACACATCCCCCTTTCTACCTGGCGAGGATGTGGCTCAGTCTCTGTTAAGGTTACCACACATCCCCACTTTCCACCTGGCGAGGATATGGCACCGTCTCTGTTATGGTTACCACACATCCCCATTTTCCACCTGGCGAGTCTCTGTTATGGTTACCACACATCCCCACTTTCCACCTGGCGAGGATATGGCTCCGTCTCTTTTATGATTACCACACATCCCCACATTCCATCCGGCGAGGATATGGCTCTGTCTCTGTTATGGTTACCACACATCCCCACTTTCCACCTGGCGAGGATGTGGCTTAGTCTCTGTTATGGTTACCACACATCCCCACCTTCCACCTGGCGAGGATATGACTCCGTCTCTGTTATGGTTACCACACATCCCCACCTTCCACCTGGCGAGGATATGGCTCCGTCTCTTTTATGATTACCACACATCCCCACATTCCATCCGGCGAGGATATGTCTCTGTCTCTGTTATGGTTACCACACATCCCCACTTTCCACCTGGCGAGGATATGGCTTAGTCTCTGTTATGGTTACCACACATCCCCACCTTCCACCTGGCGAGGATATGGCTCCGGCTCTGTTATGGTTACCACACATCCCCACTTTCCACCTGGCGAGGATATGGCACCGTCTCTGTTATGGTTACCACACATCCCCATTTTCCACCTGGCGAGTCTCTGTTATGGTTACCACACATCCCCACCTTCCACCTGGCGAGGATATGGCTCCGTCTCTTTTATGATTACCACACATCCCCACATTCCATCCGGCGAGGTAATGGCTCTGTCTCTGTTATGGTTACCACACATCCCCACTTTCCACCTGGCGAGGATATGGCTTAGTCTCTGTTATGGTTACCACACATCCCTACCTTCCACCTGGCGAGGATATGTCTCCGTCTCTGTTATGGTTACCACACATCCCCACCTTCCACATGGCGAGGGTGTGGCTCCGTCTCTGTTGTGGTTACCACACATCCCCACTTTCCACCTGGCGAGGGTGTGGCTCCGTCTCTGTTATGGTTACCATACATACCCACTTTCCACCTGGCGAGGGTGTGGCTCCGTCTCTGTAATGGTTACCACACATCCCCACTTTCCACCTGGCGAGGATATGGCTCACTCTGTTATGGTTTCCACACATCCCCACCTACCACCTGGCGAGGATGTGGCTCCGTCTCTGTTAAGGTTACCACACATCCCCACTTTCCAAATGCGAGGGTGTGGCTCGGTCTCTGTTATGGTTACCACACATTCCCACTTTCCCCCTGGCGAGGGTGTGGCTCGGTCTCTGTTATGGTTACCACACATCCCCACTTTCCATCAATCGAGGGTGTTGCTCCGTCACTGTTATGGTTACCACACATCCCCACATTCCACCTGGAGAGGATATTGCTCCGTCTCTGTTATGGTTACCACACATCCCCACCTTCCACCTGGCGAGGATATGGCTCCGTCTCTGTTATGGTTACCACACATCCCCACTTTCCACCTTGCGAGGATATGGCTCCGTCTCAGTTATGGTTACTACACATCCCTAATATCCACCTGGCGAGGATATGGCTCCGTCTCTGTTATGGTTACCACACATCCCCACCTTCCACCTGGAGAGGATATGGCTCTGTCTCTGTTATGGTTACCACACATCCCACTTTCCACCTGGCGAGGATATGGCTCCGTCTCTGTGATGGTTACCACACATCCCCACCTGCCACCTTGAGAGGATACGGCTCCGTCTCTGTTATGGTTACCACACATCCCTTCTTTCCACCTGGCGAGGATATGGCTCAGTCTCTGTTATGGTTACCACACATCCCCACTTTCCATCTGGCGACGGTGTGGCTCCGTCTCTGTTATGGTTACCACACATCCCCACTTTCCATCGGTCGAGGGTGTGACTCCGTCTCTGTTATGGTTACCACACATCCCCACTTTCCATCTGGCGAGGGTGTGGCTCCGTCTCTGTTATGGTTACCACACATCCCCACTTTCCATCGGTCGAGGGTGTGACTCCGTCTCTGTTATGGTTACCACACATCCCCACTTCCACCTGGCGAGGGTGTGGCTCCGTCTCTGTTATGGTTACCACACATCCCCAGTTTCCATCTGTCGCGTGTCTGACTCCGTCTCTGTTATGGTTACCACACATCCCCACTTTCCACCTGGCGAGGGTGTGGCTCCGTCTTTGGTATGGTTACCACACATCCCCACTTTCCACCTGGTGAGGGTGTGGCTCCGTCTCTGTTATGGTTACCTTACGTCACCACTTTCCATCTGGCGAGGGTGTGGCTCCGTCTCTGTTATGGTTACCACACATCCCCACTTTCCATCTGGCGAGGGTGTGGCTCCGCTTTTGTTATGGTTACCACACATCCCCACTTTCCACCTGGCGAGGAATGGACTCAGTCTCTGTTATGGTTACCACACATCCCCACTTTCCATCTGGCGAGGATATGGCTCCGTCTCTGTTATGGTTACCACATATCCCCACTTTCCACCTGGCGAGGATATGGCTTAGTCTCTGTTATGGTTAGCACACATCCCCACCTTCCCCCTAGCGAGGGTGTGGCTCAGTCTCTGTTATGGCTCAGTCTCTGTTATGGTTACCACACATCCCCACTTTCCATCTGAAGAGGGTGTGGCTCCGTCTCTGTTATGGTTACCACACATCCCCACTTTCCATCTGGCGACTATATGGCTCCGTCTCTGTTATTGTTACCACACTACCCCACTTTCCACCTGGCGAGGGTCTGGCTCAGTCTCTGTTATGGTTACCACACATCCCCACTTTCCATCTGGCGAGGGTGTGGCTCCGTCTCTGTTATGGTTACCACTCATCCCCACTTTCCACCTGGCGAGGATGTTGCTCAGTCTCTGTTATGGCTCCGTCTCTGTTATGGTTACCACACATCCCCACTTTCCATCTGAAGAGGGTGTGGCTCCGTCTCTGTTATGGTTACCACACATCCCCACCTTCCATCTGGCGACTATATGGCTCCGTCTCTGTTATTGTTACCACACTACCCCACTTTCCACCTGGCGAGGGTGTGGCTCAGTCTCTGTTATGGTTACCACACATCCCCACTTTCCATCTGGCGAGGGTGTGGCTCCGTCTCTGTTATGGTTACCACACATCCCCACTTTCCACCTGGCGAGGATGTGGCTCAGTCTCTGTTATAGTTACCACACATCTCCACTTTCCACCTGGCGAGGATATGGCTCCGTCTCTGTTATGGTAACCACACATCCCCACTTTCCACCTGGCGAGGATATGGCTCCGTCTCTGTTATGGTTACCACACATCCCCACTTTCCAACTGGCGAGGATATGGCTCCGTCTCTGTTATGGTTACCACACCTCCCCAATTTCCACATGGCGAGGATGTGGCTCCATCTCTGTTATGGTTACCACACATCCCCACTTTCCACCTGGCGAGGATATGGCTTAGTCTCTGTTATGGTTACCACACATCCCCACTTTCCATCTGGCGAGGGTGTGGCTCCGTCTCTGTTATGATTACCACACATCCAAACTTTCCACCTGGCGAGGATATGGCTCAGTCTCTGTTATGATTACCACACTTCCCCACCTTCCACCTGGCGAGGATATGGCTCCGTCTCTGTTATGGTTACCACACATCCCCTCTTTCCACCTGGCGAGGGTATGGCTCCGTTTCTGTTATGGTTACCACACATCCCCACATTCCATCGGGCGAGGGTGTGGCTCCGTCTCTGTTATGGTTACCACACATCATCACTTTCCACCTGGCGAGGGTGTGGCTCAGTCTCTGTTATGGTTACCACACATCCCCACTTTCCACCTGGCGAGGGTGTGGCTCAGTCTCTGTTATGGTTACCACACATCCCCACTTTCCACCTGGCCAGGATATGGCTCCGTCTCTGTTATGGTTACCACGCATCCCCACTTTCCACATGGCGAGGGTGTGGCTCCGTCTCTGTTATGGTTACTACACATCCCCACTTTCCACCTGGCGAGGGTATGGCTGCGTTTCTGTTATGGTTACCACACATCCCCACTTTCCACCTGGCGAGGGTGTGGCTCCGTCTCTGTTATGGTTACCACACATCTTCTGTTTCCACCTCGCGAGGATATTGCTCCGTCTCTGTTATGGTAACCACACTTTTCCACTTCCTACCTGGTGAGGACTTGGCTCCGTCTCTGTTAAGGTTTACACACACCCTTATTTTCCACCTGGCGGGGGTGTGGCTCCGTTTCTGTTATGTTTACCACACATCCCCACTTTCCATCTGAAGAGGGTGTGGCTCCGTCTCTGTTATGGTTACCACACATCCCCAGTTTCCACATGGCGAGGGTGTGGCTCCATCTTTGTTATGGTTACCACACATACCCACTTTCCATCTGGCGAGGGTTTGGCTCTGTCTCTGTTATGGTTACCACACATTCCCACTTTGCTCCTGGCGAGGGTGTGGCTCCGTCTGTGTAATGGTTACATCATATCCCCACTTTCCATCTGGCGAGGGTGTGGCTCCGTTACTGTTATGGTTACCACACATCCCCACGTTCCTCCTGGCGAGGTTGTGGCTCCGTCTCTGTTATGGTTACCACACATCCCCACTTCCCACCTGGCGAGGATGTGGCTCCGTCTCTGTTATGTTTACCACACATCCAAACTTTCCACCTGGCGAGGATATGGCTCAGTCTCTGTAATGGTTACCACACATCCCCACCTTCCACCTGGCGAGGATATGGCTCCGTCTCTGTTATGGTTACCACACATCCCCACTTTCGACCTGGCGAGGGTATGGCTCCGTTTCTGTTATGGTTACCACACATCCCCACATTCCATCGGGCGAGGGTGTGGCTCCGTCTCTGTTATGGTTACCACATATCCCCACTTTCCACCTGGCGAGGATATGGCTCCGTCTCTGTTATGGTTACCACACATCCCCACTTTCGACCTGGCGAGGGTATGGCTCCGTTTCTGTTATGGTTACCACACATCCCCACATTCCATCGGGCGAGGGTGTGGCTCCGTCTCTGTTATGGTTACCACATATCCCCACTTTCCACCTGGCGAGGATATGGCTCAGTCTCTGTTATGGTTACCACACATCCCCACTTTCCACCTGGCGAGGGTGTGGCTCAGTCTCTGTTATGGTTACCACACATCCCCACTTTCCACCTGGCGAGGATATGGCTCCGTCTCTGTTATGGTTACCACACATCCCCTTTTTCCAACTGGCGAGGATATGGCTCAGTCTGTGTTATGGTTACCACACATCCCCTCCTTCCACCTGGCGAGGATATGGCTCCGTCTCTGTTATGGTTACCACACATCCCCACTTTTCACCTGGCGAGGATATGGCTCAGTCTCTGTTATGGTTACCACACATCCCCACTTTCCACCTGGCGAGGGTGTGGCTCAGTCTCTGTTATGGTTACCACACATCCCCAATTTCCATCTGGCGAGGGTGTGGCTCCGTCTCTGTTATGGTTACCACACATCACCACCTTCCATCTGTCGGGGGTGTGACTCCGCCTCTGTTATGGTTACCACACATCCCCAGTTTCCACCTGGCGAGGGTGTGGCTCCGTCCCTGTTATGGTACCACGCATCCCCACTTTCCATGTGTCGAGGGTGTGACTCCGTCTCTGTTATGGTTACCACACAACCCCCCTTTCCACCTGGCGAGGAATGGACTAAGTCTCTGTTATGGTTACCACACATCCACACTTTCCATCTGGCGAGGATATGGCTCCGTCTCTGTTATGGTTAACACACATCCCCCTTTCTACCTGGCGAGGATGTGGCTCAGTCTCTGTTAAGGTTACCACACATCCCCACTTTCCACCTGGCGAGGATATGGCACCGTCTCTGTTATGGTTACCACACATCCCCATTTTCCACCTGGCGAGTCTCTGTTATGGTTACCACACATCCCCACTTTCCACCTGGCGAGGATATGGCTCCGTCTCTTTTATGATTACCACACATCCCCACATTCCATCCGGCGAGGATATGGCTCTGTCTCTGTTATGGTTACCACACATCCCCACCTTCCACATGGCGAGGGTGTGGCTCCGTCTCTGTTGTGGTTACCACACATCCCCACTTTCCACCTGGCGAGGGTGTGGCTCCGTCTCTGTTATGGTTACCATACATACCCACTTTCCACCTGGCGAGGGTGTGGCTCCGTCTCTGTAATGGTTACCACACATCCCCACTTTCCACCTGGCGAGGATATGGCTCACTCTGTTATGGTTTCCACACATCCCCACCTACCACCTGGCGAGGATGTGGCTCCGTCTCTGTTAAGGTTACCACACATCCCCACTTTCCAAATGCGAGGGTGTGGCTCGGTCTCTGTTATGGTTACCACACATTCCCACTTTCCCCCTGGCGAGGGTGTGGCTCGGTCTCTGTTATGGTTACCACACATCCCCACTTTCCATCAATCGAGGGTGTTGCTCCGTCACTGTTATGGTTACCACACATCCCCACATTCCACCTGGAGAGGATATTGCTCCGTCTCTGTTATGGTTACCACACATCCCCACCTTCCACCTGGCGAGGATATGGCTCCGTCTCTGTTATGGTTACCACACATCCCCACTTTCCACCTTGCGAGGATATGGCTCCGTCTCAGTTATGGTTACTACACATCCCTAATATCCACCTGGCGAGGATATGGCTCCGTCTCTGTTATGGTTACCACACATCCCCACCTTCCACCTGGAGAGGATATGGCTCTGTCTCTGTTATGGTTACCACACATCCCACTTTCCACCTGGCGAGGATATGGCTCCGTCTCTGTGATGGTTACCACACATCCCCACCTGCCACCTTGAGAGGATACGGCTCCGTCTCTGTTATGGTTACCACACATCCCTTCTTTCCACCTGGCGAGGATATGGCTCAGTCTCTGTTATGGTTACCACACATCCCCACTTTCCATCTGGCGACGGTGTGGCTCCGTCTCTGTTATGGTTACCACACATCCCCACTTTCCATCGGTCGAGGGTGTGACTCCGTCTCTGTTATGGTTACCACACATCCCCACTTTCCATCTGGCGAGGGTGTGGCTCCGTCTCTGTTATGGTTACCACACATCCCCACTTTCCATCGGTCGAGGGTGTGACTCCGTCTCTGTTATGGTTACCACACATCCCCACTTCCACCTGGCGAGGGTGTGGCTCCGTCTCTGTTATGGTTACCACACATCCCCAGTTTCCATCTGTCGCGTGTCTGACTCCGTCTCTGTTATGGTTACCACACATCCCCACTTTCCACCTGGCGAGGGTGTGGCTCCGTCTTTGGTATGGTTACCACACATCCCCACTTTCCACCTGGTGAGGGTGTGGCTCCGTCTCTGTTATGGTTACCTTACGTCACCACTTTCCATCTGGCGAGGGTGTGGCTCCGTCTCTGTTATGGTTACCACACATCCCCACTTTCCATCTGGCGAGGGTGTGGCTCCGCTTTTGTTATGGTTACCACACATCCCCACTTTCCACCTGGCGAGGAATGGACTCAGTCTCTGTTATGGTTACCACACATCCCCACTTTCCATCTGGCGAGGATATGGCTCCGTCTCTGTTATGGTTACCACATATCCCCACTTTCCACCTGGCGAGGATATGGCTTAGTCTCTGTTATGGTTAGCACACATCCCCACCTTCCCCCTAGCGAGGGTGTGGCTCAGTCTCTGTTATGGCTCAGTCTCTGTTATGGTTACCACACATCCCCACTTTCCATCTGAAGAGGGTGTGGCTCCGTCTCTGTTATGGTTACCACACATCCCCACTTTCCATCTGGCGACTATATGGCTCCGTCTCTGTTATTGTTACCACACTACCCCACTTTCCACCTGGCGAGGGTCTGGCTCAGTCTCTGTTATGGTTACCACACATCCCCACTTTCCATCTGGCGAGGGTGTGGCTCCGTCTCTGTTATGGTTACCACTCATCCCCACTTTCCACCTGGCGAGGATGTTGCTCAGTCTCTGTTATGGCTCCGTCTCTGTTATGGTTACCACACATCCCCACTTTCCATCTGAAGAGGGTGTGGCTCCGTCTCTGTTATGGTTACCACACATCCCCACCTTCCATCTGGCGACTATATGGCTCCGTCTCTGTTATTGTTACCACACTACCCCACTTTCCACCTGGCGAGGGTGTGGCTCAGTCTCTGTTATGGTTACCACACATCCCCACTTTCCATCTGGCGAGGGTGTGGCTCCGTCTCTGTTATGGTTACCACACATCCCCACTTTCCACCTGGCGAGGATGTGGCTCAGTCTCTGTTATAGTTACCACACATCTCCACTTTCCACCTGGCGAGGATATGGCTCCGTCTCTGTTATGGTAACCACACATCCCCACTTTCCACCTGGCGAGGATATGGCTCCGTCTCTGTTATGGTTACCACACATCCCCACTTTCCAACTGGCGAGGATATGGCTCCGTCTCTGTTATGGTTACCACACCTCCCCAATTTCCACATGGCGAGGATGTGGCTCCATCTCTGTTATGGTTACCACACATCCCCACTTTCCACCTGGCGAGGATATGGCTTAGTCTCTGTTATGGTTACCACACATCCCCACTTTCCATCTGGCGAGGGTGTGGCTCCGTCTCTGTTATGATTACCACACATCCAAACTTTCCACCTGGCGAGGATATGGCTCAGTCTCTGTTATGATTACCACACTTCCCCACCTTCCACCTGGCGAGGATATGGCTCCGTCTCTGTTATGGTTACCACACATCCCCTCTTTCCACCTGGCGAGGGTATGGCTCCGTTTCTGTTATGGTTACCACACATCCCCACATTCCATCGGGCGAGGGTGTGGCTCCGTCTCTGTTATGGTTACCACACATCATCACTTTCCACCTGGCGAGGGTGTGGCTCAGTCTCTGTTATGGTTACCACACATCCCCACTTTCCACCTGGCGAGGGTGTGGCTCAGTCTCTGTTATGGTTACCACACATCCCCACTTTCCACCTGGCCAGGATATGGCTCCGTCTCTGTTATGGTTACCACGCATCCCCACTTTCCACATGGCGAGGGTGTGGCTCCGTCTCTGTTATGGTTACTACACATCCCCACTTTCCACCTGGCGAGGGTATGGCTGCGTTTCTGTTATGGTTACCACACATCCCCACTTTCCACCTGGCGAGGGTGTGGCTCCGTCTCTGTTATGGTTACCACACATCTTCTGTTTCCACCTCGCGAGGATATTGCTCCGTCTCTGTTATGGTAACCACACTTTTCCACTTCCTACCTGGTGAGGACTTGGCTCCGTCTCTGTTAAGGTTTACACACACCCTTATTTTCCACCTGGCGGGGGTGTGGCTCCGTTTCTGTTATGTTTACCACACATCCCCACTTTCCATCTGAAGAGGGTGTGGCTCCGTCTCTGTTATGGTTACCACACATCCCCAGTTTCCACATGGCGAGGGTGTGGCTCCATCTTTGTTATGGTTACCACACATACCCACTTTCCATCTGGCGAGGGTTTGGCTCTGTCTCTGTTATGGTTACCACACATTCCCACTTTGCTCCTGGCGAGGGTGTGGCTCCGTCTGTGTAATGGTTACATCATATCCCCACTTTCCATCTGGCGAGGGTGTGGCTCCGTTACTGTTATGGTTACCACACATCCCCACGTTCCTCCTGGCGAGGTTGTGGCTCCGTCTCTGTTATGGTTACCACACATCCCCACTTCCCACCTGGCGAGGATGTGGCTCCGTCTCTGTTATGTTTACCACACATCCAAACTTTCCACCTGGCGAGGATATGGCTCAGTCTCTGTAATGGTTACCACACATCCCCACCTTCCACCTGGCGAGGATATGGCTCCGTCTCTGTTATGGTTACCACACATCCCCACTTTCGACCTGGCGAGGGTATGGCTCCGTTTCTGTTATGGTTACCACACATCCCCACATTCCATCGGGCGAGGGTGTGGCTCCGTCTCTGTTATGGTTACCACATATCCCCACTTTCCACCTGGCGAGGATATGGCTCCGTCTCTGTTATGGTTACCACACATCCCCACTTTCGACCTGGCGAGGGTATGGCTCCGTTTCTGTTATGGTTACCACACATCCCCACATTCCATCGGGCGAGGGTGTGGCTCCGTCTCTGTTATGGTTACCACATATCCCCACTTTCCACCTGGCGAGGATATGGCTCAGTCTCTGTTATGGTTACCACACATCCCCACTTTCCACCTGGCGAGGGTGTGGCTCAGTCTCTGTTATGGTTACCACACATCCCCACTTTCCACCTGGCGAGGATATGGCTCCGTCTCTGTTATGGTTACCACACATCCCCTTTTTCCAACTGGCGAGGATATGGCTCAGTCTGTGTTATGGTTACCACACATCCCCTCCTTCCACCTGGCGAGGATATGGCTCCGTCTCTGTTATGGTTACCACACATCCCCACTTTTCACCTGGCGAGGATATGGCTCAGTCTCTGTTATGGTTACCACACATCCCCACTTTCCACCTGGCGAGGGTGTGGCTCAGTCTCTGTTATGGTTACCACACATCCCCAATTTCCATCTGGCGAGGGTGTGGCTCCGTCTCTGTTATGGTTACCACACATCACCACCTTCCATCTGTCGGGGGTGTGACTCCGCCTCTGTTATGGTTACCACACATCCCCAGTTTCCACCTGGCGAGGGTGTGGCTCCGTCCCTGTTATGGTACCACGCATCCCCACTTTCCATGTGTCGAGGGTGTGACTCCGTCTCTGTTATGGTTACCACACAACCCCCCTTTCCACCTGGCGAGGAATGGACTAAGTCTCTGTTATGGTTACCACACATCCACACTTTCCATCTGGCGAGGATATGGCTCCGTCTCTGTTATGGTTAACACACATCCCCCTTTCTACCTGGCGAGGATGTGGCTCAGTCTCTGTTAAGGTTACCACACATCCCCACTTTCCACCTGGCGAGGATATGGCACCGTCTCTGTTATGGTTACCACACATCCCCATTTTCCACCTGGCGAGTCTCTGTTATGGTTACCACACATCCCCACTTTCCACCTGGCGAGGATATGGCTCCGTCTCTTTTATGATTACCACACATCCCCACATTCCATCCGGCGAGGATATGGCTCTGTCTCTGTTATGGTTACCACACATCCCCACTTTCCACCTGGCGAGGATGTGGCTTAGTCTCTGTTATGGTTACCACACATCCCCACCTTCCACCTGGCGAGGATATGACTCCGTCTCTGTTATGGTTACCACACATCCCCACCTTCCACCTGGCGAGGATATGGCTCCGTCTCTTTTATGATTACCACACATCCCCACATTCCATCCGGCGAGGATATGTCTCTGTCTCTGTTATGGTTACCACACATCCCCACTTTCCACCTGGCGAGGATATGGCTTAGTCTCTGTTATGGTTACCACACATCCCCACCTTCCACCTGGCGAGGATATGGCTCCGGCTCTGTTATGGTTACCACACATCCCCACTTTCCACCTGGCGAGGATATGGCACCGTCTCTGTTATGGTTACCACACATCCCCATTTTCCACCTGGCGAGTCTCTGTTATGGTTACCACACATCCCCACCTTCCACCTGGCGAGGATATGGCTCCGTCTCTTTTATGATTACCACACATCCCCACATTCCATCCGGCGAGGTAATGGCTCTGTCTCTGTTATGGTTACCACACATCCCCACTTTCCACCTGGCGAGGATATGGCTTAGTCTCTGTTATGGTTACCACACATCCCTACCTTCCACCTGGCGAGGATATGTCTCCGTCTCTGTTATGGTTACCACACATCCCCACCTTCCACATGGCGAGGGTGTGGCTCCGTCTCTGTTGTGGTTACCACACATCCCCACTTTCCACCTGGCGAGGGTGTGGCTCCGTCTCTGTTATGGTTACCATACATACCCACTTTCCACCTGGCGAGGGTGTGGCTCCGTCTCTGTAATGGTTACCACACATCCCCACTTTCCACCTGGCGAGGATATGGCTCACTCTGTTATGGTTTCCACACATCCCCACCTACCACCTGGCGAGGATGTGGCTCCGTCTCTGTTAAGGTTACCACACATCCCCACTTTCCAAATGCGAGGGTGTGGCTCGGTCTCTGTTATGGTTACCACACATTCCCACTTTCCCCCTGGCGAGGGTGTGGCTCGGTCTCTGTTATGGTTACCACACATCCCCACTTTCCATCAATCGAGGGTGTTGCTCCGTCACTGTTATGGTTACCACACATCCCCACATTCCACCTGGAGAGGATATTGCTCCGTCTCTGTTATGGTTACCACACATCCCCACCTTCCACCTGGCGAGGATATGGCTCCGTCTCTGTTATGGTTACCACACATCCCCACTTTCCACCTTGCGAGGATATGGCTCCGTCTCAGTTATGGTTACTACACATCCCTAATATCCACCTGGCGAGGATATGGCTCCGTCTCTGTTATGGTTACCACACATCCCCACCTTCCACCTGGAGAGGATATGGCTCTGTCTCTGTTATGGTTACCACACATCCCACTTTCCACCTGGCGAGGATATGGCTCCGTCTCTGTGATGGTTACCACACATCCCCACCTGCCACCTTGAGAGGATACGGCTCCGTCTCTGTTATGGTTACCACACATCCCTTCTTTCCACCTGGCGAGGATATGGCTCAGTCTCTGTTATGGTTACCACACATCCCCACTTTCCATCTGGCGACGGTGTGGCTCCGTCTCTGTTATGGTTACCACACATCCCCACTTTCCATCGGTCGAGGGTGTGACTCCGTCTCTGTTATGGTTACCACACATCCCCACTTTCCATCTGGCGAGGGTGTGGCTCCGTCTCTGTTATGGTTACCACACATCCCCACTTTCCATCGGTCGAGGGTGTGACTCCGTCTCTGTTATGGTTACCACACATCCCCACTTCCACCTGGCGAGGGTGTGGCTCCGTCTCTGTTATGGTTACCACACATCCCCAGTTTCCATCTGTCGCGTGTCTGACTCCGTCTCTGTTATGGTTACCACACATCCCCACTTTCCACCTGGCGAGGGTGTGGCTCCGTCTTTGGTATGGTTACCACACATCCCCACTTTCCACCTGGTGAGGGTGTGGCTCCGTCTCTGTTATGGTTACCTTACGTCACCACTTTCCATCTGGCGAGGGTGTGGCTCCGTCTCTGTTATGGTTACCACACATCCCCACTTTCCATCTGGCGAGGGTGTGGCTCCGCTTTTGTTATGGTTACCACACATCCCCACTTTCCACCTGGCGAGGAATGGACTCAGTCTCTGTTATGGTTACCACACATCCCCACTTTCCATCTGGCGAGGATATGGCTCCGTCTCTGTTATGGTTACCACATATCCCCACTTTCCACCTGGCGAGGATGTGGCTCAGTCTCTGTTATGGTTACCACACATCCCCACTTTCCACCTGACGAGGATATGGCTCCGTCCCTGTTATGGTTACCACACATCCCCAATTTCCACCTGGCGAGTCTCTGTTACGGTTACCACATATCCCCACCTTCCACCTGGCAAGGATATGGCTCCGTCACTTTTATGATTACCACACATCCCCACATTCCATCTGGCGAGTATATGGCTCCGTCTCTGTTAAAGTTACCACACATCCCCACTTTCCACCTGGCGAGGATATGGCTTATTCTCTGTTATGGTTACCACACATCCCCACCTTCCACCTGGCGAGGATATGGCCCCGTCTCTGTTATGGTAACCACACATCCCCACCTTCCACATGGCGAGGGTGTGGCTCCGTCTCTGTTGTGGTTACCTCACATCCCCACTTTCCACCTGGCGAGGGTGTGGCTCCGTCCCAGTTATGGTTACCACACATCCCCACTTTACACCTGCCGAGGGTGTGGCTCCGTCTCTGTAATGGTTACCACACATCCCCACTTTCCACCTGGCGAGGATATGGCTCACTCTTTTATGGTTACCACACATCCCCACTTTCCACCTGGCGAGGATATGGCTCCGTCACTGTTATGGTTACCACATATCCCCACTTTCCACCTGGCGAGGATATGGCTCCGTCTCTGTTAAGGTTACCACACATCCCCACTTTCCACATGGCGAGGGTGTGGCTCGGTCTCTGTTATGGTTACCACACATCCCCACATTCCACCTGGCGAGGGTGTGGCTCCGTTTCTGTTATGGTGACCACACACCCCCACTTTCCATCTGGCGAGGGAGTGGCTCCGTCTCTGTTATGGTTACCACACATCCCCACTTTCCACATGGCGAGGATATGGCCCCGTCCCAGTTATGGTTACCACACATCCCCACTTTCCACCTGGCGGAGGATGAGGCTCCGTCTCTGTTATGGTTACCAAACATCCCTACTTTCCACCTGGCGAGGATATGGCTCCGTCTCTGTTATGGTTACCACACATCCCCACTTTCCACCTGGCGAGGATATGGCTCCGTCTCTGTTATGGTTATCACACATCCCCACCTTCCACCTGGCGAGGATATGGCTCCGTCTCTGTTATGGTTACCACACCTCCCTACTTTTCACCTGGCGAGGATGTGGCTCCGTCTCTGTTATGGTTACCACCCATCCCCACTTTCCACCTGGCGAGGATATGGCTTAGTCTCTGTTATGGTTACCACACAACCCCACCTTCCACCTGGCGAGGATATGGCTCCGTCTCTGTTATGGTTACCACACATCCCCACTTTCCAACTGGCGAGGGTGTGGCTCCGTCTCTGTTATGGTTACCACACAACCCCACCTTCCACCTGGCGAGGGTGTGGCTCCGTCTCTGTCATGGTAACCACACATCCCCACCTTCCACCTGGCGAGGATATGCCTCTGTCTCTGTTAAGATTCCCGCACATCCCCACTTTCCACATGGCGAGGGTGTGGCTCCGTCTCTGTTATGGTTAACACACATCCCCACCTTCCACCTGGCGAGGATATGGCTCTGTCTCTGTTAAGGTTACCACACATCCCCACTTTCCACATGGCGAGGGTATGGCTCCGTTTCTGTTATGGTTACCACACATCCCCATATTCCATCTGGAGAGGGTGTGGCTCCGTCTCTGTTATGGTTACTACACATCCCCACTTTCCACCTGGCGAGGGTATGGCTAAGTTTCTGTTAGGGTTACCATACTTCCCCACTTTCCATCTGGCGAGGGTGTGGCTCCGGATCTGTTATGGTTACCACACATCCCCACTTTCCACCTTGCGAGGATATGGCTCCGTCTCTGTAATGGTTACCACACTTCCCCACTTCCCAGCTGGTGAGGATTTGGCTCCGTCTCTGTTAAGGTATCCACACATCCTTACATTCCACCTGGCGAGGGTGTGGCTCCGTTTCTGTTATGGTTACCACACATCCCCACTTTCCATCTGAAGAGGGTGTGGCTCCGTCTCTATTATGGTTACCACACATCCCCAGTTTCCACATGGCGAGGGTGTGGCTCCATCTTTGTTATGGTTACCACACATACCCACTTTCCATCTGTCGAGGGTTTGGCTCCGTCTCTGTTATGGTTACCACACATCCCCAGTTTCCACATGGCGAGGGTGTGGCTCCATCTTTGTTATGGTTACCACACATACCCACTTTCCATCTGGCGAGGGTTTGGCTCCGTCTCTGTTATGGTTACCACACATCCCCACTTTCCACCTGGCGAGGGTGTGGCTCAGTCTCTGTTATGGTTACCACACATCCCCACTTTCCACCTGGCCAGGATATGGCTCCGTCTCTGTTATGGTTACCACGCATCCCCACCTTCCACATGGCGAGGGTGTGGCTCCGTCTCGGTTATGGTTACCACACATCCCCACTTTCCACCTGGCGAGGGTATGGCTCCTTTTCTGTTATGGTTACCACACATCCCCACTTTCCATCTGGCGAGGGTGTGGCTCCGTCTCTGTTATGGTTACCACACATCTTCAGTTTCCACCTGGCGAGGATATGGCTCCGTCTCTGTTATGGTTACCACACTTCCCACCTGGTGAGGACTTGGCTCCGTCTCTGTTAAGGTTTCCACACACCCTTATTTTCCACCTGGCGAGGGTGTGGCTCCGTTTCTGTTATGGTTACCACACATCCCCACTTTCCATCTGAAGAGGGTGTGGCTCCGTCTCTGTTATGGTTACCACACATCCCCAGTTTCCACATGGCGAGGGTGTGGCTCCATCTTTGTTATGGTTACCACACATACCCACTTTCCATCTGGCGAGGGTTTGGCTCCGTCTCTGTTACGGTTACCACACATTCCCACTTTCCTCCTGGCGAGGGTGTGGCTCCGTCTGTGTAATGGTTACCTCATATCCCCACTTTCCATCTGGCGAGGGTGTGGCTCCGTTACTGTTATGGTTACCACACATCCCCACATTCCTCCTGGCGAGGTTGTGGCTCCGTCTCTGTTATGGTTACCACACATCCCCACTTTCCACCTGGTGAGGATGTGGCTCCGTCTCTGTTATGTTTACCACACATCCAAACTTTCCACCTGGCGAGGATATGGCTCAGTCTCTGTTATGGTTACCACACATACCCACCTTCCACCTGGCGAGGATATGGCTCCGTCTTTGTTTTGGTTACCACACATCCCCACTTTCCACCTGGCGAGGGTATGGCTCCGTTTCTGTTATGGTTACCACACATCCCCACATTCCATCGGGCGAGGGTGTGGCTCCGTCTCTGTTATGGTTACCACACATCCCCACTTTCCACCTGGCGAGGATATGGCTCTGTCTCTGTTATGGTTACCACACATCCCCACTTTCCACCTGGCGAGGGTGTGGCTCAGTCTCTGTTATGGTTACCACACATCCCCACTTTCCACCTGGCGAGGATATGGCTCCGTCTCTGTTATGGTTACCACACATCCCCACTTTCCACCTGGCGAGGATATGGCTCAGTCTGTGTTATGGTTACCACACATCTTCAGTTTCCACCTGGCGAGGATATGGCTCCGTCTCTGTTATGGTTACCACACATCCCCTCTTTTCACCTGGCGAGGATATGGCTCAGTCTCTGTTATGGTTACCACACATCCCCACTTTCCACCTGGCGAGGGTGTGGCTCAGTCTCTGTTATGGTTACCACACATCCCCAATTTCCATCTGGCGAGGGTGTGGCTCCGTCTCTGTTATGGTTACCACACATCACCACTTTCCATCTGTCGGGGGTGTGACTCCGTCTCTGTTATGGATACCACACATCTCCAGTTTCCAACTGGCGAGGGTGTGGCTCCGTCCCTGTTATGGTACCACACATCCCCACTTTCCATGTGTCGAGGGTGTGACTCCGTCCCTGTTATGGTTACCACACATCCCCACTTTCCACCTGGCGAGGGTGTGGCTCCGTCTTTGTTAAGGTTACCACACATCCCCACTTTCCACCTGGCGTGGGTGTGGCTCCGTCTCTGTTATGGTTACCATACATCACCACTTTCCATCTGGCGAGGGTGTGGCTCCGTCTCTGTTATGGTTACCACACATCCCCACTTTCCATCTGGCGAGGGTGTGGCTCCGCCTTTGTTATGGTTACCACACATCCCCACTTTCCACCTGGCGAGGAATGGACTCAGTCTCTCTTATGGTTACCACACATCCCCACTTGCCATCTGGCGAGGATATGGCTCCGTCTCTGTTATGGTTACCACACATCCCCACTTTCCACCTGGCGAGGATGTGGCTCAGTCTCTGTTAAGGTTACCACACATCCCCACTTTCCACCTGGCGAGGATATGGCTCCGTCTCTTTTATGATTACCACACATCCCCACATTCCATCTGGCGAGGATATGGCTCTGTCTCTGTTATGGTTACCACACATCCCCACATTCCACCTGGCGAGGATATGGCTCCGTCTCTTTTATGATTACCACACATCCCCACATTCCATCTGGCGAGGATATGGCTCTGTCTCTATTATGGTTACCACACATCCCCACATTCCACCTGGCGAGGATATGGCTTAGTCTCTGTTATGGTTACCACACATACCCACCTTCCACCTGGCAAGGATATGGCTCCGTCTCTGTTATGGTTACCACACATCCCCACTTTCCACATGGCGAGGATATGGCTCCGTCCCAGTTATGGTTACCACACATCCCCACTTTCCACCTGGCGGAGGATGAGGCTCCGTCTCTGTTATGGTTACCAAACATCCCTACTTTCCACCTGGCGAGGATATGGCTCCGTCTCTGTTATGGTTACCACACATCCCCACTTTCCACCTGGCGAGGATATGGCTCCGTCTCTGTTATGGTTATCACACATCCCCACCTTCCACCTGGCGAGGATATGGCTCCGTCTCTGTTATGGTTACCACACCTCCCCACTTTTCACCTGGCGAGGATGTGGCTCCGTCTCTGTTATGGTTACCACCCATCCCCACTTTCCACCTGGCGAGGATATGGCTTAGTCTCTGTTATGGTTACCACACAACCCCACCTTCCACCTGGCGAGGATATGGCTCCGTCTCTGTTATGGTTACCACACATCCCCACTTTCCAACTGGCGAGGGTGTGGCTCCGTCTCTGTTATGGTTACCACACATCCCCACCTTCCACCTGGCGAGGGTGTGGCTCCGTCTCTGTCATGGTAACCACACATCCCCACCTTCCACCTGGCGAGGATATGCCTCTGTCTCTGTTAAGATTCCCGCACATCCCCACTTTCCACATGGCGAGGGTGTGGCTCCGTCTCTGTTATGGTTAACACACATCCCCACCTTCCACCTGGCGAGGATATGGCTCTGTCTCTGTTAAGGTTACCACACATCCCCACTTTCCACATGGCGAGGGTATGGCTCCGTTTCTGTTATGGTTACCACACATCCCCATATTCCATCTGGAGAGGGTGTGGATCCGTCTCTGTTATGGTTACTACACATCCCCACTTTCCACCTGGCGAGGGTATGGCTAAGTTTCTGTTAGGGTTACCATACTTCCCCACTTTCCATCTGGCGAGGGTGTGGCCCCGGATCTGTTATGGTTACCACACATCCCCACTTTCCACCTTGCGAGGATATGGCTCCGTCTCTGTAATGGTTACCACACTTCCCCACTTCCCACCTGGTGAGGATTTGGCTCCGTCTCTGTTAAGGTATCCACACATCCTTACATTCCACCTGGCGAGGGTGTGGCTCCGTTTCTGTTATGGTTACCACACATCCCCACTTTCCATCTGAAGAGGGTGTGGCTCCGTCTCTGTTATGGTTACCACACATCCCCAGTTTCCACATGGCGAGGGTGTGGCTCCATCTTTGTTATGGTTACCACACATACCCACTTTCCATCTGTCGAGGGTTTGGCTCCGTCTCTGTTATGGTTACCACACATCCCCAGTTTCCACATGGCGAGGGTGTGGCTCCATCTTTGTTTTGGTTACCACACATACCCACTTTCCATCTGGCGAGGGTTTGGCTCCGTCTCTGTTATGGTTACCACACATCCCCACTTTCCACCTGGCGAGGGTGTGGCTCAGTCTCTGTTATGGTTACCACA
The DNA here is from genome assembly GCA_946902985.2 of Meconema thalassinum. NCBI lineage: Eukaryota > Metazoa > Arthropoda > Insecta > Orthoptera > Tettigoniidae > Meconema > Meconema thalassinum. The sequence continues at coordinate 438,248,152 of OX336394.1, read as the reverse complement.
CATCCCCACTTTCCACCTGGCCAGGATATGGCTCCGTCGCAGTTATGGTTACCACGCATCCCCACCTTCCACATGGCGAGGGTGTGGCTCCGTCTCGGTTATGGTTACCACACATCCCCACTTTCCACCTGGCGAGGGTATGGCTCCGTTTCTGTTATGGTTACCACACATCCCCACTTTCCATCTGGCGAGGGTGTGGCTCCGTCTCTGTTATGGTTACCACACATCTTCAGTTTCCACCTGGCGAGGATATGGCTCCGTCTCTGTTATGGTTACCACACTTCCCACCTGGTGAGGACTTGGCTCCGTCTCTGTTAAGGTTTCCACACACCCTTATTTTCCACCTGGCGAGGGTGTGGCTCCGTTTCTGTTATGGTTACCACACATCCCCACTTTCCATCTGAAGAGGGTGTGGCTCCGTCTCTGTTATGGTTACCACACATCCCCAGTTTCCACATGGCGAGGGTGTGGCTCCATCTTTGTTATGGTTACCACACATACCCACTTTCCATCTGGCGAGGGTTTGGCTCCGTCTCTGTTACGGTTACCACACATTCCCACTTTCCTCCTGGCGAGGGTGTGGCTCCGTCTGTGTAATGGTTACCTCATATCCCCACTTTCCATCTGGCGAGGGTGTGGCTCCGTTACTGTTATGGTTACCACACATCCCCACATTCCTCCTGGCGAGGTTGTGGCTCCGTCTCTGTTATGGTTACCACACATCCCCACTTTCCACCTGGTGAGGATGTGGCTCCGTCTCTGTTATGTTTACCACACATCCAAACTTTCCACCTGGCGAGGATATGGCTCAGTCTCTGTTATGGTTACCACACATACCCACCTTCCACCTGGCGAGGATATGGCTCCGTCTTTGTTTTGGTTACCACACATCCCCACTTTCCACCTGGCGAGGGTATGGCTCCGTTTCTGTTATGGTTACCACACATCCCCACATTCCATCGGGCGAGGGTGTGGCTCCGTCTCTGTTATGGTTACCTCACATCCCCACTTTCCACCTGGCGAGGATATGGCTCTGTCTCTGTTATGGTTACCACACATCCCCACTTTCCACCTGGCGAGGGTGTGGCTCAGTCTCTGTTATGGTTACCACACATCCCCACTTTCCACCTGGCGAGGATATGGCTCCGTCTCTGTTATGGTTACCACACATCCCCACTTTCCACCTGGCGAGGATATGGCTCAGTCTGTGTTATGGTTACCACACATCTTCAGTTTCCACCTGGCGAGGATATGGCTCCGTCTCTGTTATGGTTACCACACATCCCCTCTTTTCACCTGGCGAGGATATGGCTTAGTCTCTGTTATGGTTACCACACATCCCCACTTTCCACCTGGCGAGGGTGTGGCTCAGTCTCTGTTATGGTTACCACACATCCCCAATTTCCATCTGGCGAGGGTGTGGCTCCGTCTCTGTTATGGTTACCACACATCACCACTTTCCATCTGTCGGGGGTGTGACTCCGTCTCTGTTATGGATACCACACATCTCCAGTTTCCAACTGGCGAGGGTGTGGCTCCGTCCCTGTTATGGTACCACACATCCCCACTTTCCATGTGTCGAGGGTGTGACTCCGTCCCTGTTATGGTTACCACACATCCCCACTTTCCACCTGGCGAGGGTGTGGCTCCGTCTTTGTTAAGGTTACCACACATCCCCACTTTCCACCTGGCGTGGGTGTGGCTCCGTCTCTGTTATGGTTACCATACATCACCACTTTCCATCTGGCGAGGGTGTGGCTCCGTCTCTGTTATGGTTACCACACATCCCCACTTTCCATCTGGCGAGGGTGTGGCTCCGCCTTTGTTATGGTTACCACACATCCCCACTTTCCACCTGGCGAGGAATGGACTCAGTCTCTCTTATGGTTACCGCACATCCCCACTTGCCATCTGGCGAGGATATGGCTCCGTCTCTGTTATGGTTACCACACATCCCCACTTTCCACCTGGCGAGGATGTGGCTCAGTCTCTGTTAAGGTTACCACACATCCCCACTTTCCACCTGGCGAGGATATGGCTCCGTCTCTTTTATGATTACCACACATCCCCACATTCCATCTGGCGAGGATATGGCTCTGTCTCTGTTATGGTTACCACACATCCCCACATTCCACCTGGCGAGGATATGGCTCCGTCTCTTTTATGATTATCACACATCCCCACATTCCATCTGGCGAGGATATGGCTCTGTCTCTATTATGGTTACCACACATCCCCACATTCCACCTGGCGAGGATATGGCTTAGTCTCTGTTATGGTTACCACACATCCCCACCTTCCACCTGGCAAGGATATGGCTCCGTCTCTGTTATGGTTACCACACATCCCCACCTTCCACATGGCGAGGGTGTGGCTCCGTCTCTGTTGTGGTTACCACACATCCCCAATTTCAACCTGGCGAGGGTGTGGCTCCATCTCTGTTATGGTTACCACACATACCCACATTCCACCTGGCGAGGGTGTGGCTCCGTCTCTGTAATGGTTACCACACATCCCCACTTTCCACCTGGCTAGGATATGGCTCACTCTGTTATAGTTTCCACACATCCCCACCTTCCACCTGGCGAGGATATGGCTCCGTCTCTGTTAAGGTTACCACACATCCCCACTTTCCACATGGCGAGGGTGTGGCTCGGTCTCTGTTATGGTTATCACACATCCCCACTTTCCCCCTGGCGAGGGTGTGGCTCCGTCCCTGTTATGGTTACCACCCATCCCCACTTTCCACCTGGCGAGTCTCTGTTATGGTTACCACACATCCCCACCTTCCACCTGGCGAGGATATGGCTCGGTCTCTGTTATGGTTACCACACATCCCCACTTTCCCTCCGGCGAGGATGTGGCTCCGTCTCTGTTATGGTTACCACACATCCCCACTTTCCATCAATCGAGGGTGTTGCTCCGTCTCTGTTATGGTTACCACACATCCCCACATTCCACCTGGAGAGGATATGGCTCCGTCTCTGTTATGGTTACCACACACCCCCACTTTCCATCTGGCGAGGTAGTGACACCGTCTCTGTTATGGTTACCACACATCCCCACTTTCCATCTGGCGAGGGTGTGGATCAGTCTCTGTTAAGGTTACCACACATCCCCACTTTCCAGCTGGCGAGGATATGGCTCCGTCTCTGTTATGGTTACCACACATCCCCACTTTCCACCTGACGAGGGTGTGGATCAGTCTCTGTTATGGTTACCACACATCCCCACTTTCCAGCTGGCGAGGATATGGCTCCGTCTCTGTTATGGTTACCACACATCCCCACTTTCCACCTGGCGAGGGTGTGGCTCCGTCTGTGTTATGGTTACCACACATCCCCACTTTCCACCTGACGAGGGTGTGGATCAGTCTCTGTTATGGTTACCACACATCCCCACTTTCCAGCTGGCGAGGATATGGCTCCGTCTCTGTTATGGTTACCACACATCCCAACTTACCACCTGGCGAGGTTGTGGCTCCGTCTCTGTTAAGGTTACCACACATCCCCACTTTCCACATGGCGAGGGTGTGGTTCGGTCTCTGTTATGGTTACCACACATCCCCACTTTCCCCCTGACGAGGGTGTGGCTCCGTTTCTGTTATGGTAACCACACACTCCCACTTTCCACCTGGCGAGGGAGTGGCTCCGTCTCTGTTATGGTTGCCACACATCACCACATTCCACCTGGCGAGGATATGGCTCCGTCTCTGTTATGGTTACCACACATCCCCACTTTCCACCTGGCGAGGATATGGCTCCATCTCAGTTATGGTTACCACACAACCCCTTTTTCCACCTGGCGGAGGATATGGCTCCGTCTCTGTTATGTTTACCACACATCCCCAATTTTCACCTGGCGAGGATGTGGCTCCGTCTCTGTTACGGTTACCACACATCCCCACTTCCCACCTGGCGAGGATACGGCTCCGTCTCTGTTATGGTTACCACACATCCCCACTTTCCATCAGTCGAGGGTGTTGCTCCGTCTCTGTTATGGTTACCACACACCCCCACTTTCCATCTGGCGAGGGACTGACTCCGTCTCTGTTATGGTTACCACACACACCACTTTCCACCAGGCGAGGTATGGCTCCGTCTCTGTTATGGTTACCACACATCCCCACTTTCCACCTGGCGAGGATATGGCTCCGTCTCTGTTATGGTTACCACACATCCCCACTTTCCACCTGGCGAGGATATGGCTCTGTCTCTGTTATGGTTACCACACATCCCCACTTTCCACCTGGCGAGGATATGGCTCAGTCTCTGTTATGGTTACCACTCATCCCCACTTTCCACAAGGCGAGGATATGGCTCAGTCTCTGTTAAGGTTACCACACATCCCCACTTTCCACCTGGCGAGGGTGTGGCTCAGTCTCTGTTATGGTTACCACACATCCCCACTTTCCACCTGGCGAGGGTGTGGCTCAGTCTCTGTTATGGTTACCACACATCCCCACTTTCCACCTGGCGAGGATATGGCTCCGTCTCTGTTATGGTTACCACACATCCCCACTTTCCACCTGGCGAGGATATGGCTCAGTCAGTGTTATGGTTACCACACATCCCCACTTTCCACCTGGCGATGGTGTGGCTCAGTCTCTGTTATGGTTACCACACATCCCCACTTTCCACCTGGCGAGGATATGGCTCCGTCTCTGTTATGGTTACCACACATCCCCACTTTCCACCTGGCGAGGATATGGCTCCGTCCCTGTTATGTTTACCACACATCCCCAATTTCCACCTGGCGAGGATGTGGCTCCGTCTCTGTTATGGTTACCACACATCCCCACTTTCCACCTGGCGAGGATACGGCTCCGTCTCTTTTATGGTTACCACACATCCCCATTTTCCAACTGGCGAGGATGTGGCTCCGTCGTTGTTATGGTTACCACACATCCCCACTTTCCATCTGTCGAGGGTGTGGCTCCGTCTCTGTTATGGTTACCACACATCCCCACTTTCCAACTGGCAAGGATGTGGCTCCGTCTTTGTTATGGTTACCACACTTCCCCACTTTCCAGCTGGCGAGGATATGGCTCCGTCCCTGTTATGGTTACCACACATCCCCAATTTCCACCTGGCGAGGATGTGGCTCCGTCTCTGTTATGGTTACCTCACATCCCCACATTCCACCTGGCGAGGATGAGGCTCCATCTCTGTTATGGTTACCACTCATCCCCAATTTCCACCTGGCGAGGATATGGCTCCGTCTCTGTTATGGTTACCACACACCCCACTTTCCACCAGGCGAGGATATGGCTCCGTCTCTGTTATGGTTACCACACATCCCCACTTTCCACCTGGCGAGGATATGGCTCCGTCTCTGTTATGGCTACCACACATCCCCACTTTCCACCTGGCGAGGATATGGCTCAGTCTCTGTTAAGGTTACCACACATCCCCACTTTCCACCTGGCGAGGGTGTGGCTCAGTCTCTGTTATGGTTACCACACATCCCCACTTTCCGACTCGCGAGGATATGGCTCCGTCTCTGTTATGGTTACCACACATCCCCACTTTCCACCTGGCGAGGATATGGCTCAGTCAGTGTTATGGTTACCACACATCCCCACCTTCCACCTGGCGAGGATATGGCTCCGTCTCTGTTATGGTTACCACACATCCCCACTTTCCACATGGCGAGGATATGGCTAAGTCTCTGTTATGGTTACCACACATGCCCACTTTCCACCTGGCGAGGGTGTGGCTCAGTCTCTGTTATGGTTACCACACATCCCCACTTTCCACCTGGCGAGGGTGTGGCTCCGTCTCTGTTATGGTTACCACACATCCCCACATTCCATCTGCCGAGGGTGTGACTCCGTCTCTGTTATGGTTACCAAACATCCCCACTTTCCACCTGGCGAGGGTGTGGCTCCGTCTTTGTTATGGTTACCACACATCCCCACTTTCCACCTCGCGAGGGTGTGGGTCCGTCCCTGTTATGGTTACCATACATCACCACTTTCCATCTGGCCAGGGTGTGGCTCCGTCTCTGTTATGGTTACCACACATCCCCACTTTCCATCTGGCGAGGGTGTGGCTCCGCCTTTGTTATGGTTACCACACATCCCCACTTTCCACCTGGCGAGGAATGGACTCAGTCTCTGTTATGGTTACCACACATCCCCACTTTCCACCTGGCGAGTCTCTGTTATGGTTACCACACATCCCCATCTTCCACCTGGCGAGGATATGGCTCCGTCTCTTTTATGATTACCACACATCCCCACATTCCATCTGGCGATGATATGGCTCTGTCTCTGTTATGGTTACCACACATCCCCACTTTCCACCTGGCGAGGTAATGGCTTAGTCTCTGTTATGGTTACCACACACCCCCACCTTCCACCTGGCGAGGATATGGCTCCGTCTCTGTTATGGTTACCACACATCCCCACCTTCCACATGGCGAGGGTGTGGCTCCGTCTCTGTTGTGGTTACCACACATCCCCACTTTCCACCTGGCGAGGGTGTGGCTCCGTCCCTGTTATGGTTACCACACATCCCCACTTTACACCTGCCGAGGGTGTGGCTCCGTCTCTGTAATGGTTACCACACATCCCCACTTTCCACCTGGCGAGGATATGGCTCACTCTTTTATGGTTACCACACATCCCCACTTTCCACCTGGCGAGGATATGGCTCCGTCTCTGTTATGGTTACCACATATCCCCACTTTCCACCTGGCGAGGATATGGCTCCGTCTCTGTTAAGGTTACCACACATCCCCACTTTCCACATGGCGAGGGTGTGGCTCGGTCTCTGTTATGGTTACCACACATCCCCACATTCCACCTGGCGAGGGTGTGGCTCCGTTTCTGTTATGGTGACCACACACCCCCACTTTCCATCTGGCGAGGGAGTGGCTCCGTCTCTGTTATGGTTACCACACATCCCCACTTTCCATATGGCGAGGATATGGCTCCGTCCCAGTAATGGTTACCACACATCCCCACTTTCCACCTGGCGGAGGATGAGGCTCCGTCTCTGTTATGGTTACCAAACATCCCTACTTTCCACCTGGCGAGGATATGGCTCCGTCTCTGTTATGGTTACCACACATCCCCACTTTCCACCTGGCGAGGATATGGCTCCGTCTCTGTTATGGTTATCACACATCCCCACCTTCCACCTGGCGAGGATATGGCTCCGTCTCTGTTATGGTTACCACACCTCCCCACTTTTCACCTGGCGAGGATGTGGCTCCGTCTATGTTATGGTTACCACCCATCCCCACTTTCCACCTGGCGAGGATATGGCTTAGTCTCTGTTATGGTTACCACACAACCCCACCTTCCACCTGGCGAGGATATGGCTCCGTCTCTGTTATGGTTACCACACATCCCCACTTTCCAACTGGCGAGGGTGTGGCTCCGTCTCTGTTATGGTTACCACACATCCCCACCTTCCACCTGGCGAGGGTGTGGCTCCGTCTCTGTCATGGTAACCACACATCCCCACCTTCCACCTGGCGAGGATATGCCTCTGTCTCTGTTAAGATTCCCGCACATCCCCACTTTCCACATGGCGAGGGTGTGGCTCCGTCTCTGTTATGGTTAACACACATCCCCACCTTCCACCTGGCGAGGATATGGCTCTGTCTCTGTTAAGGTTACCACACATCCCCACTTTCCACATGGCGAGGGTATGGCTCCGTTTCTGTTATGTTTACCACACATCACCATATTCCATCTGGAGAGGGTGTGGCTCCGTCTCTGTTATGGTTACTACACATCCCCACTTTCCACCTGGCGAGGGTATGGCTAAGTTTCTGTTAGGGTTACCATACTTCCCCACTTTCCATCTGGCGAGGGTGTGGCTCCGGATCTGTTATGGTTACCACACATCCCCACTTTCCACCTTGCGAGGATATGGCTCCGTCTCTGTAATGGTTACCACACTTCCCCACTTCCCACCTGGTGAGGATTTCGCTCCGTCTCTGTTAAGGTATCCACACATCCTTACATTCCACCTGGCGAGGGTGTGGCTCCGTTTCTGTTATGGTTACCGCACATCCCCACTTTCCATCTGAAGAGGGTGTGGCTCCGTCTCTGTTATGGTTACCACACATCCCCAGTTTCCACATGGCGAGGGTGTGGCTCCATCTTTGTTATGGTTACCACACATACCCACTTTCCATCTGTCGAGGGTTTGGCTCCGTCTCTGTTATGGTTACCACACATCCCCAGTTTCCACATGGCGAGGGTGTGGCTCCATCTTTGTTATGGTTACCACACATACCCACTTTCCATCTGGCGAGGGTTTGGCTCCGTCTCTGTTATGGTTACCACACATCCCCACTTTCCACCTGGCGAGGGTGTGGCTCAGTCTCTGTTATGGTTACCACACATCCCCACTTTCCACCTGGCCAGGATATGGCTCCGTCTCTGTTATGGTTACCACGCATCCCCACCTTCCACATGGCGAGGGTGTGGCTCCGTCTCGGTTATGGTTACCACACATCCCCACTTTCCACCTGGCGAGGGTATGGCTCCGTTTCTGTTATGGTTACCACACATCCCCACTTTCCATCTGGCGAGGGTGTGGCTCCGTCTCTGTTATGGTTACCACACATCTTCAGTTTCCACCTGGCGAGGATATGGCTCCGTCTCTGTTATGGTTACCACACTTCCCACCTGGTGAGGACTTGGCTCCGTCTCTGTTAAGGTTTCCACACACCCTTATTTTCCACCTGGCGAGGGTGTGGCTCCGTTTCTGTTATGGTTACCACACATCCCCACTTTCCATCTGAAGAGGGTGTGGCTCCGTCTCTGTTATGGTTACCATACATCCCCAGTTTCCACATGGCGAGGGTGTGGCTCCATCTTTGTTATGGTTACCACACATACCCACTTTCCATCTGGCGAGGGTGTGGCTCCGTCTCTGTTATGGTTAACACACATCCCCACCTTCCACCTGGCGAGGATATGGCTCAGTCTCTGTTAAGGTTACCACACATCCCCACTTTCCACCTGGCGACTATATGGCTCCGTCTCTGTTATGGTTACCACACATCCCCACTTTCCGACTCGCGAGGATATGGCTCCGTCTCCGTTATGGTTACCACACATCCCCACTTTCCACCTGGCGAGGATATGTCTCAGTCAGTGTTATGGTTACCACACATCCCCACCTTCCACCTGGCGAGGATATGGCTCTGTCTCTGTTATGGTTACCACACATCCCCACTTTCCACATGGCGAGGATATGGCTAAGTCTCTGTTATGGTTACCACACATGCCCACTTTCCACCTGGCGAGGGTGTGGCTCAGTCTCTGTTATGGTTACCACACATCCCCACTTTCCACCTGGCGAGGGTGTGGCTCCGTCTCTGTTATGGTTACCACACATCCCCACATTCCATCTGCCGAGGGTGTGACTCCGTCTCTGTTATGGTTACCACACATCCCCACTTTCCACCTGGCGAGGGTGTGGCTCCGTCTTTGTTATGGTTACCACACATCCCCACTTTCCACCTCGCGAGGGTGTGGCTCCGTCCCTGTTATGGTTACCATACATCACCACTTTCCATCTGGCCAGGGTGTGGCTCCGTCTCTGTTATGGTTACCACACATCCCCACTTTCCATCTGGCGAGGGTGTGGCTCCGCCTTTGTTATGGTTACCACACATCCCCACTTTCCACCTGGCGAGGAATGGACTCAGTCTCTGTTATGGTTACCACACATCCCCACTTTCCACCTGGCGAGTCTCTGTTATGGTTACCACACATCCCCATCTTCCACCTGGCGAGGATATGGCTCCGTCTCTTTTATGATTACCACACATCCCCACATTCCATCTGGCGATGATATGGCTCTGTCTCTGTTATGGTTACCACACATCCCCACTTTCCACCTGGCGAGGTAATGGCTTAGTCTCTGTTATGGTTACCACACACCCCCACCTTCCACCTGGCGAGGATATGGCTCCGTCTCTGTTATGGTTACCACACATCCCCACCTTCCACATGGCGAGGGTGTGGCTCCGTCTCTGTTGTGGTTACCACACATCCCCACTTTCCACCTGGCGAGGGTGTGGCTCCGTCCCTGTTATGGTTACCACACATCCCCACTTTCCACCTGGCGAGGGTGTGGCTCCGTCTCTGTAATGGTTACCACACATCCCCACTTTCCACCTGGCGAGGATATGGCTCACTCTTTTATGGTTACCACACATCGCCACTTTCCACCTGGCGAGGATATGGCTCCGTCTCTGTTATGGTTACCACATATCCCCACTTTCCACCTGGCGAGGATATGGCTCCGTCTCTGTTAAGGTTACCACACATCCCCACTTTCCACATGGCGAGGGTGTGGCTCGGTCTCTGTTATGGTTACCACACATCCCAACATTCCACCTGGCGAGGGTGTGGCTCCGTTTCTGTTATGGTGACCACACACCCCCACTTTCCATCTGGCGAGGGAGTGGCTCCGTCTCTGTTATGGTTACCACACATCCCCACTTTCCACATGGCGAGGATATGGCTCCGTCCCAGTTATGGTTACCACACATCCCCACTTTCCACCTGGCGGAGGATGAGGCTCCGTCTCTGTTATGGTTACCAAACATCCCTACTTTCCACCTGGCGAGGATATGGCTCCGTCTCTGTTATGGTTACCACACATCCCCACTTTCCACCTGGCGAGGATATGGCTCCGTCTCTGTTATGGTTATCACACATCCCCACCTTCCACCTGGCGAGGATATGGCTCCGTCTCTGTTATGGTTACCACACCTCCCCACTTTTCACCTGGCGAGGATGTGGCTCCGTCTCTGTTATGGTTACCACCCATCCCCACTTTCCACCTGGCGAGGATATGGCTTAGTCTCTGTTATGGTTACCACACAACCCCACCTTCCACCTGGCGAGGATATGGCTCCGTCTCTGTTATGGTTACCACACATCCCCACTTTCCAACTGGCGAGGGTGTGGCTCCGTCTCTGTTATGGTTACCACACATCCCCACCTTCCACCTGGCGAGGGTGCGGCTCCGTCTCTGTCATGGTAACCACACATCCCCACCATCCACCTGGCGAGGATATGCCTCTGTCTCTGTTAAGATTCCCGCACATCCCCACTTTCCACATGGCGAGGGTGTGGCTCCGTCTCTGTTATGGTTAACACACATCCCCACCTTCCACCTGGCGAGGATATGGCTCTGTCTCTGTTAAGGTTACCACACATCCCCATAATCCATCTGGAGAGGGTGTGGCTCCGTCTCTGTTATGGTTACTACACATCCCCACTTTCCACCTGGCGAGGGTATGGCTAAGTTTCTGTTAGGGTTACCATACTTCCCCACTTTCCATCTGGCGAGGGTGTGGCTCCGGATCTGTTATGGTTACCACACATCCCCACTTTCCACCTTGCGAGGATATGGCTCCGTCTCTGTAATGGTTACCACACTTCCCCACTTCCCACCTGGTGAGGATTTGGCTCCGTCTCTGTTAAGGTACCCACACATCCTTACATTCCACCTGGCGAGGGTGTGGCTCCGTTTCTGTTATGGTTACCACACATCCCCACTTTCCATCTGAAGAGGGTGTGGCTCCGTCTCTGTTATGGTTACCACACATCCCCAGTTTCCACATGGCGAGGGTGTGGCTCCATCTTTGTTATGGTTACCACACATACCCACTTTCCATCTGTCGAGGGTTTGGCTCCGTCTCTGTTATGGTTACCACACATACCCAGTTTCCACATAGCGAGGGTGTGGCTCCATCTTTGTTATGGTTACCACACATACCCACTTTCCATCTGGCGAGGGTTTGGCTCCGTCTCTGTTATGGTTACCACACATCCCCACTTTCCACCTGGCGAGGGTGTGGCTCAGTCTCTGTTATGGTTACCACACATCCCCACTTTCCACCTGGCCAGGATATGGCTCCGTCTCTGTTATGGTTACCACGCATCCCCACCTTCCACATGGCGAGGGTGTGGCTCCGTCTCGGTTATGGTTACCACACATCCCCACTTTCCACCTGGCGAGGGTATGGCTCCGTTTCTGTTATGGTTACCACACATCCCCACTTTCCATCTGGCGAGGGTGTGGCTCCGTCTCTGTTATGGTTACCACACATCTTCAGTTTCCACCTGGCGAGGATATGGCTCCGTCTCTGTTATGGTTACCACACTTCCCACCTGGTGAGGACTTGGCTCCGTCTCTGTTAAGGTTTCCACACACCCTTATTTTCCACCTGGCGAGGGTGTGGCTCCGTTTCTGTTATGGTTACCACACATCCCCACTTTCCATCTGAAGAGGGTGTGGCTCCGTCTCTGTTATGGTTACCACACATCCCCAGTTTCCACATGGCGAGGGTGTGGCTCCATCTTTGTTATGGTTACCACACATACCCACTTTCCATCTGGCGAGGGTTTGGCTCCGTCTCTGTTACGGTTACCACACATTCCCACTTTCCTCCTGGCGAGGGTGTGGCTCCGTCTGTGTAATGGTTACCTCATATCCCCACTTTCCATCTGGCGAGGGTGTGGCTCCGTTACTGTTATGGTTACCACACATCCCCACATTCCTCCTGGCGAGGTTGTGGCTCCGTCTCTGTTATGGTTACCACACATCCCCACTTTCCACCTGGTGAGGATGTGGCTCCGTCTCTGTTATGTTTACCACACATCCAAACTTTCCACCTGGCGAGGATATGGCTCAGTCTCTGTTATGGTTACCACACATACCCACCTTCCACCTGGCGAGGATATGGCTCCGTCTTTGTTTTGGTTACCACACATCCCCACTTTCCACCTGGCGAGGGTATGGCTCCGTTTCTGTTATGGTTACCACACATCCCCACATTCCATCGGGCGAGGGTGTGGCTCCGTCTCTGTTATGGTTACCACACATCCCCACTTTCCACCTGGCGAGGATATGGCTCTGTCTCTGTTATGGTTACCACACATCCCCACTTTCCACCTGGCGAGGGTGTGGCTCAGTCTCTGTTATGGTTACCACACATCCCCACTTTCCACCTGGCGAGGATATGGCTCCGTCTCTGTTATGGTTACCACACATCCCCACTTTCCACCTGGCGAGGATATGGCTCAGTCTGTGTTATGGTTACCACACATCTTCAGTTTCCACCAGGCGAGGATATGGCTCCGTCTCTGTTATGGTTACCACACATCCCCTCTTTTCACCTGGCGAGGATATGGCTCAGTCTCTGTTATGGTTACCACACATCCCCACTTTCCACCTGGCGAGGGTGTGGCTCAGTCTCTGTTATGGTTACCACACATCCCCAATTTCCAACTGGCGAGGGTGTGGCTCCGTCTCTGTTATGGTTACCACACATCACCACTTTCCATCTGTCGGGGGTGTGACTCCGTCTCTGTTATGGATACCACACATCTCCAGTTTCCACCTGGCGAGGGTGTGGCTCCGTCCCTGTTATGGTACCACACATCCCCACTTTCCATGTGTCGAGGGTGTGACTCCGTCCCTGTTATGGTTACCACACATCCCCACTTTCCACCTGGCGAGGGTGTGGCTCCGTCTTTGTTAAGGTTACCACACATCCCCACTTTCCACCTGGCGTGGGTGTGGCTCCGTCTCTGTTATGGTTACCATACATCACCACTTTCCATCTGGCGAGGGTGTGGCTCCGTCTCTGTTATGGTTACCACACATCCCCACTTTCCATCTGGCGAGGGTGTGGCTCCGCCTTTGTTATGGTTACCACACATCCCCACTTTCCACCTGGCGAGGAATGGACTCAGTCACTCTTATGGTTACCACACATCCCCACTTGCCATCTGGCGAGGATATGGCTCCGTCTCTGTTATGGTTACCACACATCCCCACTTTCCACCTGGCGAGGATGTGGCTCAGTCTCTGTTAAGGTTACCACACATCCCCACTTTCCACCTGGCGAGGATATGGCTCCGTCTCTTTAATGATTACCACACATCCCCACATTCCATCTGGCGAGGATATGGCTCTGTCTCTGTTATGGTTACCACACATCCCCACATTCTACCTGGCGAGGATATGGCTCCGTCTCTTTTATGATTACCACACATCCCCACATTCCATCTGGCGAGGATATGTCTCTGTCTCTATTATGGTTACCACACATCCCCACATTCCACCTGGCGAGGATATGGCTTAGTCTCTGTTATGGTTACCACACATCCCCACCTTCCACCTGGCAAGGATATGGCTCCGTCTCTGTTATGGTTACCACACATCCCCACCTTCCACATGGCGAGGGTGTGGCTCCGTCTCTGTTGTGGTTACCACACATCCCCAATTTCAACCTGGCGAGGGTGTGGCTCCGTCTCTGTTATGGTTACCACACATACCCACATTCCACCTGGCGAGGGTGTGGCTCCGTCCCTGTTATGGTTACCACACACCCCCACTTTCCATCTGGCGAGGTAGTGACACCGTCTCTGTTATGGTTACCACACATCCCCACTTTCCATCTGGCGAGGGTGTGGATCAGTCTCTGTTAAGGTTACCACACATCCCCACTTTCCAGCTGGCGAGGATATGGCTCCGTCTCTGTTATGGTTACCACACATCCCCACTTTCCACCTGACGAGGGTGTGGATCAGTCTCTGTTATGGTTAACACACATCCCCACTTTCCAGCTGGCGAGGATATGGCTCCGTCTCTGTTATGGTTACCACACATCCCCACTTTCCACCTGGCGAGGGTGTGGCTCCGTCTGTGTTATGGTTACCACACATCCCCACTTTCCACCTGACGAGGGTGTGGATCAGTCTCTGTTATGGTTACCACACATCCCCACTTTCCAGCTGGCGAGGATATGGCTCCGTCTCTGTTATGGTTACCACACATCCCCACTTACCACCTGGCGAGGTTGTGGCTCCGTCTCTGTTAAGGTTACCACACATCCCCACTTTCCACATGGCGAGGGTGTGGTTCGGTCTCTGTTATGGTTACCACACATCCCCACTTTCCCCCTGGCGAGGGTGTGGCTCCGTTTCTGTTATGGTAACCACACACTCCCACTTTCCACCTGGCGAGGGAGTGGCTCCGTCTCTGTTATGGTTGCCACACATCACCACATTCCACCTGGCGAGGATATGTCTCCGTCTCTGTTATGGTTACCACACATCCCCACTTTCCACCTGGCGAGGATATGGCTCCATCTCAGTTATGGTTACCACACAACCCCTTTTTCCACCTGGCGGAGGATATGGCTCCGTCTCTGTTATGTTTACCACACATCCCCAATTTTCACCTGGCGAGGATGTGGCTCCGTCTCTGTTATGGTTACCACACATCCCCACTTCCCACCTGGCGAGGATACGGCTCCGTCTCTGTTATGGTTACCACACATCCCCACTTTCCATCAGTCGAGGGTGTTGCTCCGTCTCTGTTATGGTTACCACACACCCCCACTTTCCATCTGGCGAGGGACTGACTCCGTCTCTGTTATGGTTACCACACACACCACTTTCCACCAGGCGAGGTATGGCTCCGTCTCTGTTATGGTTACCACACATCCCCACTTTCCACCTGGCGAGGATATGGCTCCGTCTCTGTTATGGTTACCACACATCCCCACTTTCCACCTGGCGAGGATATGGCTCTGTCTCTTTTATGGTTACCACACATCCCCACTTTCCACCTGGCGAGGATATGGCTCAGTCTCTGTTATGGTTACCACTCATCCCCACTTTCCACAAGGCGAGGATATGGCTCAGTCTCTGTTAAGGTTACCACACATCCCCACTTTCCACCTGGCGAGGGTGTGGCTCAGTCTCTGTTATGGTTACCACACATCCCCACTTTCCACCTGGCGAGGGTGTGACTCAGTCTCTGTTATGGTTACCACACATCCCCACTTTCCACCTGGCGAGGATATGGCTCCGTCTCTGTTATGGTTACCACACATCCCCACTTTCCACCTGGCGAGGATATGGCTCAGTCAGTGTTATGGTTACCACACATCCCCACTTTCCACCTGGCGATGGTGTGGCTCAGTCTCTGTTATGGTTTCCACACATCCCCACTTTCCACCTGGCGAGGATATGGCTCCGTCTCTGTTATGGTTACCACACATCCCCACTTTCCACCTGGCGAGGATATGGCTCCGTCCCTGTTATGTTTACCACACATCCCCAATTTCCACCTGGCGAGGATGTGGCTCCGTCTCTGTTATGGTTACCACACATCCCCACTTTCCACCTGGCGAGGATACGGCTCCGTCTCTTTTATGGTTACCACACATCCCCATTTTCCAACTGGCGAGGATGTGGCTCCGTCGTTGTTATGGTTACCACACATCCCCACTTTCCATCTGTCGAGGGTGTGGCTCCGTCTCTGTTATGGTTACCACACATCCCCACTTTCCAACTGGCAAGGATGTGGCTCCGTCTTTGTTATGGTTACCACACTTCCCCACTTTCCAGCTGGCGAGGATATGGATCCGTCCCTGTTATGGTTACCACACATCCCCAATTTCCACCTGGCGAGGATGTGGCTCCGTCTCTGTTATGGTTACCTCACATCCCCACATTCCACCTGGCGAGGATGAGGCTCCATCTCTGTTATGGTTACCACTCATCCCCAATTTCCACCTGGCGAGGATATGGCTCCGTCTCTGTTATGGTTACCACACACCCCACTTTCCACCAGGCGAGGATATGTCTCCGTCTCTGTTATGGTTACCACACATCCCCACTTTCCACCTGGCGAGGATATGGCTCCGTCTCTGTTATGGTTACCACACATCCCCACATTCCACCTGGCGAGGATATGGCTCAGTCTCTGTTAAGGTTACCACACATCCCCACTTTCCACCTGGCGAGGGTGTGGCTCAGTCTCTGTTATGGTTACCACACATCCCCACTTTCCGACTCGCGAGGATATGGCTCCGTCTCTGTTATGGTTACCACACATCCCCACTTTCCACCTGGCGAGGTAATGGCTTAGTCTCTGTTATGGTTACCACACAACCCCACCTTCCACCTGGCGAGGATATGGCTCAGTCTCTGTTAAGGTTACCACACATCCCCACTTTCCACCTGGCGAGGGTGTGGCTCCGTCTCTGTTATGGTTACCACACACCCCACTTTCCACCAGGCGAGGATATGGCTCCGTCTCTGTTATGGTTACCACACATCCCCACTTTCCACCTGGCGAGGATATGGCTCAGTCTCTGTTAAGGTTACCACACATCCCCACTTTCCACCTCGCGAGGGTGTGGCTCAGTCTCTGTTATGGTTACCACACATCCCCACTTTCCGACTCGCGAGGATGTGGCTCCGTCTCTGTTATGGTTACCACACATCCCCACTTTCCACCTGGCGAGGATACGGCTCCGTCTCTTTTATGGTTACCACACATCCCCACTTTCCACCAGGCGAGGATATGGCTCAGTCAGTGTTATGGTTATCACACATCCCCACCTTCCACCTGGCGAGGATATGGCTCCGTCTCTGTTATGGTTACCACACATCCCCACTTTCCACATGGCGAGGATATGGCTGAGTCTCTGTTATGGTTACCACACATGCCCACTT
This sequence comes from Meconema thalassinum, assembly GCA_946902985.2. NCBI lineage: Eukaryota > Metazoa > Arthropoda > Insecta > Orthoptera > Tettigoniidae > Meconema > Meconema thalassinum. The sequence goes on along the minus strand of OX336394.1, from coordinate 438,230,628 downwards.
TCCACCTGGCGAGGGTGTGGCTCAGTCTCTGTTATGGTTACCACACATCCCCACTTTCCACCTGGCGAGGGTGTGGCTCCGTCTCTGTTATGGTTACCACACATCCCCACATTCCATCTTCCGAGGGTGTGGCTCCGTCTCTGTTATGGTTACCACACATCCCCACTTTCCATCTGTCGAGGGTGTGGCTCCGCCTTTGTTATGGTTACCACACATCCCCACTTTCCACCTGGCGAGGAATGGACTCAGTCTCTGTTATGGTTACCACACATCCCCACTTTCCACCTGGCGAGTCTCTGTTATGGTTACCACACATCCCCATCTTCCACCTGGCGAGGATATGGCTCCGTCTCTTTTATGATTACCACACATCCCCACATTCCATCTGGCGATGATATGGCTCTGTCTCTGTTATTGTTACCACACATCCCCACTTTCCACCTGGCGAGGTAATGGCTTAGTCTCTGTTATGGTTACCACACAACCCCACCTTCCACCTGGCGAGGATATGGCTCCGTCTCTGTTATGGTTACCACACATCCCCACCTTCCACATGGCGAGGGTGTGGCTCCGTCTCTGTTGTGGTTACCACACATCCCCACTTTCCACCTAGCGAGGGTGTTGCTCCGTCTCTGTTATGGTTACCACACATACCCACTTTCCACCTGGCGAGGGTGTGGCTCCGTCTCTGTAATGGTTACCACACATCCCCACTTTCCACCTGGCGAGGATTTGACTCACTCCGTTATGGTTACCACACATCCCCACCTTCCACCTGGCGAGGGTGTGGCTCCGTCTATGTTGTGGTTACCACACATCCCCACTTTCCACCTGGCGAGGGTGTGGCTCAGTCTCTGTTATGGATACCACACATCCCCACTTTCCATCAGTCGAGGGTGTGGCTCCGTCTCTGTTATGGTTACCACACATCCCCACCTTCCACCTGGCGAGGATATGGCTCCGTCTCTGTTATGGTTACCACACATCCCCACCTTCCACATGGCGAGGGTGTGGCCCCGTTTCTGTTATGGTTACCACACACCCCCACTTTCCATCTGGCGAGGGAGTGGCTCCGTCTCTGTTATGGTTACCACACATCCCCACTTTCCACCTTGCGAGGATATGGCTCCGTCCCTGTTAAAGTTACCACACATCCCCTCTTTTCACCTGGCAGAGGATGAGGCACCGTCTCTGTTATGGTTACCACAGATCCACACATTCACCTGGCGAGGGTGTGGCTCATCTCTGTTATGGTTACCACACATCCCCACTTTCCACCTGGCGAGGGTGTGGCTGAGTCTCTGTTATGGATACCACACATCCCCACTTTCCATCAGTCGAGGGTGTGGCTCCGTCTCTGTTATGGTTACCACACATCCCCTCTGTCCATCCGGCGAGGATGTGGCTCCGTCTCTGTTATGGTTACCACACATCTCCACTTTCCGTCAGTCGAGGGTGTGGGTCCGTGTCTGTTATGGTTACCACACATCCCCACTTTCCACCTGGCGAGGGAGTGGCTCCGTCTCGGTTATGGTTACCACACATCCCCACTTTCCATCTGGCGAGGGTGTGGATCAGTCTCTGTTATGGTTACCACACATCCCCACTTTCCAGCTGGCGAGGATATGGCCCCGTCTCTGTTATGGTTACCACACATCCCCACTTTCCACCCGGCGGAGGATGAGGCTCCGTCCCTGTTATGGTTACCACATATCCCCACTTTCCACCTGGCGAGGATATGGCTCCGTCCCTGTTATGGTTACCACACATCCCCACTTTCCACCTGGTGGAGGATGAGGTTCCGTCCCTGTTATGGTTACCACACATCCCCAATTTCCACCTGACGAGGATGTGGCTCCGTCTCTGTTATGGTTACCACACATACCCACTTTCCACCTGGCGAGTGTGTGGCTCCGTCTCTGTTATGGTTACCACACATCCCCACTTTCCACCTGGCGAGGGTGTGGCTCAGTCTCTGTTATGGTTACCACACATCCCCACCTACGACCTGGCGAGGATATGGCTCCGTCTCTGTTATGGTTACCACACATCCCCACTTTCCACCTGGCGAGGATATGGCTCCATCTCTGTTATTGATACCACAAATCCCCACTTTCCACCTGGCGAGGGTGTGGCTCAGTGTCTGTTATGGTTACCACATATCCCCACCTTCCACATGGCGAGGATATGGCTCCGTCTCTGTTATGGTTACCACACATCCCCACTTTCTACATGGCGAGGATATGGCTCCGTCTCTGTTATGGTTACCACACATCCCCACTTTCCACATGGCGAGGGTGTGGCTCAGTCTCTGTTATGGTTACCAAACATCCCCACCTTCCACCTGGCGAGGATATGGCTCCGTCTCTGTTATGGTTACCACACATCCCCACTTTCCACCTGGCGAGGATATGGCTCCGTCTCTGTTATGGTTACTACACATCCCTAATTTCTACCTGGCGAGGATATGGCTCCTTCTCTGTTATGGTTACCACACATCCCCACCTATCACCTGGCGAGGATATGGCTCCGTCTCTGTTATGGTTACCACACATCCCCACTTTCCACCTGGCGAGGATATGGCTCCGTCTCTGTTTTGTTTACACACATCCCCACTTTCCACCTGGCGGGGGTGTGGCTCAGTCTCTGTTATGGTTACCACACAACCCCTCCTTCCACCTGGCGAGGATATGGCTCCGTCTCTGTTATGGTTACCACACATCCCCACTTTCCAACTGGCGAGGATATGGCTCCGTCTCTGTTATGGTTACCACACATCCCTACTTTCCACCTGGCGAGGATATGGCTCCGTCTCTGTTATGGTTACCACACATCCCCACTTGCCAACTGGCGAGGGTGTGGCTCCGTCTCTGTTATTGTTTCCACACATCCCCACTTTACACCTGACGAGGGTGTGGCTCCGTCTCTGTAATGGTTACCACACATCCCCACTTTCCAACTGGCGAGGATATGGCTCCGTCCCTGTTATGGTTACCACACATCCCCAATTTCCACCTGGCGGAGGATGAGGCTCCGTCTCTGTTATGGTTACCACACATCCCCACTTTCACCTGGGGAGGGTGTGGCTCCGTCTCTGTTATAGTTATCACACATCCCCACTTTCCACCTGGCGGGAGTGGCTCTGACTTTGTTATGATTACCACACATCCCCTCTTTCCACCTGGCGGGGATATGGCTCCGTTACTGTTATGGTTACCACACATCCCCACCTATCACCTGGCGAGGATATGGCTCCGTCTCTGTTATGGTTACCACACATCCCCAATTTCCACCTGGCGGAGGATGAGGCTCCGTCTCTGTTATGGTTACCACACATCCCCACTTTCACCTGGGGAGGGTGTGGCTCCGTCTCTGTTATGGTTACTACACATCCCCACTTTCCCCCTGGCGGGAGTGGCTCTGACTCTGTTATGGTTACCACACATCCCCTCTTTCCACCTGGCGGGGATATGGCTCCGTTACTGTTATGGTTACCACACATCCCCACCTATCACCTGGCGAGAATATGGCTCCGTCTCTGTTATGGTTACCACACATCCCCACTTTCCACCTGGCGAGGATATGGCTCCGTCTCTGTTATGGTTACCACACATCCCCACTTTCCACCTGGCGAGGGTGTGGCTCAGTCTCTGTTATGGTTACCACACAACCCCTCCTTCCACCTGGCGAGGATATGGCTCCGTCTCTGTTATGGTTACCACACATCCCCACTTTCCAACTGGCGAGGATATGGCTCCGTCTCTGTTATGGTTACCACACCTCCCTACTTTCCAGCTGGCGAGGATATGGCTCCGTCTCTGTTATGGTTACCACACATCCCCACTTGCCAACTGGCGAGGGTGTGGCTCCGTCTCTGTTATTGTTTCCACACATCCCCACTTTACACCTGACGAGGGTGTGGCTCCGTCTCTGTAATGGTTACCACACATCCCCACTTTCCAACTGGCGAGGATATGGCTCCGTCCCTGTTATGGTTACCACACATCCCCAATTTCCACCTGGCGGAGGATGAGGCTCCGTCTCTGTTATGGTTACCACACATCCCCACTTTCACCTGGGGAGGGTGTGGCTCCGCCTCTGTTATGGTTACCACACATCCCCACTTTCCACCTGGCGGGAGTGGCTCTGACTCTGTTATGATTACCACACATCCCCTCTTTCCACCTGGCGGGGATATGGCTCCGTTACTGTTATGGTTACCACACATCCCCACCTATCACCTGGCGAGGATATGGCTCCGTCTCTGTTATGGTTACCACATATCCCCACTTTCCACCTGGCGAGGATATGGCTCCGTCTCTGTTATGGTTACCACACATCCCCACTTTCCACCTGGCGAGGGTGTGGCTCAGTCTCTGTTATGGTTACCACACAACCCCTCCTTCCGCCTGGCGAGGATATGGCTCCGTCTCTGTTATGGTTACCACACATCCCACTTTCCAACTGGCGAGGATATGGCTCCGTCTCTGTTATGGTTACCACACATCCCTACTTTCCACCTGGCGAGGATATGGCTCCGTCTCTGTTATGGTTACCACACATCCCCACTTGCCAACTGGCGAGGGTGTGGCTCCGTCTCTGTTATGGTTACTACACATCCCCAGTTTCCACCTGGCGAGGGTGTGGCTCCGCCTTTGTTATGGTTACCACACATCCCCACTTTCCACCTGGCGAGGAATGGACTCAGTCTCTGTTATGGTTACCACACATCCCCACTTTCCATCTGGCGAGGATATGGCTCCGTCTCTGTTATAGTTACCACACATCCCCACTTTCCACCTGGCGAGGATTTGGCTCAGTCTCTGTTATGGTTACCACACATCCCCACTTTCCACCTGGCGAGGATATGGCTCCGTCTCTGTTATGGTTACCACACATCCCCACTTTCCACCTGGCGAGTCTCTGTTACGGTTACCACACATCCCCACCTTCCACCTGGCGAGGATATGGCTCCGTCTCTTTTATGATTACCACACATCCCCACATTCCATCTGGCGAGGATATGGCTCCGTCTCTGTTATAGTTACCACACATCCCCACTTTCCACCTGGCGAGGATATGGCTTAGTCTCTGTTATGGTTACCACACATCCCCACCTTCCACCTGGAGAGGATATGGCTCCGTCTCTGTTATTGTAACCACACATCCCCACCTTCCACATGGCGAGGGTGTGGCTCCATCTCTGTTGTGGTTACCACACATCCCCACTTTCCACCTGGCGAGGGTGTGGCTCCGTCTCTGTTATGGTTACCACACATCCCCACTTTACACCTGACGAGGGTGTGGCTCCGTCTCTGTAATGGTTACCACACATCCCCACTTTCCAACTGGCGAGGATATGGCTCCGTCCCTGTTATGGTTACCACACATCCCCAATTTCCACCTGGCGGAGGATGAGGCTCCGTCTCTGTTATGGTTACCACACATCCCCACTTTCACCTGGGGAGGGTGTGGTTCCGTCTCTGTTATGGTTACCACACATCCCCACTTTCCACCTGGCGGGAATGGCTCCGTCTCTGTTATGGTTACCACACATCCCCACTTTCCAACTGGCGGGAATGGCTCCGTCTCTGTTATGGTTACCACACATCCCCACTTTCCACCTGGCGGGAATGGCTCCGTCTCTGTTATTGTTACCACACATCCCCACTTTCCACCTGTCGGGAATGGCTCCGTCTCTGTTATGGTTACCACGCATCCCCACTTTCCACCTGGCGAGGATATGGCTCCGTCTCTGTTATGGTTACCACACATCCCCACTTGCCAACTGGCGAGGGTGTGGCTCCGTCTCTGTTATTGTTTCCACACATCCCCACTTTACACCTGACGAGGGTGTGGCTCCGTCTCTGTAATGGTTACCACACATCCCCACTTTCCAACTGGCGAGGATATGGCTCCGTCCCTGTTATGGTTACCACACATCCCCAATTTCCACCTGGCGGAGGATGAGGCTCCGTCTCTGTTATGGTTACCACACATCCCCACTTTCACCTGGGGAGGGTGTGGCTCCGCCTCTGTTATGGTTACCACACATCCCCACTTTCCACCTGGCGGGAGTGGCTCTAACTCTGTTATGATTACCACACATCCCCTCTTTCCACCTGGCGGGGATATGGCCCCGTTACTGTTATGGTTACCACACATCCCCACCTATCACCTGGCGAGGATATGGCTCCGTCTCTGTTATGGTTACCACTCATCCCCACTTTCCACCTGGCGAGGATATGGCTCCGTCTCTGTTATGGTTACCACACATCCCCACTTTCCACCTGGCGAGGGTGTGGCTCAGTCTCTGTTATGGTTACCACACAACCCCGCCTTCCACCTGGCGAGGATATGGCTCCGTCTCTGTTATGGTTACCACACATCCCCACTTTCCAACTGGCGAGGATATGGCTCCGTCTCTGTTATGGTTACCACACATCCCTACTTTCCACCTGGCGAGGATATGGCTCCGTCTCTGTTATGGTTACCACAATTCCCCACTTGCCAACTGGCAAGTGTGTGGCTCCGTCTCTGTTATGGTTACCACACATCCCCACTTTCCACCTGGCGAGGGTGTGGCTCCGCCTTTGTTATGGTTACCACACATCCCCACTTTCCACCTGGCGAGGAATGGACTCAGTCTCTGTTATGGTTACCACACATCCCCACTTTCCATCTGGCGAGGATATGGCTCCGTCTCTGTTATGGTTACCACACATCCCCACTTTCCACCTGGCGAGGATGTGGCTCAGTCTCTGTTATGGTTACCACACATCCCCACTTTCCACCTGGCGAGGATATGGCTCCGTCTCTGTTATGGTTACCACACATCCCCACTTTCCACCTGGCGAGTCTCTGTTACGGTTACCACACATCCCCACCTTCCACCTGGCGAGGATATGGCTCCGTCTCTGTTGTGGTTACCACACATCCCCACTTTCCACCTGGCGAGGGTGTGGCTCCGTCTCTGTTATGGTTACCACACATCCCCACTTCACACCTGACGAGGGTGTGGCTCCGTCTCTGTAATGGTTACCACACATCCCCACTTTCCAACTGGCGAGGATATGGCTCCGTCCCTGTTATGGTTACCACACATCCCCAATTTGCACCTTGCGGAGGATGAGGCTCCGTCTCTGTTATGGTTACCACACATCCCCACATTCACCTGGGGAGGGTGTGGCTCCGTCTCTGTTATGGTTACCACACATCCCCACGTTCCACCTGGCGGGAATGGCTCCGTCTCTGTTATGGTTACCACACATCCCCACTTTCCAACTGGCGGGAATGGCTCCGTCTCTGTTATGGTTACCACACATCCCCACTTTCCACCTGGCGGGAATGGCTCCGTCTCTGTTATTGTTACCACACATCCCCACTTTCCACCTGGCGGGAATGGCTCCGTCTCTGTTATGGTTACCACGCATCCCCACTTTCACCTGGGGAGGGTGTGGCTCCGTCTCTGTTATGGTTACCACACATCCCCACTTTCCACCTGGCGAGGATATGGCTCCGTCTCTGTTATTCATTCATTCATTCATTCATTTATTTGCAATGGGGGGTGTGCCCCCCGGTGGCAAATTGGATATACATAACACATACATAATTATACATAACAATACATAATTATACATAACAATACATAATTATACATAACAATTCAATAACAATTATACACCAATTAAACTGGAGTATTTACACAAATAGTCAGTCTTTTCTTAAACACACCTATATGTTTGGGAAAAGGCTCTAAGACTGCGGCAGGTAGAGAGTTCCAGTTATCAATGGCACGGTTTACAAAAGAATATTTACCATAATTTGTTCGCTGTGGTCGGCCCTTAACTTTGAAAGGATGATCGCTCCTACCCATGTAAGTGGGCTTTCCCAATCGTTTGCTAAGCTCACCCCATGCTGGTTGATTTGTATACGTGTTGTACATAGCGTAGAGTCTAGATTTCATCCTCCTAGCCTCCAGTGATTCCCACCCAAGTTTCTTTAACATACGGCTCACACTGCTCCTGGGATTAAAGTCACTGAGCACAAATCTAGCGGCCTTTCTTTGTACCATTTCCAACTCATTGATGAGCCCTACTTGATATGGATCCCAAACCGCCGAGGCATATTCCAGAATAGGTCTTACAAGTGACAAATAGCCTAATTCTTTATGGTTACCACACATCCCCACTTTCCACCTGGCGAGGGTGTGGCTCAGTCTCTGTTATGGTTACCACACAACCCCTCCTTCCACCTGGCGAGGATATGGCTCCGTCTCTGTTATGGTTACCACACATCCCCACTTTCCAACTGGCGAGGATATGGCTCCGTCTCTGTTATGGTTACCACACATCCCTACTTTCCACCTGGCGAGGATATGGCTCCGTCTCTGTTATGGTTACCACACATCCCCACTTGCCAACTGGCGAGTGTGTGGCTCCGTTACTGTTATGGTTACCACACATCCCCACTTTCCATCTGTCGAGTGTGTGACTCCGTCTCTGTTATGGTTACCACACATCCCCACTTTCCACCTGGCGAGGGTGTGGCTCCGTCTTAGTTATGGTTACCACACATCCCTACTTTCCACCTGGCGAGGGTGTGGCTACGTCCCTGTTATAGTTTCCACACATCCCCACTTTCCATCTGGCGAGGGTGTGACTCCGTCTCTGTTATGGTTACCACACAACCCCACTTTCCACCTGGCGAGGGTGTGGCTCCGTCTCTGTTATGGTTACCACACATTCCCACTTTCCACCTGGCGAGGAAAGGAATCAGTCTCTGTTATGGTTACCACACAACCCCACTTTCCACCTGGCGAGGGTGTGGCTCCGTCTCTGTTATGGTTACCATACATCCCCACTTTCCACCTGGCGAGGAATGGACTCAGTCTCTGTTATGGTTACCACACATCCCCACTTTCCACCTGGCGAGGATGTGGCTCCGTCTTAGTTAGGGTTACCACACATCCCCACTTTCCACCTGGCGAGTGTGTGGCTCCGTCTCTGTTATGGTTACCAAACATCCCCACTTTCCATCTGGCGAATATATGGCTCCGTCTTAGTTATGGTTACCACACATCCCCACTTTCCACCTGGCGAGGATATGGCTCCATCTCTGTTATGGTTACCACACATCCCCACTTTCCACCTGGCGAGGGTGTGGCTCAGTCTCTGTTATGGTTACCACACATCCCCACTTTCCACCTGGCGAGGGTGTGGCTCAGTTTCTGTTATGGTTACCACACATCCCTACCTTCCACATGGCGAGGATATGGCTCCGTCTCTGTTATGGTTACCACACATCCCCTCTTGCCTCCTGGCGAGGGTGTGGCTCCGTCTCTGTTATGGTTACCACACATCCCCACTTTCCACCTGGCGAGGATGTGGCTCAGTCTCTGTTATGGTAACCACACATCCCCACTTTCCACCTGGCGAGGATATGGCTCCGTCTCTGTTATGGTTACCACACATCCCCACTTTCCACCTGGCGAGTCTCTGTTTCGGTTACCACACATCCCCACTTTCCACCTGGCGAGGGTGTGGCTACGTCTCTGTTATGGTTACCACACATCCCCACTTTCCACCTGGCGAGGGTGTGGCTCAGTCTCTGTTATGGTTACCACACATCCCTACCTTCCACATGGCGAGGATATGGCTCCGTCTCTTTTATGATTGCCACACATCCCCACATTCCATCTGGCGAGGATATGGCTCCGTCTCTGTTATAGTTACCACACATCCCCACTTTCCACCTGGCGAGGATATGGCTTAGTCTCTGTTATGGTTACCACACATCCCCACCTTCCACCTGGAGAGGATATGGCTCCGTCTCTGTTATTGTAACCACACATCCCCACCTTCCACATGGCGAGGGTGTGGCTCCATCTCTGTTGTGGTTTCCACACATCCCCACTTTCCACCTGGCGACGGTGTGGCTCCGTCTCCGTTATGGTTACCACACATCCCCACTTTACACCTGACGAGGGTGTGGCTCCGTCTCTGTAATGGTTACCACACATCCCCACTTTCCAACTGGCGAGGATATGGCTCCGTCCCTGTTATGGTTATCACACATCCCCAATTTCCACCTGGCGGAGGATGAGGCTCCGTCTCTGTTATGGTTACCACACATCCCCACTTTCACCTGGGGAGGGTGTGGCTCCGTCTCTGTTATGGTTACCACACATCCCCACTTTCCACCTGGCGGGAATGGCTCCGTCTCTGTTATGGTTACCACACATCCCCACTTTCCAACTGGCGGGAATGGCTCCGTCTCTGTTATGGTTACCACACATCCCCACTTTCCACCTGGCGGGAATGGCTCCGTCTCTGTTATTGTTACCACACATCCCCACTTTCCACCTGGCGGGAATGGCTCCGTCTCTGTTATGGTTACCACGCATCCCCACTTTCCACCTGGCGAGGAATGGCTCCGTCTCTGTTATGGTCACCACACATCCCCACTTGCCAACTGGCGAGGGTGTGGCTCCGTCTCTGTTATTGTTTCCACACATCCCCACTTTACACCTGACGAGGGTGTGGCTCCGTCTCTGTAATGGTTACCACACATCCCCACTTTCCAACTGGCGAGGATATGGCTCCGTCCCTGTTATGGTTACCACACATCCCCAATTTCCACCTGGCGGAGGATGAGGCTCCGTCTCTGTTATGGTTACCACACATCCCCACTTTCACCTGGGGAGGGTGTGGCTCCGCCTCTGTTATGGTTACCACACATCCCCACTTTCCACCTGGCGGGAGTGGCTCTGACTCTGTTATGATTACCACACATCCCCTCTTTCCACCTCCCGGGGATATGGCTCCGTTACTGTTATGGTTACCACACATCCCCACCTATCACCTGGCGAGGATATGGCTCCGTCTCTGTTATGGTTACCACACATCCCCACTTTCCACCTGGCGAGGATATGGCTCCGTCTCTGTTATGGTTACCACACATCCCCACTTTCCACCTGGCGAGGGTGTGGCTCAGTCTCTGTTATGGTTACCACACAACCCCGCCTTCCACCTGGCGAGGATATGGCTCCGTCTCTGTTATGGTTACCACACATCCCCACTTTCCAGCTGGCGAGGATATGGCTCCGTCTCTGTTATGGTTACCACACATCCCTACTTTCCACCTGGCGAGGATATGGCTCCGTCTCTGTTATGGTTACCACACATCCCCACTTGCCAACTGGCGAGGGTGTGGCTCCGTCTCTGTTATGGTTACTACACATCCCCACTTTCCACCTGGCGAGGGTGTGGCTCCGCCTTTGTTATGGTTACCACACATCCCCACTTTCCACCTGGCGAGGAATGGACTCAGTCTCTGTTATGGTTACCACACATCCCCACTTTCCATCTGGCGGGGATATGGCTCCGTCTCTGTTATGGTTACCACACATCCCCACTTTCCACCTGGCGAGGATGTGGCTCAGTCTCTGTTATGGTTACCACACATCCCCACTTTCCACCTGGCGAGGATATGGCTCCGTCTCTGTTATGGTTACCACACATCCCCACTTTCCACCTGGCGAGTCTCTGTTACGGTTACCACACATCCCCACCTTCCACCTGGCGAGGATATGTCTCCGTCTCTGTTGTGGTTACCACACATCCCCACTTTCCACCTGGCGAGGGTGTGGTTCCGTCTCTGTAATGGTTACCACACATCCCCACTTTCCAACTGGCGAGGATATGGCTCCGTCCCTGTTATGGTTACCACACATCCCCAATTTGCACCTGGCGGAGGGTGTGGCTCCGTCTCTGTTATGGTTACCACACATCCCCACTTTACACCTGACGAGGGTGTGGCTCCGTCTCTGTAATGGTTACCACACATCCCCACTTTCCAACTGGCGAGGATATGGCTCCGTCCCTGTTATGGTTACCACACATCCCCAATTTGCACCTGGCGGAGGATGAGGCTCCGTCTCTGTTATGGTTACCACACATCCACACTTTCACCTGGGGAGGGTGTGGCTCCGTCTCTGTTATGGTTACCACACATCCCCACTTTCCACCTGGCGGGAATGGCTCCGTCTCTGTTATGGTTACCACACATCCCCACTTTCCAACTGGCGGGAATGGCTCCGTCTCTGTTATGGTTACCACACATCCCCACTTTCCACCTGGCGGGAATGGCTCCGTCTCTGTTATTGTTACCACACATCCCCACTTTCCACCTGGCGGGAATGGCTCCGTCTCTGTTATGGTTACCACGCATCCCCACTTTCACCTGGGGAGGGTGTGGCTCCGTCTCTGTTATGGTTACCACACATCCCCACTTTCCACCTGGCGAGGATATGGCTCCGTCTCTGTTATGGTTACCACACATCCCCACTTTCCACCTGGCGAGTGTGTGGCTCAGTCTCTGTTATGGTTACCACACAACCCCTCCTTCCACCTGGCGAGGATATGGCTCCGTCTCTGTTATGGTTACCACACAACCCCACTTTCCAACTGGCGAGGATATGGCTCCGTCTCTGTTATGGTTACCACACATCCCTACTTTCCACCTGGCGAGGATATGGCTCCGTCTCTGTTATGGTTACCACACATCCCCACTTGCCAACTGGCGAGGGTGTGGCTCCGTCTCTGTTATTGTTTCCACACATCCCCACTTTACACCTGACGAGGGTGTGGCTCCGTCTCTGTAATGGTTACCACACATCCCCACTTTCCACCTGGCGAGGGTGTGGCTCAGTCTCTGTTATGGTTACCACACATCCCCACTTTCCACCTGGCGTGGGTGTGGCTCATTCATTGTTATGGTTACCACACAACCCGTCCTTCCACCTGGCGAGGATATGGCTCCGTCTCTGTTATGGTTACCACACATCCCCACTTTCCAACTGGCGAGGATATGGCTCCGTCTCTGTTATGGTTACCACACATCCCTACTTTCCACCTGGCGAGGATATGGCTCCGTCTATGTTATGGTTACCACACATCCCCACTTGCCAACTGGCGAGGGTGTGGCTCCGTCTCTGTTATGGTTACCACACATCCCCACTTTCCACCTGGCGAGAGTGTGGCTCAGTCTCTGTTATGGTTACCACACATCCCCACTTTCCATCTGGCGAGGTTGTGTCTCCGTCTCTGTTATGGTTACCACACATCCCCACTTTCCACCTGGCGAGAGTGTGGCTCCGTCTCTGTAATGGTTACCACACATCCCCACTTTCCACCTGGCGAGTGTGTGGCTCCGTTACTGTTATGGTTACCACACATCCCCACTTTCCATCTGTCGAGTGTGTGACTCCGTCTCGGTTATGGTTACCGCACATCCCCATTTTCCACCTGGCGAGGGTGTGGCTCCGTCTTAGTTATGGTTACCACACATCCCTACTTTCCACCTGGCGAGGGTGTGGCTACGTCCCTGTTATAGTTTCCACACATCCCCACTTTCCATCTGGCGAGGGTGTGACTCCGTCTCTGTTATGGTTACCACACAACCCCACTTTCCACCTGGCGAGGGTGTGGCTTCGTCTCTGTTATGGTTACCACACATTCCCACTTTCCACCTGGCGAGGAATGGAATCAGTCTCTGTTATGGCCACCACACAACCCCACTTTCCACCTGGCGAGGGTGTGGCTCCGTCTCGGTTATGGTTACCATACATCCCCACTTTCCACCTGGCGAGGAATGGACTCAGTCTCTGTTATGGTTACCACACATCCCCACTTTCCACCTGGCGAGGGTGTGGCTCCGTCTTAGTTAGGGTTACCACACATCCCCACTTTCCACCTGGCGAGTGTGTGGCTCCGTCTCTGTTATGGTTACCAAACATCCCCACTTTCCATCTGCCCAATATATGGCTCCGTCTTAGTTATGGTTACCACACATCCCCACTTTCCACCTGGCGAGGATATGGCTCCATCTCTGTTATGGTTACCACACATCCCCACTTTCCACCTGGCGAGGGTGTGGCTCAGTCTCTGTTATGGTTACCACACATCCCCACTTTCCACCTGGCGAGGGTGTGGCTCAGTTTCTGTTATGGTTACCACACATCCCTACCTTCCACATGGCGAGGATATGGCTCCGTCTCTGTTATGGTTACCACACATCCCCACTTGCCTCCTGGCGAGGGTGTGGCTCCGTCTCTGTTATGGTTACCACACATCCCCACTTTCCACCTGGCGAGGATGTGGCTCAGTCTCTGTTATGGTTACCACACATCCCCACATTCCACCTGGCGAGGATATGGCTCCGTCTCTGTTATGGTTACCACACATCCCCACTTTCCACCTGGCGAGTCTCTGTTTCGGTTACCACACATCCCCACTTTCCACCTGGCGAGGGTGTGGCTCCGTCTCTGTTATGGTTACCACACATCCCCACTTTCCACCTGGCGAGGATGTGGCTCAGTCTCTGTTATGGTTACCACACATCCCCACCTTCCACCTGGCGAGGATATGGCTCCGTCTCTTTTATGATTACCACACATCCCCACATTCCATCTGGCGAGGATATGGCTCCGTCTCTGTTATGGTTACCACACATCCCCACTTTCCACCTGGCGTGGATATGGCTCCGTCTCTGTTATGGTTACCACACATCCCCACTTTCCACCTGGCGAGTCTCTGTTACGGTTACCACACATCCCCACTTTCCACCTGGCGAGGGTGTGGCTCCGTCTCTGTTATGGTTACCACACATCCCCACTTTCCACCTGGCGAGGATGTGGCTCAGTCTCTGTTATGGTTACCACACATCCCCACCTTCCACCTGGCGAGGATATGGCTCCGTCTCTTTTATGATTAACACACATCCCCACATTCCATCTGGCGAGGATATGGCTCCGTCTCTGTTATAGTTACCACACATCCCCAGTTTCCACCTGGCGAGGATATGGCTTAGTCTCTGTTATGGTTACCACACATCCCCACCTTCCACCTGGCGAGGATATGGCTCCGTCTCTGTTATTGTAACCACACATCCCCACCTTTCACATGGCGAGGGTGTGGCTCCGTCTCTGTTTTGGTTACCACACATCCCCACTTTCCAACTGGCGAGGATGTGGCTCCGTCTCTGTTATGGTTACCACACATCCCAACTTAACACCTGACGAGGGTGTGGCTCCGTTTCTGTAATGGTTACCACACATCCCCAATTTCCAACTGGCGAGGATATGGCTCCGTCCCTGTTATGGTTACCACCCATCCCCACTTGCCAACTGGCGAGGGTGTGGCTCCGTCTCTGTTATGGTTACCACACATCCCCACTTTCCACCTGGCGAGGGTGTGGCTCAGTGTCTGTTATGGTTACCACACATCCCCACTTTCCAACTGGCGAGATTGTGTCTCCGTCTCTGTTATGGTTACCACACATCCCCACTTTCCATCTGGCGAGGGTGTGGCTCCGCCTTTGTTATGGTTACCACACAGCCCCACTTTCCACCTGGCGAGGAATGGACTTAGTCTCTGTTATGGTTACCACACATCCCCACCTTCCACCTGGCGAGGATATGGCTCCGTCTCTGTTATGGTAACCACACATCCCCACCTTCCACATGGCGAGGGTGTGGCTCCGTCTCTGTTGTGGTTACCACACATCCCCACTTTCCACCTGACGAGGGTGTGGCTCCGTCTCTGTAATGGTTACCACACATCCCCACTTTCCAACTGGCGAGGATATGGCTGCGTCCCTGTTATGGTTACCACACATCCCCAATTTCCACCTGGCGGAGGTTGATGCTCCGTCCCAGTTATGGTTACCACACATCCCCACTTTCACCTGGGGAGGGTGTGGCTCCGTCTTTGTTATGGTTACCACACATCCCCACTTTCCAACTGGCGAGAGTGTGGCTCCGTCTCTGTTATTGTTACCATACATCCCCACTTTCCACTTGGCGAGGGTGTGGCTCCGTCTCTGTTATTGTTACCACACATCCCCAATTTACACCTGACGAGGGTGTGGCTCCGTCTCTGTAATGGTTACCACACATCCCCACTTTCCAACTGGCGAGGATATGGCTCCGTCCCTGTTATGGTTACCACACATCCCCAATTTCCACCTGGCGGAGGATGAGGCTCCGTCTCTGTTATGGTTACCACACATCCCCACTTTCACCTGGGGAGGGTGTGGCTCCGTCTCTGTTATGGTTACCACACATCCCCACTTTCCACCTGGCGGGAGTGGCTCTGACTCTGTTATGGTTACCACACATCCCCTCTTTCCACCAGGCGGGGATATGGCTCCGTTACTGTTATGGTTACCACACATCCCCACCTATCACCTGGCGAGGATATGGCTCCGTCTCTGTTATGGTTACCACACATCCCCACTTTCCACCTGGCGAGGATATGGCTCCGTCTCTGTTATGGTTACCACACATCCCCACTTTCCACCTGGCGAGGGTGTGGCTCAGTCTCTGTTATGGTTACCACACAACCCCTCCTTCCACCTGGCGAGGATATGGCTCCGTCTCTGTTATGGTTACCACACATCCCCACTTTCCAACTGGCGAGGATATGGCTCCGTCTCTGTTATGATTACCACACATCCCTACTTTCCACCTGGCGAGGATATGGCTCCGTCTCTGTTATGGTTACCACACATCCCCACTTGCCAACTGGCGAGGGTGTGGCTCCGTCTCTGTTATTGTTTCCACACATCCCCACTTTACACCTGACGAGGGTGTGGCTCCGTCTCTGTAATGGTTACCACACATCCCCACTTTCCAACTGGCGAGTATATGGCTCTGTCCCTGTTATGGTTACCACACATTCCCAATTTCCACCTGGCGGAGGATGAGGCTCCGTCTCTTTTATGGTTACCATACATCCCCACTTTCACCTGGGGAGGGTGTGGCTCCGTCTCTGTTATGGTTACCACACATCCCCACTTTCCACCTGGCGGGAGTGGCTCTGACTCTGTTATGATTACCACACATCCCCTCTTTCCAACTGGCGGGGATATGGCTCCGTTACTGTTATGGTTACCACACATCCCCACCTATCACCTGGCGAGGATATGGCTCCGTCTCTGTTATGGTTACCACACATCCCCACTTTCCACCTGGCGAGGATATGGCTCCGTCTCTGTTATGGTTACCACACATCCCCACTTTCCACCTGGCGAGGGTGTGGCTCAGTCTCTGTTATGGTTACCACGCAACCCCTCATCCACCTGGCGAGGATATGGCTCCGTGTCTGTTATGGTTACCACACATCCCCACTTTCCAACTGGCGATGATATGGCTCCGTCTCTGTTATGGTTACCACACATCCCTACTTTCCACCTGGCGAGGATATGGCTCCGTCTCTGTTATGGTTACCACACATCCCCACTTGCCAACTGGCGAGGGTGTGGCTCCGTCTCTGTTATGGTTACCACACATCCCCACTTTCCACCTGGCGAGGGTGTGGCTCCGCCTTTGTTATGGTTACCACACATCCCCACTTTCCACCTGGCGAGGAATGGACTCAGTCTCTGTTATGGTTACCACACATGCCCACTTTCCATCTGGCGAGGATATGGCTCCGTCTCTGTTATGGTTACCACACTTCCCCACTTTCCACCTGGCGAGGATGTGGCTCAGTCTCTGTTATGGTTACCACACATCCCCACTTTCCACCTGGCGAGGATATGGCTCCGTCTCTGTTATGGTTACCACACATCCCCACTTTCAACCTGGCGAGTCTCTGTTACGGTTACCACACATCCCCACCTTCCACCTGGCGAGGATATGGCTCCGTCTCTTTTATGATTACCACACATCCCCACATTCCATCTGGCGAGGATATGGCTCCGTCTCTGTTATGGTTACCACACATCCCCACTTTCCACCTGGCGAGGATATGGCTCCGTTACTGTTATGGTTACCACACATCCCCACCTTCCACCTGGAGAGGATATGGCACCGTCTCTGTTATTGTAACCACACATCCCCACCTTCCACATGGCGAGGGTGTGGCTCCGTCTCTGTTGTGGTTACCACACATCCCCACTTTCCACCTGGCGAGGGTGTGGCTCCGTCTCTGTTATGGTTACCACACATCCCCACTTTACACCTGACGAGGGTGTGGCTCCGTCTCTGTAATGGTTACCACACATCCCCACTTTCCAACTGGCGAGGATATGGCTCCGTCCCGGTTATGGTTACCACACATCCCCAATTTCCACCTGGCGGAGGATGAGGCTCCGTCTCTGTTATGGTTACCACACATCCCCACTTTCACCTGGGGAGGGTGTGGCTCCGTCTCTGTTATGGTTACCACACATCCCCACTTTCCACCTGGCGGGAATGGATCCGTATCTGTTATGGTTACCACATATCCCCACTTTCCAACTGGCGGGAATGGCTCCGTCTCTGTTATGGTTACCACACATCCCCACTTTCCACCTGGCGGGAATGGCTCCGTCTCTGTTATTGTTACCACACATCCCCACTTTCCACCTGGCGGGAATGGCTCCGTCTCTGTTATGGTTACCACGCGTCCCCACTTTCACCTGGGGAGGGTGTGGCTCCGTCTCTGTTATGGTTACCACACATCCCCACTTTCCACCTGGCGAGGATATGGCTCCGTCTCTGTTATGGTTACCACACATCCCCACTTTCCACGTGGCGAGGATATGGCTCAGTTACTGTTATGGTTACCACACATCCCCACTTTCCACCTGGCGAGGATATGGCTCCGTCTCTGTTATGGTTACCACACATCCCCAATTTCCCCCTGGCGAGGATATGGCTCCGTCTCTGTTATGGTTACCACACATCCCCTCTTTCCACCTGGCGGGGATATGGCTCCGTTACTGTTATGGTTACCACACATCCCCACCTACCACCAGGCGAGGATATGGCTCCGTCTCTGTTATGGTTACCACACATCCCCACTTTCCACCTGGCGAGGATATGGCTCCGTCTCTGTTATGGTTACCACACATCCCCACTTTCCACCTGGCGAGGGTGTGGCTCAGTCTCTGTTATGGTTACCACACATCCCCACTTTCCACCTGGCGTGGGTGTGGCTCAGTCTCTGTTATGGTTACCACACAACCCGTCCTTCCACCTGGCGAGGATATGGCTCCGTCTCTGTTATGGTTACCACACATCCCCACTTTCCAACTGGCGAGGATATGGCTCCGTCTCTGTTATGGTTACCACACATCCCTACTTTCCACCTGGCGAGGATATGGCTCCGTCTCTGTTATGGTTACCACACATCCCCACTTGCCAACTGGCGAGGGTGTGGCTCCGTCTCTGTTATGGTTACCACACATCCCCACTTTCCACCTGGCGAGGGTGTGGCTCAGTCTCTGTTATGGTTACCACACATCCTCACTTTCCATCTGGCGAGGTTGTGTCTCCGTCTCTGTTATGGTTACCACACATCCCCACTTTCCACCTGGCGAGGGTGTGGCTCCGTCTCTGTAATGGTTACCACACATCCCCACTTTCCACCTGGCGAGGGTGTGGCTCCGTTACTGTTATGGTTACCACACATCCCCACTTTCCATCTGTCGAGTGTGTGACTCCGTCTCTGTTATGGTTACCACACATCCCCACTTTCCACCTGGCGAGGGTGTGGCTCCGTCTTAGTTATGGTTACCACACATCCCTACTTTCCACCTGGCGAGGGTGTGGCTACGTCCCTGTTATAGTTTCCACACATCCCCACTTTCCATCTGGCGAGGGTGTGACTCCGTCTCTGTTATGGTTGCCACACAACTCCACTTTCCACCTGGCGAGGGTGTGGCTCCGTCTCTGTTATGGTTACCACACATTCCCACTTTCCACCTGGCGAGGAATGGACTCAGTCTCTGTTATGGTTACCACCCAACCCCACTTTCCACCTGGCGAGGGTGTGGCTCCGTCTCTGTTATGGTTACCATACATCCCCACTTTCCACCTGGCGAGGAATGGACTCAGTCTCTGTTATGGTTACCACACATCCCCACTTTCCACCTGGCGAGGGTGTGGCTCCGTCTTAGTTAGGGTTACCACACATCCCCACTTTCCACCTGGCGAGTGTGTGGCTCCGTCTCTGTTATGGTTACCAAACATCCCCACTTTCCATCTGGCGAATATATGGCTCCGTCTTAGTTAAGGTTACCACACATCCCCACTTTCCACCTGGCGAGGATATGGCTCCATCTCTGTTATGGTTACCACACATCCCCACTTTCCACCTGGCGAGGGTGTGGCTCAGTCTCTGTTATGGTTACCACACATCTCCACTTTCCACCTGGCGAGGGTGTGGCTCAGTCTCTGTTATGGTTACCACACATCCCTACCTTCCACATGGCGAGGATATGGCTCCGTCTCTGTTATGGTTACCACACATCCCCACTTGCCTCCTGGCGAGGGTGTGGCTCCGTCTCTGTTATGGTTACCACACATCCCCACTTTCCACCTGGCGAGGATGTGGCTCAGTCTCTGTTATGGTTACCACACATCCCCACTTTCCACCTGGCGAGGATATGGCTCCGTCTCTGTTATGGTTACCACACATCCCCACTTTCCACCTGGCGAGTCTCTGTTACGGTTAATACACATCCCCACTTTCCACCTGGCGAGGGTGTGGCTCCGTCTCTGTTATGGTTACCACACATCCCCACTGTCCACCTGGCGAGGATGTGGCTCAGTCTCTGTTATGGTTACCACACATCCCCACCTTCCACCTGGCGAGGTTATGGCTCCGTCTCTTTTATGATTACCACACATCCCCACATTCCATCTGGCGAGGATATGGCTCCGTCTCTGCTATGGTTACCACACATCCCCACTTTCCACCTGGCGAGGATATGGCTCCGTCTCTGTTATGGTTACCACACATCCCCACTTTCCACCTGGCGAGGATATGGCTCCGTCTCTGTTATGGTTACCACACATCCCCACTTTCCACCTGGCGAGGATATGGCTCCGTCTCTGTTATGGTTACCAAACATCCCCACTTTCCACCTGGCGAGTCTCTGTTACGGTTACCACACATCCCCACTTTCCACCTGGCGAAAGTGTGGCTCCGTCTCAGTTATGGTTACCACACATCCCCACTTTCCACCTGGCGAGGATGTGGCTCAGTCTCTGTTATGGTTACCACACATCCCCACCTTCCACCTGGCGAGGATATGGCTCCGTCTCTTTTATGATTACCACACATCCCCACATTCCATCTGGCGAGGATATGGCTCCGTCTCTGTTATAGTTACCACACATCCCCACTTTCCACCTGGCGAGGATATGGCTTAGTCTCTGTTATGGTTACCACACATCCCCACCTTTCACCTGGCGAGGATATGGCTCCGTCTCTGTTATTGTAACCACACATCCCCACCTTTCACATGGCGAGGGTGTGGCTCCGTCTCTGTTTTGGTTACCACACATCCCCACTTGCCAACTGGCGAGGATATGGCTCTGTCCCTGTTATGGTTACCACACATCCCCACTTGCCAACTGGCGTGGGTGTGGCTCCGTCTCTGTTATGGTTACCACACATCCCCACTTTCCACCTGGCGAGGGTGTGGCTCAGTGTCTGTTATGGTTACCACACATCCCCACTTTCCACCTGGCGAGGGTGTGGCTCAGTGTCTGTTATGGTTACCACACATCCCCACTTTCCATCTGGCGAGGTTGTGTCTCCGTCTCTGTTATGGTTACCACACATCCCCACTTTCCACCTGGCGAGGGTGTGGCTCCGTCTCTGTAATGGTTTCCACACATCCCCACTTTCCACCTGGCGAGGGTGTGGCTCCGTTCTTGTTATGGTTACCACACATCCCCACTTTCCATCTGTCGAGTGTGTGACTCCGTCTCTGTTATGGTTACCACACATCCCCACTATACACCTGGGGAGGGTGTGGCTCCGTCTTAGTTATGGTTAGCACACATCCCCACTTTCCAACTGGCGAGGGTGTGGCTCCGTCCCTGTTATAGTTTCCACACATCCCCACTTTCCATCTGGCGAGGGTGTGACTCCGTCTCTGTTATGGTTACCACACTACCCCACTTTCCACCTGGCAAGGGTGTGGCTCCGTCTCTTTTATGGTTACCACACATTCCCAATTTCCACCTGGCGAGGAATGGACTCAGTCTCTGTTATGGTTACCACACAACCCCACTTTCCACCTGGCGGGGGTGTGGCTCCGTCTCTGTTATGGTTACCATACATCCCCACTTTCCACCTGGCGAAGAATGGACTCAGTCTGTGTTATGGTTACCACACATCCCTACTTTCCACCTGGCGAGGGTGTGGCTCCGTCTTAGTTATGGTTACCACACATCCCCACTTTCCACCTGGCGAGGGTGTGGCTCCGTCTCTGTTATGGTTACCACACATCCCCACTTTACACCTGACGAGGGTGTGGCTCCGTCTCTGTAAAGGTTACCACACATCCCCACTTTCCACCTGGCGGGAATGGCTCCGTCTCTGTTATGGTTACCACACATCCCCACTTTCCAACTGGCGGGAATGGCTCCGTCTCTGTTATGGTTACAACACATCCCCACTATCCACCTGGCGGGAATGGCTCCGTCTCTGTTATTGTTACCACACATCCCCACTTTCCACCTGGCGGGAATGGCTCCGTCTCTGTTATGGTTACCACGCATCCCCACTTTCACCTGGGGAGGGTGTGGCTCCGTCTCTGTTATGGTTTCCACACATCCCCACTTTCCACCTGGCGAGGATATGGCTCCGTCTCTGTTATAGTTACCACACATCCCCACTTTCCACGTGGCGAGGATATGGCTCCGTTACTGTTATGGTTACCACACATCCCCACTTTCCACCTGGCGAGGATATGGCTCCGTCTCTGTTATGGTTACCACACATCCCCAATTTCCCCCTGGCGAGGATATGGCTCCGTCTCTGTTATGGTTACCACACATCCCCTCTTTCCACCTGGCGGGGATATGGCTCCGTTACTGTTATGGTTACCACACATCCCCACCTACCACCTGGCGAGGATATGGCTCCGTCTCTGTTATGGTTACCACACATCCCCACTTTCCACCTGGCGAGGATATGGCTCCGTCTCTGTTATGGTTACCACACATCCCCACTTTCCACCTGGCGAGGGTGTGGCTCAGTCTCTGATATGGTTACCACACATTCCCACTTTCCACCTGGCGTGGGTGTGGCTCAGTCTCTGTTATGGTTACCAGACAACCCGTCCTTCCACCTGGCGAGGATATGGCTCCGTCTCTGTTATGGTTACCACACATCCCCACTTTCCAACTGGCGAGGATATGGCTCCGTTTCTGTTATGGTTACCACACATCCCTACTTTCCACCTGGCGAGGATATGGCTCCGTCTCTGTTATGGTTACCACACATCTCCACTTGCCAACTGGCGAGGGTGTGGCTCCGTCTCTGTTATGGTTACCACACATCCCCACTTTCCACCTGGCGAGGGTGTGGCTCAGTCTCTGTTATGGTTACCACACATCCCCACTTTCCATCTGGCGAGGTTGTGTCTCCGTCTCTGTTATGGTTACCACACATCCCCACTTTCCACCTGGTGAGGGTGTGGCTCCGTCTCTGTAATGGTTACCACACATCCCCACTTTCCACCTGGCGAGGGTGTGGCTCCGTTACTGTTATGGTTACCACACATCCCCACTTTCCATCTGTCGAGTGTGTGACTCCGTCTCTGTTATGGTTACCACACATCCCCACTTTCCACCTGGAGAGGGTGTGGCTCCGTCTTAGTTATGGTTACCACACATCCCTACTTTCCACCTGGCGAGGGTGTGGCTACGTCTCTGTTATAGTTTCCACACATCCCCACTTTCCATCTGGCGAGGGTGTGACTCCGTCTCTGTTATGGTTACCACACAAACCCACTTTCCACCTGGCGAGGGTGTGGCTCAGTCTCTGTTATGGTTACCACACATTCCCACTTTCCATCTGGCGAGGAATGGACTCAGTCTCTGTTATGGTTACCACACAAGCCCACTTTCCACCTGGCGAGGGTGTGGCTCCGTCTCTGTTATGGTTACCATACATCCCCACTTTCCACCTGGCGAGGAATGGACTCAGTCTCTGTTATGGTTACCACACATCCCCACTTTCCAACTGGCGAGGGTGTGGCTCCGTCTTAGTTAGGGTTACCACACATCCCCACTTTTCACCTGGCGAGTGTGTGGCTCCGTCTCTGTTATGGTTACCAAACATCCCCACTTTCCATCTGGCGAATATATGGCTCCGTCTTAGTTATGGTAACCACACATCCCCACTTTCCACCTGGCGAGGATATGGCTCCATCTCTGTTATGGTTACCACACATCCCCACTTTCCACCTGGCGAGGTTGTGGCTCAGTCTCTGTTATGGTTACCACACATCCCCACTTTCCACCTGGCGAGGGTGTGGCTCAGTCTCTGTTATGGTTACCTACACATCCCTACCTTCCACATGGCGAGGATATGGCTCCGTCTCTGTTATGGTTACCACACATCCCCACTTTCCACCTGGCGAGGGTGTGGCTCAGTCTCTGTTATGGTTACCACACATCCCCACTTTCCATCTGGCGTGGGTGTGGCTCAGTCTCTCTTATGGTTACCACACAACCCGTCCTTCCACCTGGCGAGGATATGGCTCCGTCTCTGTTATGGTTACCACACATCCCCACTTTCCAACTGGCGAGGATATGGCTCCGTCTCTGTTATGGTTACCACACATCCCTACTTTCCACCTGGCGAGGATATGGCTCCGTCTCTGTTATGGTTACCACACATCCCCACTTGCCAACTGGCGAGGGTGTGGCTCCGTCTCTGTTATGGTTACCACACATCCCCACTTTCCACCTGGCGAGGGTGTGGCTCAGTCTCTGTTATGGTTACCACACATCCTCACTTTCCATCTGGCGAGGTTGTGTCTCCGTCTCTGTTATGGTTACCACACATCCCCACTTTCCACCTGGCGAGAGTGTGGCTCCGTCTCTGTAATGGTTACCACACATCCCCACTTTCCACCTGGCGAGGGTGTGGCTCCGTTACTGTTATGGTTACCACACATCCCCACTTTCCATCTGTCGAGTGTGTGACTCCGTCTCTGTTATGGTTACCACACATCCCCACTTTCCACCTGGCGAGGGTGTGGCTCCGTCTTAGTTATGGTTACCACACATCCCTACTTTCCACCTGGCGAGGGTGTGGCTACGTCCCTGTTATAGTTTCCACACATCCCCACTTTCCATCTGGCGAGGGTGTGACTCCGTCTCTGTTATGGTTACCACACAACTCCACTTTCCACCTGGCGAGGGTGTGGCTCCGTCTCTGTTATGGTTACCACACATTCCCACTTTCCACCTGGCGAGGAATGGACTCAGTCTCTGTTATGGTTACCACCCAACCCCACTTTCCACCTGGCGAGGGTGTGGCTCCGTCTCTGTTATGGTTACCATACATCCCCACTTTCCACCTGGCGAGGAATAGACTCAGTCTCTGTTATGGTTACCACACATCCCCACTTTCCACCTGGCGAGGGTGTGGCTCAGTCTCTGTTATGGTTACCACACATCCCCACTTTCCACCTGGCGAGGGTGTGGCTCAGTCTCTGTTATGGTTACCACACATCCCTACCTTCCACATGGCGAGGATATGGCTCCGTCTCTGTTATGGTTACCACACATCCCCACTTGCCTCCTGGCGAGGGTGTGGCTCCGTCTCTGTTATGGTTACCACACATCCCCACTTTCCACCTGGCGAAGATGTGGCTCAGTCTCTGTTATGGTTACCACACATCCCCACTTTCCACCTGGCGAGGATATGGCTCCGTCTCTGTTATGGTTACCACACATCCCCACTTTCCACCTGGCGAGTCTCTGTTACGGTTACTACACATCCCCACTTTTCACCTGGCGAGGGTGTGGCTCCGTCTCTGTTATGGTTACCACACATCCCCACTTTCCACCTGGCGAGGATGTGGCTCAGTCTCTGTTATGGTTACCACACATCCCCACCTTCCACCTGGCGAGGATATGGCTCCGTCTCTTTTATGATTACCACACATCCCCACATTCCATCTGGCGAGGATATGGCTCCGTCTCTGCTATGGTTACCACACATCCCCACTTTCCACCTGGCGAGGATATGGCTCCGTCTCTGTTATGGTTACCACACATCCCCACTTTCCACCTGGCGAGGATATGGCTCCGTCTCTGTTATGGTTACCACACATCCCCACTTTCCACCTGGCGAGGATATGGCTCCGTCTCTGTTATGGTTACCAAACATCCCCACTTTCCACCTGGCGAGTCTCTGTTACGGTTACCACACATCCCCACTTTCCACCTGGCGAAAGTGTGGCTCCGTCTCTGTTATGGTTACCACACATCCCCACTTTCCACCTGGCGAGGATGTGGCTCAGTCTCTGTTATGGTTACCACACATCCCCACCTTCCACCTGGCGAGGATATGGCTCCGTCTCTTTTATGATTACCACACATCCCCACATTCCATCTGGCGAGGATATGGCTCCGTCTCTGTTATAGTTACCACACATCCCCACTTTCCACCTGGCGAGGATATGGCTTAGTCTCTGTTATGGTTACCACACATCCCCACCTTTCACCTGGCGAGGATATGGCTCCGTCTCTGTTATTGTAACCACACATCCCCACCTTTCACATGGCGAGGGTGTGGCTCCGTCTCTGTTTTGGTTACCACACATCCCCACTTTACACCTGGCGAGGGTGTGGCTCCGTCTCTGTTATGGTTACCACACATCCCAACTTTACACCTGACGAGGGTGTGGCTCCGTTTCTGTAATGGTTACCACACATCCCCACTTTCCAACTGGCGAGGATATGGCTCCGTCCCTGTTATGGTTACCACACATCCCCACTTGCCAACTGGCGTGGGTGTGGCTCCGTCTCTGTTATGGTTACCACACATCCCCACTTTCCACCTGGCGAGGGTGTGGCTCAGTGTCTGTTATGGTTACCACACATCCCCACTTTCCACCTGGCGAGGGTGTGGCTCAGTGTCTGTTATGGTTACCACACATCCCCACTTTCCATCTGGCGAGGTTGTGTCTCCGTCTCTGTTATGGTTACCACACATCCCCACTTTCCACCTGGCGAGGGTGTGGCTCCGTCTCTGTAATGGTTTCCACACATCCCCACTTTCCACCTGGCGAGGGTGTGGCTCCGTTACTGTTATGGTTACCACACATCCCCACTTTCCATCTGTCGTGTGTGTGACTCCGTCTCTGTTATGGTTACCACACATCCCCACTTTACACCTGGGGAGGGTGTGGCTCCGTCTTAGTTATGGTTAGCACACATCCCCACTTTCCAACTGGCGAGGGTGTGGCTCCGTCCCTGTTATAGTTTCCACACATCCCCACTTTCCATCTGGCGAGGGTGTGACTCCGTCTCTGTTATGGTTACCACACAACCCCACTTTCCACCTGGCGAGGGTGTGGCTCCGTCTCTGTTATGGTTACCACACATCCCCACTTTACACCTGACGAGGGTGTGGCTCCGTCTCTGTAATGGTTACCACACATCCCCACTTTCCAACTGGCGAGGATATGGCTCCGTCCCTGTTATGGTTACCACACATCCCCAATTTCCACCTGGCGGAGGATGAGGCTCCGTCTCTGTTATGGTTACCACACATCCCCACTTTCACCTGGGGAGGGTGTGGCTCCGTCTCTGTTACGGTTACCACACATCCCCACTTTCCACCTGGCGGGAATGGCTCCGTCTCTGTTATGGTTACCACACATCCCCACTTTCCAACTGGCGGGAATGGCTCCGTCTCTGTTATGGTTACAACACATCCCCACTTTCCACCTGGCGGGAATGGCTCCGTCTCTGTTATTGTTACCACACATCCCCACTTTCCACCTGGCGGGAATGGCTCCGTCTCTGTTATGGTTACCACGCATCCCCACTTTCACCTGGGGAGGGTGGGGCTCCGTCTCTGTTATGGTTTCCACACATCCCCACTTTCCACCTGGCGAGGATATGGCTCCGTCTCTGTTATGGTTACCACACATCCCCACTTTCCACAAGGCGAGGATATGGCTCCGTTACTGTTATGGTTACCACACATCCCCACTTTCCACCTGGCGAGGATATGGCTCCGTCTCTGTTATGGTTACCACACATCCCCAATTTCCCCCTGGCGAGGATATGGCTCCGTCTCTGTTATGGTTACCACACATCCCCTCTTTCCACCTGGCGGGGATATGGCTCCGTTACTGTTATGGTTACCAAACATCCCCACCTACCACCTGGCGAGGATATGGCTCCGTCTCTGTTATGATTACCACACATCCCCACTTTCCACCTGGCGAGGATATGGCTCCGTCTCTGTTATGGTTACCACACATCCCCACTTTCCACCTGGCGAGGGTGTGGCTCAGTCTCTGTTATGGTTACCACACATCCCCATTTTCCACCTGGCGTGGGTGTGGCTCAGTCTCTGTTATGGTTACCACACAACCCGTCCTTCCACCTGGCGAGGATATGGCTCCGTCTCTGTTATGGTTACCACACATCCCCACTTTCCAACTGGCGAGGATATGGCTCCGTCTCTGTTATGGTTACCACACATCCCTACTTTCAACCTGGCGAGGATATGGCTCCGTCTCTGTTATGGTTACCACACATCTCCACTTGCCAACTGGCGAGGGTGTGGCTCCGTCTCTGTTATGGTTACCACACATCCCCACTTTCCACCTGGCGAGGGTGTGGCTCAGTCTCTGTTATGGTTACCACACATCCCCACTTTCCATCTGGCGAGGTTGTGTCTCCGTCTCTGTTATGGTTACCACACATCCCCACTTTCCACCTGGCGAGGGTGTGGCTCCGTCTCTGTAATGGTTACCACACATCCCCACTTTCCACCTGGCGAGGGTGTGGCTCCGTTACTGTTATGGTTACCACACATCCCCACTTTCCATCTGTCGAGTGTGTGACTCCGTCTCTGTTATGGTTACCACACATCCCCACTTTCCACCTGGAGAGGGTGTGGCTCCGTCTTAGTTATGGTTACCACACATCCCTACTTTCCACCTGGCGAGGGTGTGGCTACGTCCCTGTTATAGTTTCCACACATCCCCACTTTCCATCTGGCGAGGGTGTGACTCCGTCTCTGTTATGGTTACCACACAAACCCACTTTCCACCTGGCGAGGGTGTGGCTCCGTCTCTGTTATGGTTACCACACATTCCCACTTTCCACCTGGCGAGGAATGGACTCAGTCTCTGTTATGGGTACCACACAAGCCCACTTTCACCTGGCGAGGGTGTGGCTCCGTCTCTGTTATGGTTACCATACATCCCCACCTTCCACCTGGCGAGGAATGGACTCAGTCTCTGTTATGGTTACCACACATCCCCACTTTCCACCTGGCGAGGGTGTGGCTCCGTCTTAGTTAGGGTTACCACACATCCCCACTTTTCACCTGGCGAGTGTGTGGCTCCGTCTCTGTTATGGTTACCAAACATCCCCACTTTCCATCTGGCGAATATATGGCTCCGTCTTAGTTATGGTAACCACACATCCCCACTTTCCTCCTGGCGAGGATATGGCTCCGTCTCTGTTATGGTTACCCCACATCCCCACTTTCCACCTGGCGAGTCTCTGTTACGGTTACCACACTTCCCCACTTTCCACCTGGCGAGGGTGTGGCTCCGTCTCTGTTATGGTTACCACACATCCCCACTTTCCACCTGGCGAGGGTGTGGCTCAGTCTCTGTTATGGTTACCTACACATCCCTACCTTCCAC
Organism: Meconema thalassinum; assembly: GCA_946902985.2. Taxonomy (NCBI): domain Eukaryota; kingdom Metazoa; phylum Arthropoda; class Insecta; order Orthoptera; family Tettigoniidae; genus Meconema; species Meconema thalassinum. Next base: position 438,200,928 of record OX336394.1, on the reverse strand, counting down.
ATGGCGAGGATATGGCTCCGTCTCTGTTATGGTTACCACACATCCCCACTTGCCTCCTGGCGAGGGTGTGGCTCCGTCTCTGTTATGGTTACCACACATCCCCACTTTCCACCAGGCGAGGATGTGGCTCAGTCTCTGTTATGGTTACCACACATCCCCAGTTTCCACCTGGCGAGGATATGGCTCCGTCTCTGTTATGGTTACCCCACATCCCCACTTTCCACCTGGCGAGTCTCTGTTACGGTTACCACACTTCCCCACTTTCCACCTGGCGAGGGTGTGGCTCCGTCTCTGTTATGGTTACCACACATCCCCACTTTCCACCTGGCGAGGATGTGGCTCAGTCTCTGTTATGGTTACCACACATCCCCACCTTCCACCTGGCGAAGATATGGCTCCGTCTCTTTTATGATTACCACACATCCCCACATTCCATCTGGCGAGGATATGGCTCCGTCTCTGTTATGGTTACCACACTTCCCCACTATCCACCTGGCGAGGATATGGCTCCGTCTCTGTTATGGTTACCACACATCCCGACTTTCCACCTGGCGAGTCTCTGTTACGGTTACCACACATCCCCACTTTCCACCTGGCGAGGGTGTGGCTCCGTCTCTGTTATGGTTACCACACATCCCCACTTTCCACCTGGCGAGGATGTGGCTCAGTCTCTGTTATGGTTACCACACATCCCCACCTTCCACCTGGCGAGGATATGGCTCCGTCTCTTTTATGATTACCACACATCCCCACATTCCATCTGGCGAGGATATGGCTCCGTCTCTGTTATAGTTACCACACATCCCCACTTTCCACCTGGCGAGGATATGGCTTAGTCTCTGTTATGGTTACCACACATCCCCAACTTCCACCTGGCGAGGATATGGCTCCGTCTCTGTTATTGTAACCACACATCCCCACCTTTCACATGGCGAGGGTGTGGCTCCTTCTCAGTTTTGGTTACCACACATCCCCACTTTCCACCTGGCGAGGGTGTGGCTTCGTCCCTGTTATGGTTACCACACATCCCAACTTTACACCTGACGAGGGTGTGGCTCCGTTTCTGTAATGGTTACCACACATCCCCACTTTCCAACTGGCGAGGATATGGCTCCGTCCCTGTTATGGTTACCACACATCCCCACTTGCCAACTGGCGTGGGTGTGGCTCCGTCTCTGTTATGGTTACCACACATCCCCACTTTCCACCTGGCGAGGGTGTGGCTCAGTGTCTGTTATGGTTACCACTCATCCCCACTTTCCATCTGGCGAGGTTGTGTCTCCGTCTCTGTTATGGTTAACACACATCCCCACTTTCCACCTGGCGAGGGTGTGGCTCCGTCTCCGTAATGGTTTCCACACATCCCCACTTTCCAACTGGCGAGGGTGTGGCTCCGTTACTGTTATGGTTACCACACATCCCCACTTTCCATCTGTCGAGTGTGTGACTCCGTCTCTGTTATGGTTACCACACATCCCCACTTTCCACCTGGGGAGGGTGTGGCTCCGTCTTAGTTATGGTTACCACACATCCCCACTTTCCTCATGGCGAGGGTGTGGCTCCGTCCCTGTTATAGTTTCCACACATCCCCACTTTCCATCTGGCGAGGGTGTGACTCCGTCTCTGTTATGGTTACCACACAACCCCACTTTCCACCTGGCAAGGGTGTGGCTCCGTCTCTGTTATGGTTACCACACATTCCCAATTTCCACCTGGCGAGGAATGGACTCAGTCTCTGTTATGGTTACCACACAACCCCACTTTCCACCTGGCGAGGGTGTGGCTCCGTCTCTGTTATTGTTACCATACATCCCCACTTTCCACCTGGCGAGGAATTGACTCAGTCTCTGTTATGGTTACCACACATCCCTACTTTCCACCTGGCGAGGGTGTGGCTCCGTCTTAGTTATGGTTACCACACATCCCCACTTTCCACCTGGCGAGTGTGTGGCTCCGTCTCTGTTATGGTTACCAAACATCCCCACTTTCCATCTGGCGAATATATGGCTCCGTCTTAGTTATGGTTACCACACATCCCCACTTTCCACCTGGCGAGGATATGGCTCCATCTCTGTTATGGTTACCACACATCCCCACTTTCCACCTGGCGAGGGTGTCGCTCAGTCCCTGTTATGGTTAACACACATCCCCACTTTCCACCTGGCGAGGGTGTGGCTCAGTCTCTGTTATGGTTACCACACATCCCTACCTTCCACATGGCGAGGATATGGCTCCGTGTCTGTTATGGTTACCACACATCCCCACTTTCCACATGGCGAGGATATGGCTCCGTCTCTGTTATGGTTACCACACATCCCCACTTTCCACTTGGCGAGATCGTGGCTCAGTCTCTGTTATGGTTGCCAAACATCCCCACCTTCCACCTGGCGAGGATATGGCTCCGTCTCTGTTATGGTTACCACACATCCCCACTTTCCACCTGGCGAGGATATGGCTCCGTCTCAGTTATGGTTACCACACATCCCTAATATCCACCTGGCGAGGATATAGCTCCGTCTCTGTTATGGTTACCAAACATCCCCACCTTCCACCTGGAGAGGATATGGCTCCGTCTCTGTTATGGTTACCACACATCCCACTTTCCACCTGGCGAGGATATGGCTCCGTCTCTGTGATGGTTACCACACATCCCCACCTCCCACCTTGAGAGGATACGGCTCCGTCTCTGTTGTGGTTACCACACATCCCCACTTTCCACCTGGCGAGGATATGGCTCAGTCTGTGTTATGGTTACCACACAACCCCACCTTCCACCTGGCGAGGATATGGCTCAGTCTCTGTTATGGTTACCACTCATCCCCACTTTCCATCTGGCGAGGGTGTGGCTCCGTCTCAGTTATGGTTACCACACATCCCCACTTTCCATCGGTCGAGGGTGTGACTCCGTCTCGGTTATGGTTACCACACATCCCCACTTCCACCTGGCGAGGGTGTGGCTCCGTCTCTGTTATGGTTACCACACATCCCCACTTTCCATCTGTCGCGTGTCTGACTCCGTCTCTGTTATGGTTACCACACATCCCCACTTTCCACCTGGCGAGGGTGTGGCTCCGTCTTTGGTATGGTTACCACACATCCCCACTTTCCACCTGGTGAGGGTGTGGCTCCGTCTCTGTTATGGTTTCCTTACATCACCACTTTCCATCTGGCGAGGGTGTGGCTCCGTCTCTGTTATGGTTACCACACATCCCCACTTTCCATCTGGCGAGGGTGTGGCTCCGCTTTTGTTATGGTTACCACACATCCCCACTTTCCACCTGGCGAGGAATGGACTCAGTCTCTGTTATTGTTACCACATATCCCCACTTTCCACCTGGCGAGGATGTGGCTCAGTCTCTGTTATGGTTACCACACATCCCCAATTTCCACCTGACGAGGATATGGCTCCGTCCCTGTTATGGTTACCACACATCCAATTTCCACCTGGCGATTCTCTGTTACGGTTACCACATATCCCCACCTTCCACCTGGCGAGGATATGGCTGCGTCTCTTTTATGATTACCACACATCCCCACATTCCATCTGGCGAGTATATGGCTCCGTCTCTGTTAACGTTACCACACATCCCCACTTTCCACCTGGCGAGGATATGGCTTAGTCTCTGTTATGGTTACCACACATCCCCACCTTCCACCTGGCGAGGATATGGCTCCGTCTCTGTTATGGTAACCACACATCCCCACCTTCCACATGGCGAGGGTGTGGCCCCGTCTCTGTTGTGGTTACCTCACATCCCCACTTTCCACCTGGCGAGGGTGTGGCTCCGTCCGTGTTATGGTTACCACACATCCCCACTTTACACCTGCCGAGGGTGTGGCTCCGTCTCTGTTGTGGTTACCTCACATCCCCACTTTCCACCTGGCGAGGGTGTGGCTTCGTCTCTGTTGTGGTTAGCACACATCCCCACTTTCCACCTGGCGAGGATATGGCTCACTCTTTTATGGTTACCACACATCCCCACTTTCCACCTGGCGAGGATATGGCTCCGTCTCTGTTATGGTTACCACATATCCCCACTTTCCACCTGGCGACGATATGGCTCCGTCTCTGTTAAGGTTACCACACATCCCCACTTTCCACATGGCGAGGGTGTGGCTCGGTCTCTGTTATGGTTACCACACATCCCCACTTTCCACCTGGCGAGGGTGTGGCTCCGTTTCTGTTATGGTGACCACACACCCCCACTTTCCGTCTGGCGAGGGAGTGGCTCCGTCTCTGTTATGGTTACCACACATCCCCACTTTCCACCTGGCGAGGATATGGCTCCATCCCAGTTATGGTTACCACACATCCCCACTTTCCAACTGGCGGACGATGAGTCTCATTCTCTGTTATGGTTACCACACATCCCCACTTTCCACCTGGCGAGGATATGGCTCCGTTACTGTTATGGTCACCACACATCCCCACCTACCACCTGGTGAGGATATGGCTCGGTCCCTGTTATGGTTACCACACATCCCCACTTTCCACCTGGCGAGGATATGGCTCCGTCTCTGTCATGGTTACCACACATCCCCACTTTCCACCTGGCGAGGGTGTGGCTCCGTCTTAGTTATGGTTACCACACATCCCCACTTTCCACCTGGCGAGGGTGTGGCTCCGTCCCTGTTATAGTTTCCACACATCCCCACTTTCCATCTGGCGAGGGTGTGACTCCGTCTCTGCTATGGTTACCACACAACCCCACTTTCCACCTGGCAAGGGTGTGGCTCCGTCTCTGTTATGGTTACCACACAGTCCCAATTTCCACCTGGCGAGGAATGGACTCAGTCTCTGTTATGGTTACCACACAACCCCACTTTCCACCTGGCGAGGGTGTGGCTCCGTCTCTGTTATGGTTACCATACATCCCCACTTTCCACCTGGCGAGGAATGGACTCAGTCTCTGTTATGGTTACCACACATCCCTACTTTCCACCTGGCGAGGGTGTGGCTCCGTCTTAGTTGTGGTTACCACACATCCCCACTTTCCACCTGGCGAGGGTGTGGCTCCGTCTCTGTTATGGTTACCACACATCTCCACTTTACACCTGACGAGGGTGTGGCTCCGTCTCTGTAATGGTTACCACACATCCCCACTTTCCAACTGGCGAGGATATGGCTCCGTCCCTGTTATGGTTACCACACATCCCCAATTTCCACCTGGCGGAGGATGAGGCTCCGTCTCTGTTATGGTTACCACACATCCCCACTTTCACCTGGGGAGGGTGTGGCTCCGTCTCTGTTATGGTTACCACACATCCCCACTTTCCACCTGGCGGGAATGGCTCCGTCTCGGTTATGGTTACCACACATCCCCACTTTCCAACTGGCGGGAATGGCTCCGTCTCTATTATGATTACCACACATCCCCACTTTCCACCTGGCGGGAATGGCTCCGTCTCTGTTATTGTTACCACACATCCCCACTTTCCACCTGGCGGGAATGGCTCCGTCTCTGTTATGGTTACCACGCATCCCCACTTTCACCTGGGGAGGGTGTGGCTCCGTCTCTGTTATGGTTACCACACATCCCCACTTTCCCCCGTGCGAGGATATGGCTCCGTCTCTGTTATGGTTACCACACATCCCCACTTTCCACGTGGCGAGGATATGGCTCCGTTACTGATACGGTTACCACACATCCCCACTTTCCACCTGGCGAGGATATGGCTCCGTCTCTGTTATGGTTACCACACATCCCCAATTTCCCCCTGGCGAGGATATGGCTCCGTCTCTGTTATGGTTACCACACATCCCCTCTTTCCACCTGGCGGGGATATGGCTCCGTTACTGTTATGGTTACCACACATCCCCACCTACCACCTGGCGAGGATATGGCTCCGTCTCTGTTATGGTTACCACACATCCCCACTTTCCACCTGGCGAGGATATGGCTCCGTCTCTGTTATGGTTACCACACATCCCCACTTTCCACCTGGCGAGGGTGTGGCTCAGTCTCTGTTATGGTTACCACACATCCCCACTTTCCACCTGGCGTGGGTGTGGCTCGGTCTCTGTTATGGTTACCACACAACCCGTCCTTCCACCTGGCGAGGATATGGCTCCGTCTCTGTTATGGTTACCACACATCCCCACTTTCCAACTGGCGAGGATATGGCTCCGTCCCTGTTATGGTTACCACACATCCCCAATTTCCACCTGGTGAGGGTGTGGCTCCGTCTCTGTTATGGTTACCACACATCCCCACTTTACACCTGACGAGGGTGTGGCTCCGTCTCTGTAATGGTTACCACACATCCCCACTTTCCAACTGGCGAGGATATGGCTCCGTCCCTGTTATGGTTACCACACATCCCCAATTTCCACCTGGCGGAGGATGAGGCTCCGTCTCTGTTATGGTTACCACACATCCCCACTTTCACCTGGGGAGGGTGTGGCTCCGTCTCTGTTATGGTTACCACACATCCCCACTTTCCACCTGGCGGGAATGGCTCCGTCTCTGTTATGGTTACCACACATCCCCACTTTCCAACTGGCGGGAATGGCTCCGTCTCTATTATGGTTACCACACATCCCCACTTTCCACCTGGCGGGAATGGCTCCGTCTCTGTTATTGTTACCACACATCCCCACTTTCCACCTGGCGAGGATATGGCTCCGTCTCTGTTATGGTTACCACACATCCCCACTTTCCACGTGGCGAGGATATGGCTCCGTTACTGTTATGGTTACCACACATCCCCACTTTCCACCTGGCGAGGATATGGCTCCGTCTCTGTTATGGTTACCACACATCCCCACTTTCCACGTGGCGAGGATATGGCTCCGTTACTGTTATGGTTACCACACATCCCCACTTTCCACCTGGCGAGGATATGGCTCCGTCTCTGTTATGGTTACCACACATCCCCAATTTCCCCCTGGCGAGGATATGGCTCCGTCTCTGTTATGGTTACCACACATCCCCTCTTTCCACCTGACGGGGATATGGCTCCGTTACTGTTATGGTTACCACACATCCCCACCTACCACCTGGCGAGGATATGGCTCCGTCTCTGTTATGGTTACCACACATCCCCACTTTCCACCTGGCGAGGATATGGCTCCGTCTCTGTTATGGTTACCACACATCCCCACTTTCCACCTGGCGAGGGTGTGGCTCAGTCTCTGTTATGGTTACCACACATCCCCACTTTCCACCTGGCGTGGGTGTGGCTCGGTCTCTGTTATGGTTACCACACAACCCGTCCTTCCACCTGGCGAGGATATGGCTCCGTCTCTGTTATGGTTACCACACATCCCCACTTTCCAACTGGCGAGGATATGGCTCCGTCTCTGTTATGGTTACCACACATCCCTACTTTCCACCTGGCGAGGATATGGCTCCGTCTCTGTTATGGTTACCACACATCCCCACTTGCCAACTGGCGAGGGTGTGGCTCCGTCTCTGTTATGGTTACCACACATCCCCACTTTCCACCTGGCGAGGGTGTGGCTCAGTCTCTGTTATGGTTACCACACATCCCCACTTTCCATCTGGCGAGGTTGTGTCTCCGTCTCTGTTATGGTTACCACACATCCCCACTTTCCACCTGGCGAGGGTGTGGCTCCGTCTCTGTAATGGTTACCACACATCCCCACTTTCCACCTGGCGAGGGTGTGGCTCCGTTACTGTTATGGTTACCACACATCCCCACTTTCCATCTGTCGAGTGTGTGACTCCGTCTCTGTTATGGTTACCACACATCCCCACTCTCCACCTGGCGAGGGTGTGGCCCCGTCTTAGTTATGGTTACCACACATCCCTACTTTCCACCTGGCGAGGGTGTGGCTACGTCCCTGTTATAGTTTCCACACTTCCCCACTTTCCATCTGGCGAGGGTGTGACTCCGTCTCTGTTATGGTTACCACACAACTCCACTTTCCACTTGGCGAGGATATGGCTCCGTCTCTGTTATGGTTACCACACATCCCCTCTTTCCACCTGGCGGGGATATGGCTCCGTTACTGTTATGGTTACCAAACATCCCCACCTACCACCTGGCGAGGATATGGCTCCGTCTCTGTTATGATTACCACACATCCCCACTTTCCACCTGGCGAGGATATGGCCCCGTCTCTGTTATGGTTACCACACATCCCCACTTTCCACCTGGCGAGGGTGTTGCTCAGTCTCTGTTATGGTTACCACACATCCCCATTTTCCACCTGGCGTGGGTGTGGCTCAGTCTCTGTTATGGTTACCACACAACCAGTCCTTCCGCCTGGCGAGGATATGGCTCCGTCTCTGTTATGGTTACCACACATCCCCACTTTCCAACTGGCGAGGATATGGCTCCGTCTCTGTTATGGTTACCACACATCCCTACTTTCAACCTGGCGAGGATATGGCTCCGTCTCTGTTATGGTTACCACACATCTCCACTTGCCAACTGGCGAGGGTGTGGCTCCGTCTCTGTTATGGTTACCACACATCCCCACTTTCCACCTGGCGAGGGTGTGGCTCAGTCTCTGTTATGGTTACCACACATCCCCACTTTCCATCTGGCGAGGTTGTGTCTCCGTCTCTGTTATGGTTACCACACATCCCCACTTTCCACCTGGCGAGGGTGTGGCTCCGTCTCTGTAATGGTTACCACACATCCCCACTTTCCACCTGGCGAGGGTGTGGCTCCGTTACTGTTATGGTTACCACACATCCCCACTTTCCATCTGTCGAGTGTGTGACTCCGTCTCTGTTATGGTTACCACACATCCCCACTTTCCACCTGGAGAGGGTGTGGCTCCGTCTTAGTTATGGTTACCACACATCCCTACTTTCCACCTGGCGAGGGTGTGGCTACGTCCCTGTTATAGTTTCCACACATCCCCACTTTCCATCTGGCGAGGGTGTGACTCCGTCTCTGTTATGGTTACCACACAAACCCACTTTCCACCTGGCGAGGGTGTGGCTCCGTCTCTGTTATGGTTACCACACATTCCCACTTTCCACCTGGCGAGGAATGGACTCAGTCTCTGTTATGGTTACCACACAAGCCCACTTTCACCTGGCGAGGGTGTGGCTCCGTCTCTGTTATGGTTACCATACATCCCCACCTTCCACCTGGCGAGGAATGGACTCAGTCTCTGTTATGGTTACCACAAATCCCCACTTTCCACCTGGCGAGGGTGTGGCTCCGTCTTAGTTAGGGTTACCACACATCCCCACTTTTCACCTGGCGAGTGTGTGGCTCCGTCTCTGTTATGGTTACCAAACATCCCCACTTTCCATCTGGCGAATATATGGCTCCGTCTTAGTTATGGTAACCACACATCCCCACTTTCCTCCTGGCGAGGATATGGCTCCATCTCTGTTATGGTTACCACACATCCCCACTTTCCACCTGGCGAGGTTGTGGCTCAGTCTCTGTTATGGTTACCACACATCCCCACTTTCCACCTGGCGAGGGTGTGGCTCAGTCTCTGTTATGGTTACCTACACATCCCTACCTTCCACATGGCGAGGATATGGCTCCGTCTCTGTTATGGTTACCACACATCCCCACTTGCCTCCTGGCGAGGGTGTGGCTCCGTCTCTGTTATGGTTACCACACATCCCCACTTTCCACCAGGCGAGGATGTGGCTCAGTCTCTGTTATGGTTACCACACATCCCCAGTTTCCACCTGGCGAGGATATGGCTCCGTCTCTGTTATGGTTACCCCACATCCCCACTTTCCACCTGGCGAGTCTCTGTTACGGTTACCACACTTCCCCACTTTCCACCTGGCGAGGGTGTGGCTCCGTCTCTGTTATGGTTACCACACATCCCCACTTTCCACCTGGCGAGGATGTGGCTCAGTCTCTGTTATGGTTACCACACATCCCCACCTTCCACCTGGCGAAGATATGGCTCCGTCTCTTTTATGATTACCACACATCCCCACATTCCATCTGGCGAGGATATGGCTCCGTCTCTGTTATGGTTACCACACATCCCCACTTTCCACCTTGCGAGGATATGGCTCCGTCTCTGTTATGGTTACCACACATGCCCACTTTCCACCTGGCGAGGATATGGCTCCGTCTCTGTTATGGTTACCACACTTCCCCACTATCCACCTGGCGAGGATATGGCTCCGTCTCTGTTATGGTTACCACACATCCCGACTTTCCACCTGGCGAGTCTCTGTTACGGTTACCAGACATCCCCACTTTCCACCTGGCGAGGGTGTGGCTCCGTCTCTGTTATGGTTACCACACATCCCCACTTTCCACCTGGCGAGGATGTGGCTCAGTCTCTGTTATGGTTACCACACATCCCCACCTTCCACCTGGCGAGGATATGGCTCCGTCTCTTTTATGATTACCACACATCCCCACATTCCATCTGGCGAGGATATGGCTCCGTCTCTGTTATAGTTACCACACATCCCCACTTTCCACCTGGCGAGGATATGGCTTAGTCTCTGTTATGGTTACCACACATCCCCAACTTCCACCTGGCGAGGATATGGCTCCGTCTCTGTTATTGTAACCACACATCCCCACCTTTCACATGGCGAGGGTGTGGCTCCTTCTCAGTTTTGGTTACCACACATCCCCACTTTACACCTGGCGAGGGTGTGGCTTCGTCCCTGTTATGGTTACCACACATCCCAACTTTACACCTGACGAGGGTGTGGCTCCGTTTCTGTAATGGTTACCACACATCCCCACTTTCCAACTGGCGAGGATATGGCTCCGTCCCTGTTATGGTTACCACACATCCCCACTTGCCAACTGGCGTGGGTGTGGCTCCGTCTCTGTTATGGTTACCACACATCCCCACTTTCCACCTGGCGAGGGTGTGGCTCAGTGTCTGTTATGGTTACCACTCATCCCCACTTTCCATCTGGCGAGGTTGTGTCTCCGTCTCTGTTATGGTTAACACACATCCCCACTTTCCACCTGGCGAGGGTGTGGCTCCGTCTCTGTAATGGTTTCCACACATCCCCACTTTCCAACTGGCGAGGGTGTGGCTCCGTTACTGTTATGGTTACCACACATCCCCACTTTCCATCTGTCGAGTGTGTGACTCCGTCTCTGTTATGGTTACCACACATCCCCACTTTCCACCTGGGGAGGGTGTGGCTCCGTCTTAGTTATGGTTACCACACATCCCCACTTTCCTCATGGCGAGGGTGTGGCTCCGTCCCTGTTATAGTTTCCACACATCCCCACTTTCCATCTGGCGAGGGTGTGACTCCGTCTCTGTTATGGTTACCACACAACCCCACTTTCCACCTGGCAAGGGTGTGGCTCCGTCTCTGTTATGGTTACCACACATTCCCAATTTCCACCTGGCGAGGAATGGACTCAGTCTCTGTTATGGTTACCACACAACCCCACTTTCCACCTGGCGAGGGTGTGGCTCCGTCTCTGTTATTGTTACCATACATCCCCACTTTCCACCTGGCGAGGAATTGACTCAGTCTCTGTTATGGTTACCACACATCCCTACTTTCCACCTGGTGAGGGTGTGGCTCCGTCTTAGTTATGGTTACCACACATCCCCACTTTCCACCTGGCGAGTGTGTGGCTCCGTCTCTGTTATGGTTACCAAACATCCCCACTTTCCATCTGGCGAATATATGGCTCCGTCTTAGTTATGGTTACCACACATCCCCACTTTCCACCTGGCGAGGATATGGCTCCATCTCTGTTATGGTTACCACACATCCCCACTTTCCACCTGGCGAGGGTGTCGCTCAGTCCCTGTTATGGTTAACACACATCCCCACTTTCCACCTGGCGAGGGTGTGGCTCAGTCTCTGTTATGGTTACCACACATCCCTACCTTCCACATGGCGAGGATATGGCTCCGTGTCTGTTATGGTTACCACACATCCCCACTTTCCACATGGCGAGGATATGGCTCCGTCTCTGTTATGGTTACCACACATCCCCACTTTCCACTTGGCGAGATCGTGGCTCAGTCTCTGTTATGGTTGCCAAACATCCCCACCTTCCACCTGGCGAGGATATGGCTCCGTCTCTGTTATGGTTACCACACATCCCCACTTTCCACCTGGCGAGGATATGGCTCCGTCTCAGTTATGGTTACCACACATCCCTAATATCCACCTGGCGAGGATATAGCTCCGTCTCTGTTATGGTTACCAAACATCCCCACCTTCCACCTGGAGAGGATATGGCTCCGTCTCTGTTATGGTTACCACACATCCCACTTTCCACCTGGCGAGGATATGGCTCCGTCTCTGTGATGGTTACCACACATCCCCACCTCCCACCTTGAGAGGATACGGCTCCGTCTCTGTTATGGTTACCACACATCCCCACTTTCCACCTGGCGAGGATATGGCTCAGTCTGTGTTATGGTTACCACACAACCCCACCTTCCACCTGGCGAGGATATGGCTCAGTCTCTGTTATGGTTACCACTCATCCCCACTTTCCATCTGGCGAGGGTGTGGCTCCGTCTCAGTTATGGTTACCACACATCCCCACTTTCCATCGGTCGAGGGCGTGACTCCGTCTCGGTTATGGTTACCACACATCCCCACTTCCACCTGGCGAGGGTGTGGCTCCGTCTCTGTTATGGTTACCACACATCCCCACTTTCCATCTGTCGCGTGTCTGACTCCGTCTCTGTTATGGTTACCACACATCCCCACTTTCCACCTGGCGAGGGTGTGGCTCCGTCTTTGGTATGGTTACCACACATCCCCACTTTCCACCTGGTGAGGGTGTGGCTCCGTCTCTGTTATGGTTTCCTTACATCACCACTTTCCATCTGGCGAGGGTGTGGCTCCGTCTCTGTTATGGTTACCACACATCCCCACTTTCCATCTGGCGAGGGTGTGGCTCCGCTTTTGTTATGGTTACCACACATCCCCACTTTCCACCTGGCGAGGAATGGACTCAGTCTCTGTTATTGTTACCACATATCCCCACTTTCCACCTGGCGAGGATGTGGCTCAGTCTCTGTTATGGTTACCACACATCCCCAATTTCCACCTGACGAGGATATGGCTCCGTCCCTGTTATGGTTACCACACATCCAATTTCCACCTGGCGATTCTCTGTTACGGTTACCACATATCCCCACCTTCCACCTGGCGAGGATATGGCTGCGTCTCTTTTATGATTACCACACATCCCCACATTCCATCTGGCGAGTATATGGCTCCGTCTCTGTTAACGTTACCACACATCCCCACTTTCCACCTGGCGAGGATATGGCTTAGTCTCTGTTATGGTTACCACACATCCCCACCTTCCACCTGGCGAGGATATGGCTCCGTCTCTGTTATGGTAACCACACATCCCCACCTTCCACATGGCGAGGGTGTGGCCCCGTCTCTGTTGTGGTTACCTCACATCCCCACTTTCCACCTGGCGAGGGTGTGGCTCCGTCCGTGTTATGGTTACCACACATCCCCACTTTACACCTGCCGAGGGTGTGGCTCCGTCTCTGTTGTGGTTACCTCACATCCCCACTTTCCACCTGGCGAGGGTGTGGCTTCGTCTCTGTTGTGGTTACCACACATCCCCACTTTCCACCTGGCGAGGATATGGCTCACTCTTTTATGGTTACCACACATCCCCACTTTCCACCTGGCGAGGATATGGCTCCGTCTCTGTTATGGTTACCACATATCCCCACTTTCCACCTGGCGACGATATGGCTCCGTCTCTGTTAAGGTTACCACACATCCCCACTTTCCACATGGCGAGGGTGTGGCTCGGTCTCTGTTATGGTTACCACACATCCCCACTTTCCACCTGGCGAGGGTGTGGCTCCGTTTCTGTTATGGTGACCACACACCCCCACTTTCCGTCTGGCGAGGGAGTGGCTCCGTCTCTGTTATGGTTACCACACATCCCCACTTTCCACCTGGCGAGGATATGGCTCCATCCCAGTTATGGTTACCACACATCCCCACTTTCCAACTGGCGGACGATGAGTCTCATTCTCTGTTATGGTTACCACACATCCCCACTTTCCACCTGGCGAGGATATGGCTCCGTTACTGTTATGGTTACCACACATCCCCACCTACCACCTGGTGAGGATATGGCTCGGTCCCTGTTATGGTTACCACACATCCCCACTTTCCACCTGGCGAGGATATGTCTCCGTCTCTGTCATGGTTACCACACATCCCCACTTTCCACCTGGCGAGGGTGTGGCTCCGTCTTAGTTATGGTTACCACACATCCCCACTTTCCACCTGGCGAGGGTGTGGCTCCGTCCCTGTTATAGTTTCCACACATCCCCACTTTCCATCTGGCGAGGGTGTGACTCCGTCTCTGCTATGGTTACCACACAACCCCACTTTCCACCTGGCAAGGGTGTGGCTCCGTCTCTGTTATGGTTACCACACAGTCCCAATTTCCACCTGGCGAGGAATGGACTCAGTCTCAGTTATGGTTACCACACAACCCCACTTTCCACCTGGCGAGGGTGTGGCTCCGTCTCTGTTATGGTTACCATACATCCCCACTTTCCACCTGGCGAGGAATGGACTCAGTCTCTGTTATGGTTACCACACATCCCTACTTTCCACCTGGCGAGGGTGTGGCTCCGTCTTAGTTGTGGTTACCACACATCCCCACTTTCCACCTGGCGAGGGTGTGGCTCCGTCTCTGTTATGGTTACCACACATCCCCACTTTACACCTGACGAGGGTGTGGCTCCGTCTCTGTAATGGTTACCACACATCCCCACTTTCCAACTGGCGAGGATATGGCTCCGTCCCTGTTATGGTTACCACACATCCCCAATTTCCACCTGGCGGAGGATGAGGCTCCGTCTCTGTTATGGTTACCACACATCCCCACTTTCACCTGGGGAGGGTGTGGCTCCGTCTCTGTTATGGTTACCACACATCCCCACTTTCCACCTGGCGGGAATGGCTCCGTCTCGGTTATGGTTACCACACATCCCCACTTTCCAACTGGCGGGAATGGCTCCGTCTCTATTATGGTTACCACACATCCCCACTTTCCACCTGGCGGGAATGGCTCCGTCTCTGTTATTGTTACCACACATCCCCACTTTCCACCTGGCGGGAATGGCTCCATCTCTGTTATGGTTACCACGCATCCCCACTTTCACCTGGGGAGGGTGTGGCTCCGTCTCTGTTATGGTTACCACACATCCCCACTTTCCCCCGTGCGAGGATATGGCTCCGTCTCTGTTATGGTTACCACACATCCCCACTTTCCACGTGGCGAGGATATGGCTCCGTTACTGATACGGTTACCACACATCCCCACTTTCCACCTGGCGAGGATATGGCTCCGTCTCTGTTATGGTTACCACACATCCCCAATTTCCCCCTGGCGAGGATATGGCTCCGTCTCTGTTATGGTTACCACACATCCCCTCTTTCCACCTGGCGGGGATATGGCTCCGTTACTGTTATGGTTACCACACATCCCCACCTACCACCTGGCGAGGATATGGCTCCGTCTCTGTTATGGTTACCACACATCCCCACTTTCCACCTGGCGAGGATATGGCTCCGTCTCTGTTATGGTTACCACACATCCCCACTTTCCACCTGGCGAGGGTGTGGCTCAGTCTCTGTTATGGTTACCACACATCCCCACTTTCCACCTGGCGTGGGTGTGGCTCGGTCTCTGTTATGGTTACCACACAACCCGTCCTTCCACCTGGCGAGGATATGGCTCCGTCTCTGTTATGGTTACCACACATCCCCACTTTCCAACTGGCGAGGATATGGCTCCGTCTCTGTTATGGTTACCACACATCCCTACTTTCCACCAGGCGAGGATATGGCTCCGTCTCTGTTATGGTTACCACACATCCCCACTTGCCAACTGGCGAGGGTGTGGCTCCGTCTCTGTTATGGTTACCACACATCCCCACTTTCCACCTGGCGAGGGTGTGGCTCAGTCTCTGTTATGGTTACCACACATCCCCACTTTCCATCTGGCGAGGTTGTGTCTCCGTCTCTGTTATGGTTACCACACATCCCCACTTTCCACCTGGCGAGGGTGTGGCTCCGTCTCTGTAATGGTTACCACACATCCCCACTTTCCACCTGGCGAGGGTGTGGCTCCGTTACTGTTATGGTTACCACACATCCCCACTTTCCATCTGTCGAGTGTGTGACTCCGTCTCTGTTATGGTTACCACACATCTCCACTTTCCACCTGGCGAGGGTGTGGCCCCGTCTTAGTTATGGTTACCACACATCCCTACTTTCCACCTGGCGAGGGTGTGGCTACGTCCCTGTTATAGTTTCCACACATCCCCACTTTCCATCTGGCGAGGGTGTGACTCCGTCTCTGTTATGGTTACCACACAACTCCACTTTCCACCTGGCGAGGGTGTGGCTCCGTCTCTGTTATGGTTACCACACATTCCCGCTTTCCACCTGGCGAGGAATGGACTCAGTCTCTGTTATGGTTACCACCCAACCCCACTTTCCACCTGGCGAGGGTGTGGATCCGTCTCTGTTATGGTTACCATACATCCCCACTTTCCACCTGGCGAGGAATGGACTCAGTCTCTGTTATGGTTACCACACATCCCCACTTTCCACCTGGCGAGGGTGTGGCTCCGTCTTAGTTAGGGTTACCAAACATCCCCACTTTCCATCTGGCGAATATATGGCTCCGTCTTAGTTATGGTTACCACACATCCCCACTTCCACCTGGCGAGGGTGTGGCTCCGTCTCTGTTATGGTTACCACACATCCCCACTTTCCATCTGTCGCGTGTCTGACTCCGTCTCTGTTATGGTTACCACACATCCCCACTTTCCACCTGGCGAGGGTGTGGCTCCGTCTTTGGTATGGTTACCACACATCCCCACTTTCCACCTGGTGAGGGTGTGGCTCCGTCTCTGTTATGGTTTCCTTACATCACCACTTTCCATCTGGCGAGGGTGTGGCTCCGTCTCTGTTATGGTTACCACACATCCCCACTTTCCATCTGGCGAGGGTGTGGCTCCGCTTTTGTTATGCTTACCACACATCCCCACTTTCCACCTGGCGAGGAAAGGACTCAGTCTCTGTTATGGTTACCACACATCCCCACTTTCCATCTGGCGAGGATATGGCTCCGTCTCTGTTATTGTTACCACATATCCCCACTTTCCACCTGGCGAGGATGTGGCTCAGTCTCTGTTATGGTTACCACACATCCCCAATTTCCACCTGACGAGGATATGGCTCCGTCCCTGTTATGGTTACCACACATCCAATTTCCACCTGGCGAGTCTCTGTTACGGTTACCACATATCCCCACCTTCCACCTGGCGAGGATATGGCTGCGTCTCTTTTATGATTACCACACATCCCCACATTCCATCTGGCGAGTATATGGCTCCGTCTCTGTTAACGTTACCACACATCCCCACTTTCCACCTGGCGAGGATATGGCTTAGTCTCTGTTATGGTTACCACACATCCCCACCTTCCACCTGGCGAGGATATGGCTCCGTCTCTGTTATGGTAACCACACATCCCCACCTTCCACATGGCGAGGGTGTGGCTCCGTCTCTGTTGTGGTTACCTCACATCCCCACTTTCCACCTGGCGAGGGTGTGGCTCCGTCCGTGTTATGGTTACCACACATCCCCACTTTACACCTGCCGAGGGTGTGGCTCCGTCTCTGTTGTGGTTACCTCACATCCCCACTTTCCACCTGGCGAGGGTGTGGCTTCGTCTCTGTTGTGGTTACCACATATCCCCACTTTCCACCTGGCGAGGATATGGCTCACTCTTTTATGGTTACCACACATCCCCACTTTCCACCTGGCGAGGATATGGCTCCGTCTCTGTTATGGTTACCATATATCCCCACTTTCCACCTGGCGAGGATATGGCTCCGTCTCTGTTAAGGTTACCACACATCCCCACTTTCCACATGGCGAGGGTGTGGCTCGGTCTCTGTTATGGTTACCACACATCCCCACTTTCAACCTGGCGAGGGTGTGGCTCCGTTTCTGTTATGGTGACCACACACCCCCACTTTCCATCTGGCGAGGGAGTGGCTCCGTCTCTGTTATGGTTACCACACATCCCCACTTTCCACCTGGCGAGGATATGGCTCCATCCCAGTTATGGTTACCACACATCCCCACTTTCCAACTGGCGGACGATGAGTCTCATTCTCTGTTATGGTTACCACACATCCCCACTTTCCACCTGGCGAGGATATGGCTCCGTTACTGTTATGGTTACCTCACATCCCCACCTACCACCTTGTGAGGATATGGCTCGGTCCCTGTTATGGTTACCACACATCCCCACTTTCCACCTGGCGAGGATATGGCTCCGTCTCTGTCATGGTTACCACACATCCCCACTTTCCACCTGGCGAGGGTGTGGCTCCGTCTCTGTAATGGTTTCCACACATCCCGACTTTCCACCTGGCGAGGGTGTGGCTCCGTTACTGTTATGGTTACCACACATCCCCACTTTCCATCTGTCGAGTGTGTGACTCCGTCTCTGTTATGGTTACCACACATCCCCACTTTCCACCTGGGGAGGGTGTGGCTCCGTCTTAGTTATGGTTACCACACATCCCCACTTTCCACCTGGCGAGGGTGTGGCTCCGTCCCTGTTATAGTTTCCACACATCCCCACTTTCCATCCGGCGAGGGTGTGACTCCGTCTCTGTTATGGTTACCACACAACCCCACTTTCCACCTGGCAAGGGTGTGGCTCCGTCTCTGTTATGGTTACCACACATTCCCAATTTCCACCTGGCGAGGAATGGACTCAGTCTCTGTTATGGTTACCACACATCCCTACTTTCCACCTGGCGAGAGTGTGGCTCCGTCTTAGTTATGGTTACCACACATCCCCACTTTCCACCTGGTGAGGGTGTGGCTCCGTCTCTGTTATGGTTACCACACATCCCCACTTTACACCTGACGAGGGTGTGGCTCCGTCTCTGTAATGGTTACCACACATCCCCACTTTCCAACTGGCGAGGATATGGCTCCGTCCCTGTTATGGTTACCACACATCCCCAATTTCCACCTGGCGGAGGATGAGGCTCCGTCTCTGTTATGGTTACCACACATCCCCACTTTCACCTGGGGAGGGTGTGGCTCCGTCTCTGTTATGGTTACCACACATCCCCACTTTCCACCTGGCGGGAATGGCTCCGTCTCTGTTATGGTTACCACACATCCCCACTTTCCAACTGGCGGGAATGGCTCCGTCTCTATTATGGTTACCACACATCCCCACTTTCCACCTGGCGGGAATGGCTCCGTCTCTGTTATTGTTACCACACATCCCCACTTTCCACCTGGCGAGGATATGGCTCCGTCTCTGTTATGGTTACCACACATCCCCACTTTCCACGTGGCGAGGATATGGCTCCGTTACTGTTATGGTTACCACACATCCCCACTTTCCACCTGGCGAGGATATGGCTCCGTCTCTGTTATGGTTACCACACATCCCCACTTTCCACGTGGCGAGGATATGGCTCCGTTACTGTTATGGTTACCACACATCCCCACTTTCCACCTGGCGAGGATATGGCTCCGTCTCTGTTATGGTTACCACACATCCCAATTTCCCCCTGGCGAGGATATGGCTCCGTCTCTGTTATGGTTACCACACATCCCCTCTTTCCACCTGACGGGGATATGGCTCCGTTACTGTTATGGTTACCACACATCCCCACCTACCACCTGGCGAGGATATGGCTCCGTCTCTGTTATGGTTACCACACATCCCCACTTTCCACCTGGCGAGGATATGGCTCCGTCTCTGTTATGGTTACCACACATCCCCACTTTCCACCTGGCGAGGGTGTGGCTCCGTCTTAGTTAGGGTTACCAAACATCCCCACTTTCCATCTGGCGAATATATGGCTCCGTCTTAGTTATGGTTACCACACATCCCCACTTTCCACCTGGCGAGGATATGGCTCCATCTCTGTTATGGTTACCACACATCCCCACTTTCCACCTGGCTAGGGTGTGGCTCAGTCTCTGTTATGGTTACCACACATCCCCACTTTCCACCTGGCGAGGGTGTGGCTCAGTCTCTGTTATGGTTACCACACATCCCTACCTTCCACATGGCGAGGATATGGCTCCGACTCTGTTATGGTTACCACACATCCCCACTTGCCTCCTGGCGAGGGTGTGGCTCCGTCTCTGTTATGGTTACCACACATCCCCACTTTCCACCTGGCGAGGATGTGGCTCAGTCTCTGTTATGGTTACCACACATCCCCACTTTCCACCTGGCGAGGATATGGCTCCGTCTCTGTTATGGTTACCACACATCCCCACTTTCCACCTGGCGAGTCTCTGTTACGGTTACCACACATCCCCACTTTCCACCTGGCGAGGGTGTGGCTCCGTCTCTGTTATGGTTACCACACATCCCCACTTTCCACCTGGCGAGGATGTGGCTCAGTCTCTGTTATGGTTACCACACATCCCCACCTACCACCTGGCGAGTATATGGCTCCGTCTCTTTTATGATTACCACACATCCCCACATTCCATCTGGCGAGGATATGGCTCCATCTCTGCTATGGTTACCACACATCCCCACTTTCCACCTGGCGAGGATATGGCTCCGTCTCTGTTATGGTTACCACACATCCCCACTTTCCACCTGGCGAGGATATGGCTCCGTCTCAGTTATGGTTACCACACATCCCTAATATCCACCTGGCGAGGATATAGCTCCGTCTCTGTTATGGTTACCACTCATCCCCACTTTCCATCTGGCGAGGGTGTGGCTCCGTCTCAATTATGGTTACCACACATCCCCACTTTCCATCGGTCGAGGGTGTGACTCCGTCTCGGTTATGGTTACCACACATCCCCACTTCCACCTGGCGAGGGTGTGGCTCCGTCTCTGTTATGGTTACCACACATCCCCACTTTCCATCTGTCGCGTGTCTGACTCCGTCTCTGTTATGGTTACCACACATCCCCACTTTCCACCTGGCGAGGGTGTGGCTCCGTCTTTGGTATGGTTACCACACATCCCCACTTTCCACCTGGTGAGGGTGTGGCTCCGTCTCTGTTATGGTTTCCTTACATCACCACTTTCCATCTGGCGAGGGTGTGGCTCCGTCTCTGTTATGGTTACCACACATCCCCACTTTCCATCTGGAGAGGGTGTGGCTCATCTTTTGTTATGGTTACCCCACATCCCCACTTTCCACCTGGCGAGGAATGGACTCAGTCTCTGTTATGGTTACCACACATCCCCACTTTCCATCTGGCGAGGATATGGCTCCGTCTCTGTTATTGTTACCACATATCCCCACTTTCCACCTGGCGAGGGTGTGGCTCAGTCTCTGTTATGGTTACCACGCATCCCCAATTTCCACCTGACGAGGATATGGCTGTGTCCCTGTTATGGTTACCACACATCCAATTTCCACCTGGCGAGTCTCTGTTACGGTTACCACATATCCCCACCTTCCACCTGGCGAGGATATGGCTGCGTCTCTTTTATGATTACCACACATCCCCACATTCCATCTGGCGAGTATATGGCTCCGTCTCTGTTAACGTTACCACACATCCCCACTTTCCACCTGGCGAGGATATGGCTTAGTCTCTGTTATGGTTACCACACATCCCCACCTTCCACCTGGCGAGGATATGGCTCCGTCTCTGTTATGTTAACCACACATCCCCACCTTCCACATGGCGAGGGTGTGGCTCCGTCTCTGTTGTGGTTACCTCACATCCCCACTTTCCACCTGGCGAGGGTGTGGCTACGTCCGTGTTATGGTTACCACACATCCCCGCTTTACACCTGCCGAGGGTGTGGCTCCGTCTCTGTTGTGGTTACCTCACATCCCCACTTTCCACCTGGCAAGGGTGTGGCTTCGTCTCTGTTGTGGTTACCACACATCCCCACTTTCCACCTGGCGAGGATATGGCTCACTCTTTTATGGTTACCACACATCCCCACTTTCCACCTGGCGAGGATATGGCTCCGTCTCTGTTATGGTTACCACATATCCCCACTTTCCACCTGGCGAGGATATGGCTCCGTCTCTGTTAAGGTTACCACACATCCCCACTTTCCACATGGCGAGGGTGTGGCTCGGTCTCTGTTATGGTTACCACACATCCCCACTTTCCACCTGGCGAGGGTGTGGCTCCGTTTCTGTTATGGTGACCACACACCCCCACTTTCCATCTGGCGAGGGAGTGGCTCCGTCTCTGTTATGGTTACCACACATCCCCACTTTCCACCTGGCGAGGATATGGCTCCATCCCAGTTATGGTTAACACACATCCCCACTTTCCAACTGGCGGACGATGAGTCTCATTCTCTGTTATGGTTACCACACATCCCCACTTTCCACCTGGCGAGGATATGGCTCCGATACTGTTATGGTTACCACACATCCCCACCTACCACCTGGTGAGGATATGGCTCGGTCCCTGTTATGGTTACCACACATCCCCACTTTCCACCTGGCGAGGATATGGCTCCGTCTCTGTCATGGTTACCACACATCCCCAATTTCCACCTGGCGAGGGTGTGGCTCCGTCTCTGTAATGGTTTCCACACATCCCGACATTCCACCTGGCGAGGGTGTGGCTCCGTTACTGTTATGGTTACCACACATCCCCACTTTCCATCTGTCGAGTGTGTGACTCCGTCTCTTTTATGGTTACCACACATTCCCAATTTCCACCTGGCGAGGAATGGACTCAGTCTCTGTTATGGTTACCACACAACCCCACTTTCCACCTGGCAAGGGTGTGGCTCCGTCTCTGTTATGGTTACCACACATTCCCAATTTCCACCTGGCGAGGAATGGACTCAGTCTCTGTTATGGTTACCACACAACCCCACTTTCCACCTGGCGAGGGTGTGGCTCCGTCTCTGTTATGGTTACCATACATCCCCACTTTCCACCTGGCGAGGAATGGACTCAGTCTCTGTTATGGTTACCACACATCCCTACTTTCCACCTGGCGAGGGTGTGGCTCCGTCTTAGTTATGGTTACCACACATCCCCACTTTCCACCTGGCGAGGGTGTGGCTCCGTCTCTGTTATGGTTACCACACATCCCCACTTTACACCTGACGAGGGTGTGGCTCCGTCTCTGTAATGGTTACCACACATCCCCACTTTCCAACTGGCGAGGATATGGCTCCGTCCCTGTTATGGTTACCACACATCCCCAATTTCCACCTGGCGGAGGATGAGACTCCGTCTCTGTTATGGTTACCACACATCCCCACTTTCACCTGGGGAGGGTGTGGCTCCGTCTCTGTTATGGTTACCACACATCCCCACTTTCCACCTGGCGGGAATGGCTCCGTCTCTGTTATGGTTACCACACATCCCCACTTTCCAACTGGCGGGAATGGCTCCGTCTCTATTATGGTTACCACACATCCCCACTTTCACCTGGCGGGAATGGCTCCGTCTCTGTTATTGTTACCACACATCCCCACTTTCCACCTGGCGGGAATGGCTCCGTCTCTGTTATGGTTACCACGCATCCCCACTTTCACCTGGGGAGGGTGTGGCTCCGTCTCTGTTATGGTTACCACACATCCCCACTTTCCACCTGGCGAGGATATGGCTCCGTCTCTGTTATGGTTACCACACATCCCCACTTTCCACGTGGCGAGGATATGGCTCCGTTACTGTTATGGATACCACACATCCCCACTTTCCACCTGGCGAGGATATGGCTCCGTCTCTGTTATGGTAACCACACATCCCCAATTTCCCCCTGGCGAGGATATGGCTCCGTCTCTGTTATGGTTACCACACATCCCCTCTCTCCACCCGGCGGGGATATGGCTCCGTTATTGTTATGGTTACCACACATCCCCACCTACCGCCTGACGAGGATATGGCTCCGTCTCTGTTATGGTTACCACACATCCCCACTTTCCACCTGGCGAGGATATGGCTCCGTCTCTGTTATGGTTACCACACATCCCCACTTTCCACCTGGCGAGGGTGTGGCTCAGTCTCTGTTATGGTTACCACACATCCCCACTTTCCACCTGGCGTGGGTGTGGCTCGGTCTCTGTTATGGTTACCACACAACCCGTCCTTCCACCTGGCGAGGATATGGCTCCGTCTCTGTTATGGTTACCACACATCCCCACTTTCCAACTGGCGAGGATATGGCTCCGTCTCTGTTATGGTTACCACACATCCCCACTTTCCACCTGGCGAGGGTGTGGCTCAGTCTCTGTTATGGTTACCACACATCCCCACTTTCCATCTGGCGAGGTTGTGTCTCCGTCTCTGTTATGGTTACCACACATCCCCACTTTCCACCTGGCGAGGGTGTGGCTCCGTCTCTGTAATGGTTACCACACATCCCCACTTTCCACCTGGCGAGGGTGTGGCTCCGTTACTGTTATGGTTACCACACATCCCCACTTTCCATCTGTCGAGTGTGTGACTCCGTCTCTGTTATGGTTACCACACATCCCCACTTTCCACCTGGCGAGGGTGTGGCCCCGTCTTAGTTATGGTTACCACACATCCCTACTTTCCTCCTGGCGAGGGTGTGGCTACGTCCCTGTTATAGTTTCCACACATCCCCACTTTCCATCTGGCGAGGGTGTGACTCCGTCTCTGTTATGGTTACCACACAACTCCACTTTCCACCTGGCGAGGGTGTGGCTCCGTCTCTGTTATGGTTACCACACATTCCCACTTTCCACCTGGCGAGGAATGGACTCAGTCTCTGTTATGGTTACCACCCAACCCCACTTTCCACCTGGCGAGGGTGTGGCTCCGTCTCTGTTATGGTTACCATACATCCCCACTTTCCACCTGGCGAGGAATGGACACAGTCTCTGTTATGGTTACCACACATCCCCACTTTCCACCTGGCGAGGGTGTGGCTCCGTCTTAGTTAGGGTTACCAAACATCCCCACTTTCCATCTGGCGAATATATGGCTCCGTCTTAGTTATGGTTACCACACATCCCCACTTTCCACCTGGCGAGGATATGGCTCCATCTCTGTTATGGTTACGACACATCCCCACTTTCCACCTGGCTAGGGTGTGGCTCAGTCTCTGTTATGGTTACCACACATCCCCACTTTCCACCAGGCGAGGGTGTGGCTCAGTCTCTGTTATGGTTACCACACATCCCTACCTTCCACATGGCGAGGATATGGCTCCGTCTCTGTTATGGTTACAACACATCCCCACTTGCCTCCTGGCGAGGGTGTGGCTCCGTCTCTGTTATGGTTACCACACATCCCCACTTTCCACCTGGCGAGGATGTGGCTCAGTCTCTGTTATGGTTACCACACATCCCCACTTTCCACCTGGCGAGGATATGGCTCCGTCTCTGTTATGGTTACCACACATCCCCACTTTCCACCTGGCGAGTCTCTGTTACGGTTACCACACATCCCCACTTTCCACCTGGCGAGTGTGTGGCTCCGTCTCTGTTATGGTTACCACACATCCCCACTTTCCACCTGGCGAGTCTCTGTTACGGTTACCACACATCCCCACTTTCCACCTGGCGAGGGTGTGGCTCCGTCTCAGCTATGGTTACCACACATCCCCACTTTCCACCTGGCGAGGATATGGCTCCGTCTCTGTTATGGTTACCACACATCCCCACTTTCCACCTGGCGAGGATATGGCTCCGTCTCTGTTATGGTTACCACACATCCCCACTTTCCACCTGGCGAGGATATGGCTCCGTCTCTGTTATGGTTACCACACATCCCCACTTTCCACCTGGCGAGTCTCTGTTACGGTTACCACACATCCCCACTTTCCACCTGGCGAAAGTGTGGCTCCGTCTCTGTTATGGTTACCACACATCCCCACTTTCCACCTGGCGAGGATGTGGCTCAGTCTCTGTTATGGTTACCACACATCCCTACTTTCCACCTGGCGAGGAATGGACTCAGTCTCTGTTATGGTTACCACACAACCCCACTTTCCACCTGGCGAGGGAGTGGCTCCGTCTCTGTTATGGTTACCATACATCCCCACTTTCCACCTGGCGAGGAATGGACTCAGTCTCTGTTATGGTTACCACACATCCCCACTTTCCACCTGGCGAGGGTGTGGCTCCGTCTTAGTTAGGGTTACCACACATCCCCACATTCCATCTGGCGAGTGTGTAGCTCCGTCTCTGTTATGGTTACCAAACATCCCCACTTTCCATCTGGCGAATATATGGCTCCGTCTTAGTTATGGTTACCACACATCCCCACTATCCACCTGGCGGGGATATGGCTCCATCTCTGTTATGGTTACCACACATCCCCACTTTCCACCTGGCGAGGGTGTGGCTCAGTCTCTGTTATGGTTACCACACATCCCCACTTTCCACCTGGCGAGGGTGTGGCTCAGTCTCTGTTATGGTTACCACAAATCCCTACCTTCCACATGGCGAGGATATGGCTCCGTCTCTGTTATGTTTACCACACATCCCCACTTGCCTCCTGGCGAGGGTGTGGCTCCGTCTCTGTTATGGTTACCACACATCCCCACTTTCCACCTGGCGAGGGAGTGGCTCCGTCTCTGTTATGGTTACCACACATCCCCACTTTCCACCTGGCGAGGATATGGCTCCATCCCAGTTATGGTTAACACACATCCCCACTTTCCAACTGGCGGACGATGAGTCTCATTCTCTGTTATGGTTACCACACATCCCCACTTTCCACCTGGCGAGGATATGGCTCCGATACTGTTATGGTTACCACACATCCCCACCTACCACCTGGTGAGGATATGGCTCGGTCCCTGTTATGGTTACCACACATCCCCACTTTCCACCTGGCGAGGATATGGCTCCGTCTCTGTCATGGTTACCACACATCCCCACTTTCCACCTGGCGAGGGTGTGGCTCCGTCTCTGTAATGGTTTCCACACATCCCGACATTCCACCTGGCGAGGGTGTGGCTCCGTTACTGTTATGGTTACCACACATCCCCACTTTCCATCTGTCGAGTGTGTGACTCCGTCTCTTTTATGGTTACCACACATTCCCAATTTCCACCTGGCGAGGAATGGACTCAGTCTCTGTTATGGTTACCACACAACCCCACTTTCCACCTGGCAAGGGTGTGGCTCCGTCTCTGTTATGGTTACCACACATTCCCAATTTCCACCTGGCGAGGAATGGACTCAGTCTCTGTTATGGTTACCACACAACCCCACTTTCCACCTGGCGAGGGTGTGGCTCCGTCTCTGTTATGGTTACCATACATCCCCACTTTCCACCTGGCGAGGAATGGACTCAGTCTCTGTTATGGTTACCACACATCCCTACTTTCCACCTGGCGAGGGTGTGGCTCCGTCTTAGTTATGGTTACCACACATCCCCACTTTCCACCTGGCGAGGGTGTGGCTCCGTCTCTGTTATGGTTACCACACATCCCCACTTTACACCTGACGAGGGTGTGGCTCCGTCTCTGTAATGGTTACCACACATCCCCACTTTCCAACTGGCGAGGATATGGCTCCGTCCCTGTTATGGTTACCACACATCCCCAATTTCCACCTGGCGGAGGATGAGACTCCGTCTCTGTTATGGTTACCACACATCCCCACTTTCACCTGGGGAGGGTGTGGCTCCGTCTCTGTTATGGTTACCACACATCCCCACTTTCCACCTGGCGGGAATGGCTCCGTCTCTGTTATGGTTACCACACATCCCCACTTTCCAACTGGCGGGAATGGCTCCGTCTCTATTATGGTTACCACACATCCCCACTTTCCACCTGGCGGGAATGGCTCCGTCTCTGTTATTGTTACCACACATCCCCACTTTCCACCTGGCGGGAATGGCTCCGTCTCTGTTATGGTTACCACGCATCCCCACTTTCACCTGGAGTGGGTGTGGCTCCGTCTCTGTTATGGTTACCACACATCCCCACTTTCCACCTGGCGAGGATATGGCTCCGTCTCTGTTATGGTTACCACACATCCCCACTTTCCACGTGGCGAGGATATGGCTCCGTTACTGTTATGGATACCACACATCCCCACTTTCCACCTGGCGAGGATATGGCTCCGTCTCTGTTATGGTAACCACACATCCCCAATTTCCCCCTGGCGAGGATATGGCTCCGTCTCTGTTATGGTTACCACACATCCCCTCTCTCCACCCGGCGGGGATATGGCTCCGTTATTGTTATGGTTACCACACATCCCCACCTACCGCCTGACGAGGATATGGCTCCGTCTCTGTTATGGTTACCACACATCCCCACTTTCCACCTGGCGAGGATATGGCTCCGTCTCTGTTATGGTTACCACACATCCCCACTTTCCACCTGGCGAGGGTGTGGCTCAGTCTCTGTTATGGTTACCACACATCCCCACTTTCCACCTGGCGTGGGTGTGGCTCGGTCTCTGTTATGGTTACCACACAACCCGTCCTTCCACCTGGCGAGGATATGGCTCCGTCTCTGTTATGGTTACCACACATCCCCACTTTCCAACTGGCGAGGATATGGCTCCGTCTCTGTTATGGTTACCACACATCCCCACTTTCCACCTGGCGAGGGTGTGGCTCAGTCTCTGTTATGGTTACCACACATCCCCACTTTCCATCTGGCGAGGTTGTGTCTCCGTCTCTGTTATGGTTACCACACATCCCCACTTTCCACCTGGCGAGGGTGTGGCTCCGTCTCTGTAATGGTTACCACACATCCCCACTTTCCACCTGGCGAGGGTGTGGCTCCGTTACTGTTATGGTTACCACACATCCCCACTTTCCATCTGTCGAGTGTGTGACTCCGTCTCTGTTATGGTTACCACACATCCCCACTTTCCACCTGGCGAGGGTGTGGCCCCGTCTTAGTTATGGTTACCACACATCCCTACTTTCCTCCTGGCGAGGGTGTGGCTACGTCCCTGTTATAGTTTCCACACATCCCCACTTTCCATCTGGCGAGGGTGTGACTCCGTCTCTGTTATGGTTACCACACAACTCCACTTTCCACCTGGCGAGGGTGTGGCTCCGTCTCTGTTATGGTTACCACACATTCCCACTTTCCACCTGGCGAGGAATGGACTCAGTCTCTGTTATGGTTACCACCCAACCCCACTTTCCACCTGGCGAGGGTGTGGCTCCGTCTCTGTTATGGTTACCATACATCCCCACTTTCCACCTGGCGAGGAATGGACACAGTCTCTGTTATGGTTACCACACATCCCCACTTTCCACCTGGCGAGGGTGTGGCTCCGTCTTAGTTAGGGTTACCAAACATCCCCACTTTCCATCTGGCGAATATATGGCTCCGTCTTAGTTATGGTTACCACACATCCCCACTTTCCACCTGGCGAGGATATGGCTCCATCTCTGTTATGGTTACGACACATCCCCACTTTCCACCTGGCTAGGGTGTGGCTCAGTCTCTGTTATGGTTACCACACATCCCCACTTTCCACCAGGCGAGGGTGTGGCTCAGTCTCTGTTATGGTTACCACACATCCCTACCTTCCACATGGCGAGGATATGGCTCCGTCTCTGTTAGGGTTACAACACATCCCCACTTGCCTCCTGGCGAGGGTGTGGCTCCGTCTCTGTTATGGTTACCACACATCCCCACTTTCCACCTGGCGAGGATGTGGCTCAGTCTCTGTTATGGTTACCACACATCCCCACTTTCCACCTGGCGAGGATATGGCTCCGTCTCTGTTATGGTTACCACACATCCCCACTTTCCACCTGGCGAGTCTCTGTTACGGTTACCACACATCCCCACTTTCCACCTGGCGAGTGTGTGGCTCCGTCTCTGTTATGGTTACCACACATCCCCACTTTCCACCTGGCGAGTCTCTGTTACGGTTACCACACATCCCCACTTTCCACCTGGCGAGGGTGTGGCTCCGTCTCAGCTATGGTTACCACACATCCCCACTTTCCACCTGGCGAGGATATGGCTCCGTCTCTGTTATGGTTACCACACATCCCCACTTTCCACCTGGCGAGGATATGGCTCCGTCTCTGTTATGGTTACCACACATCCCCACTTTCCACCTGGCGAGGATATGGCTCCGTCTCTGTTATGGTTACCACACATCCCCACTTTCCACCTGGCGAGTCTCTGTTACGGTTACCACACATCCCCACTTTCCACCTGGCGAAAGTGTGGCTCCGTCTCTGTTATGGTTACCACACATCCCCACTTTCCACCTGGCGAGGATGTGGCTCAGTCTCTGTTATGGTTACCACACATCCCTACTTTCCACCTGGCGAGGAATGGACTCAGTCTCTGTTATGGTTACCACACAACCCCACTTTCCACCTGGCGAGGGAGTGGCTCCGTCTCTGTTATGGTTACCATACATCCCCACTTTCCACCTGGCGAGGAATGGACTCAGTCTCTGTTATGGTTACCACACATCCCCACTTTCCACCTGGCGAGGGTGTGGCTCCGTCTTAGTTAGGGTTACCACACATCCCCACATTCCACCTGGCGAGTGTGTAGCTCCGTCTCTGTTATGGTTACCAAACATCCCCACTTTCCATCTGGCGAATATATGGCTCCGTCTTAGTTATGGTTACCACACATCCCCACTATCCACCTGGCGGGGATATGGCTCCATCTCTGTTATGGTTACCACACATCCCCACTTTCCACCTGGCGAGGGTGTGGCTCAGTCTCTGTTATGGTTACCACACATCCCCACTTTCCACCTGGCGAGGGTGTGGCTCAGTCTCTGTTATGGTTACCACAAATCCCTACCTTCCACATGGCGAGGATATGGCTCCGTCTCTGTTATGTTTACCACACATCCCCACTTGCCTCCTGGCGAGGGTGTGGCTCCGTCTCTGTTATGGTTACCACACATCCCCACTTTCCACCTGGCGAGGATGTGGCTCAGTCTCTGTTATGGTTACCACACATCCCCACTTTCCACCTGGCGAGGATATGGCTCCGTCTCTGTTTTGGTTTCCACACATCCCCACTTTCCACCTGGCGAGTCTCTGTTACGGTTACCACACATCCCCACTTTCCACCTGGCGAGGGTGTGGCTCCGTCTCTGTCATGGTTACCACACATCCCCACTTTCCACCTGGCGAGGATGTGGCTCAGTCTCTGTTATGGTTACCACACATCCCCACCTTCCACCTGGCGAGGATATGCCTCCGTCTCTTTTATGATTACCACACATCCCCACATTCCATCTGGCGAGGATATGGCTCCGTCTCTGTTATGGTTACCACACATCCCCACTTTCCACCTGGCGAGGATATGGCTCCGTCTCTGTTATGGTTACCACACATCCCCACTTTCCACCTGGCGAGGATATGGCTCCGTCTCTGTTATGGTTACCACACATCCCCACTTTCCACCTGGCGAGGATATTGCTCCGTCTCTGTTATGGTTACCACACATCCCCACTTTCCACCTGGCGAGTCTCTGTTACGGTTACCACACATCCCCACTTTCCACCTGGCGAGGGTGTGGCTCCGTCTCTGTTATGGTTACCACACATCCCCACTTTCCACCTGGCGAGGATGTGGCTCAGTCTCTGTTATGGTTACCACACATCCCCACCTTCCACCTGGCGAGGATATGGCTCCGTCTCTTTTATGATTACCACACATCCCCACATTCCATCTGGCGAGTATATGGCTCCGTCTCTGTTATAGTTACCACACATCCCCACTTTCCACCTGGCGAGGATAGTGCTTAGTCTCTGTTATGGTTACCACACATACCCACCTTCCACCTGGCGAGGATATGGCTCCGTCTCTGTTATTGTAACCACACATCCCCACCTTTCACTTGGCGAGGGTGTAGCTCCGTCTCTGTTTTGGTTACCACACATCCCCACTTTCCACCTGGCGAGGGTGTGGCTCCGTCTCTGTTATGGTTACCACACATCCCAACTTTACACCTGACGAGGGTGTGGCTCCGTTTCTGTAATGGTTACCACACATCCCCACTTTCCAACTGGCGAGGATATGGCTCCGTCCCTGTTATGGTTACCACACATCCCCACTTGCCAACTGGTGTGGGTGTGGCTCCGTCTCTGTTATGGTTACCACACATCCCCACTTTCCACCTGGCGAGGGTGTTGCTCAGTGTCTGTTAGGGTTACCACACATCCCCACTTTCCATCTGGCGAGGTTGTGTCTCCGTCTCTGTTATGGTTACCACACATCCCCACTTTCCACCTGGCGAGGGTGTGGCTCCGTCTCTGTAATGGTTTCCACACATCCCCACTTTCCACCTGGCGAGGGTGTGGCTCCGTTACTGTTATGGTTACCACACATCCCCACTTTCCATCTGTCGAGTGTGTGACTCCGTCTCTGTTATGGTTACCACACATCCCCACTTTCCACCTGGGGAGGGTGTGGCTCCGTCTTAGTTATGGTTACCACACATCCCCACTTTCCACAAGGCGAGGGTGTGGCTCCGTCCCTGTTATAGTTTCCACACATCCCCACTTTCCATCTGGCGAGGGTGTGACTCCGTCTCTGTTATTGTTACCACACAACCCCACTTTCCACCTGGCATGGGTGTGGCTCCGTCTCTGTTATGGTTACCACACATTCCCAATTTCCACCTGGCGAGGAATGGACTTAGTCTCTGTTATGGTTACCACACAACCCCACTTTCCACCTGGCGAGGGTGTGGCTCAGTCTCTGTTATGGTTACCACACTTTCCTACCTTCCACATGGCGAGGATATGGCTCCGTCTCTGTTATGGTTACCACACATCCCCTCTTTCCACATGGCGAGGATATGGCTCCGTCTCTGTTATGGTTACCACACATCCCCACTTTCCACTTGGCGAGGTCGTGGCTCAGTCTCTGTTATGGTTGCCAAACATCCCCACCTTCCACCTGGCGAGGATATGGCTCCGTCTCTGTTATGGTTACCACACATCCCCACTTTCCACCTGGCGAGGATATGGCTCCGTCTCAGTTATGGTTACCACAAATCCCTAATATCCACCTGGCGAGGATATAGCTCCGTCTCTGTTATGGTTACCACACATCCCCACCTTCCACCTGGAGAGGATATGGCTCCGTCTCTGTTATAGTTACCACACATCCCACTTTCCACCTGGCGAGGATATGGCTCCGTCTCTGTGATGGTTACCACACATCCCCACCTCCCAACTTGAGAGGATACGGCTCCGTCTCTGTTATGGTTACCACACATCCCTTCTTTCCAACTGGCGAGGATATGGCTCCGTCTCTGTTATGGTTACCACACATCCCCACTTTCCACCTGGCGAGGATATGGCTCAGTCTGTGTTATGGTTACCACACATCCCCACCTTCCACCTGGCGAGGATATGGCTCAGTCTCTGTTATGGTTACCACACATCCCCACTTTCCATCTGGCGAGGGTGTGGCTCCGTCTCAGTTATGGTTACCACACATCCCCACTTTCCATCGGTCGAGGGTGTGACTCCGTCTCTGTTATGGTTACCACACATCCCCACTTCCACCTGGCGAGGGTGTGGCTCCGTCTCTGTTATGGTTACCACAAATCCCCACTTTTCATCTGTCGCGTGTCTGACTCCGTCTCTGTTATGGTTACCACACATCCCCACTTTCCAACTGGCGAGGGTGTGGCTCCGTCTTTGGTATGGTTACCACACATCCCCACTTTCCACCTGGTGAGGGTGTGGCTCCGTCTCTGTTATGGTTACCTTACATCACCACTTTCCATCTGGCGAGGGTGTGGCTCCGTCTCTGTTATGGTTACCACACATCCCCACTTTCCATCTGGCGAGGGTGTGGCTCCGCTTTTGTAATGGTTACCACACATCCCCACTTTCCACCTGGCGAGGAATGGACTCAGTCTCTGTTCTGGTTACAACTCATCCCCCCTTTCCATCTGGCGAGGATATGGCTCCGTCCCTGTTATTGTTACCACATATCCCCACTTTCCACCTGGCGAGGATGTGGCTCAGTCTCTGTTATGGTTACCACACATCCCCACTTTCCACCTGACGAAGATATGGCTCCGTCCCTGTTATGGTTACCACACATCCCCAATTTCCACCTGGCGAGTCTCTGTTACGGTTACCACATATCCCCACCTTCCACCTGGCGAGGATATGGCTGCGTCTCTTTTATGATTACCACACATCCCCACATTCCATCTGGCGAGTATATGGCTCCGTCTCTGTTAAAGTTACCACACATCCCCACTTTCCACCTGGCGAGGATATGGCTTAGTCTCTGTTAAGGTTACCACACATCCCCACCTTCCACCTGGCGAGGATATGGCTCCGTCTTTGTTACGGTAACCACACATCCCCCCTTCCACATGGCGAGGGTGTGGCTCCGTCTCTGTTGTGGTTACCTCACATCCCCACTTTCCACCTGGCGAGGGTGTGGCTCCGTCCCTGTAATGGTTACCACACATCCCCACTTTACACCTGCCGAGGGTGTGGCTCCGTCTCTGTTGTGGTTACCTCACTTCCCCACTTTCCACCTGGCGAGGGTGTGGCTTCGTCTCTGTTGTGGTTACCACACATCCCCAGTTTCCACCTGGCGAGGATATGGCTCCGTCTCTGTTATGGTTACCACATATCCCCACTTTCCACCTTGCGAGGATATGGCTCCGTCTCTGTTAAGGTTACCACACATCCCCACTTTCCACATGGCGAGGGTGTGGCTCGGTCTCTGTTATGGTTACCACACATCCCCACTTTCCACCTGGCGAGGGTGTGGCTCCGTTTCTGTTATGGTGACCACACACCCCCACTTTCCATCTGGCGAGGGAGTGGCTCCGTCTCTGTTGTGGTTACCACACATCCCCACTTTCCACCTGGCGAGGGTATGGCTCCATCCCAGTTATGGTTACCACACATCCCCACTTTCCAACTGGCGGACGATGAGTCTCAATCTCTGTTATGGTTACCACACATCCCCACTTTCCACCTGGCGAGGATATTGCTCCGTTACTGTTTTGGTTACCACAAATCCCCACCTACCACCTGGTGAGGATATGGCTCGGTCCCTGTTATGGTTACCACACATCCCCACTTTCCACCTGGCGAGGATATGGCTCCGTCTCTGTCATGGTTACCACACATCCCCACTTTCCACCTGGCGAGGGTGTGGCTCAGTCTCTGTTATGGTTACCACACATCCCCACTTTCCACCTGGCGAGGGTGTGGCTCAGTCTCTGTTATGGTAACCACACAACCCCTCCTTCCACCTGGCGAGGTTATGGCTCGATCTCTGTTATGGTTACCACACATCCCCACTTTCCAACCGGCGAGGATATGGCTCCGTCTCTGTTATGGTTACCACACATCCCTACTTTCCACCTGGCGAGGGTGTGGCTCCGTCTCTGTTATGGTTACCACACATCCCCACTTTCCACCTGGCGAGGGTGTGGCTCCGTCACTGTTATTGTTTCTACACATCCCCACTTTCCACCTGGCGAGGGTGTGGCTCAGTCTCTGTTATGGTTACCACACATCCCCACTTTCCATCTGGCGAGGGTGTGGCTCCGTCTCTGTTATGGTCACCACAGATCCCCACTTTCCACCTGGCGAGGGTGTGGCTCCGTCTCTGTTATGGTTACCAAACATCCCCACTTGCCACCTGGCGAGGGTGTGGCTCCGTTACTGTTATGTTTACCACATATCCCCACTTTCCATAAGTCGAGTGTGTGACTCCGTCTCTGTTATGGTTACCACACATCCCCACTTTCCACCTGGCGAGGGTGTGGCTCCGTCTTAGTTATGGTTACCACACATCCCCACTTTCCACCTGGCGAGGGTGTGGCTCCGTCTCTGTTATGGTTACCACACAACCCCACTTTCCACCTGGCGAGGGTGTGGCTCCGTCTCTGTTATGGTTACCATACATCCCCACTTTCCACCTGGCGAGGAATGGACTCAGTCTCTGTTATGGTTACGACACAACCCCACTTTCCACCTGGCGAGGGTGTGGCTCCGTCTCTGTTATGGTTACCATACATCCCCACTTTCCACCTGGCGAGGAATGGACTCAGTCTCTGTTATGGTTACCACACATCCCCACTTTCCACCTGGCGAGGGTGTGGCTCCGTCTTAGTTATGGTTACCACACATCCCCACTTTCCACCTGGCGAGGGTGTGGCTCCGTCTCTGTTATGGTTACCACACATCCCCACTTTCCACCTGGCGAGGATGTGGCTCAGTCTCTGTTATGGTTACCACACATCCCCACTTTCCACCTGGCGAGGATATGGCTCCGTCTCTGTTATGGTACCACACATCCCCACTTTCCACCTGGCGAGGATATGGCTCCGTCTCTGTTATGGTTATCACACATCCCCAACTTCCACCTGGCGAGGATATGGCTCCGTCTCTGTTATGGTTACCACACCTCCCCAATTTCCACCTGGCGAGGATGTGGCTCCGTCTCTGTTATGGTTACCACACATCCCCACTTTACACCGGGCGAGGATATGGCTTAGTCTCTGTTATGGTTACCACACATCCCCACTTTCCACCTGGCGAGGATATGGCTCCGTCTCTGTTATGGTTACCACACATCCCCACTTTCCGACTAGCGAGGGTGTGGCTCCGTCTCTGTTATGGGTACCACACATCCCCACCTTCCACCTGGCGAGGGTGTGGCTCCGTCTCTGTCATGGTAACCACACATCCCCACCTTCCACCTGGGGAGGATATGGCTCTGTCTCTGTTAAGGTTACCGCACATTCCCACTTTCCACATGGCGAGGGTGTGGCTCCGTCTCTGTTATGGTTACCACACATCCCCACCTTCCACCTGGCGAGGATATGGCTCTGTCTCTGTTAAGGTTACCACACATCCCCACTTTCCACATGGCGAGGGTATGGCTCCGTTTCTGTTATGGTTACCACACATCCCCACATTCCATCTGGAGAGGGTGTGGCTCCGTCTCTGTTATGGTTACTACACATCCCCACTTTCCACCTGGCGAGGGTATGGCTAAGTTTCTGTTAGGGTTACCATACTTCCCCACTTTCCATCTGGCGAGGGTGTGGCTCCGTATCTGTTATGGTTACCACACATCTCCACTTTCCAACTTGCGAGCATATGGCTCCGTCTCTGTAATGGTTACCACTCTTCCCCACTTCCCACCTGGTGAGGATTTGGCTCCGTCTCTGTTAAGGTTTCCACACATCCTTACTTTCCACCTGGCGAGTGTGTGGCTCCGTCTCTGTTATGGTTACCACACAACCCCACATTCCACCTGGCGAGGGTGTGGCTCCGTCTCTGTTATGGTTACCACATATCTCCACCTTCCCCCAGGCGAGGATATGGCCCTGTCTCTGTTAAGGTTACCACGCATCCCCACTTTCCACATGGCGAGGCTGTGGCTCCGTCTCTGTTATGGTTACCACACATCCCCACTTTCCACCTGGCGAGGGTGTGGCTCCGTCTCTGTTATGGTTACCACACCCCCCCACTTTCCACCTGGCGAGGATATGGCTCCGTCTCTGTTATGGTTACCACACTTCCCCACTTCCCACCTGGTGAGGATTTGGCTCCGTCCTTGTTAAGGTTTCCACACACCCTTACTTTCCATCTGGCGAGGGTGTGGCTCCGTTTCTGTTATGGTTACCACACATCCCCACTTTCCATCTGAAGAGGGTGAGGCTCCGTCTCTGTTATGGTTACCACACATCCCCAGTTTCCACATGGCGAGGGGTGTGGCTCCATCTTTGTTATGGTTACCACACTTCCCCACTTCCCACCTGGTGAGGATTTGGCTCCGTCTCTGTTAAGGTTTCCACACACCCTTACTTTCCACCTGGCGAGGGTGTGGCTCCGTTTCTGTTATGTTTACCACACATCCCCACTTTCCATCCAGCGAGGGTTTGGCTCCGTCTCTGTTATGGTTACCACACATTCCCAATTTCCTCCTGGCGAGGGTGTGGCTCCGTTTGTGTTATGGTTACCTCATATCCCCACTTTCCATCTGGCGAGGGAGTGGCTCCGTTTCTGTTATGGTTACCACACATCCCCACTTTCCTCCTGGCGAGGTTGTGGCTCCGTCTCTGTTATGGTTACCACACATCCCCACTTTCCACCTGGCGAGGATGTGGCTCCGTCTCTGTTATGATCAACACACATCCAAATTTTCCACCTGGCGAGGATATGGCTCAGTCCCTGTTATGTTTACCAAACTTCCCCACATTCCACCTGGCGAGGATATGGCTCCGTCTCTGTTATGGTTACCACACATCCCCACTTTCCACCTGGCGAGGGTATGGCTCCGTTTCTGTTATGGTTACCACACATCCCCACATTCCATCGGGCGAGGGTGTGGCTCCGTCTCTTTTATGGTTACCACACATCATCACTTTCCACCTGGCGAGGGTATGGCTCAGTCTCTGTTATGGTTACCACACATCCCCACTTTCCACCTGGCGAGGGTGTGGCTCAGTCTCTGTTATGGTTACCACACATCCCCACTTTCCACCTGGCCAGGATATGGCTCCGTCTCTGTTATTGTTACCACGCATCCCCACTTTCCACATGGCGAGGGTGTGGCTCCGTCTCTGTTATGGTTACCACACATCCCCACTTTCCACCTGGCGTGGGTATGGCTCCGTTTCTGTTATGGTTACCACACATCCCCACTTTCCACCTGGCGAGGGTGTGGCTCCGTCTCTGTTATGGTTACCACACATCTTCTGTTTCCACCTGGCGAGGATATGGCTCCGTCTTTGTTATGGTTACCACACTTCCCCACTTTCCACCTGGCGAGGGTATGGCTCCGTTTCTGTTATGGTTACCACACATCCCCACATTCCATCGGGCGAGGGTGTGGCTCCGTCTCTGTTATGGTTACCACACATCCCCGCTTTCCACCTGGCGAGGATATGGCTCAGTCTCTGTTATGGTTACCACACATCCCCACTTTCCACCTGGCGAGGTTATGGCTCAGTCTGTGTTATGGTTACCACACATCGCCACCTTCCACCTGGCGAGGATATGGCTCCGTCTCTGTTATGGTTACCACACATCCCCACTTTTCACCTGGCGAGGATATGGCTCAGTCTCTGTTATGGTTACCACACATCCCCACTTTCCACCTGGCGAGGGTGTGGCTCAGTCTCTGTTATGGTTACCACACATCCCCAATTTCCATCTGGCGAGGGTGTGGCTCCGTCTCTGTTATGGTTACCACACATCACCACTTTCCATCTGTCGGGGGTGTGACTCTGTCTCTGTTATGGTTACCACACATCCCCAGTTTCCACCTGGCGAGGGTGTGGCTCTGTCCCTGTTATGGTACCACACATCCCCACTTTCCATGTGTCGAGGGTGTGACTCCATCTCTGTTATGGTTACCAAACATCCCCACTTTCCACCTGGCGAGGGTGTGGCTCCGTCTTTGTTATGGTTACCACACATCCCCAATTTCCACCTGGCGTGGGTTTGGCTCCGTCTCTGTTATGGTTACCATACATCACCACTTTCCATCTGGCGAGGGTGTGGCTCCGTCTCTGTTATGGTTACCACACATCCCCACATTCCATCTGGCGAGGGTGTGGCTCCGCCTTTGTAATGTTTACCACACATCCCCACTTTCCACCTGGCGAGGAATGGACTCAGTCTCTGTTATGGTTACCACACATCCCCACTTTCCATCTGGCGAGGATATGGCTCTGTCTCTGTTATGGTTACCACACATCCCCACTTTCCAGCTGGCGAGGATGTGGCTCAGTCTCTGTTAAGGTTACCACACATCCCCACTTTCCACCTGGCGAGTATATGGCACCGTCTCTGTTATGGTTACCACACATCCCCATTTTCCACCTGGCGAGTCTCTGTTATGGTTACCACACATCCCCACTTTCCACCTGGCGAGGATATGGCTTAGTCTCTGTTATGGTTACCACACATCCCCACCTTCCACCTGGCGAGGATATGGCTCCGTCTCTGTTATGGTTACCACACATCCCCACCTTCCACATGGCGAGGGTGTGGCTCTTTCTCTGTTGTGGTTACCACACATCCCCACTTTCCACCTGGCGAGGGTGTGGCTCCGTCTCTGTTATGGTTACCATACATACCCACTTTCCAACTGGCGAGGGTGTGGCTCCGTCTCTGTAATGGTTACCACACATCCCCACTTTCCACCTGGCGAGGATATGGCTCACTCTGTTATGGTTTCCAAACATCCCCACCTTCCATCTGGCGAGGATGTGGCTCCGTCTCTGTTAAGGTTACCACACATCCCCACTTTCCACATGGCGAGGGTGTGGCTCGGTCTCTGTTATGGTTACCACACATCCCCACTTTCCCCCTGGCGAGGGTGTGGCTCGGTCTCTGTTATGGTTACCACACATCCCCACTTTCCATCAATCGAGGGTGTTGCTCCGTCTCTGTTATGGTTACCACACATCCCCACATTCCACCTGGAGAGGATATGGCTCCGTCTCTGTTATGGTTACCACACATCCCCACCTTCCACCTGGCGAGGATATGGCTCCGTCTCTGTTATGGTTACCACACATCCCCACTTTCCACCTTGCGAGCATATGGCTCCGTCTCAGTCATGGTTACCACACATCCCTAATATCCACCTGGCGAGGATATGGCTCCGTCTCTGTTATGGTTACCACACATCCCCACCTTCCACCTGGAGAGGATATGGCTCCGTCTCTGTTATGGTTACCACACATCCCACTTTCCACCTGGCGAGGATATGGCTCCGTCTCTGTTATGGTTACCACACATCCCCACCTTCCACCTGGCGAGGATATGGCTCCGTCTCTGTTATGGCAACCACACATCCCCACCTTCCACATGGCGAGGGTGTGGCTCCGTCTCTGTTGTGGTTACCACACATCCCCACTTTCCACCTGGCGAGGGTGTGGCTCCGTCTCTGTAATGGTTACCACACATCCCACTTTACACCTGGCGAGGGTGTGGCTCCGTCTCTGTAATGGTTACCACACATCCCCACCTTCCACATGGCGAGGGTGTGGCTCCGTCTCTGTTGTGGTTACCACACATCCCCACTTTCCACCTGGCGAGGGTGTGGCTCCGTCTCTGTAATGGTTACCACACATCCCCACTTTTCACCTGGCGAGGGTGTGGCTCCGTCTCTGTTGTGGTTACCACACATCCCCACTTTCCACTTGGCGAGGGTGTGGCTCCGTCTCTGTTATGGTAACCACACATCCCCACCTTCCACATGGCGAGGATATGGCTCAATCTGTTATGGTTACCACACATCCCCACTTTCCACCTGGCGAGGATATGGTTCCGTCTCTGTTATGGTTACCACATATCCCCACTTTCCACCTGGCGAGGTTATGGCTCCGTCTCTGTAAAGGTTACCACACATCCCCATTTTCCACATGGCGAGGGTGTGGCTCGGTCTCTGTTATGGTTACCACACATCCCCACGTTCCACCTGGCGAGGGTGTGGCTCCGTTTATGTTATGGTTACCACACACCTCTACTTTCCTTCTGGCGAGGGAGTGGCTCCGTCTCTGTTATGGTTACCACACATCCCCACTTTCCACCTGGCGAAGATATGGCCCCGTCCCTGTTATGGTTACCACACATCCTCACTTTCCACCTGGCAGAGGATGAGGCTCGGTCTCTGTTATGGTTACCACACATCCCCACTTTCCAACTGGCGAGGGTGTGGCTCAGTCTCTGTTATGGTTACCACACATCCCCACTTTCCAACTGGCGAGGATATGGCTCCGTTACTGTTATGGTTACCACACATCCCCACATTCCACCTGGCGAGGATATGGCTCCGTCTCTGTTATGGTTACCACACATCCCCACATTCCACCTGGCGAGGATATGGCTCCGTCTCTGTTATGGTTACCACAAATCCCCACTTTCCAACTGGCGAGGATATGGCTGCGTTACTGTTATGGTTACCACACATCCCCACTTTCCACCTGGCGAGGATATGGCTCCGTCTCTGTTATGGTTACCACACATCCCCACTTTCCACCTGGCGAGGATATGGCTCCGTCTCTGTTATGGTTACCACAAATCCCCACTTTCACCTTGCGAGGATATGGCTCCGTTACTGTTATGGTTACCACACATCCCCACCTACCACCTGGCGAGGATATGGCTCCGTCTCTGTTATGGTTACCACACATCCCCACTTTCCACCTGGCGAGGATATTTCTCCGTCTCTGTTATGGTTACCACACATCCCCACGTTCCACCTGGCGAGGGTGTGGCTCAGTCTCTGTTATGTTTACCACACATCCCCAATTTCCACCTGGCGAGGGTGTGGCTCAGTCTCTGTTATGGTTACCACACAACCCCTCCTTCCACCTGGCGAGGATATGGCTCCGTCTCTGTTATGGTTACCACACATCCCCACTTTCCAACTGGCGAGGATGTGGCTCCGTCGTTGTTATGGTTACCACACATCCCCACTTTCCATCTGTCGAGGGTGTGAATCCGTCTCTGTTATGGTTACCACACATCCCCACTTTCCAACTGGCGAGGATGTGGCTCCGTCTTTGTTATGGTTACCACACATCCCCACTTTCCAGCTGGCGAGGATATGGCTCCGTCCCTGTTATGGTTACCACACATCCCCAATTTCCACCTGGCGAGGATGTGGCTCCGTCTCTGTTATGGTTACCTCACATCCCCACTTTCCACCTGGCGAGGATGAGGCTCCATCTCTGTTATGGTTACCACTCATCTCCACTTTCCACCTGGCGAGGATGTGGCTCCGTCTCTGTTATGGTTACCACTCATCTCCACTTTCCACCTGGCGAGGATATGGCTCCGTCTCTGTTATGGTTACCACTCATCTCCACTTTCCACCTGGCGAGGATATGGCTCCGTCTCTGTTATGGTTACCACACATCCCCACTATCCACCTGGCGAGGATATGGCTCAGTCTGTGTTATGGTTACCTCACATCCCCACCTTCCACCTGGCGAGGATATGGCTCAGTCTCTGTTATGGTTACCACACATCCCCACTTTCCATCTGGCGAGGGTGTGGTTCCGCCTTTGTTATGGTTACCACACATCCCCACTATCCACCTGGCGTGGAATGGACTCGGTCTCTGTTATGGTTACCACACATCCCCACTTTCCAACTGGCGAGGGTGTGGCTCCGTCTTTGGTATGGTTACCACACATCCCCACTTTCCATCTGTCGAGGGTGTGACTCCGTCTCTGTTATGGTTACCACACATCCCCACTTTCCACCTGGCGAGCGTGTGGCTCCGTCTTTGGTATGGTTACCACACATCCCCACTTTCCACCAGGCGAGGGTGTGGCTCCGTCTCTGTTATGGTTACCACACATCCCCACTTTCCGTCTGGCGAGGGTGTGGCTCCGTCTCTGTTATGGTTACCACACATCCCCACTTTCCATCTGGCGAGGGTGTGGTTCCTCCTTTGTTATGGTTACCACACATCCCCACTATCCACCTGGCGAGGAATGGACTCGGTCTCTGTTATGGTTACCACACATCCCCACTTTCCAACTGGCGAGGATATGGCTCCGTCTCTGTAATGGTTACCACACATCCTCACTTTCCACCTGGCGAGGATGTGGCTCAGTCTCTGTTATGGTTACCACACATCCCCACTTTCCACCTGGCGAGGATATGTCTCCGTCTCTGTTATGGTTACCACACATCCCCACGTTCCACCTGGCAAGTCTCTGTTACGGTTACCACCCATCCCCACCTTCCACCTGGCGAGGATATGGCTCCGTCTCTTTTATGATTACCACACATCCCCACATTCCATCTGGCGAGGATATGGCTCCGTCTCTGTTACAGTTACCACACATCCCCACCTTCCACCTGGCGAGGATATGGCTCCGTCTCTGTTATGGAAACCACACATCCCCACCTTCCACATGGCGAGGGTGTGGCTCCGTCTCTGTTGTGGTTACCACACATCCCCACTTTCCACCTGGCGAGGGTGTGGCTCCGTCTCTGTAATGGTTACCACACATCCCACTTTACACCTGGCGAGGGTGTGGCTCCGTCTCTGTAATGGTTTCCACACATCCCCACCTTCCACATGGCGAGGGTGTGGCTCCGTCTCTGTTGTGGTTACCACACATCCCTACTTTCCACCTGGCGAGGGTGTGGCTCCGTCTCTGTAATGGTTACCACACATCCCCACTTTACACCTGGCGAGGGTGTGGCTCCGTCTCTGTTGTGGTTACCACACATCCCAACTTTCCACTTGGCGAGGGTGTGGCTCCGTCTCTGTTATGGTAACCACACATCCCCACCTTCCACATGGCGAGGATATGGCTCAATCTGTTATGGTTACCACACATCCCCACTTTCCACCTGGCGAGGATATGGTTCCGTCTCTGTTATGGTTACCACATATCCCCACTTTCCACCTGGCGAGGATATGGCTCCGTCTCTGTAAAGGTTACCACACATCCCCATTTTCCACATGGCGAGGGTGTGGCTCGGTCTCTGTTATGGTTACCACACATCCCCACGTTCCACCTGGCGAGGGTGTGGCTCCGTTTATGTTATGGTTACCACACACCTCTACTTTCCTTCTGGCGAGGGAGTGGCTCCGTCTCTGTTATGGTTACCACACATCCCCACTTTCCACCTGGCGAAGATATGGCCCCGTCCCTGTTATGGTTACCACACATCCTCACTTTCCACCTGGCAGAGGATGAGGCTCCGTCTCTGTTATGGTTACCACACATCCC
Source organism: Meconema thalassinum (assembly GCA_946902985.2). Lineage (NCBI taxonomy): Eukaryota > Metazoa > Arthropoda > Insecta > Orthoptera > Tettigoniidae > Meconema > Meconema thalassinum. The sequence goes on along the minus strand of OX336394.1, from coordinate 438,156,344 downwards.
CACTTTCCAACTGGCGAGGGTGTGGCTCAGTCTCTGTTATGGTTACCAGACATCCCCACTTTCCAACTGGCGAGGATATGGCTCCGTTACTGTTATGGTTACCACACATCCCCACATTCCACCTGGCGAGGATATGGCTCCGTCTCTGTTATGGTTACCACACATCCCCACTTTCCACCTGGCGAGGATATGGCTCCGTCTCTGTTATGGTTACCACAAATCCCCACTTTCCAACTGGCGAGGATATGGCTGCGTTACTGTTATGGTTACCACACATCCCCACTTTCCACCTGGCGAGGATATGGCTCCGTCTCTGTTATGGTTACCACACATCCCCACTTTCCACCTGGCGAGGATATGGCTCCGTCTCTGTTATGGTTACCACAAATCCCCACTTTCACCTTGCGAGGATATGGCTCCGTTACTGTTATGGTTACCACACATCCCCACCTACCACCTGGCGAGGATATGGCTCCGTCTCTGTTATGGTTACCACACATCCCCACTTTCCACCTGGCGAGGATATGGCTCCGTCTCTGTTATGGTTACCACAAATCCCCACTTTCACCTTGCGAGGATATGGCTCCGTTACTGTTATGGTTACCACACATCCCCACCTACCACCTGGCGAGGTTATGGCTCCGTCTCTGTTATGGTTACCACACATCCCCACTTTCCACCTGGCGAGGGTGTGGCTCAGTCTCTGTTATGTTTACCACACATCCCCAATTTCCACCTGGAGAGGGTGTGGGTCAGTCTCTGTTATGGTTACCACACAACCCCTCCTTCCACCTGGCGAGGATATGGCTCCGTCTCTGTTATGGTTACCACACATCCCCACTTTCCAACTGGCGAGGATATGGCTCCGTCTGTCTTATGGTTACCACACATCCCTACTTTCCACCTGGCGAGGATATGGCTCCTTCTCGGTTATGGTTACCACACATCCCCACCTTCCACCTGGGGAGGATATGGCTCCGTCTCTGTTATGGTTACCACACATCCCCACTTGCCTCCTGGCGAGGGTGTGGCTCCGTCTCTGTTATGGTTACCACACATCCCCACTTTCCACATGGCGAGGAAGTGGCTCCGTCTCTGTTATGGTTACCACACATCCCCACCTTCCACCTGGCGAGGATATGGCTCTGTCTCTGTTAAGGTAACCACACATCCCCACTTTCCACATGGCGAGGGCATGGCTCCGTTTCTGTTATGGTTACCACACATCCCCACATTCCATCTGCCGAGGGTCTGGCTCCGTCTCCGTTATGGTTACCACACATCCCCAATTTCCACCTGGCGAGGGTATGGCTCCGTTTCTGTTTTGGTTACCACACATCCCCACTTTCCATCTGGCGAGGATATGGCTCCGTCTCTGTAATGGTTACCACACTTCCCCACTTCCCACCTGATGAGGATTCGGTTCCGTCTCTGTTAAGGTTTCCTCACATCCTTACTTTCCACCTGGCGAGGGTGTGGCTCAGGTTCTGTTATGGTTACCACACATCCCCACTTTCCATCTGAAGAGGGTGTGGCTCCGTCTCTGTTATGGTCACCACACATTCCCACATTCCAATTGGCGAGGGTGTGGCTCCATCTTTGTTATGGTTACAACACATCCCCACTTTCCATCTGGCGAGGGTTTGGCTCCGTCTCTGTTATGGTTACCACACATTCCCACTTTCCTCCTGGCGAGGGTGTGGCTCCGTCTGGTTATGGTTACCCCATATCCCCACTTTCCATCTGGCGAAGGTGTGGCTCCGTTAATGTTATGGTTACCACACATCCTTGCATTCCACCTGGCGAGGATGTGGCTCTGTCTCTTTTATGGTTACCCCACATCCTTACTTCCCACCTGGTGAGGATGTGGCTCCGTCTCTGTTATATTTACCACACATCCCCACTTTCCTCCTGGCGAGGTTGTGGCTCCGTCTCTGTTATGGCTACCACACATCCCCACTTTCCACCTGGCGAGGATGTGGCTCCGTCTCTGTTATGTTTACCACACATCCAAACTTTCAACCTGGCGAGGATATGGCTCCGTCTCTGTTATGGTTACCACACATCCCCTCTTTCCACCTGGCGAGGGTATGGCTCCGTTTCTGTTATGGTTACCACACATCCCCACTTTCAATCTGGCGAGGGTGTGGCTCCGTCTCTGTTATGGTTACCACACATCCCCACTTTCCATCTGGCGAGGATATGGCTCCGTCTCTGTTATGGTTACCACACTTCCCCACTTCCCACCTGGTGAGGATTTGGCTCCGTCTCTGTTAAGGTTTCCACACATCCTTACTTTCCACCTGGCGAGGGTGTGGCTCCGTTTCTGTTATGGTTACCACACATCCCCAGTTTCCATCTGGCGAGGGTGTGGCTCCGTCTCTGTTATGGTTACCACACATTCCCACGTTCAACATGGCGAGGGTGTGGCTCCATCTTTGTTATGGTTACCACACATCCCCACCTTCCACCTGGGGAGGATATGGCTCCGTCTCTGTTATGGCTACCACACATTCCCACTTTCCTCCTGGCGAGGATGTGGCTCCGTCTCTGTTATGGTTACCACACCTTCCCCTCTTTCCACCTAGCGAGGGTGTGGCTCCGTTACTGTTATGGTTACCACACATCCTTACATTCCACCTGGCGAGGATGTGGCTCCGTCTCTCTTATGGTTACCACACATCCTTACTTCCCAACTGGTGAGGATGTGGTTCCGTCTCTGTTATGGTTACCACAAATCCCCACTTTCCACATGGCGAGGGTGTGGCTCCGTCTCTTTTATGATTACCACACATCCCCAGATTCCATCTGGCGAGGATATGGCTCCGTCTCTGTTATAGTTACCACACATCCCCACTTTCCACCTGGCGAGGATATGGCTTAGTCTGTTATGGTTACCACACATCCCCACCTTTCACCTGGCGAGGATATGGCTCCGTCTCTGTTATGGTAACCACACATCCCCACCTTCCACATGGCGAGGGTGTGGCTCGGTCTCTGTTGTGGTTACCACACATCCCCACTTTCCAACTGGCGAGGGTGTGGCTCCGTCTCTGTAATGGTTATCACACATCCCCACTTTACACATGGCGAGGGTGTGGCTCAGTCTCTGTAATGGTTACCACACATCCCCACATTCCACCTGGCGAGGATATGGCTCCGTCTCTATTATGGTTACCACATATCCCCACTTTCCACCTGGCGAGGATATGGCTCCGTCTTTGTAAAGGTTACCACACATCCCCACTTTCCACATGGCGAGGGTGTGGCTCGGTCTCTGATATGGTTACCACACATCCCCACTTTCCACCTGGCGGGGGTGTGGCTCCGTTTATGTTATGGTTACCACACACCCCTACTTTCCATCTGGCGAGGGAGTGGCTCCGTCTCTGTTATGGTTACCACACATCCCCACTTTCCACCTGGCGAAGATATGGCCCCGTCCCTGTTATGGTTACCACACATCCTCACTTTCCACCTGGCGGGGGTGTGGCTCCGTGTATGTTATGGTCACCACACATGCCCACTTTCCACCTGGCGAGGGTGTGGCTCAGTCTCTGTTATGGTTACCACACATCCCCACTTTCCAACTGGCGAGGATATGGCTCCGTTACTGTTATGGTTACCACACATCCCCACTTTCCACCTGGCGAGGATATGGCTCCGTCTCTGTTATGGTTACCACACATCCCCACTTTCCACCTGGCGAGGATATGGCTCCGTCTCTGTTATGGTTACCACACATCTCCACTTTCACCTGGCGAGGATATGGCTCCGTTACTGTTATGGTTACCACACATCCCCACCTACCACCTGGCGAGGATATGGCTCCGTCTCTGTTATGGTTACCACACATCCCCACTTTCCACCTGGCGAGGATATGGCTCCGTCTCTGTTATGGTTACCACACATCCCCACTTTCCACCTGGCGAGTGTGTGGCTCAGTCTCTGTTATGGTTACCACACATCCCCAATTTCCACCTGGCGAGGGTGTGGCTCAGTCTCTCTTATGGTTACCACACAACCCCTCCTTCCACCTGGCGAGGATATGGCTCCGTCTCTGTTATGGTTACCACACATCCCCACTTTCCAACTGGCGAGGATATGGCTCCGTCTCTGTTATGGTTACCACACATCCCTACTTTCCACATGGCGAGGATATGGCTCCGTCTCTGTTATGGTTACCACAATTCCCCACCTTCCACCTGGCGAGGATATGGCTCCGTCTCTGTCATGGTTACCACACATCCCCACTTGCCTCCTGGCGAGGGTGTGGCTCCGTCTCTGTTATGGTTACCACACATCCCCACTTTCCACATGGCGAGGATGTGGCTCCGTCTCTGTTATGGTTACCACACATCCCCACCTTCCACCTGGCGAGGATATGGCTCTGTCTCTGTTAAGCTTACGACACATCCCCACTTTCCACATGGCGAGGGTATGGCTCCGTTTCTGTTATGGTTACCACACATCCCCACATTCCATCTGGCGAGGGTCTGGCTCCGTCTCTGTTATGGTTACCACCCATCCCCAATTTCCACCTGGCGAGGGTATGGCTCCGTTTCTGTTTTGGTTACCACACATCTCCACTTTCCATCTGGCGATGGTGTGGCTCCGTCTCTGTTATGGTTACCACACATCCTCACTTTCCACCTGGCGAGGATATGGCTCCGTCTCTGTAATGTTTACCACACTTCCCCAATTCCTACCTGGTGAGGATTTGGCTCCGTCTCTGTTAAGGTTTCCACACATCCTTACTTTCCACCTGGCGAGGGTGTGACTCCGTTTCTGTTATGGTTACCACACATCCCCACTTTCCATCTGAAGAGGGTGTGGCTCCGTCTCTGTTATGGTTACCACTCATTCCCACTTTCCACTTGGCGAGGGTGTGGCTCCATCTTTGTTAAGGTTACCACACATCCCCACTTTCCATCTGGCGAGGGTTTGGCTCCGTCTCTGTTATGGTTACCACACATCCCCACTTTCCACCTGGCGAGGATATGGCTCCGTCTCTGTAATGTTTACCACACTTCCCCAATTCCTACCTGGTGAGGATTTGGCTCCGTCTCTGTTAAGGTTTCCACACATCCTTACTTTCCACCTGGCGAGGGTGTGACTCCGTTTCTGTTAAGGTTACCACACATCCCCACATACCATCTGAAGAGGGTGTGGCTCCGTCTCTGTTATGGTTACCACACATTCCCACTTTCCACTTGGCGAGGGTGTGGCTCCATCTTTGTTATGGTTACCACACATTCCCACTTTCCTCCTGGCGAGGGTGTGGCTCCTTCTGTGTTATGGTTACCCCATATCCCCACTTTCCATCTGGCGAGGGTGTGGCTCCGTTAATGTTATGGTTACCACACATCCTTACATTCCACCTGGCGAGGATGTGGCTCTGTCTCTGTTATTATTACCCCACATCCTTACTTCCCACCTGGTGAGGATGTGGCTCCGTCTCTGTTATATTTACCCCACATCCCCACTTTCCTCCTGGCGAGGTTGTGGCTCCGTCTCTGTTATGGTTACCACACATCCCCACTTTCCACCTGGCGAGGATGTGGCTCCGTCTCTGTTATGTTTACCACACATCCAAACTTTCCCCCTGGCGAGGATATGGCTCCGTCTCTGTTATGATTACCACACATCCCCTCTTTCCACCTGGCGAGGGTATGGCTCCGTTTCTGTTATGGTTACCACACATCCCCACATTTAATCTGGCGAGGGTGTGGCTCCGTCTCTGTTATGGTTACCACACATCCCCACTTTCCACCTGGCGAGGATATGGCTCCGTCTCTGTTATGGTTACCACACTTCCCCACTTCCCACCTGGTGAGGATTTGGCTCCGTCTCTGTTAAGGTTTCCACACATCCTTACTTTCCACCTGGGGAGGGTGTGGCTCCGTTTTTGTTATGGTTACCACACATCCCCAGTTTCCATCTGGCGAGGGTGTGGCTCCGTCTCTGTTATGGTTATCACACATCCTCACTTTCAACATGGCGAGGGTGTGGCTCCATCTTTGTTATGGTTACCACACATCCCCACTTTCCATCTGGGGAGGGTTTGGCTCCGTCTCTGTTATGGTTACCACACATTCCCACTTTCATTCTGGAGAGGGTTTGGCTCCGTCTCTGTTATGGCTACCACACATTCCTACTTTCCTCCTGGCGAGGATGTGGCTCCGTCTATGTTATGGTTACCACACCTTCCCCACTTTCCACCTAGCGAGGGTGTGGCTCCGTTACTGTTATGGTTACCACACATCCTTACATTCCACCTGGCGAGGATGTGGCTCCGTCTCTGTTATGGTTACCACACATCCTTACTTCCCACCTGGTGAGGATGTGGCTCCATCACTGTTATGGTTACCACACATCCCCACTTTCCACATGGCGAGGGTGTGGCTCCGTTACTGTTATGTTTACCACACATCCTTACATTCCACCTGGCGAGGATGTGGCTCCGTCTCTGTTATGGTTACCACACATCCTCACTTTCCACCTTGCGAGGATGTGGCTCAGTCTCTGTTATGGTTACCACACATCCCCACCTTCTACCTGACGAGGATATGGCTCCGTCTCTGTTATGGTTACCACACATCCCCACTTTCCACCTGGCGAGGGTGTGGCTCCGTCTTTGTTATGGTTACCACACATCCCCACTTTGCACCTGGCGAGGCTGTGGCTCCGTCTCTGTTATGGTTACCACACATCCCCACGTTCCATCTGGCGAGGGTGTGACTCCGTCTCTGTTATGGTTACCACACATCCCCACTTTCCACCTGGCGAGGGTATGGCTCCATTTCTGTAATGGTTACCACACATCCCCACTTTCCATCTGGCGAGGGTGTGGCTCCGGCTCTGTTATGGTTACCACACATCCCCACTTTCCACCTGGCGAGGATATGGCTCCGTCTCTGTTATGGTTACCACACTTCCTTACTTCCCACCTGGTGAGGATTTGGCTCCGTCTCTGTTAAGGTTTCCACACACCCTTACTTTCCACCTGGCGAAGGTGTGGCTCCGTTTCTGTTATGGTTAACACACATCCACACTTTCCATCTGAAGAGGGTGTGGCTCCGTATCTGTTATGGTTACCACACATCCCCAGTTTCCACTTGGCGAGGGTGTGGCTCCATCTTTGTTATGGTTACCACACATACCCACTTTCCATCTGGCGAGGGTTTGGCTCCGTCTCTGTTATGGTTACCACACATTCCCACTTTCCTCCTGGCGAGGGTGTGGCTCCGTCTGTCTTATAGTTACCTCATATCCCCACTTTCCATCTAGCGAGGGTGTGGCTCCGTTACTGTTATGGTTACCACACATACCCACTTTCCATCTGGCGAGGGTTTGGCTCCGTCTCTGTTATGGTTACCACACATCCCCACTTTCCACCTGGAGGGGATGTGGCTCCGTCTCTGTTATGTTTACATCACATCCAAAGTTTCCACCTGGCGAGGATATGGCTCAGTCTCTGTTATGGTTACCACACATCCCCACCTTCCACCTGGCGAGGATATGGCTCCGTCGCTGTTGTGGTTACCATACATCCCCACTTTCCACCTGGCGATGGTATGGCTCCGTTTCTGTTATGGTTACCACACATCCCCACATTCCATCGGGCGAGGGTGTGGCTCCGTCTCTGTTATGGTTACCACACATCTCCACTTTCCACCTGGCGAGGATATGGCTCAGTCTCTGTTATGGTTACCACACATCCCCACTTTCCACCTGGCGAGGGTGTGGCTCAGTCTCTGTTATGGTTACCACACATCCCCACTTTCCACCTGGCGAGGATATGGCTCAGTCTGTGTTATGGTTACCACACATCCCGACCTTCCACCTGGCGAGGATATGGCTCCGTCTCTGTTATGGTTACCACACATCCCCACTTTTCACCTGGCGAGGATATGGCTCAGTCTCTGTTATGGTTACCACACATCCCCACTTTCCACCTGGCGAGGGTGTGGCTCAGTCTCTGTTATGGTTACCACACATCACCAATTTCCTTCTGGCGAGGGTGTGGCTCCATCTCTGTTATGTTTACCACACATCCCCACTTTCCATCTGTCGAGGGTGTGACTCCGTCTCTGTTATGGTTACCACACATCGCCACTTTCCACCTGGCGAGGGTGTGGCTCCGTCTCTGTTATGGTTACCACACATCCCCACTTTCCATGTGTCGAGGGTGTGGCTCCGTCTCTGTTATGGTTACCACACATCCCCACTTTCCACCTGGCGAGGGTGTGGCTCCGTCTTTGTTATGGTTAACACACATCCCCACTTTCCATTTGGCGAGGGTGTGGTTCCGCCTTTGTTATGGTTACCACACATCCGCACATTCCACCTGGCGAAGAATGGACTCAGTCTCTGTTAAGGTTACCACACATCCCCACTTTCAATCTGGCGAGGATATGGCTCGGTCTCTGTTATGGTTACCACACATCCCCACTTTCCACCTGGCGAGGATGTGGCTCAGTCTCTGTTATGGTTACCACACATCCCCACTTTCCACCTGACGAGGATATGGCCCCGTCTCTGTTATGGTTACCCCACATCCCCACTTTTCACCTGGCGAGGATATGGCTTAGTCTCTGTTATGGTTACCACACATCCCCACCTGGCGAGGATATGGCTCCGTCTCTGTTATGGTTACCATACATCCCCACCTTCCACATGGCGAGGGTGTGGCTCCGTCTCTGTTGTGGTTACCACACATCCCCACTTTACACCTGGCGAGGGTGTGGCTCCGTCTCTGCTATGGTTACCACACAACCCCACTTTCCACCTGGCGAGGGTGTGGCTCCGTCTCTGTAATGGTTGCCACACATCCCCCCTTTCCACCTGGCGAGGATATGGCTCACTCTGTTATGGTTACCACACATCCCCACCTTCCACATGGCGAGGATATGACTCCGTCTCTGTTAAGGTTACCACACATCCCCACTTTCCACATGGCATGGGTGTGGCTCGGTCTATGTTATGGTTACCATACATCCCCACTTTCCACCTGGCGAGGATATGGCTCCGTTTCTGTTATGGTTACCACACACCCCCACTTTCCATCTGTCGAGGGTGTGACTCCGTCTCTGTTATGGGTACCACACATCCCAACTTTCCACCTGGCGAGGGTGTGGCTCCGTCTTTGTAATGGTTGCCACACATCCCCACTTTCCACCTGGCGAGGATATGGCTCACTCTGTTATGGTTACCACACATCCCCACCTTCCACATGGCGAGGATATGACTCCGTCTCTGTTAAGGTTACCACACATCCCCACTTTCCACCTGGCGAGGGTGTGGCTCCGTCTCTGTTATGGTTACCATACATCACCACTTTCCATCTGGCGAGGGTGTGGCTCCGTCTCTGTTATGGTTACCACACATCCCCACTTTCCATCTGGCGAGGGTGTGACTCCGCCTTTGTTATGGTTACCTCACATCCCCACCTTCCACCTGGCGAGGATGTGGCTCAGTCTTTGTTATGGTTACCACACATCCCCACTTTCCATCTGGCGAGGATATGGCTCCGTCTCTGTTATGGTTACCACACATCCCCACTTTCCACCTGGCGAGTGTCTGGTACGGTTACCACACATCCCCACCTTCCACCCGGCGAGGATATGGCTCCGTCTCTTTTATGATTACCACACATCCCCACATTCCATCTGGCGAGGATATGGCTCCGTCCTTGTTATAGTTACCACACATCCCCACTTTCCACCTGGCGAGGATATGGCTTAGTCTCTGTTATGGTTACCACACGTCCCCACCTTCCACCTGGCGAGGATATGGCTCCGTCTCTGTTATGGTAACCACACATCCCCGCCCTCCATATGGCGAGGGTGTGGCTTCGTCTCTGTTGTGGTTACCACATATCCCCACTTTCCACCTGGCGAGGGTGTGGCTCCGTCTCTGTTATGGTTACCACACATCCTCACTTTACACCTGGCGAGGGTGTGGCTCCGTCTCTGTAATGGTTACCACACATCCCCACTTTCCACCTGGCGAGGATATGGCTCACTCTGTTATGGTTACCACACATCCCCACTTTCCAACTGGCGAGGATATGGCTCCGTCTCTGTTATGGTTACCACATATCCCCATTTTCCACCTGGCGAGGATATGGCTCCGTCTCTGTTAATGTTACCACACATTCCCCACTTTCCACATGGCGAGGGTGTGGCTCGGTCTCTGTTATGGTTACCACACACCCCCACTTTCCATCTGGCGAGGGAGTGGCTCCGTCTCTGTTTTGGTTACCACACATCCCCACTTTCCACCTGACGAGGGTGTGGCTCCGTCTCTGTTATGGTTACCACACAACCCCACATTCCACCTGGCGAGGGTGTGGCTCCGTCTCTGTTATGGTTACCACACTTCCCCACTTTCACCTGGCGAGGGTGTGGCTCCGTCTCTGTTATGGTTACCACACATCCCCACTTTCCACCTGGCGAGGATATGGCTTCGTCCCTGTTATGGTTACCACACATCCCCACTTTCTACCTGGCGAGGGTGTGGCTCCGTCTCTGTTAAGGTTACCACACATCCTCACTTTCCACCTGGCGAGGGTGTGGCTCCGTCTCGGTTATGGTTACCATACATCCCCACTTTCCACCTGGCGAGGATGAGGCTCCGTCTCTGTTATGGTTACCACACATCCCCACATTCACCTGGCGAGGGTGTGGCTCCGTCTCTGTTATGGTTACCACACATCCCCACTTTCCACCTGGCGAGGGTGTGTCTCAGTCTCTGTTATGGTTACCACACATCCCCACTTTCCAACTGGCGAGGGTGTGGCTCCGTCTCTGTTATGGTTACCACACATCCCCACTTTCACCTGGCGAGGGTGTGGCTCCGTCTCTGTTATGGTTACCACACATCCCCACTTTCCACCTGGCGAGGATATGGCTTCGTCCCTGTTATGGTTACCACACATCCCCACTTTCTACCTGGCGAGGGTGTGGCTCCGTCTCTGTTATGGTTACCACACATCCCCACTTTCCACCTGGCGAGGATATGGCTCCGTCTCTGTTATGTTTACCACACTTCCCACTTCCCACCTGGTGAGGATTTGGCTCCGTCTCTGTTAAGGTTTCCACACATCCTTACTTTCCACCTGGGGAGGGTGTGGCTCCGTTTCTGTTAGGGTTACCATACATCCCCAGTTTCCATCTGGCGAGGGGGTGGCTCCGTCTCTGTTATGGTTATCACACATCCTCACTTTCAACATGGCGAGGGTGTGGCTCCATCTTTGTTATGGTTACCACACATCCCCACTTTCCATCTGGGGAGGGTTTGGCTCCGTCTCTGTTATGGTTACCACACATTCCCACTTTCCTTCAGGAGAGGGTTTGGCTCCGTCTCTGTTATGGCTACTACACATTCCCACTTTCCTCCTGGCGAGGATGTGGCTCCGTCTCTGTTATGGTTACCACACCTTCCCCACTTTCCACCTAGCGAGGGTGTGGCTCCGTTTCTGTTATGGTTACCACACATCCCCACATTCCATCGGGCGAGGGAGTGGCTCCGTCTCTGTTATGGTTACCACACATCCCCACTTTCCACCTGGCGAGGATATGTCTTAGTCTCTGTTATGGTTACCACACTTCCCCACTTTCCATCTGGCGAGGATATGGCTCCGTCTCTGTTATGGTTACCACACATCCCCACTTCCCACCTGGCGAGTCTCTGGTACGGTTACCACACATCCCCACCTTCCACCCGGCGAGGATATGGCTCCGTCTCTTTTATGATTACCACACATCCCCACTTTCCACCTGGCGAGGGTGTGGCTCCGTCTATGTTATGGTTACCACACATCCCCACTTTACACCTGGCGAGGGTGTGGCTCCGTCTCTGTAATGGTTACCACACATCCCCACTTTCCACCTGGCGAGGATATGGCTCACTCTGTTATGGTTACCACACATCCCCACTTTCCACCTGGCGAGGATATGGCTCCGTCTCTGTTATGGTTACCACATATCCCCACTTTCCACCTGGCGAGGATATGGCTCCGTCTCTGTTAAGGTTACCACACATTCCCCACTTTCCACATGGCGAGGGTGTGGCTCGGTCTCTGTTATGGTTACCACACAACCCCACTTTCCACCTGGCGAGGGTGTGGCTCCGTCTCTGTTATGGTTACCACACATCCCCACTTTCCACCTGGCGAGGATATGGCTCCATCCCTGTTATGGTTACCACACATCCCCACTTTCATCTGGCGAGGGTGTGGCTCCGTCTCTGTTATGGTTACCACACAACCCCACTTTCCACCTGGCGAGGGTGTGGCTCCGTCTCTGTTATGGTTACCACACTTCCCCACTTTCACCTGGCGAGGGTGTGGCTCCGTCTCTGTTATGGTTACCACACATCCCCACTTTCCACCTGGCGAGGATATGGCTTCGTCCCTGTTATGGTTACCACACATCCCCACTTTCTACCTGGCGAGGGTGTGGCTCCGTCTCTGTTAAGGTTACCACACATCCCCACTTTCCACATGGCGAGGGTGTGGCTCCGTTACTGTTATGGTTACCACACATCCTTACATTCCACCTGGCGAGGATGTGGCTCCGTCTCTGTTATGGTTACCACACATCCTCACTTTCCACCTTGCGAGGATGTGGCTCAGTCTCTGTTATGGTTACCACACATCCCCACTTTCTACCTGACGAGGATATGGCTCCGTCTCTGTTATGGTTACCACACATCCCCACTTTCACCTGGCGAGGATAATGCTCAGTCTCTGTTATAGTTACCACACATCCCCACTTTCCATCTGGCGAGGGTGTGACTCCGTCTCTGTTATGGTTACCACACAACCCCACATTCCACCTGGCGAGGGTGTGGCCCGTCTCTGTTATGGTTACCACACATCCCCACTTTCCATCTGGCGGGGGTGTGGCTCCGTCTCTGTTATGGTTACCACACATCCCCACTTTCCACCTGGCGAGGATATGGCTCCGTCTCTGTTATGGTTACCACACTTCCTTACTTCCCACCTGGTGAGGATTTGGCTCCGTCTCTGTTAAGGTTTCCACACACCCTTACTTTCCACCTGGCGAGGGTGTGGCTCCGTTTCTGTTATGGTTAACACACATCCACACTTTCCATCTGAAGAGGGTGTGGCTCCGTATCTGTTATGGTTACCACACATCCCCAGTTTCCACATGGCGAGGGTGTGGCTCCATCTTTGTTATGGTTACCACACATACCCACTTTCCATCTGGCGAGGGTTTGGCTCCGTCTCTGTTATGGTTTCCACACATTCCCACTTTCCTCCTGGCGAGGGTGTGGCTCCGTCTGTGTTATAGTTACCTCATATCCCCACTTTCCATCTAGCGAGGGTGTGGCTCCGTTACTGTAATGGTAACCACACATCCCCACTTTCCTCCTAGCGAGGTTGTGGCTCCGTCTCTGTTATGGTTACCACACATCCCCACTTTCAACCTGGCGAGGATGTGGCTCCGTCTCTGTTATGTTTACCACACATCCAAACTTTCCACCTGGCGAGGATATGGCTCAGTCTCTGTTATGGTTACCACACATCCCCACCTTCCACCTGGCGAGGATATGGCTCCGTCTCTGTTGTGGTTACCATACATCCCCACTTTCCACCTGGCAATGGTATGGCTCCGTTTCTGTTATGGTTACCACACATCCCCACATTCCATCGGGCGAGGGAGTGGCTCCGTCTCTGTTATGGTTACCACACATCCCCACTTTCCACCTGGCGAGGATATGGCTCAGTCTCTGTTATGGTTACCACACATCCCCACTTTCCACCTGGCGAGGGTGTGGCTCAGTCTCTGTTATTGTTACCACACATCCCCACTTTCCACCTGGCGAGGATATGGCTCAGTCTGTGTTATGGTTACCACATATCCCCACCTTCCACCTGGCGAGGATATGGCTCCGTCTCTGTTATGGTTACCACACATCCCCACTTTTCACCTGGCGAGGATATGGCTCAGTCTCTGTTATGGTTACCACACATCCCCACTTTCCACCTGGCGAGGGTGTGGCTCAGTCTCTGTTATGGTTACCACACATCCCCAATTTCCATCTGGCGAGGGTGTGGCTCCGTCTCTGTTATGGTTACCACACATCCCCACTTTCCATCTGTCGAGGGTGTGACTCCGTCTCTGTTATGGTTACCACACATCCCCACTTTCCACCTGGCGAGGGTGTGGCTCCGTCTCTGTTATGGTTACCACACATCCCCACTTTCCATGTGTCGAGGGTGTGACTCCGTCTCTGTTATGGTTACCACACATCCCCACTTTCCACCTGGCGAGGGTGTGGCTCAGTCTTTGTTATGGTTACCACACATCCCCACTTTCCACCTGGCGTGGGTGTGGCTCCGTCTCTGTTATGGTTACCATACATCTCCACTTTCCATCTGGCGAGGGTGTGGCTCCGTCTCTGTTATGGTTAACACACATCCCCACTTTCCATCTGGCGAGGGTGTGGCTCCGTCTCTGTTATATTTACCCCACATCCCCACTTTCCTCCTGGCGAGGTTGTGGCTCAGTCTCTGTTATGGTTACCACACATCCCCACTTTCCACCTGGCGAGGATGTGGCTCCGTCTCTGTTATGTTTACCACACATCCAAAATTTCCACCTGGCGAGGATATGGCTCCGTCTCTGTTATGATTACCACACATCCCCTCTTTCCACCTGGCGAGGGTATGGCTCCGTTTCTGTTATGGTTACCACACATCCCCACTTTCAATCTGGCGAGGGTGTGGCTCCGTCTCTGTTATGGTTACCACACATCCCCACTTTCCACCTGGCGAGGATATGGCTCCGTCTCTGTTATGGTTACCACACTTCCCCACTTCCCACCTGGTGAGGATTTGGCTCCGTCTCTGTTAAGGTTTCCACACATCCTTACTTTCCACCTGGGGAGGGTGTGGCTCCGTTTCTGTTATGGTTACCACACATCCCCAGTTTCCACCTGGCGAGGGTGTGGCTCCGTCTCTGTTATGGTTACCATACATCACCACTTTCCATCTGGCGAGGGTGTGGCTCCGTCTCTGTTATGGTTACCACACATCCCCACTTTCCATCTGGCGAGGGTGTGGCTCCGCCTTTTTTATGGTTACCACACATCCCCACCTTCCACCTGGCGAGGATGTGGCTCAGTCTTTGTTATGGTTACCACACTTCCCCACTTTCCATCTGGCGAGGATATGGCTCCGTCTCTGTTATGGTTACCACACATCACCACTTCCCACCTGGCGAGTCTCTGGTACGGTTACCGCACATCCCCACCTTCCACCCGGCGAGGATATGGCTCCGTCTCTTTTATGATTACCACACATCCCCACGTTCCATCTGGCGGGGGTGTGGCTCCGTCTCTGTTATGGTTACCACACATCCCCACTTTCCACCTGGCGAGGATATGGCTCCGTCTCTGTTATGGTTACCACACTTCCCCACTTCCCACCTGGTGAGGATTTGGCTCCGTCTCTGTTAAGGTTTCCACACATCCTTACTTTCCACCTGGGGAGGGTGTGGCTCCGTTTCTGTTATGGTTACCACACATCCCCAGTTTCCACCTGGCGAGGGTGTGGCCCGTCTCTGTTATGGTTACCACACATCCCCACTTTCCATCTGGCGGGGGTGTGGCTCCGTCTCTGTTATGGTTACCACACATCCCCACTTTCCACCTGGCGAGGATATGGCTCCGTCTCTGTTATGGTTACCACACTTCCCCACTTCCCACCTGGTGAGGATTTGGCTCCGTCTCTGTTAAGGTTTCCACACATCCTTACTTTCCACCTGGGGAGGGTGTGGCTCCGTTTCTGTTATGGTTACCACACATCCCCAGTTTCCACCTGGCGAGGGTGTGGCTCCGTTTCTGTTATGGTTACCACACATCCCCAGTTTCCACCTGGCGAGGGTATGGCTCCGTTTCTGTTATGGTTACCACACATCCCCACTTTCAATCTGGCGAGGGTGTGGCTCCGTCTCTGTTATGGTTACCACACATCCCCACTTTCCACCTGGCGAGGATATGGCTCCGTCTCTGTTATGGTTACCACACTTCCCCACTTCCCACCTGGTGAGGATTTGGCTCCGTCTCTGTTAAGGTTTCCACACATCCTTACTTTCCACCTGGGGAGGGTGTGGCTCCGTTTCTGTTATGGTTACCACACATCCCCAGTTTCCATCTGGCGAGGGGGTGGCTCCGTCTCTGTTATGGTTATCACACATTCTCACTTTCAACATGGCGAGGGTGTGGCTCCATCTTTGTTATGGTTACCACACATCCCCACTTTCCATCTGGGGAGGGTTTGGCTCCGTCTCTGTTATGGTTACCACACATTCCCACTTTCTTTCTGGAGAGGGTTTGGCTCCGTCTCTGTTATGGCTACCACACATTCCCACTTTCCTCCTGGCGAGGATGTGGCTTCGTCTCTGTTATGTTTACCACACTTCCCCACTTTCCACCTAGCGAGGGTGTGGCTCCGTTACTGTTATGGTTACCACACATCCTTACATTCCACCTTGCGAGGATGTGGCTCAGTCTCTGTTATGGTTAACACACATCCCCACCTTCTACCTGACGAGGATATGGCTCCGTCTCTGTTATGGTTACCACACATCCCCACTTTCCACCTGGCGAGGATATGGCTCAGTCTCTGTTATGGTTACCACACATCCCCACTTTCCACCTGGCGAGGGTGTGGCTCCGTCTTTGTTATGGTTACCACACATCCCCACTTTCCACCTGGCGAGGATATGGCTCCGTCTGTGTTATAGTTACCACACATCCCCACTTTCCACCTGGCGAGGGTGTGGCTCCGTCTTTGTTATGGTTACCACACATCCCCACTTTCCACCTGGCGAGGATGTGGCTCCGTCTCTGTTATGGTTACCACACATCCCCACGTTCCATCTGGCGAGGGTGTGACTCCGTCTCTGTTATGGTTAACACACAACCCCACATTCCACCTGGCGAGGGTGTGGCTCCGTCTCTGTTAAGGTTACCACACATCCCCACTTTCCATCTGGCGAGGGTGTTGCTCCGTCTCTGTTATGGTTACCACACATCCCCACTTTCCACCTGGCGAGGATATGGCTCCGTCTCTGTTATGGTTACCACACTTCCTTACTTCCCACCTGGTGAGGATTTGACTCCGTCTCTGTTAAGGTTTCCACACACCCTTACTTTCCACCTGGCGAGGGTGTGGCTCCGTATCTGTTATGGTTAACACACATCCACACTTTCCATCTGAAGAGGGTGTGGCTCCGTATCTGTTATGGTTACCACACATCCCCAGTTTCCACATGGCGAGGGTGTGGCTCCATCTTTGTTATGGTTACCACACATACCCACTTTCCATCTGGCGAGGGTTTGGCTCCGTCTCTGTTATGGTTACCACACATTCCCACTTTCCTCCTGGCGAGGGTGTGGCTCCGTCTGTGTTATAGTTACCTCATATCCCCACTTTCCATCTAGCGAGGGTGTGGCTCCGTTACTGTTATGGTTACCACACATCCCCACTTTCCTCCTAGCGAGGTTGTGGCTCCGTCTCTGTTATGGTTACCACACATCCCCACATTCCACCTGGCGAGGATGTGGCTCCGTCTCTGTTATGTTTACCACACGTCCAAACTTTCCACCTGGCGAGGATATGGCTCAGTCTCTGTTATGGTTACCACACATCCCCACCTTCCACCTGGCGAGGATATGGTTCCGTCTCTGTTGTGGTTACCATACATCCCCACTCTCCACCTGGCGATGGTATGACTCCGTTTCTGTTATGGTTACCACACTTCCCCACATTCCATCGGGCGAGGGTGTGGCTCCGTCTCTGTTATGGTTACCACACATCCCCACTTTCCACCTGGCGAGGGTGTGGCTCAGTCTCTGTTATGGTTACCACACATCCCCACTTTCCACCTGGCGAGGATATGGCTCAGTCTGTGTTATGGTTACCACACATCACCACCTTCCTCCTGGCGAGGATATGGCTCCGTCTCTGTTATGGTTACCACACATCCCCACTTTTCACCTGGCGAGGATATGGCTCAGTCTCTGTTATGGTTACCACACATCCCCACTTTCCACCTGGCGAGGGTGTGGCTCAGTCTCTGTTATGGTTACCACACATCCCCAATTTCCATCTGGCGAGGGTGTGGCTCCGTCTCTGTTATGGTTACCACACATCCCCACTTTCCATCTCTCGAGGGTGTGACTCCGTCTCTGTTATGGTTACCTCACATCCCCACTTTCCACCTGGCGAGGGTGTGGCTCCGTCTCTGTTATGGTTACCACACATCCCCACTTTCCATGTGTCGAGGGTGTGACTCCGTCTCTGTTATGGTTACCACACATCCCCACTTTCCACCTGGCGAGGGTGTGGCTCCGTCTTTGTTATGGTTACTACACATCCCCACTTTCCACCTGGCGTGTGTGTGGCTCCGTCTCTGTTATGGTTACCATACATCTCCACTTTCCATCTGGCGAGGGTGTGGCTCCGTCTCTGTTATGGTTAACACACATCCCCACTTTCCATCTGGCGAGGGTGTGGCTCCGCCTTTGTTATGGTTACCACACATCCGCACTTTCCACCTGGCGAAGAATGGACTCAGTCTCTGTTAAGGTCACCACACATCCCCACTTTCAATCTGGCGAGGATATGGCTCCGTCTCTGTTATGGTTACCACACATCCCCACTTTCCACCTGGCGAGGATGTGGCTCAGTCTCTGTTATGGTTACCACACATCCCCACTTTCCACCTGACGAGGATATGGCCCCGTCTCTGTTATGGTTACCACACATCCCCACTTTCCACCTGGCGAGTCTCTGTTATGGTTACCACACATCCCCACCTGCCACCTGGCGAGGATATGGCTCTGTATCTTTTATGATTACCACACATCCCCACATTCCAACTGGCGAGGATATGGCTCCGTCTCTGTTATGGTTACCACACATCCCCACTTTTCACCTGGCGAGGATATGGCTTAGTCTCTGTTATGGTTACCACACATCCCCACCTTCCACCTGGCGAGGATATGGCTCCGTCTCTGTTATGGTTACCATACATCCCCACCTTCCACATGGCGAGGGTGTGGCTCCGTCTCTGTTGTGGTTACCACACATCCCCACTTTCCACCTGGCGAGGGTGTGGCTCCGTCTCTGCTATGGTTACCACACAACCCCACTTTCCACCTGGCGAGGGTGTGGCTCCGTCTCTGTAATGGTTGCCACACATCCCCACATTCCACCTGGCGAGGATATGGCTCACTCTGTTATGGTTACCACACATCCCCACCTTCCACATGGCGAGGATATGGCTCCGTCTCTGTTAAGGTTACCACACACCCCACTTTCCACATGGCGAGGGTGTGGCTCGGTCTCAGTTATGGTTACCACACATTCCCACTTTCCACCTGGCGAGGATATGGCTCCGTTTCTGTTATGGTTACCACACACCCCCACTTTCCATCTGTCGAGGATGTGACTCCGTCTCTGTTATGGTTACCACCCATCCCAACTTTCCACCTGGCGAGGGTGTGGCTCCGTCTTTGGTATGTTTACCACACATCCCCACTTTCCACCTGGCGAGGGTGTGGCTCCGTCTCTGTTATGGTTACCATACATCACCACTTTCCATCTGGCGAGGGTGTGGCTCCGTCTCTGTTATGGTTACCACACATCCCCACTTTCCATCTGGCGAGGGTGTGGCTCCGCCTTTGTTATGGTTACCACACATCCCCACTTTCCACCTGGCGAGGATGTGGCTCAGTCTTTGTTATGGTTACCACACATCCCCTCTTTCCATCTGGCGAGGATATGGCTCCGTCTCTGTTATGGTTACCACACATCCCCTCTTTCCACCTGGCGAGTCTCTGTTACGGTTACCACACATCCCCACTTTCCACCTGGCGAGGATATGGCTTCGTCCCTGTTATGGTTACCACACATCCCCACATTCTACCTGGCGAGGGTGTGGCTCCGTCTCTGTTAAGGTTACCACACATCCTCACTTTCCACCTGGCGAGGGTGTGGCTCCGTCTCGGTTATGGTTACCATACATCCCCACTTCCCACCTGGCGAGGATGAGGCTCCGTCTCTGTTATGGTTACCACACAACCCCACTTTCACCTGGCGAGGGTGTGGCTCCGTCTCTGTTATGGTTACCACACATCCCCACTTTCCACCTGGCGAGGATGTGGCTCAGTCTCTGTTATGGTTACCACACATCCCCACTTTCCAACTGGCGAGGGTGTGGCTCCGTCTCTGTTATGGTTACCACACATCCCCACTTTCACCTGGCGAGGGTGTGGCTCCGTCTCTGTTATGGTTACCACACATCCCCACTTTCCACCTGGCGAGGATATGGCTCCGTCTCTGTTGTGGTTACCACACATCCCCACTTTCCACCTGGCGAGGATATGGCTCCGTCTCTGTTATGGTTACCACACATCCCCACTTTCCACCTGGCGAGGATATGGCTCCGTCTCTGTTATGGTTACCCCACATCCCCACTTTCCACCTGGCGAGGGTGTGGCTCAGTCTCTGTTATGGTTACCACACATCCCCACTTTCCACCTGGCGAGGGTGTGGCTCAGTCTCTGTTAAGGTTACCACACAACCCCTCCTTCCACCTGGCGAGGATGTGGCTCCGTCTCTGTTATGTTTACCACACATCCAAACTTTCCACCTGGCGAGGATATGGCATAGTCTCTGTTATGGTTACCACACATCCCCACCTTCCACCTGGCGAGGATATGGCTCCGTCTCTGTTATGGTAACCACACATCCCCGCCTTCCACATGGCGAGGGTGTGGCTTCGTCTCTGTTGTGGTTACCACATATCCCCACTTTCCACCTGGCGAGGGTGTGGCTCCGTCTCTGTTATGGTTACCACACATCCCCACTTTACACCTGGCGAGGGTGTGGCTCCGTCTCTGTAATGGTTTCCACACATCCCCACTTTCCACCTGGCGAGGAATTTGGCTCCGTCTCTGTTAAGGTTTCCACACATCCTTACTTTCCACCTGGGGAGGGTGTGGCTTCGTTTCTGTTATGGTTACCACACATCCCCAGTTTCCATCTGGCGAGCGGGTGGCTCCGTCTCTGTTATGGTTATCACACATTCTCACTTTCAAAATGGCGAGGGTGTGGCTCCATCTTTGTTATGGTTACCACACATCCCCACTTTCCATCTGGGGAGGGTTTGGCTCCGTCTCTGTTATGGTTACCACACATTCCCACTTTCCTTCTGGAGAGGGTTTGGCTCCGTCTCTGTTATGGCTACCACACATTCCCACTTTCCTCCTGGCGAGGATGTGGCTCCGTCTCTGTTATGGTTACCACACCTTCCCCACTTTCCACCTAGCGAGGGTGTGGCTCCGTTACTGTTATGGTTACCACACATCCTTACATTCCACCTGGCGAGGATGTGGCTCCGTCTCTGTTATGGTTACCACACATCCTTACTTCCCACCTGGTGAGGTTGTGGCTCCGTCTCTGTTATGGTTACCACACATCCCCACTTTCCACATGGCGAGGGTGTGGCTCCGTTACTGTTATGGTTACCACACATCCTTACATTCCACCTGGCGAGGATGTGGCTCCGTCTCTGTTATGGTTACCACACATCCTCACTTTCCACCTTGCGAGGATGTGGCTCAGTCTCTGTTATGGTTAACACACATCCCCACCTTCTACCTGACGAGGATATGGCTCCGTCTCTGTTATGGTTACCACACATCCCCACTTTCCACCTGGCGAGGATATGGCTCAGTCTCTGTTATGGTTACCACACATCCCCACTTTCCACCTGGCGAGGGTGTGGCTCCGTCTTTGTTATGGTTACCACACATCCCCACTTTCCACCTGGCGAGGATATGGCTCCGTCTGTGTTATAGTTACCACACATCCCCACTTTCCACCTGGCGAGGGTGTGGCTCCGTCTTGGTTATGGTTACCACACATCCCCACTTTCCACCTGGCGAGGATGTGGCTCCGTCTCTGTTATGGTTACCACACATCCCCACGTTCCATCTGGCGAGGGTGTGACTCCGTCTCTGTTATGGTTACCACACAACCCCACATTCCACCTGGCGAGGGTGTGGCTCCGTCTCTGTTATGGTTACCACACATCCCCACTTTCCATCTGGCGAGGGTGTGGCTCCGTCTGTGTTATGGTTACCACACATCCCCACTTTCCACCTGGCGAGGATATGGCTCCGTCTCTGTTATGGTTACCACACTTCATTACTTCCCACCTGGTGAGGATTTGACTCCGTCTCTGTTAAGGTTTCCACACACCCTTACTTTCCACCTGGCGAGGGTGTGGCTCCGTATCTGTTATGGTTAACACACATCCACACTTTCCATCTGAAGAGGGTGTGGCTCCGTATCTGTTTTGGTTACCACACATCCCCAGTTTCCACATGGCGAGGGTGTGGCTCCATCTTTTTAATGGTTACCACACATACCCACTTTCCATCTGGCGAGGGTTTGGCTCCGTCTCTGTTATGGTTACCACACATTCCCACTTTCCTCCTGGCGAGGGTGTGGCTCCGTCTGTGTTATAGTTACCTCATATCCCCACTTTCCATCTAGCGAGGGTGTGGCTCCGTTACTGTTATGGTTACCACACATCCCCACTTTCGTCCTAGCGAGGTTGTGGCTCCGTCTCTGTTATGGTTACCACACATCCCCACATTCCACCTGGCGAGGATGTGGCTCCGTCTCTGTTATGTTTACCACACATCCAAACTTTCCACCTGGCGAGGATATGGCTCAGTCTCTGTTATGGTTACCACACATCCCCACCTTCCACCTGGCGAGGATATGGTTCCGTCTCTGTTGTGGTTACCATACATCCCCACTCTCGACCTGGCGATGGTATGACTCCGTTTCTGTTAAGGTTACCACACTTCCCCACATTCCATCGGGCGAGGGTGTGGCTCCGTCTCTGTTATGGTTACCACACATCCCCACTTTCCACCTGGCGAGGATATGGCTCAGTCTCTGTTATGGTTACCACACATCCCCACTTTCCACCTGGCGAGGGTGTGGCTCAGACTCTGTTATGGTTACCACACATCCCCACTTTCCACCTGGCGAGGATATGGCTCAGTCTGTGTTATGGTTACCACACATCCCCACCTTCCTCCTGGCGAGGATATGGCTCCGTCTCTGTTATGGTTACCACACATCCCCACTTTTCGCCTGGCGAGGATATGGCTCAGTCTCTGTTATGGTTACCACACATCCCCACTTTCCACCTGGCGAGGGTGTGGCTCAGTCTCTGTTATGGTTACCACACATCCCCAATTTCCATCTGGCGAGGGTGTGGCTCCGTCTCTGTTATGGTTACCACACATCCCCACTTTCCATCTGTCGAGGGTGTGACTCCGTCTCTGTTATGGTTACCTCACATCCCCACTTTCCACCTGGCGAGGGTGTGGCTCCGTCTCTGTTATGGTTACCACACATCCCCACTTTCCATGTGTCGAGGGTGTGACTCCGTCTCTGTTATGGTTACCACACATCCCCACTTTCCACCTGGCGAGGGTGTGGCTCCGTCTTTGTTATGGTTACTACACATCCCCACTTTCCACCTGGCGTGGGTGTGGCTCCGTCTCTGTTATGGTTACCATACATCTCCACTTTCCATCTGGCGAGGGTGTGGCTCCGTCTCTGTTATGGTTAACACACATCCCCACTTTCCATCTGGCGAGGGTGTGGCTCCGCCTTTGTTATGGTTACCACACATCCGCACTTTCCACCTGGCGAAGAATTGACTCAGTCTCTGTTAAGGTTACCACACATCCCCACTTTCAATCTGACGAGGATATGGCTCCGTCTCTGTTATGGTTACCACACATCCCCACTTTCCACCTGGCGAGGATATGGCTCAGTCTCTGTTATGGTTACCACACATCCCCACTTTCCACCTGACGAGGATATGGCCCCGTCTCTGTTATGGTTACCACACATCCCCACTTTCCACCTGGGGAGTCTCTGTTATGGTTACCACACATCCCCACCTGCCACCTGGCGAGGATATGGCTCTGTATCTTTTATGATTACCACACATCCCCACATTCCAACTGGCGAGGATATGGCTCCGTCTCTGTTATGGTTAGCACACATCCCCACATTTCACCTGGCGAGGATATGGCTTAGTCTCTGTTATGGTTACCACACATCCCCACCTTCCACCTGGCGAGGATATGGCTCCGTCTCTGTTATGGTTACCATACATCCCCACCTTCCACATGGCGAGGGTGTGGCTCCGTCTCTGTTGTGGTTACCACACATCCCCACTTTCCACCTGGCGAGGGTGTGGCTCCGTCTCTGCTATGGTTACCACACAACCCCACTTTCCACCTGGCGAGGGTGTGGCTCCGTCTCTGTAATGGTTGCCACACATCCCCACTTTCCACCTGGCGAGGATATGGCTCACTCTGTTATGGTTACCACACATCCCCACCTTCCACATGGCGAGGATATGGCTCCGTCTCTGTTAAGGTTACCACACACCCCACTTTCCACATGGCGAGGGTGTGGCTCGGTCTCTGTTATGGTTACCACACATCCCCACTTTCCACCTGGCGAGGATATGGCTCCGTTTCTGTTATGGTTACCACACCCCCCCACTTTCCATCTGTCGAGGATGTGACTCCGTCTCTGTTATGGTAACCACACATCCCAACTTTCCACCTGGCGAGGGTGTGGCTCCGTCTTTGGTATGCTTACCACACATCCCCACTTTCCACCTGGCGAGGGTGTGGCTCCGTCTCTGTTATGGTTACCATACATCACCACTTTCCATCTGGCGAGGGTGTGGCTCCGTCTCTGTTATGGTTACCACACATCCCCACTTTCCATCTGGCGAGGGTGTGGCTCCGCCTTTGTTATGGTTACCACACATCCCCACTTTCCACCTGGCGAGGATGTGGCTCAGTCTTTGTTATGGTTACCACACATCCCCACTTTCCATCTGGCGAGGATATGGCTCCGTCTCTGTTATGGTTACCACACATCCCCACTTTCCACCTGGCGAGTCTCTGTTACGGTTACCACACATCCCCACCTTCCACCCGGCGAGGATATGGCTCCGTCACTTATATGATTACCACACATCCCCACATTCCATCTGGCGAGGATATGGCTCCGTCCTTGTTATAGTTACCACACATCCCCACTTTCCACCTGGCGAGGATATGGCTTAGTCTCTGTTATGGTTACCACACGTCCCCACCTTCCACCTGGCGAGGATATGGCTCCGTCTCTGTTATGGTCACCACACATCCCCGCCTTCCATATGGCGAGGGTGTGGCTTCGTCTCTGTTGTGGTTACCGCATATCCCCACTTTCCACCTGGCGAGGGTGTGGCTCCGTCTCTGTTATGGCTACCACACATCCCCACTTTACACCTGGCGAGGGTGTGGCTCCGTCTCTGTAATGGTTTCCACACATCCCCACTTTCCACCTGGCGAGGATATGGCTCACTCTGTTATGGTTACCACACATCCCCACTTTCCACCTGGCGAGAATATGGCTCCGTCTCTGTTATGGTTACCACATATCCCCACTTTCCACCTGGCGAGGATATGGCTCCGTCTCTGTTAAAGTTACCACACATCCCCACTTTCCACATGGCGAGGGTGTGGCTCGGTCTCTGTTATGGTTACCACACATCCCCACCTTCCACCTGGCGAGGTTGTGGCTCCGTTTCTGTTATGGTTACCACACACCCCCACTTTCCATCTGGCGAGGAAGTGGCTCCGTCTCTGTTTTGGTTACCACACATCCCCACTTTCCACCTGGCGAGGATATGGCTCCGTCCCTGTTATGGTTACCACACATCCCAACTTTCACCTGGCGAGGGTGTGGCTCCGTCTCTGTTATGGTTACCACACATCCCCTTTTTCCACCTGGCGAGGGTGTGGCTCCTTCTCTGTTATGGTTACCACACTTCCCCACTTTCACCTGGCGAGGGTGTGGCTCCGTCTCTGTTATGGTTACCACACATCCCCACTTTCCACCTGGCGAGGATATGGCTTCGTCCCTGTTATGGTTACCACACATCCCCACTTTCTACCTGGCGAGGGTGTGGCTCCGTCTCTGTTAAGGTTACCACACATCCTCACTTTCCACCTGGCGAGGGTGTGGCTCCGTCTCGGTTATGGTTACCATACATCCCCACTTTCCACCTGGCAAGGATGAGGCTCCGTCTCTGTTATGGTTACCACACAACCCCACTTTCACCTGGCGAGGGTGTGGCTCCGTCTCTGTTATGGTTACCACACATCCCCACTTTCCACCTGGCGAGGATGTGGCTCAGTCTCTGTTATGGTTACCACACATCCCCACTTTCCAACTGGCGAGGGTGTGGCTACGTCTCTGTTATGGTTACCACACATCCCCACTTTCACCTGGCGAGGGTGTGGCTCCGTCTCTGTTATGGTTACCACACATCCCCACCTACCACCTGGCGAGGATATGGCTCCGTCTCTGTTTTGGTTACCACACATCCCCACTTTCCACCTGGCGAGGATATGGCTCCGTCCCTGTTATGGTTACCACACATCCCCACTTTCCACCTGGCGAGGATGTGGCTCAGTCTCTGTTATGGTTACCACACATCTCCACTTTCCACCTGGCGAGGATATGGCTCCGTCTCTGTTATGGTTACAACACATCCCCACTTTCCACCTGGCGAGGGTGTGGCTCAGTCTCTGTTATGGTTACCACACATCCCCACTTTCCACCTGGCGAGGGTGTGGCTCAGTCTCTGTTATGGTTACCACACAACCCCTCCTTCCACCTGGCGAGGATATGGCTCCGTCTCTGTTATGGTTACCAAACATCCCCACTTTCCAACTGGCGAGGATATGGCTCCGTCTCTGTTATGGTTACCACACATCCCCACTTTCCACCTGGCGAGGGTGTGGCTCAGTCTCTGTTATGGTTTCCACATATCTGCACTTTCCATCTGGCGAGGGTGTGGCTCCGTCTCTGTTATGGTTACCACACATCCCCACTTTCCACCTGGCGAAGGTGTGGCTCCGTCTCTGTTATGGTTACCACACATCCCCACTTTCCACCTGGCGAGGGTGTGGCTCCGTTACTGTTATGGTTACCACACATCCCCACTTTCCATCTGTGGAGTGTGTGACTCCGTCTCTGTTATGGTTACCACACATCCCCACTTTCCACCTGGCGAGGGTGTGGATCCGTCTTAGTTATGGTTACCACACATCCCCACTTTCCACCTGGCGAGGATATGGCTCCGTCTCTGTTATGGTTACCACACATCCCCACTTTCCACCCGGCGAGGATGTGGCTCAGTCTCTGTTATGGTTACCACACATTCCCACTTTCCACCTGGCGAGGATATGGCTCCGTCTCTGTTATGGTTACCTCACATCCCCACTTTCCACCTGGAGAGGATATGGCTCCGTCTCTGTTATGGTTACCACACATCCCCACTTTCCAACTGGCGAGGATATGGCTCCGTCTCTGTTATGGTTACCACACATCCCCACCTTCCACCTGGCGAGGATATGGCTCCGTCTCTGTTATGTTTACCACACATCCCCACTATCCACCTGGCGAGGATGTGGCTCCGTCTCTGTTATGGTTACCACACATCCCCACTTTCCACCTGGCGTGGATATAGGTCATTCTCTGTTATGGTCACCACACATCCCCACCTTCCACCTGGGGAGGATATGGCTCCGTCTCTGTTATGGTTACCACACATCCCCACTTTCCACCTGGCGAGGGTGTGGCTCAGTCTCTGTTATGGTTACCACATATCCCCACTTTCCATCTGGCGAGGGTGTGACTCCGTCTCTGTTATGGTTACCACACATTCCCACCTTCCACCTGGCGAGGGTGTGGCTCCGTCTCTGTTATGGTTACCACACATCCCCACCTTCCACCTGGCGAGGATATGGCTCCGTCTCTTTTATGATTACCACACAGCCCCACATTCCATCTGGCGAGGATATGGCTCCGTCTCTGTTATGGTTACCACACATCCCCACTTTCCACCTGGCGAGGATATGGCTTAGTCTCTGTTATGGTTACCACACATCCCCACCTTCCACCTGGCGAGGATATGGCTCTGTCTCTGTTAAGTTTACCACACATCCCCACTTTCCACATGGCGAGGGTGTGGCTCCGTCTCTGTTATGGTTACCACACATCCCCACCTTCCACCTGGCGAGGATATGGCTCTGTCTCTGTTAAGATTACCACACATCCCCACTTTCCACATGGCGAGGGTATGGCTCCGTTTATGTTATGGTTACCACACATCCCCACTTTCCATCTGACGAGGGTGTGGCTCCGTCTCTGTTAAGGTTACCACACATCCCCACTTTCCACCTGGCGAGGGTATGGCTCCGTTTCTGTTATGGTTACCACACATCCCCACTTTCCATCTGGCGAGGGTGTGGCTCCGTCACTGTTATGGTTACCACACATCCCCACTTTCCACCTGGCGAGGATATGGCACCATCTCTGTTATGGTTACCACACTTCCCCACTTCCCACCTGGTGAGGATTTGGCTCCGTCTCTGTTAAGGTTTCCACACATCCTTACTTTCCACCTGGCGAGGGTGTGGCTCGGTTTCTGTTATGGTTACCACACATCCCCACTTTCCATCTGAAGAGGGTGTGGCTCCGTCTCTGTTATGGTTACCACACATTCCCACTTTCCACATGGCGAGGGTGTGGCTCCTACTTTGTTATGGTTACCACACATCCCCACATTCCATCTGGCGAGGGTTTGGCACTGTCTCTGTTATGGTTACCACACATTCCCACTTTCCACATGGCGAGGGTGTGGCTCCTACTTTGTTATGGTTACCACACATCCCCACATTCCATCTGGCGAGGGTTTGGCACCGTCTCTATTATGGTTACCACACATTCCCACTTTCCTCCTGGCGAGGATGTGGCTCAGTCTCTGTTATGGTTACCTCATATCCCCACTTTCCATCTGGCGAGGGTGTGGCTCCGTTACTGTTATGGTTACCACACATCCTTACATTCAACCTGGCGAGGATGTGGCTCTGTCTCTGTTATGGTTACCCCACATCCTTACTTCCCACCTGGTGAGGATGTGGTTCCCTCTCTGTTATGGTTACCACACATCCCCACTTTCCTCCTGGCGAGGGTGTGGCTCCATTACTGTTATGGTTACCACACATCCCCACTTTCCTCCTGGCGAGGTTGTGGCTCCGTCTCTGTTATGGTTACCACACATCCCCACTTTCCACCTGGCTAGGATGTGGCTCCGTCTCTGTTATGTTTACCACACATCCAAACTTTCCACCTGGCGAGGATATGGCTCAGTCTCTTTTATGGTTACCACACATCCCCACCTTCCACTTGGCGAGGCAATGGCTCCATCTCTGTTATGGTTACCACACATCCCCACTTTCCACCTGGCGAGGGTATGGCTCCGTTTCTGTTATGATTACCACACATCCCCACTTTCCATCTGGCGAGGGTGTGGCTTCGTCTCTGTTATGGTTTCCACACATCCCAACTTTCCACCTGGCGAGGATATGGCTCCGTCTCAGTTATGGTTACCACACTTCCCCACTTCCCACCTGGTGAGGATTTGGCTCCGTCTCTGTTAAGGTTTCCACACATCCTTACTTTCCACCTGGCGAGGGTGTGGCTCCGTTTCTGTTATGGTTACCACACATCCCCACTTTCAATCTGGCGAGGGTGTGGCTCCGTCTCAGTTTTGGTTACAACACATCCCCACTTTCCACATGGCGAGGGTGTGGCTCCATCTTTTTTATGGTTACCACACATCCCCACTTTCCATCTGGCGAGGGATTGGCTCCGTCTCTGTTATGGTTACCACACATTCCCACTTTCCTCCAGGCGAGGGTTTGGCTCCGTCTCTGTTATGGTTACCACACATTCCCACTTTCCTCCTGGCGAGAATGTGGCTCCGTCTCTGTTATGGTTACCACACCTTCCCCACTTTCCACCTGGCGAGGGTGTGGCTCCGTTTCTGTTATGGTTACCACACATCCTTACATTCCACCTGGCGAGGATATGGCTCCGTCTCTCTTATGGTTACCACACTTCCTTACTTCCCACCTGGTGAAGATGTGGCTCCGTCTCGGTAATGGTTTCCACACATCCCAACTTTCCACCTGGCGAGGATGTGGCTCAGTCTCTGTTATGGTTACCACACATTCCCACCTTCTACCTGACGAGGATATGGCTCCGTCTCGGTTATTGTTACCACACATCCCCACTTTCCACCTGGCGAGGATATGGCTCAGCCTCGTTTATGGTTACCACACATCCCCACTTTCCACCTGGCGAGTCTCTGTTATGGTTACCACACATCCCCACCTGCCACCTGGCGAGGATATGGCTCTGTATCTTTTATGATTACCACACATCCCCACATTCCAACTGGCGAGGATATGGCTCCGTCTCTGTTATGGTTACCACACATCCCCACATTTCACCTGGCGAGGATATGGCTTAGTCTCTGTTATGGTTACCACACATCCCCACCTTCCACCTGGCGAGGATATGGCTCCGTCTCTGTTATGGTTACCATACATCCCCACCTTCCACATGGCGAGGGTGTGGCTCCGTCTCTGTTGTGGTTACCACACATCCCCACTTTCCACCTGGCGAGGGTGTGGCTCCGTCTCTGCTATGGTTACCACACAACCCCACTTTCCACCTGGCGAGGGTGTGGCTCCGTCTCTGTAATGGTTGCCACACATCCCCACTTTCCACCTGGCGAGGATATGGCTCACTCTGTTATGGTTACCACACATCCCCACCTTCCACATGGCGAGGATATGGCTCCGTCTCTGTTAAGGTTACCACACACCCCACTTTCCACATGGCGAGGGTGTGGCTCGGTCTCTGTTATGGTTACCACACATCCCCACTTTCCACCTGGCGAGGATATGGCTCCGTTTCTGTTATGGTTACCACACACCCCCACTTTCCATCTGTCGAGGATGTGACTCCGTCTCTGTTATGGTAACCACACATCCCAACTTTCCACCTGGCGAGGGTGTGGCTCCGTCTTTGGTATGCTTACCACACATCCCCACTTTCCACCTGGCGAGGGTGTGGCTCCGTCTCTGTTATGGTTACCATACATCACCACTTTCCATCTGGCGAGGGTGTGGCTCCGTCTCTGTTATGGTTACCACACATCCCCACTTTCCATCTGGCGAGGGTGTGGCTCCGCCTTTGTTATGGTTACCACACATCCCCACTTTCCACCTGGCGAGGATGTGGCTCAGTCTTTGTTATGGTTACCACACATCCCCACTTTCCATCTGGCGAGGATATGGCTCCGTCTCTGTTATGGTTACCACACATCCCCACTTTCCACCTGGCGAGTCTCTGTTACGGTTACCACACATCCCCACCTTCCACCCGGCGAGGATATGGCTCCGTCACTTATATGATTACCACACATCCCCACATTCCATCTGGCGAGGATATGGCTCCGTCCTTGTTATAGTTACCACACATCCCCACTTTCCACCTGGCGAGGATATGGCTTAGTCTCTGTTATGGTTACCACACGTCCCCACCTTCCACCTGGCGAGGATATGGCTCCGTCTCTGTTATGGTCACCACACATCCCCGCCTTCCACATGGCGAGGGTGTGGCTTCGTCTCTGTTGTGGTTACCGCATATCCCCACTTTCCACCTGGCGAGGGTGTGGCTCCGTCTCTGTTATGGCTACCACACATCCCCACTTTACACCTGGCGAGGGTGTGGCTCCGTCTCTGTAATGGTTTCCACACATCCCCACTTTCCACCTGTAGAGGATATGGCTCACTCTGTTATGGTTACCACACATCCCCACTTTCCACCTGGCGAGAATATGGCTCCGTCTCTGTTATGGTTACCACATATCCCCACTTTCCACCTGGCGAGGATATGGCTCCGTCTCTGTTAAAGTTACCACACATCCCCACTTTCCACATGGCGAGGGTGTGGCTCGGTCTCTGTTATGGTTACCACACATCCCCACCTTCCACCTGGCGAGGTTGTGGCTCCGTTTCTGTTATGGTTACCACACACCCCCACTTTCCATCTGGCGAGGAAGTGGCTCCGTCTCTGTTTTGGTTACCACACATCCCCACTTTCCACCTGGCGAGGATATGGCTCCGTCCCTGTTATGGTTACCACACATCCCAACTTTCACCTGGCGAGGGTGTGGCTCCGTCTCTGTTATGGTTACCACACATCCCCTTTTTCCACCTGGCGAGGGTGTGGCTCCTTCTCTGTTATGGTTACCACACTTCCCCACTTTCACCTGGCGAGGGTGTGGCTCCGTCTCTGTTATGGTTACCACACATCCCCACTTTCCACCTGGCGAGGATATGGCTTCGTCCCTGTTATGGTTACCACACATCCCCACTTTCTACCTGGCGAGGGTGTGGCTCCGTCTCTGTTAAGGTTACCACACATCCTCACTTTCGACCTGGCGAGGGTGTGGCTCCGTCTCGGTTATGGTTACCATACATCCCCACTTTCCACCTGGCAAGGATGAGGCTCCGTCTCTGTTATGGTTACCACACAACCCCACTTTCACCTGGCGAGGGTGTGGCTCCGTCTCTGTTATGGTTACCACACATCCCCACTTTCCACCTGGCGAGGATGTGGCTCAGTCTCTGTTATGGTTACCACACATCCCCACTTTCCAACTGGCGAGGGTGTGGCTACGTCTCTGTTATGGTTACCACACATCCCCACTTTCACCTGGCGAGGGTGTGGCTCCGTCTCTGTTATGGTTACCACACATCCCCACCTACCACCTGGCGAGGATATGGCTTAGTCTCTGTTATGGTTACCACACATCCCCACCTTCCACCTGGCGAGGATATGGCTCCGTCTCTGTTATGGTTACCATACATCCCCACCTTCCACATGGCGAGGGTGTGGCTCCGTCTCTGTTGTGGTTACCACACATCCCCACTTTCCACCTGGCGAGGGTGTGGCTCCGTCTCTGCTATGGTTACCACACAACCCCACTTTCCACCTGGCGAGGGTGTGGCTCCGTCTCTGTAATGGTTGCCACACATCCCCACTTTCCACCTGGCGAGGATATGGCTCACTCTGTTATGGTTACCACACATCCCCACCTTCCACATGGCGAGGATATGGCTCCGTCTCTGTTAAGGTTACCACACACCCCACTTTCCACATGGCGAGGGTGTGGCTCGGTCTCTGTTATGGTTACCACACATCCCCACTTTCCACCTGGCGAGGATATGGCTCCGTTTCTGTTATGGTTACCACACACCCCCACTTTCCATCTGTCGAGGATGTGACTCCGTCTCTGTTATGGTAACCACACATCCCAACTTTCCACCTGGCGAGGGTGTGGCTCCGTCTTTGGTATGCTTACCACACATCC
This sequence comes from Meconema thalassinum, assembly GCA_946902985.2. Lineage (NCBI taxonomy): Eukaryota > Metazoa > Arthropoda > Insecta > Orthoptera > Tettigoniidae > Meconema > Meconema thalassinum. The sequence goes on along the minus strand of OX336394.1, from coordinate 438,122,901 downwards.
CCACTTTCCACCTGGCGAGGGTGTGGCTCCGTCTCTGTTATGGTTACCATACATCACCACTTTCCATCTGGCGAGGGTGTGGCTCCGTCTCTGTTATGGTTACCACACATCCCCACTTTCCATCTGGCGAGGGTGTGGCTCCGCCTTTGTTATGGTTACCACACATCCCCACTTTCCACCTGGCGAGGATGTGGCTCAGTCTTTGTTATGGTTACCACACATCCCCACTTTCCATCTGGCGAGGATATGGCTCCGTCTCTGTTATGGTTACCACACATCCCCACTTTCCACCTGGCGAGTCTCTGTTACGGTTACCACACATCCCCACCTTCCACCCGGCGAGGATATGGCTCCGTCACTTATATGATTACCACACATCCCCACATTCCATCTGGCGAGGATATGGCTCCGTCCTTGTTATAGTTACCACACATCCCCACTTTCCACCTGGCGAGGATATGGCTTAGTCTCTGTTATGGTTACCACACGTCCCCACCTTCCACCTGGCGAGGATATGGCTCCGTCTCTGTTATGGTCACCACACATCCCCGCCTTCCACATGGCGAGGGTGTGGCTTCGTCTCTGTTGTGGTTACCGCATATCCCCACTTTCCACCTGGCGAGGGTGTGGCTCCGTCTCTGTTATGGCTACCACACATCCCCACTTTACACCTGGCGAGGGTGTGGCTCCGTCTCTGTAATGGTTTCCACACATCCCCACTTTCCACCTGTAGAGGATATGGCTCACTCTGTTATGGTTACCACACATCCCCACTTTCCACCTGGCGAGAATATGGCTCCGTCTCTGTTATGGTTACCACATATCCCCACTTTCCACCTGGCGAGGATATGGCTCCGTCTCTGTTAAAGTTACCACACATCCCCACTTTCCACATGGCGAGGGTGTGGCTCGGTCTCTGTTATGGTTACCACACATCCCCACCTTCCACCTGGCGAGGTTGTGGCTCCGTTTCTGTTATGGTTACCACACACCCCCACTTTCCATCTGGCGAGGAAGTGGCTCCGTCTCTGTTTTGGTTACCACACATCCCCACTTTCCACCTGGCGAGGATATGGCTCCGTCCCTGTTATGGTTACCACACATCCCAACTTTCACCTGGCGAGGGTGTGGCTCCGTCTCTGTTATGGTTACCACACATCCCCTTTTTCCACCTGGCGAGGGTGTGGCTCCTTCTCTGTTATGGTTACCACACTTCCCCACTTTCACCTGGCGAGGGTGTGGCTCCGTCTCTGTTATGGTTACCACACATCCCCACTTTCCACCTGGCGAGGATATGGCTTCGTCCCTGTTATGGTTACCACACATCCCCACTTTCTACCTGGCGAGGGTGTGGCTCCGTCTCTGTTAAGGTTACCACACATCCTCACTTTCGACCTGGCGAGGGTGTGGCTCCGTCTCGGTTATGGTTACCATACATCCCCACTTTCCACCTGGCAAGGATGAGGCTCCGTCTCTGTTATGGTTACCACACAACCCCACTTTCACCTGGCGAGGGTGTGGCTCCGTCTCTGTTATGGTTACCACACATCCCCACTTTCCACCTGGCGAGGATGTGGCTCAGTCTCTGTTATGGTTACCACACATCCCCACTTTCCAACTGGCGAGGGTGTGGCTACGTCTCTGTTATGGTTACCACACATCCCCACTTTCACCTGGCGAGGGTGTGGCTCCGTCTCTGTTATGGTTACCACACATCCCCACCTACCACCTGGCGAGGATATGGCTTAGTCTCTGTTATGGTTACCACACATCCCCACCTTCCACCTGGCGAGGATATGGCTCCGTCTCTGTTATGGTTACCATACATCCCCACCTTCCACATGGCGAGGGTGTGGCTCCGTCTCTGTTGTGGTTACCACACATCCCCACTTTCCACCTGGCGAGGGTGTGGCTCCGTCTCTGCTATGGTTACCACACAACCCCACTTTCCACCTGGCGAGGGTGTGGCTCCGTCTCTGTAATGGTTGCCACACATCCCCACTTTCCACCTGGCGAGGATATGGCTCACTCTGTTATGGTTACCACACATCCCCACCTTCCACATGGCGAGGATATGGCTCCGTCTCTGTTAAGGTTACCACACACCCCACTTTCCACATGGCGAGGGTGTGGCTCGGTCTCTGTTATGGTTACCACACATCCCCACTTTCCACCTGGCGAGGATATGGCTCCGTTTCTGTTATGGTTACCACACACCCCCACTTTCCATCTGTCGAGGATGTGACTCCGTCTCTGTTATGGTAACCACACATCCCAACTTTCCACCTGGCGAGGGTGTGGCTCCGTCTTTGGTATGCTTACCACACATCCCCACTTTCCACCTGGCGAGGGTGTGGCTCCGTCTCTGTTATGGTTACCATACATCACCACTTTCCATCTGGCGAGGGTGTGGCTCCGTCTCTGTTATGGTTACCACACATCCCCACTTTCCATCTGGCGAGGGTGTGGCTCCGCCTTTGTTATGGTTACCACACATCCCCACATTCCACCTGGCGAGGATGTGGCTCAGTCTTTGTTATGGTTACCACACATCCCCACTTTCCATCTGGCGAGGATATGGCTCCGTCTCTGTTATGGTTACCACACATCCCCACTTTCCACCTGGCGAGTCTCTGTTACGGTTACCACACATCCCCACTTTCACCTGGCGAGGGTGTGGCTCCGTCTCTGTTATGGTTACCACACATCCCCACCTACCACCTGGCGAGGATATGGCTTAGTCTCTGTTATGGTTACCACACATCCCCACCTTCCACCCGGCGAGGATATGGCTCCGTCACTTATATGATTACCACACATCCCCACATTCCATCTGGCGAGGATATGGCTCCGTCCTTGTTATAGTTACCACACATCCCCACTTTCCACCTGGCGAGGATATGGCTTAGTCTCTGTTATGGTTACCACACGTCCCCACCTTCCACCTGGCGAGGATATGGCTCCGTCTCTGTTATGGTCACCACACATCCCCGCCTTCCACATGGCGAGGGTGTGGCTTCGTCTCTGTTGTGGTTACCGCATATCCCCACTTTCCACCTGGCGAGGGTGTGGCTCCGTCTCTGTTATGGCTACCACACATCCCCACTTTACACCTGGCGAGGGTGTGGCTCCGTCTCTGTAATGGTTTCCACACATCCCCACTTTCCACCTGGCGAGGATATGGCTCACTCTGTTATGGTTACCACACATCCCCACTTTCCACCTGGCGAGAATATGGCTCCGTCTCTGTTATGGTTACCACATATCCCCACTTTCCACCTGGCGAGGATATGGCTCCGTCTCTGTTAAAGTTACCACACATCCCCACTTTCCACATGGCGAGGGTGTGGCTCGGTCTCTGTTATGGTTACCACACATCCCCACCTTCCACCTGGCGAGGTTGTGGCTCCGTTTCTGTTATGGTTACCACACACCCCCACTTTCCATCTGGCGAGGAAGTGGCTCCGTCTCTGTTTTGGTTACCACACATCCCCACTTTCCACCTGGCGAGGATATGGCTCCGTCCCTGTTATGGTTACCACACATCCCAACTTTCACCTGGCGAGGGTGTGGCTCCGTCTCTGTTATGGTTACCACACATCCCCTTTTTCCACCTGGCGAGGGTGTGGCTCCTTCTCTGTTATGGTTACCACACTTCCCCACTTTCACCTGGCGAGGGTGTGGCTCCGTCTCTGTTATGGTTACCACACATCCCCACTTTCCACCTGGCGAGGATATGGCTTCGTCCCTGTTATGGTTACCACACATCCCCACTTTCTACCTGGCGAGGGTGTGGCTCCGTCTCTGTTAAGGTTACCACACATCCTCACTTTCCACCTGGCGAGGGTGTGGCTCCGTCTCGGTTATGGTTACCATACATCCCCACTTTCCACCTGGCAAGGATGAGGCTCCGTCTCTGTTATGGTTACCACACAACCCCACTTTCACCTGGCGAGGGTGTGGCTCCGTCTCTGTTATGGTTACCACACATCCCCACTTTCCACCTGGCGAGGATGTGGCTCAGTCTCTGTTATGGTTACCACACATCCCCACTTTCCAACTGGCGAGGGTGTGGCTACGTCTCTGTTATGGTTACCACACATCCCCACTTTCACCTGGCGAGGGTGTGGCTCCGTCTCTGTTATGGTTACCACACATCCCCACCTACCACCTGGCGAGGATATGGCTCCGTCTCTGTTTTGGTTACCACACATCCCCACTTTCCACCTGGCGAGGATATGGCTCCGTCCCTGTTATGGTTACCACACATCCCCACTTTCCACCTGGCGAGGATGTGGCTCAGTCTCTGTTATGGTTACCACACATCTCCACTTTCCACCTGGCGAGGATATGGCTCCGTCTCTGTTATGGTTACCACACATCCCCACTTTCCACCTGGCGAGGGTGTGGCTCAGTCTCTGTTATGGTTACCACACATCCCCACTTTCCACCTGGCGAGGGTGTGGCTCAGTCTCTGTTATGGTTACCACACAACCCCTCCTTCCACCTGGCGAGGATATGGCTCCGTCTCTGTTATGGTTACCAAACATCCCCACTTTCCAACTGGCGAGGATATGGCTCCGTCTCTGTTATGGTTACCACACATTCCTACTTTCCACCTGGCGAGGATATGGCTCCGTCTCTGTTATGGTTACCACACATCCCCACCTTCCACCTGGCGAGGATATGGCTCCGTCTCTGTTATGGTTACCACACATCCCCACTTGCCACCTGGCGAGGGTGTGGCTCCGTCTCTGTTATGGTTACCACACATCCCCACTTTCCACCTGGCGAGGGTGTGGCTCAGTCTCTGTTATGGTTTCCACATATCTGCACTTTCCATCTGGCGAGGGTGTGGCTCCGTCTCTGTTATGTTTACCACACATCCCCACTTTCCACCTGGCGAAGGTGTGGCTCCGTCTCTGTTATGGTTACCACACATCCCCACTTTCCACCTGGCGAGGGTGTGGCTCCGTTACTGTTATGGTTACCACACATCCCCACTTTCCATCTGTGGAGTGTGTGACTCCGTCTCTGTTATGGTTACCACACATCCCCACTTTCCACCTGGCGAGGGTGTGGATCCGTCTTAGTTATGGTTACCACACATCCCCACTTTCCACCTGGCGAGGATATGGCTCCGTCTCTGTTATGGTTACCACACATCCCCACTTTCCACCCGGCGAGGATGTGGCTCAGTCTCTGTTATGGTTACCACACATTCCCACTTTCCACCTGGCGAGGATATGGCTCCGTCTCTGTTATGGTTACCACACATCCCCACTTTCCACCTGGAGAGGATATGGCTCCGTCTCTGTTATGGTTACCACACATCCCCACTTTCCACCTGGCGAGGATATGGCTCCGTCTCTGTTATGGTTACCACACATCCCCACCTTCCACCTGGCGAGGATATGGCTCCGTCTCTGTTATGTTTACCACACATCCCCACTATCCACCTGGCGAGGATGTGGCTCCGTCTCTGTTATGGTTACCACACATCCCCACTTTCCACCTGGCGTGGATATAGGTCATTCTCTGTTATGGTCACCACACATCCCCACCTTCCACCTGGGGAGGATATGGCTCCGTCTCTGTTATGGTTACCACACATCCCCACTTTCCACCTGGCGAGGGTGTGGCTCAGTCACTGTTATGGTTACCACATATCCCCACTTTCCATCTGGCGAGGGTGTGACTCCGTCTCTGTTATGGTTACCACACATTCCCACCTTCCACCTGGCGAGGGTGTGGCTCCGTCTCTGTTATGGTTACCACACATCCCCACCTTCCACCTGGCGAGGATATGGCTCCGTCTCTTTTATGATTACCACACAGCCCCACATTCCATCTGGCGAGGATATGGCTCCGTCTCTGTTATGGTTACCACACATCCCCACTTTCCACCTGGCGAGGATATGGCTTAGTCTCTGTTATGGTTACCACACATCCCCACCTTCCACCTGGCGAGGATATGGCTCTGTCTCTGTTAAGTTTACCACACATCCCCACTTTCCACATGGCGAGGGTGTGGCTCCGTCTCTGTTATGGTTACCACACATCCCCACCTTCCACCTGGCGAGGATATGGCTCTGTCTCTGTTAAGATTACCACACATCCCCACTTTCCACATGGCGAGGGTATGGCTCCGTTTATGTTATGGTTACCACACATCCCCACTTTCCATCTGACGAGGGTGTGGCTCCGTCTCTGTTAAGGTTACCACACATCCCCACTTTCCACCTGGCGAGGGTATGGCTCCGTTTCTGTTATGGTTACCACACATCCCCACTTTCCATCTGGCGAGGGTGTGGCTCCGTCACTGTTATGGTTACCACACATCCCCACTTTCCACCTGGCGAGGATATGGCACCATCTCTGTTATGGTTACCACACTTCCCCACTTCCCACCTGGTGAGGATTTGGCTCCGTCTCTGTTAAGGTTTCCACACATCCTTACTTTCCACCTGGCGAGGGTGTGGCTCGGTTTCTGTTATGGTTACCACACATCCCCACTTTCCATCTGAAGAGGGTGTGGCTCCGTCTCTGTTATGGTTACCACACATTCCCACTTTCCACATGGCGAGGGTGTGGCTCCTACTTTGTTATGGTTACCACACATCCCCACATTCCATCTGGCGAGGGTTTGGCACTGTCTCTGTTATGGTTACCACACATTCCCACTTTCCACATGGCGAGGGTGTGGCTCCTACTTTGTTATGGTTACCACACATCCCCACATTCCATCTGGCGAGGGTTTGGCACCGTCTCTATTATGGTTACCACACATTCCCACTTTCCTCCTGGCGAGGATGTGGCTCAGTCTCTGTTATGGTTACCTCATATCCCCACTTTCCATCTGGCGAGGGTGTGGCTCCGTTACTGTTATGGTTACCACACATCCTTACATTCAACCTGGCGAGGATGTGGCTCTGTCTCTGTTATGGTTACCCCACATCCTTACTTCCCACCTGGTGAGGATGTGGTTCCCTCTCTGTTATGGTTACCACACATCCCCACTTTCCTCCTGGCGAGGGTGTGGCTCCATTACTGTTATGGTTACCACACATCCCCACTTTCCTCCTGGCGAGGTTGTGGCTCCGTCTCTGTTATGGTTACCACACATCCCCACTTTCCACCTGGCTAGGATGTGGCTCCGTCTCTGTTATGTTTACCACACATCCAAACTTTCCACCTGGCGAGGATATGGCTCAGTCTCTTTTATGGTTACCACACATCCCCACCTTCCACTTGGCGAGGCAATGGCTCCATCTCTGTTATGGTTACCACACATCCCCACTTTCCACCTGGCGAGGGTATGGCTCCGTTTCTGTTATGATTACCACACATCCCCACTTTCCATCTGGCGAGGGTGTGGCTTCGTCTCTGTTATGGTTTCCACACATCCCAACTTTCCACCTGGCGAGGATATGGCTCCGTCTCAGTTATGGTTACCACACTTCCCCACTTCCCACCTGGTGAGGATTTGGCTCCGTCTCTGTTAAGGTTTCCACACATCCTTACTTTCCACCTGGCGAGGGTGTGGCTCCGTTTCTGTTATGGTTACCACACATCCCCACTTTCAATCTGGCGAGGGTGTGGCTCCGTCTCAGTTTTGGTTACAACACATCCCCACTTTCCACATGGCGAGGGTGTGGCTCCATCTTTTTTATGGTTACCACACATCCCCACTTTCCATCTGGCGAGGGATTGGCTCCGTCTCTGTTATGGTTACCACACATTCCCACTTTCCTCCAGGCGAGGGTTTGGCTCCGTCTCTGTTATGGTTACCACACATTCCCACTTTCCTCCTGGCGAGAATGTGGCTCCGTCTCTGTTATGGTTACCACACCTTCCCCACTTTCCACCTGGCGAGGGTGTGGCTCCGTTTCTGTTATGGTTACCACACATCCTTAAATTCCACCTGGCGAGGACATGGCTCCGTCTCTCTTATGGTTACCACACTTCCTTACTTCCCACCTGGTGAAGATGTGGCTCCGTCTCGGTTATGGTTTCCACACATCCCAACTTTCCACCTGGCGAGGATGTGGCTCAGTCTCTGTTATGGTTACCACACATTCCCACCTTCTACCTGACGAGGATATGGCTCCGTCTCGGTTATTGTTACCACACATCCCCACTTTCCACCTGGCGAGGATATGGCTCAGCCTCTGTTATGGTTACCACACATCCCCACTTTCCACCTGGTGAGGATTTGGCTCCGTCTCTGTTAAGGTTACCACACATCCCCAAGTTCCACCTGGCGAGGATGTGGCACAGTCTCTGTTATGGTTACCACACATCCTTACATTCCATCGGGCGAGGGTGTGGCTCAGTATCTGTTATGGTTACCACACATCCCCACTTTCCACCTGGCGAGGATATGGCTCAGTCTCTGTTATCGTTACCACACATCCCCACTTTCCATCTGTCGAGGGTGTGACTCCGTCTCTGTTATGGTTACCACACATGCCCACTTTCCACCTGGCGAGGGTGTGGCTCCGTCTTTGTTATGGTTACCACACATCCCCACTTTCCACCTGGCGAGGGTGTGGCTCCGTCTTTGTTATGTTTACCACACATCCCCACTTTCCACCTGGCACGGATATGGCTCCGTCTCTGTTATGGTTACCACACATCCCAACGTTCCATCTGGCGAGGGTGTGGCTCCGTTACTGTTATGGTTTCCACACATCCTTACTTTCCACTTGGCGAGGGTGTGGCTCGGTTTCTGTTATGGTTACCACACATCCCCACTTTCCATCTGAAGAGGTTGTGGCTCCGTCTCTGTTATGGTTACCACACATTCCCACTTTCCACATGGCGAGGGTGTGGCTCCTACTTTGTTATGGTTACCACACATCCCCACATTCCATCTGGCGAGGTTTGGCTCCGTCTCTATTATGGTTACCACACATTCCCACTTTCCTCCTGGCGAGGATGTGGCTCAGTCTCTGTTATGGTTACCTCATATCCCCACTTTCCATCTGAAGAGGGTGTGGCTCCGTCTCTGTTATGGTTACCACACATTCCCACTTTCCACATGGCGAGGGTGTGGCTCCTACTTTGTTATGGTTACCACACATCCCCACATTCCATCTGGCGAGGGTTTGGCTCCGTCTCTATTATGGTTACCACACATTCCCACTTTCCTCCTGGCGAGGATGTGGCTCAGTCTCTGTTATGGTTACCACACATCCCCACTTTCAACCTGGCGAGGGTGTGGCTCCGTCTTTGTTATGGTTACCACACATCCCCACTTTCCACCTGGCGAGGGTGTGGCTCCGTCTCTGTTAGGGTAAACACATCCCCACTTTCCACATGGCGAGGGTGTGGCTCCATCTTTGTTATGGTTACCACACATACCCACTTTCCATTTGGCGAGGGTTTGGCTCCGTCTCTGTTATGGTTACCACACACTCCCACTTTCCTCCTGGCGAGGGTATGGCTCCGTCTGTGTTATGGTTACCTCATATCCCCACTTTCCATCTAACGAGGGTGTGGCTCCGTTACTGTTATGGTTACCACACATCCTTACATTCCACCTGGAGAGGATGTGGCTCTGTCTCTGTTATGGTTACCCCACATCCTTACTTCGCACCTGGTGAGGATGTGTCTCCGTCTCTGTTATGTTTCCCACACATCCCCACTTTCCTCCTGGCGAGGTTGTGGCAACGTCACTGTTATGGTTACCACACATCCCCACTCTCCAACTGGCGAGGAAGTGGCTCCGTCTCTGTTATGTTTACCTCACATCCCCACCTTCCACCTGGTGAGAGTGTGGCTCCGTCTCTCTTATGGTTACCACACACCCCACTTCCCACCTGGCGAGGATGTGGCTCCGTCTCTGTTATGGTTACCACACATCCCCACTTTCCACCTGGCGAGGATGTGGCTCAGTCTCTGTTATGTTTACCACACATCCCCACTTCCCACCAGGCGAGGATATGGCTCTGTCTCTGTTAAGGTTACCACTCATCCCCACTTTCCACATAGCGAGGGTGTGGCTCCGTCTCTGTTATGGTTACCACACATCCCCACTTTCCACCTGGCGAAGGTGTGGCTCCGTCTCTGTTATGGTTACCACACATCCCCACTTTCCACCTGGCGAGGGTGTGGCTCCGTTACTGTTATGGTTACCACACATCCCCACTTTCCATCTGTGGAGTGTGTGACTCCGTCTCTGTTATGGTTACCACACATCCCCACTTTCCACCTGGCGAGGGTGTGGATCCGTCTTAGTTATGGTTACCACACATCCCCACTTTCCACCTGGCGAGGATATGGCTCCGTCTCTGTTATGGTTACCACACATCCCCACTTTCCACCCGGCGAGGATGTGGCTCAGTCTCTGTTATGGTTACCACACATTCCCACTTTCCACCTGGCGAGGATATGGCTCCGTCTCTGTTATGGTTACCACACATCCCCACTTTCCACCTGGAGAGGATATGGCTCCGTCTCTGTTATGGTTACCACACATCCCCACTTTCCACCTGGCGAGGATATGGCTCCGTCTCTGTTATGGTTACCACACATCCCCACCTTCCACCTGGCGAGGATATGGCTCCGTCTCTGTTATGTTTACCACACATCCCCACTATCCACCTGGCGAGGATGTGGCTCCGTCTCTGTTATGGTTACCACACATCCCCACTTTCCACCTGGCGTGGATATAGGTCATTCTCTGTTATGGTCACCACACATCCCCACCTTCCACCTGGGGAGGATATGGCTCCGTCTCTGTTATGGTTACCACACATCCCCACTTTCCACCTGGCGAGGGTGTGGCTCAGTCTCTGTTATGGTTACCACATATCCCCTTTTTCCATCTGGCGAGGGTGTGGCTCCGTCTCTGTTATGGTTACCACACATTCCCACCTTCCACCTGGCGAGGGTGTGGCTCCGTCTCTGTTATGGTTACCACACATCCCCACCTTCCACCTGGCGAGGATATGGCTCCGTCTCTTTTATGATTACCACACAGCCCCACATTCCATCTGGCGAGGATATGGCTCCGTCTCTGTTATGGTTACCACACATCCCCACTTTCCACCTGGCGAGGATATGGCTTAGTCTCTGTTATGGTTACCACACATCCCCACCTTCCACCTGGCGAGGATATGGCTCTGTCTCTGTTAAGTTTACCACACATCCCCACTTTCCACATGGCGAGGGTGTGGCTCCGTCTCTGTTATGGTTACCACACATCCCCACCTTCCACCTGGCGAGGATATGGCTCTGTGTCTGTTAAGATTACCACACATCCCCACTTTCCACATGGCGAGGGTATGGCTCCGTTTATGTTATGGTTACCACACATCCCCACTTTCCATCTGACGAGGGTGTGGCTCCGTCTCTGTTAAGGTTACCACACATCCCCACTTTCCACCTGGCGAGGGTATGGCTCCGTTTCTGTTATGGTTACCACACATCCCCACTTTCCATCTGGCGAGGGTGTGGCTCCGTCACTGTTATGGTTACCACACATCCCCACTTTCCACCTGGCGAGGATATGGCACCATCTCTGTTATGGTTACCACACTTCCCCACTTCCCACCTGGTGAGGATTTGGCTCCGTCTCTGTTAAGGTTTCCACACATCCTTACTTTCCACCTGGCGAGGGTGTGGCTCGGTTTCTGTTATGGTTACCACACATCCCCACTTTCCATCTGAAGAGGGTGTGGCTCCGTCTCTGTTATGGTTACCACACATTCCCACTTTCCACATGGCGAGGGTGTGGCTCCTACTTTGTTATGGTTACCACACATCCCCACATTCCATCTGGCGAGGGTTTGGCACTGTCTCTGTTATGGTTACCACACATTCCCACTTTCCACATGGCGAGGGTGTGGCTCCTACTTTGTTATGGTTACCACACATCCCCACATTCCATCTGGCGAGGGTTTGGCACCGTCTCTATTATGGTTACCACACATTCCCACTTTCCTCCTGGCGAGGATGTGGCTCAGTCTCTGTTATGGTTACCTCATATCCCCACTTTCCATCTGGCGAGGGTGTGGCTCCGTTACTGTTATGGTTACCACACATCCTTACATTCAACCTGGCGAGGATGTGGCTCTGTCTCTGTTATGGTTACCCCACATCCTTACTTCCCACCTGGTGAGGATGTGGCTCCGTCTCTGTTATGGTTACCACACATCCCCACTTTCCGCCTGGCGAGGGTGTGGCTCCATTACTGTTATGGTTACCACACATCCCCAACTTTCCTCCTGGCGAGGTTGTGGCTCCGTCTCTGTTATGGTTACCACACATCCCCACTTTCCACCTGGCTAGGATGTGGCTCCGTCTCTGTTATGTTTACCACACATCCAAACTTTCCACCTGGCGAGGATATGGCTCAGTCTCTTTTATGGTTACCACACATCCCCACCTTCCACTTGGCGAGGCAATGGTTCCATCTCTGTTATGGTTACCACACATCCCCACTTTCCACCTGGCGAGGGTATGGCTCCGTTTCTGTTATGATTACCACACATCCCCACTTTCCATCTGGCGAGGGTGTGGCTTCGTCTCTGTTATGGTTACCACACATCCCAACTTTCCACCTGGCGAGGATATGGCTCCGTCTCAGTTATGGTTACCACACTTCCCCACTTCCCACCTGGTGAGGATTTGGCTCCGTCTCTGTTAAGGTTTCCACACATCCTTACTTTCCACCTGGCGAGGGTGTGGCTCCGTTTCTGTTATGGTTACCACACATCCCCACTTTCAATCTGGCGAGGGTGTGGCTCCGTCTCAGTTTTGGTTACCACACATCCCCACTTTCCACATGGCGAGGGTGTGGCTCCATCTTTTTTATGGTTACCACACATCCCCACTTTCCATCTGGCGAGGGATTGGCTCCGTCTCTGTTATGGTTACCACACATTCCCACTTTCCTCCAGGCGAGGGTTTGGCTCCGTCTCTGTTATGGTTACCACACATTCCCACTTTCCTCCTGGCGAGAATGTGGCTCCGTCTCTGTTATGGTTACCACACCTTCCCCACTTTCCACCTGGCGAGGGTGTGGCTCCGTTTCTGTTATGGTTACCACACATCCTTACATTCCACCTGGCGAGGATATGGCTCCGTCTCTCTTCTGGTTACCACACTTCCTTACATCCCACCTGGTGAGGATGTGGCTCCGTCTCGGTTATGGTTACCACACATCCCAACTTTCCACCTGGCAAGGATGTGGCTCAGTCTCTGTTATGGTTACCACACATTCCCACCTTCTACCTGACGAGGATATGGCTCCGTCTCGGTTATTGTTACCACACATCCCCACTTTCCACCTGGCGAGGATATGGCTCAGCCTCTGTTATGGTTACCACACATCCCCACTTTCCACCTGGTGAGGATTTGGCTCCGTCTCTGTTAAGGTTACCACACATCCCCACGTTCCACCTGGCGAGGATGTGGCACAGTCTCTGTTATGGTTACCACACATCCTTACATTCCATCGGGCGAGGGTGTGCCTCAGTATCTGTTATGGTTACCACACATCCCCACTTTCCACCTGGCGAGGATATGGCTCAGTCTCTGTTATCGTTACCACACATCCCCACTTTCCATCTGTCGAGGGTGTGACTCCGTCTCTGTTATGGTTACCACACATCCCCAATTTCCACCTGGCGAGGGTGTGGCTCCGTCTTTGTTATGGTTACCACACATCCCCACTTTCCACCTGGCGAGGGTGTTGCTCCGTCTTTGTTATGGTTACCACACATCCCCACTTTCCACCTGGCGAGGATATGGCTCCGTCTCTGTTATGGTTACCACACATCCCCACGTTCCATCTGGCGAGGGTGTGGCTCCGTTACTGTTATGGTTTCCACACATCCTTACTTTCCACTTGGCGAGGGTGTGGCTCGGTTTCTGTTATGGTTACCACACATCCCCACTTTCCATCTGAAGAGGGTGTGGCTCCGTCTCTGTTATGGTTACCACACATTCCCACTTTCCACATGGCGAGGGTGTGGCTCCTACTTTGTTATGGTTAACACACATCCCCACATTCCATCTGGCGAGGTTAGGCTCCGTCTCTATTATGGTTACCACACATTCCCACTTTCCTCCTGGCGAGGATGTGGCTCAGTCTCTGTTATGGTTACCTCATATCCCCACTTTCCATCTGAAGAGGGTGTGGCTCCGTCTCTGTTATGGTTACCACACATTCCCACTTTCCACATGGCGAGGGTGTGGCTCCTACTTTGTTATGGTTACCACACATCCCCACATTCCATCTGGCGAGGGTTTGGCTCCGTCTCTATTATGGTTACCACACATTCCCACTTTCCTCCTGGCGAGGATGTGGCTCAGTCTCTGTTATGGTTACCACACATCCCCACTTTCAACCTGGCGAGGGTGTGGCTCCGTCTATGTTATGGTTACCACACATCCCCACTTTCCAACTGGCGAGGGTGTGGCTCCGTCTCTGTTATGGTTACCACACATCCCCACCTTCCATCTGGCGAGGATATGGCTCTGTGTCTGTTAAGATTACCACACATCCCCACTTTCCACATGGCGAGGGTATGGCTCCGTTTATGTTATGGTTACCACACATCCCCACTTTCCATCTGACGAGGGTGTGGCACCGTCTCTGTTAAGGTTACCACACATCCCCACTTTCCACCTGGCGAGGGTATGGCTCCGTTTCTGTTATGGTTACCACACATCCCCACTTTCCATCTGGCGAGGGTGTGGCTCCGTCACTGTTATGGTTACCACACATCCCCACTTTCCACCTGGCGAGGATATGGCACCATCTCTGTTATGGTTACCACACTTCCCCACTTCCCACCTGGTGAGGATTTGGCTCCGTCTCTGTTAAGGCTTCCACACATCCTTACTTTCCACCTGGCGAGGGTGTGGCTCGGTTTCTGTTATGGTTACCACACATCCCCACTTTCCATCTGAAGAGGGTGTGGCTCCGTCTCTGTTATGGTTACCACACATTCCCACTTTCCACATGGCGAGGGTGTGGCTCCTACTTTGTTATGGTTACCACACATCCCCACATTCCATCTGGCGAGGGTTTGGCACTGTCTCTGTTATGGTTACCACACATTCCCACTTTCCACATGGCGAGGGTGTGGCTCCTACTTTGTTATGGTTACCACACATCCCCACATTCCATCTGGCGAGGGTTTGGCACCGTCTCTATTATGGTTACCACACATTCCCACTTTCCTCCTGGCGAGGATGTGGCTCAGTCTCTGTTATGGTTACCTCATATCCCCACTTTCCATCTGGCGAGGGTGTGGCTCCGTTACTGTTATGGTTACCACACATCCTTACATTCAACCTGGCGAGGATGTGGCTCTGTCTCTGTTATGGTTACCCCACATCCTTACTTCCCACCTGGTGAGGATGTGGCTCCGTCTCTGTTATGGTTACCACACATCCCCACTTTCCTCCTGGCGAGGGTGTGGCTCCATTACTGTTATGGTTACCACACATCCCCACTTTCCTCCTGGCGAGGTTGTGGCTCCGTCTCTGTTATGGTTACCACACATCCCCACTTTCCACCTGGCTAGGATGTGGCTCCGTCTCTGTTATGTTTACCACACATCCAAACTTTCCACCTGGCGAGGATATGGCTCAGTCTCTTTTATGGTTACCACACATCCCCACCTTCCACTTGGCGAGGCAATGGTTCCATCTCTGTTAGGGTTACCACACATCCCCACTTTCCACCTGGCGAGGGTATGGCTCCGTTTCTGTTATGATTACCACACATCCCCTCTTTCCATCTGGCGAGGGTGTGGCTTCGTCTCTGTTATGGTTACCACACATCCCAACTTTCCACCTGGCGAGGATATGGCTCCGTCTCAGTTATGGTTACCACACTTCCCCACTTCCCACCTGGTGAGGATTTGGCTCCGTCTCTGTTAAGGTTTCCACACATCCTTACTTTCCACCTGGCGAGGGTGTGGCTCCGTTTCTGTTATGGTTACCACACATCCCCACTTTCAATCTGGCGAGGGTGTGGCTCCGTCTCAGTTTTGGTTACCACACATCCCCACTTTCCACATGGCGAGGGTGTGGCTCCATCTTTTTTATGGTTACCACACATCCCCACTTTCCATCTGGCGAGGGATTGGCTCCGTCTCTGTTATGGTTACCACACATTCCCACTTTCCTCCAGGCGAGGGTTTGGCTCCGTCTCTGTTATGGTTACCACACATTCCCACTTTCCTCCTGGCGAGAATGTGGCTCCGTCTCTGTTATGGTTACCACACCTTCCCCACTTTCCACCTGGCGAGGGTGTGGCTCCGTTTCTGTTATGGTTACCACACATCCTTACATTCCACCTGGCGAGGATATGGCTCCGTCTCTCTTCTGGTTACCACACTTCCTTACTTCCCACCTGGTGAGGATGTGGCTCCGTCTCGGTTATGGTTACCACACATCCCAACTTTCCACCTGGCGAGGATGTGGCTCAGTCTCTGTTATGGTTACCACACATTCCCACCTTCTACCTGACGAGGATATGGCTCCGTCTCGGTTATTGTTACCACACATCCCCACTTTCCACCTGGCGAGGATATGGCTCAGCCTCTGTTATGGTTACTACACATCCCCACTTTCCACCTGGTGAGGATTTGGCTCCGTCTCTGTTAAGGTTACCACACATCCCCACGTTCCACCTGGCGAGGATGTGGCACAGTCTCTGTTATGGTTACCACACATCCTTACATTCCATCGGGCGAGGGTGTGGCTCAGTATCTGTTATGGTTACCACACATTCCCACTTTCCACCTGGCGAGGATATGGCTCAGTCTCTGTTATCGTTACCACACATCCCCACTTTCCATCTGTCGAGGGTGTGACTCCGTCTCTGTTATGGTTACCACACATCCCCACTTTCCACCTGGCGAGGGTGTGGCTCCGTCTTTGTTATGGTTACCACACATCCCCACTTTCCACCTGGCGAGGGTGTGGCTCCGTCTTTGTTATGGTTACCACACATCCCCACTTTCCACCTGGCGAGGATATGGCTCCGTCTCTGTTATGGTTACCACACATCCCCACGTTCCATCTGGCGAGGGTGTGGCTCCGTTACTGTTATGGTTTCCACACATCCTTACTTTCCACTTGGCGAGGGTGTGGCTCGGTTTCTGTTATGGTTACCACACATCCCCACTTTCCATCTGAAGTGGGTGTGGCTCCGTCTCTGTTATGGTTACCACACATTCCCACTTTCCACATGGCGAGGGTGTGGCTCCTACTTTGTTATGGTTAACACACATCCCCACATTCCATCTGGCGAGGTTTGGCTCCGTCTCTATTATGGTTACCACACATTCCCACTTTCCTCCTGGCGAGGATGTGGCTCAGTCTCTGTTATGGTTACCTCATATCCCCACTTTCCATCTGAAGAGGGTGTGGCTCCGTCTCTGTTATGGTTACCACACATTCCCACTTTCCACATGGCGAGGGTGTGGCTCCTACTTTGTTATGGTTACCACACATCCCCACATTCCATCTGGCGAGGGTTTGGCTCCGTCTCTATTATGGTTACCACACATTCCCACTTTCCTCCTGGCGAGGATGTGGCTCAGTCTCTGTTATGGTTACCACACATCCCCACTTTCAACCTGGCGAGGGTGTGGCTCCGTCTTTGTTATGGTTACCACACATCCCCACTTTCCACCTGGCGAGCGTGTGGCTCCGTTTCTGTTATGGTTACCACACATCCCCACTTTCCATCTGGTGAGTATGTGGCTCCATCTTTGTTATGGTTACCACACATACCCACTTTCCATTTGGCGAGGGTTTGGCTCCGTCTCTGTTATGGTTACCACACACTCCCACTTTCCTCCTGGCGAGGGTATGGCTCCGTCTGCGTTATGGTTACCTCATATCCCCACTTTCCATCTAACGAGGGTGTGGCTCCGTTACTGTTATGGTTACCACACATCCTTACATTCCACCTGGAGAGGATGTGGCTCTGTCTCTGTTATGGTTACCCCACATCCTTACTTCGCACCTGGTGAGGATGTGGCTCCGTCTCTGTTATGTTTCCCACACATCCCCACTTTCCTCCTGGCGAGGTTGTGGCAACGTCTCTGTTATGGTTACCACACATCCCCACTCTCCAACTGGCGAGGAAGTGGCTCCGTCTCTGTTATGTTTACCTCACATCCCCACCTTCCACCTGGTGAGAGTGTGGCTCCGTCTCTGTTATGGTTAGCACACACCCCACTTCCCACCTGGCGAGGATGTGGCTCCGTCTCTGTTATGGTTACCACACATCCCCACTTTCCACCTGGCGAGGATGTGGCTCAGTCTCTGTTATGTTTACCACACATCCCCACTTCCCACCAGGCGAGGATATGGCTCTGTCTCTGTTAAGGTTAACACTCATCCCCACTTTCCACATAGCGAGGGTGTGGCTCCGTCTCTGTTATGGTTACCACACATCCCCACTTTCCACCTGGCGAGGGTATGGCTCCGTTTCTGTTATTGTTACCACACATCCCCACTTTCCATCTGGCGAGTATGTGGCTCCATCTCTGTTATGGTTACCACACATCCCCACCTTCCACCTGGCGAGGATATGGCTCCGTCTCTGTTATGGTTACCACACATCCCCACTTTCCACCTGGCGAGGGTATGGCTCCGTTTCTGTTATGGTTACCACGCATCCCCACTTTCTACCAGGCGAGGATATGGCTCCGTCTCTGTTATGGTTACCACACTTCCCCACTTCCCACCTGTTGAGGATTTGGCCCCGTCTCTGTTAAGGTTTCCACACATTCTTACTTTCCATCTGGCGAGGGTGTAGCTCCGTTTCTGTTATGGTTACCACGCATCCCCACTTTCCACCTGGCGAGGGTGTGGCTCCGTCTCGGTTATGGTTACCACACATCCCCACTTTCCACATGGCGAGGGTGTGGCTCCATCTTTGTTATGGTTAACACACATCCCCACTTTCATCTGGCGAGGGTTTGGCTCCGTCTCTGTTATGGTTACCACACCTTCCCCACTTTCCATCTGGCGAGGGTGTGGCTCCGTCTCTGTTATGGTTACCACACATCCCCACCTTCCACCTGGCGAGGATATGGCTCTGTCTCTGTTAAAATTACCACACATCCCCACTTTCCACATGGCGAGGGTATGGCTCCGTTTCTGTTATGGTTACCACACATCCCCACTTTCCATCTGACGAGGGTGTGGCTCCGTCTCTGTTAAGGTTACCACACATCCCCACTTTCCACCTGGCGAGGGTATGGCTCCGTTTCTGTTATGGTTACCACACATCCCCACTTTCCATCTGGCGAGGGTGTGGCTCCGTCACTGTTATGGTTACCACACATCCCCACTTTCCACCTGGCGAGGATATGGCACCGTCTCTGTTATGGTTACCACACTTCCCCACTTCCCACCTGGTGAGGATTTGGCTCCGTCTCTGTTAAGGTTTCCACACATCCTTACTTTCCACCTGGCGAGGGTGTGGCTCGGTTTCTGTTATGGTTACAACACATCCCCACTTTCCATCTGAAGAGGGAGTGGCTCCGTCTCTGTTATGGTTACCACACATTCCCACTTTCCACATGGCGAGGGTGTGGCTCCTACTTTGTTATGGTTACCACACATCCCCACATTCCATCTGGCGAGGGTTTGGCTCCGTCTCTATTATGGTTACCACACATTCCCACTTTCCTCCTGGCGAGGATGTGGCTCAGTCTCTGTTATGGTTACCTCATATCCCCACTTTCCATCTGGCGAGGGTGTGGCTCCGTTACTGTTATGGTTACCACACATCCTTACATTCAACCTGGCGAGGATGTGGCTCTGTCTCTGTTATGGTTACCCCACATCCTTACTTCCCACCTGGTGAGGATGTGGCTCCGTCTCTGTTATGGTTACCACACATCCCCACTTTCCTCCTGGCGAGGGTGTGGCTCCATTACTGTTATGGTTACCACACATCCCCACTTTCCTCCTGGCGAGGTTGTGGCTCCGTCTCTGCTATGGTTACCACACATCCCCACTTTCCACCTGGCTAGGATGTGGCTCCGTCTCTGTTATGTTTACCACACTTCCAAACTTTCCACCTGGCGAGGATATGGCTCAGTCTCTTTTATGGTTACCACACATCCCCACTTTCCACCTTGCGAGGGTATGGCTCCGCCCCGGTTATGGTTACCACACATTCCCAATTTCCACCTGGCGAGGATATGGCTCCGTCTCAGTTATGGTTACCACACTTCCCCACTTCCCACCTGGTGAGGATTTGGCTCCGTCTCTGTTAAGGTTTCCACACATCCTTACTTTCCACCTGGCGAGGGTGTGGCTCCGTTTCTGTTATGGTTACCACACATCCCCACTTTCAATCTGGCGAGGGTGTGGCTCCATCTCAGTTTTGGTTACCACACATCCCCACTTTCCACATGGCCTGGGGTGTGGCTCCATCTTTGTTATGGTTACCACACATCCCCACTTTCCATCTGGCGAGGGATTGGCTCCGTCTCTGTTATGGTTACCACACATTCCCACTTTCCTCCTGGCGAGGGTTTGGCTCCGTCTCTGTTATGGTTACCACACATTCCCACTTTCCTCCTGGCGAGAATGTGGCTCCGTCTCTGTTATGGTTACCACACCTTCCCCACTTTCCACCTGGCGAAGGTGTGGCTCCGTTACTGTTATGGTTACCACACATCCTAACATTCCACCTGGCGAGGATGTGGCTCCGTCTCTCTTATGGTTACCACACATCCTTACTTCCCACCTGGTGAGGATGTGGCTCCGTCTCCGTTATGGTTAGCACACATCCCCATTTTCCACATGGCGAGGGTGTGGCTCCATTACTGTTATGGTTACCACACATCCTTACATTCCACCTGGCGAGGATGTGGCTCCGTCTCTCTTATGGTTACCACACATCCTTACTTCCCACCTGGTGAGGATGTGGCTCCGTCTCCGTTATGGTTACCACACATCCCAACTTTCCACCTGGCGAGGATGTGGCTCAGTCTCTGTTATGGTTACCACTCATCCCCACCTTCTACCTGACGAGGATATGGCTCCGTCTCTGTTATTGTTACCACACATCCCCACTTTCCACCTGGCGAGTATATGGCTCAGCCTCTGTTATGGTTACCACACATCCCCACTTTCCACCTGGTGAGGATTTGGCTCCGTCTCTGTTAAAGTTACCACACATCCCCACTTTCCACCTGGCGAGGATGTGGCACAGTCTCTGTTATGGTTACCACACATCCTTACATTCCATCGGGCGAGGGTGTGGCTCAGTCTCTGTTATGGTTACCACACATCCCCAATTTTCCACCTGGCGAGGATATGGCTCAGTCTCTGTTATCGTTACCACACATCCCCACTTTCCATCTGTCGAGGGTGTGACTCCGTCTCTGTTATGGTTACCACACATCCCCACTTTCCATCTGGCGAGGGTGTGGCTCCGTCTTTGTTATGGTTACCACACATCCCCACTTTCCACCTGGCGAGGGTGTCGCTCCGTCTCTGTTGTGGTTACCACACATCCCCACGTTCCATCTGGCGAGGGTGTGGCTCCGTTACTGTTATGGTTTCCACACATCCTTACTTTCAAATTGGCGAGGGTGTGGCTCGGTTTCTGTTATGGATACCACACATCCCCACTTTCCATCTGAAGAGGGTGTGGCTCCGTCTCTGTTATGGTTACCACACATTCCCACTTTCCACATGGCGAGGGTGTGGCTCCTACTTTGTTATGGGTACCACACATCCCCACATTCCATCTGGCGAGGGTTTGGCTCCGTCTCTATTATGGTTACCACACATTCCAACTTTCCTCCTGGCGAGGATGTGGCTCAGTCTCTGTTATGGTTACCTCATATCCCCACTTTCCATCTGGCGAGGGTGTGGCTCCGTTACTGTTTTGGTTACCACACATCCTTACATTCAACCTGGCGAGGATGTGGCTCTGTCTCTGTTATGGTTACCCCACATCCTTACTTCTCACCTGGTGAGGATGTGGCTCCGTCTCTGTTATGGTTACCACACATCCCCACTTTCCTCCTGGCGAGGGTGTGGCTCCATTACTGTTATGGTTACCACACATCCCCACTTTCCTCCTGGCGAGGTTGAGGCTCCGTCTCTGTTATGGTTACCACACATCCCCACTTTCCACCTGGCTAGGATGTGGCTCCGTCTCTGTTATGTTTACCACAAATCCAAACTTTCCACCTGGCGAGGATATGGCTCAGTCTCTTTTATGGTTACCACACATCCCCACCTTCCACTTGGCGAGGCAATGGCTCCATCTCTGTTATGGTTACCACACATTCCCACTTTCCACCTGGCGAGGGTATGGCTCCGTTTCTGTTATGATTACCACACATCCCACTTTCCATCTGGCGAGGGTGTGGCTCCGTCTCTGTTATAGTTACCACACATCCCCACTTTCCACCTGGCGAGGATATGGCTCCGTCTCAGTTATGGTTACCACACTTCCCCACTTCCCACCTGGTGAGGATTTGGCTCCGTCTCTGTTAAGGTTTCCACACATCCTTACTTTCCACCTGGCGAGGGTGTGGCTCCGTTTCTGTTATGGTTACCACACATCCCCACTTTCAATCTGGCGAGGGTGTGGCTCCGTCTCAGTTTTGGTTACCACACATCCCCACTTTCCACATGGCGAGGGTGTGGCTCCATCTTTTTTATGGTTACCACACATCCCCACTTTCCATCTGGCGAGGGATTGGCTCCGTCTCTGTTATGGTTACCACAAATTCCCACTTTCCTCCTGGCGAGGGTTTGGCTCCGTCTCTGTTATGGTTACCACACATTCCCACTTTCCTCCTGGCGAGAATGTGGCTCCGTCTCTGTTATGGTTACCACACCTTCCCCACTTTCCACCTGGCGAGGGTGTGGCTCCGTTACTGTTATGGTTACCACACATCCTTACATTCCACCTGGCGAGGATGTGGCTCCGTCTCTCTTATGGTTACCACACATCCTTACTTCCCACCTGGTGAGGATGTGGCTCCGTCTCCGTTATGGTTACCACACATCCCCACTTTCCACATGGCGAGGGTGTGGCTCCGTTACTGTTATGGTTACCACACATCTTTACATTCCACCTGGCGAGGATGTGGCTCCGTCTCTCTTATGGTTACCACACATCCTTACTTCCCACCTGGTGAGTATGTGGCTCCGTCTCCGTTATGGTTACCACACATCCCAACTTTCCACCTGGCGAGGATGTGGCTCAGTCTCTGTTATGGTTACCACACATCCCCACCTTCTACCTGACGAGGATATGGCTCCGTCTCTGTTATTGTTACCACACATCCCCACTTTCCACCTGGCGAGGATATGGCTCAGCCTCTGTTATGGTTACCACACATCCCCACTTTCCATCTGTCGAGGGTGTGACTCCGTCTCTGTTATGATTACCACACATCCCCACTTTCCACCTGGCGAGGGTGTGGCTCCGTCTTTGTTATGGTTACCACACATCCCCACTTTCCAACTGGCGAGGGTGTGGCTCCGTCTCTGTTATGGTTACCACACATCCCCACTTTCCACCTGGCGAGGATATGGCTCCGTCTCTGTTATTGTTACCACACATCCCCACTTTCCACCTGGCGAGGATATGGCTCAGCCTCTGTTATGGTTACCACACATCCCCACTTTCCATCTGTCGAGGGTGTGACTCCGTCTCTGTTATGATTACCACACATCCCCACTTTCCACCTGGCGAGGGTGTGGCTCCGTCTTTGTTATGGTTACCACACATTCCCACTTTCCAACTGGCGAGGGTGTGGCTCCGTCTCTGTTATGGTTACCACACATCCCCACTCTCCATCTGGCGAGGGTGTGACTCCGTCTCTGTTATGGTTACCATACAACCCCGCATTCCACCTGGCGAGGGTGTGGCTCCGGCTCTGTTATAGTCACCACACAACCCCACATTCCACCTGGCGAGGGTGTGGCTCCGTCTCTGTAATGGTTACCACACATCCCCACCTTCCACCAGGCGAGGATATGGCTCTGTCTCTGTTAAGGTTACCACACATCCCCACTTTCCACATGGCGAGGGTGTGGCTCCGTCTCTGTTATGGTTACCACACATCCCCACTTTCCACCTGGCGAGGGTATGGCTCTGTTTCTCTTATCGTTACCACACATCCCCACTTTCCATCTGGCGAGGGTGTGGCTCCGTCTCTGTTATGGTTACCACACATCCCCACTTTCCACCTGGCGAGGATATGGCTCCGTCTCTGTTATGGTTACCTCACTTCCCCGCATCCCACCTGGTGAGGATTTGGCTCCGTCCCTGTTAAGGTTTCCACACACCCTTACTTTCCACCTGACGAGGGTGTGGCTCCGTTTCTGTTATGGTTACCACACATCCCCCTTTCCTACTGAAGAGGGTGTGGCTCCGTCTCTGTTAGGGTAAACACATCCCCACTTTCCACATGGCGAGGGTGTGGCTCCATCTTTGTTATGGTTACCACACATACCCACTTTCCATCTGGCGAGGGTTTGGCTCCGTCTCTGTTATGGTTACCACACATTCCCACTTTGCTCCTGGCGAGGGTGTGGCTCCGTCTGTGTTATGGTTACCTCATATCCCCACTTTCCATCTGGCGAGGGTGTGGCTCCGTTACTGTTATGGTTACCACACATCCTTACATTCCACCTGGCGAGGATGTGGCTCTGTCTCTGTCATGGTTACCCCACATCCTTACTTCGCACCTGTTGAGGATGTGGCTCCGTCTCTGTTATGTTTACCACACATCCCCACTTTCCTCCTGGCGAGGTTGTGGCAACGTCTCTGTTATGGTTACCACACATCCCCACTCTCCAACTGGCGAGGATGTGGCTCCGTCTCTGTTATGTTTACCACACATCCCCACCTTCCACCTGGTGAGAGTGTGGCTCCGTCTCTGTTATGGTTACCACACACCCGACTTCCCACCTGGCGAGGATGTGGCTCCGTCTCTGTTATGGTTACCACACATCCCCACTTTCCACCTGGCGAGGATGTGGCTCCTTCTCTGTTATGTTTACCACACATCCCCACTTCCCACCAGGCGAGGATATGGCTCTGTCTCTGTTAAGGTTACCACCCATCCCCACTTTCCACATAGCGAGGGTGTTGCTCCGTCTCTGTTATGGTTACCACACATCCCCACTTTCCACCTGGCGAGGGTATGGCTCCGTTTCTGTTATGGTTACCACACATCCCCACTTTCCATCTGGCGAGTATGTGGCTCCATCTCTGTTATGGTTACCACACATCCCCACCTTCCACCTGGCGAGGATATGGCTCCGTCTCTGTTATGGTTACCACACATCCCCACTTTCCACCTGGCGAGGGTATGGCTCCGTTTCTGTTATGGTTACCACGCATCCCCACTTTCAACCAGCCGAGGATATGGCTCCGTCTCTGTTATGGTTACCACACTTCCCCACTTCCCACCTGTTGCGGATTTGGCCCCGTCTCTGTTAAGGTTTCCACACATTCTTACTTTCCATCTGGCGAGGGTGTAGCTCCGTTTCTGTTATGGTTACCACGCATCCCCACTTTCCACCTGGCGAGGGTGTGGCTCCGTCTCTGTTATGGTTACCACACATCCCCACTTTCCACATGGCGAGGGTGTGGCTCCATCTTTGTTATGGTTAACACACATCCCCACTTTCCATCTGGCGAGGGTTTGGCTCCGTCTCTGTTATGGTTACCACACCTTCCCCACTTTCCATCTGGCGAGGGTGTGGCTCCGTCTCTGTTATGGTTACCACACATCCCCACCTTCCACCTGGCGAGGATATGGCTCTGTCTCTGTTAAGATTACCACACATCCCCACTTTCCACGTGGCGACGGTATGGCTCCGTTTCTGTTATGGTTACCACACATCCCCACCTTCCATCTGGCGAGGGTGTGGCTCCGTCTCTGTTAAGGTTACCACACATCCCCACTTTCCACCTGGTGAGGGTATGGCTCCGTTTCTGTTATGGTTACCACACATCCCCACTTTCCATCTGGCGAGGGTGAGGCTCCGTCACTGTTATGGTTACCACACATCCCCACTTTCCACCTGGCGAGGATAGTGCACCGTCTCTGTTATGGTTACCACACTTCCCCACTTCCCACCTGGTGAGGATTTGGCTCCGTCTCTGTTAAGGTTTCCACACATCCTTACTTTCCAACTGGCGAGGGTGTGGCTCGGTTTCTGTTATGGTTACCACACATCCCCACTTTCCATCTGAAGAGGGTGTGGCTCCGTCTCTGTTATGGTTACCACACATTCCCACTTTCCACATGGCGAGGGTGTGGCTCCTACATTGTTATGGTTACCACACATCCCCACATTCCATCTGGCGAGGGTTTGGCTCCGTCTCTATTATGGTTACCACACATTCCCACTTTCCTCCTGGCGAGGATGTGGCTCAGTCTCTGTTATGGTTACCTCTTATCCCCACTTTCCATCTGGCGAGGGTTTGGCTCCGTTACTGTTATGGTTACCACACATCCTTACATTCAACCTGGCGAGGATGTGGCTCTGTCTCTGTTATGGTTACCCCACATCCTTACTTCCCACCTGGTGAGGATGTGGCTCCGTCTCTGTTATGGTTACCACATATCCCCACCTTCCTACTGGCGAGGGTGTGGCTCCATTACTGTTATGGTTACCACACATCCCCACTTTCATCCTGGCGAGGTTGTGGCTCCGTCTCTGTTATGGTTACCACACATCCCCACTTTCCACCTGGCTAGGATGTGGCTCCGTCTCTGTTATGTTTACCACACATCCAAACTTTCCACCTGGCGAGGATATGGCTCAGTCTCTTTTATGGTTACCACACATCCCCACCTTCCAGTTGGCGAGGCAATGGTTCCATCTCTCTTATGGTTACCACACATCCCCACTTTCCAACTGGCGAGGGTATGGCTCCGTTTCTGTTATGATTACCACACATCCCCACTTTCCATCTGGCGAGAGTGTGGCTCCGTCTCTGTTATGGTTACCACACATCCCCACTTTCCAGCTGTCGAGGATATGGCTCCGTCTCAGTTATGGTTACCACACTTCCCCACTTCCCACCTGGTGAGGATTTGGCTCCGTCTCTGTTAAGGTTTCCACACATCCTTACTTTCCACCTGGCGAGGGTGTGGCTCCGTTTCTGTTATGGTTACCACACATCCCCACTTTCAATCTGGCGAGGGTGTGGCTCCGTCTCAGTTTTGGTTACCACACATCCCCACTTTCCACATGGCGAGGGTGTGGCTCCATCTTTGTTATGGTTACCACACATCCCCACTTTCCATCTGGCGAGGGATTGGCTCCGTCTCTGTTATGGTTACCACACATTCCCACTTTCCTCCTGGCGAGGGTTTGGCTCCGTCTCTGTTATGGTTACCACACATTCCCACTTTCCTCCTGGCGAGAATGTGGCTCCGTCTCTGTTATGGTTACCACACCTTCCCCACTTTCCACCTGGCGAGGGTGTGGCTCCGTTACTGTTATGGTTACCACACATCCTTACTTCCCACCTGGTGAGGATGTGGCTCCGTCTCCGTTATGGTTACCACACATCCCCACTTTCCACATGGCGAGGATGTGCCTCCGTCTCTCTTATGGTTACCACACAATCCTTACTTCACACCTGGTGAGGGTGTGGCTCCGTCTCTGTTATGGTTACCACACATCCCCAATTTCCACATGGCGAGGGTGAGGCTCCGTTACTGTTATGGTTACCACACATCCTTACATTCCACCTGGCGAGGATGTGGCTCCGTCTCTTTTATGGTTACCACACATCCTCACTTTCCACCTGGCGAGGATGTGGCTCAGTCGCTGTTATGGTTACCACACATCCCCACCTTCTACCTGACGAGGATATGGCTCCGTCTTTGTTATGGTTACCACACATCCCCACTTTCCACCTGGCGAGGATATGGCTCAGTCTCTGTTATGGTTACCACACATCCCCACTTTCCATCTGTCGAGGGTGTGACTCAGTCTCTGTTATGGTTGCCACACATCCCCACTTTCCACCTGGCGAGGATGTGGCTCCGTCTTTGTTATGGTTACCACACATCCCCACTTTCCACCTGGCGCGGGTGTGGCTCCGTCTCTGTTATGGTTACCACACATCCCCACGTTCCAACTGGCGAGGGTGTGACTCCGTCTCTGTTATGGTTACCACACAACCCCACATTCCACCTGGCGAGGGTGTGGCTCCGTCTCTGTTATGGTTACCACACATCCCCACTTTCCATCTGGCGAGGGTGTGGTTCCGCCTTTGTTATGGTTACCACACATCGCCACTATCCACCTGGCGAGGAATGGACTCGTTCTTTGTTATGGTTACCACACATCCCCACTTTCCATCTGGCGAGGATATGGCTCCGTCTCTGTTATGGTTACCACACATCCTCACTTTCCAACTGGCGAGGATGTGGCTCAGTCTCTGTTATGGTTACCACACATCCCCACTTTCCACCTGGCGAGGATATGTGTCCGTCTCTGTTATGGTTACCACACACCCCCACCTTCCACCTGGCGAGGATGAGGCTCCGTCTCTGTTATGGTTACCACACATCCCCACTTTCCACCTGGCGAGTCTCTGTTACGGTTACCACCCATCCCCACCTTCCACCTGGCGAGGATATTGCTCCGTCTCTTTTATGATTACCACACATCCCCACATTCCATCTGGCGAGGATATGGCTCCGTCTCTGTTATAGTTACCACACATCCCCACTTTCCACCTGGCGAGGATATGGCTTAGTCTCTGTTATGGTTACCACACATCCCCACCTCCCACCTGGCGAGGATATGGCTCCGTCTCAGTTATGGTAACCACATATCCCCACCTTCCACATGGCGAGGGTGTGGCTCCGTCTCTGTTGTGGTTACCACACATCCCCACTTTCCACCTGGCGAGGGTGTGGCTCCGTCTCTGTAATGGTTACCACACATCCCCACTTTACACCTGGCGAGGATATGGCTCACTCTGTTATGGTTACCACACATCCCCACTTTCCACCTGGCGAGGATATGGCTCCGTCTCTGTTATGGTTACCACATATCCCCACTTTCCACCTGGCGAGGATATTGCTCCGTCTCTGTAAAGGTAACCACACATCCCCACTTTCCACATGGCGAGGGTGTGGCTCGGTCTCTGTTATGGTTACCACACATCCCCACTTTCCACCTGGCGGGGGTGTGGCTCCGTTTATGTTATGGTTACCACACACCCCTACTTTCCATCCGTCGAGGGAGTGGCTCCGTCTCTGTTATGGTTACAACACATCCACACTTTCCACCTGGCAAGGATATGGCCCCGTCCCTGTTATGGTTACCACACATCCTCACTTTCCACCTGGCGGAAGATGAGGCTCCGTCTCTGTTATGGTTACCACACACCCCTACTTTCCATCCGGCGAGGGAGTGGCTCCGTCTCTGTTATGGTTACCACACATCCCCACTGTCCATCTGGCGAGGGTGTGGATCAGTCTCTGTTATGGTTACCTCACATCCCCACTTTCCAGCTGTCGAGGATATGGCTCCGTCCCTGTTATGGTTACCACACATCCCCAATTTCCACCTGGCGAGGGTGTGGATCAGTCTCTGTTATGGTTACCTCACATCCCCACTTTCCAGCTGGCGAGGATATGGCTCCGTCCCGGTTATGGTTACCACACATCCCCACTTTCCATCTGGCGAGGGTGTGGATCAGTCTCTGTTATGGTTACCGCACATCCCCACGTTCCAACTGGCGAGGATATGGGTCCGTCCCTGTTATGGTTACCACACATCCCCACTTTCCACCTGGCGAGGATATGGCTCCGTCTCTGTTATGGTTACCACCCGTCCCCACTTTCCAACTTGCGAGGATGTGGCTCCGTCTCTGTTATGGTTACCACACATCCCCACTTTCCACCTGGCGAGGATATGGCTCCGTCCAGTTATGGTTACCACACATCCCCACTTTCCACCTGGCGAGGATATGGCTCCGTCTCTGTTATGGTTACCACACATCCCCACTTTCAAACTGGAGAGGATGTGGCTCCGTCCCTTTTATGGTTACCACACATCCCCACGTTCCACCTGGCGAGGATATGGCTCCGTCTATGTTATGGTTACCACACATCCCCACTTTCCACCTGGCGAGGGTGTGGCTCCATCTTTGTTATGTGTACCACACATCCCCACTTTCCTTCTGGCGAGGGTTTGGCTCCGTCTCTGTTATGGCTACCACACATTCCCACTTTCCTCCTGGCGAGGATATGGCTCCGTCTCTGTTATGGTTACCACATATCCCCACTTTCCACATGGCGAGGGTGTTGCTCGGTCTCTGTTATGGTTACCACACATCCCCACTTTCCACCTGGCGGGGGTGTGGCTTCGTTTATGTTATGGTTACCACACACCCTTACTTTCCATCCGGCGAGGGAGTGGCTCCGTCTCTGTTATGGTTACAACACATCCACACTTTCCACCTGGCGAGGATATGGCCCCGTCCCTGTTATGGTTACCACACATCCTCACTTTCCACCTGGCGGAAGATGAGGCTCCGTCTCTGTTATGGTTACCACACATCCCCACTTTCCACCTGGCGAGGTTATGGCTCCGTCTCTGTTATGGTTACCACACATCCCCACTTTCCACCTGGCGAGGATATGGCTCCGTCTCTGTTATGGTTACCACACATCCCCACTTTCCACCTGGCGAAGATATGGCTCCGTCTCTGTTATGGTTACCACACATCCCCACTTTCACCTGGCGAGGATATGGCTCCGTTACTGTTATGGTTACCACACATCCCCACCTACCACCTGGCGAAGATATGGCTCCGTCTCAGTTATGGTTACCACACATCCCCACTTTCCACCTGGCGAGGATATGGCTCCGTCTCTGTTATGGTTACCACACATCCCCACTTTCCACCTGGCGAGGGTGTGGCTCAGTCTCTGTTATGGTTACCACACATCCCCAATTTCCACCTGGCGAGGGTGTGGCTCAGTCTCTGTTATGGTTACCACACAACCCCTTCTTCCACCTGGCGAGGATATGGCTCCGTCTCTGTTATGGTTACCACACATCCCCACTTTCCAACTGGCGAGGATATGGCTCCGTCTCTGTTATGGATACAACACATCCCCAATTTCCACCTGGCGAGGTTATGGCTCCGTCTCTGTTATGGTTACCACACATCCCCACTTGCCTCCTGGCAAGGGTGTGGCTCCGTCTCTGTTATGGTTACACACATCCCCACATACCACATGGCGAGGATGTGGCTCCGTCTCTGTTATGGTTACCACACATCCCCAATTTCCACCTGGCGAGGATATGGCTCTGTCTCTGTTAAGGTTACCACACATCCCCACTTTCCACATGGCGAGGGTGTGGCTCCGTTTCTGTTATGGTTACCACACATCCCCACATTCCATCTGGCGAGGGTGTGGCTCCGTCTCTGTTATGGTTACCACACATCCCTAATTTCCACCTGGCGAGGGTATGGCTCCGTTTCTGTTTTGGTTACCACGCATCCCCACTTTCCATCTGGCGAGGGTGTGGCTCCGTCTCTTTTATGGTTACCACACATCCCCACTTTCCACCTGGCGAGGATATGGCTCCGTCTCTGTAATGGTTACCACACTTCCCCACTTCCCACCTGGTGAGGATTTGGCTCCGTCTCTGTTAAGGTTTCCACACATCCTTACTTTCCACCTGGCGAGGGTGTGGCTCCGTTTCTGTTATGGTTACCACACATCCTCACTTTCCATCTGAAGAGGGTGTGGCTCCTTCTCTGTTATGGTTACCACACATTCCCACTATCCACTTGGCGAGGGTGTGGCTCCATCTTTGTTATGTGTACCACACATCCCCACTTCCCATCTGGCGAGGGTTTGGCTCCGTCTCTGTTATGGTTACCACACATCCCCACTTTCCACCTAGCGAGGATGTGGCTCCGTCTCTGTTATGTTTACCACACATCCAAATTTTCCACCTGGCGAGGATACGGCTCCGTCTCTGTTATGGTTACCACACATCCCCACTTTCCACCTGGCGAGGGTATGGCTCCGTTTCTGTTATGGTTACCACACATCCCCACTTTCAATCTGGCGAGGGTGTGGCTCCGTCTCTGTTATGGTTACCACACATCCCCACTTTCCACCTGGCGAGGATATGGCTCCGTCTCTGTTAAGGTTTCCACACATCCTTACTTTCCACCTGGCGAGGGTGTGGCTCCGTTTCTGTTATGGTTACCACACATCCCCAGTTTCCATCGGGCGAGGGTGTGGCTCCGTCTTTGTTATGGTTACCACACAACCCCACTTTCAACATGGCGAGGGTGTGGCTCCATCTTTGTTATGGTTACCACACATCCCACTTTCCATCTGGCGAGGGTTTGGCTCCGTCTCTGTTATGGTTACCACACATTCCCACTTTCCTTCTGGGGAGGGTTTGGCTCCGTCTCTGTTATGGCTACCACACATTCCCACTTTCCTCCTGGCGAGGATGTGGCTCCGTCTCTGTTATGGTTACCACACCTTCCCCACTTTCCACCTAGCGAGGGTGTGGCTCCGTTACTGTTATGGTTACCACACATCCTTACATTCCACCTGGCGATGATGTGGCTCCGTCTCTCTTATGGTTACCACACATCCTTACTTCCCACCTGGTGAGGATGTGGCTCCGTCTCTGTTATGGTTACCACACATCACCACTTTCCACTTGGCGAGGGTGTGGCTCCGTTACTGTTATGGTTACCACACATCCTTACATTCCACCTGTCGAGGGTTTGGCTCCGTCTCTGTTATGGTTACCACACATTCCCACTTTCCTTCTGGCGAGGGTTTGGCTCCATCTCTGTTATGGCTACCACATATTCCCACTTTCCTCCTGGCGAGGATGTGGCTCCGTCTCTGTTATGGTTACCACACCTTCCCCACTTTCCACCTAGCGAGGGTGTGGCTCCGTTACTGTTATGGTTACCACACATCCTTACTTTCCACCTGGCGAGGATGTGGCTCCGTCTCTGTTATGGTTACCACACATCCTCACTTTCCACCTGGCGAGGATGTGGCTCAGTCTCTGTTATGGTTACCACACATCCCCACCTTCCACCTGGCGAGGATATGGCTCCGTCTCTGTTATGGTTACCACACATCCCCACTTTCCACCTGGCGAGGGTGTGGCTCCGTCTCTGTTATGGTTACCACACATCCCCACCTTCCACCTGGCGAGGGTATGGCTCCGTTTCTGTTATGGTTACCACACATCCCCACTTTCCACCTGGCGAGGATATGGCTCCGTCTCTGTTATGGTTACCACACTTCCCCACCTCCCACCTGGTGAGGATTTGGCTCCGTCTCTGTTATGGTTACCACACATCACCACTTTCCACCTGGCGAGGATATGGCTCCGTCTCTGTTATAGTTACCACACTTCCCCACTTCCCACCTGGTGAGGATTTGGCGCCGTCTCTGTTAAGGTTCCCACACATCCTTACATTCCACCTGGCGAGGGTTTGGCTCCGTCTCTGTTATGGTTACCACACATTCCCACTTTCCATCTGAAGAGGGTGTGGCACCGTCTCTGTTGTGGTTACCACACATCCCCACTTTCCACCTGGCGAGGATATGGCTCCGTCTCTGTTATGGTTACCACACTTCCCCACTTCCCACCTGGTGAGGATTTGGCTCCGTCTCTGTTAAGGTTTCCACACATCCTTACTTTTCACCTGGCGAGGATATGGCTCAGTCTGTGTTATGGTTACCACACATCCCCACCTTCCACCTGGCGAGGATATGGCTCCGTCTCTGTTATGGTTACCACACATCCCCATTTCCACCTGGCGAGGATATGGTTCAGTCTCTGTTATGGTTACCACACATCCACACTTTCCACCTGGCGAGGATATGGCTCCGTCTCTGTTATGATTACCACACATCCCCACTTTCCACCTGGCGAGGGTGTGGCTCAGTCTCTGTTATGGTTACCACACATCCCCAATTTCCACCTGGCGAGGGTGTGGCTCAGTCTCTGTTATGGTTACCACACATCCCCACTTTCCACCTGGCGAGGATATGGCTCAGTCTGTGTTATGGTTACCACACATCCCCACCTTCCACCTGGCGAGGATATGGCTCCGTCTCTGTTATGGTTACCACACATCCCCATTTCCACCTGGCGAGGATATGGCTCAGTCTCTGTTATGGTTACCACACATCCCCAATTTCCATCTGGCGAGGGTGTGGCTCCGTCTCTGTTATGGTTACCACACATCCCCACTTTCCATCTGTCGAGGGTGTGACTCCGTCTCTGTTATGGTTACCACACATCCCCACTTTCCACCTGGCGAGGGTGTGGCTCCGTCTCTGTTACGGTTACCACACATCCCCACTTTCCATGTTTCGAGGGTGTGACTCCGTCTCTGTTATGGTTTCCACACATCCCCACTTTGCACCTGGCGAGGGTGTGGCTCCGTCTTTGTTATGGTTACCACACATCCCCAATTTCCACCTGGCGAAGAATGGACTCAGTCTCTGTTAAGGTTACCACACATCCCCACTTTCAATCTGGCGAGGATATGGCTCCGTCTCTGTTATGGTTACCACACATCCCCACTTTCCACCTGGCGAGGATGTGGCGCAGATTCTGTTATGCTTACCACACATCCCCACTTTCCACCTGGCGAGGATATGGCTCCGTCTTTGTTATGTTTACCACACATCCCCACTTTCCACCTGGCGAGTCTCTGTTTTGGTTACCACACATCCCCACCTTCCACCTGGCGAGGATATGGCTCCGTCTCTTTTATGATTACCACACATCCCCACATTCCAACTGGCGAGGATATGGCTCCGTCTCTGTTATGGTTACCACACATCCCCACTTTTCACCTGCTGAGGATATGGCTTAGTCTCTGTTATGGTTACCACACATCCCCACCTTCCACCTGGCGAGGATATGGCTCTGTCTCTGTTATGGTTACCACACATCCCCACCTTCCACATGGCGAGGGTGTGGCTCCGTCTCTGTTGTGGTTACCACACATCCCCACTTTCCACCTGGCGAGGGTGTGGCTCCGTCTCTGCTATGGTTACCACACATCCCCACTTTCCACCTGGCGAAGGTGTGGCTCCGTCTCTGTAATGGTTGCCACACATCCCCACTTTCGACCTGGCGAGGATATGGCTCACTCTGTTATGGTTACCACGCATCCCCACCTTCCACCTGGCGAGGATATGGCTCCGTCTCTGTAAAGGTTACCACACATCCCCACTTTCCACATGGCGAGGGTGTGGCTCGGTCTCTGTTATGGTTACCACACACCCCCACTTTCCATCTGGCGAGGGAGTGGCTCCGTCTCTGTTATGGTTACCACACATCCCCACTTTCCACCTGGCGAGGATATGGCTCCGTCTCTGTTATGGTTACCACCCATCCCCACTTTCCAACTTGCGAGGATGTGGCTCCGTCTCTGTTATGGTTACCACACATCCACACTTTCCACCTGGCGAGGATATGGCTCCGTCCAGTTATGGTTACCACACATCCCCACTTTCCACCTGGCGAGGATATGGCTCCGTCTCTGTTATGGTTACCACACATCCCCACTTTCAAACTGGAGAGGATGTGGCTCCGTCCCTTTTATGGTTACCACACATCCCCACGTTCCACCTGGCGAGGATATGGCTCCGTCTCTGTTATGGTTACCACACATCCCCACTTTCCACCTGGCGAGGGTGTGGCTCCATCTTTGTTATGTGTACCACACATCCCCACTTTCCTTCTGGCGAGGGTTTGGCTCCGTCTCTGTTATGGCTACCACACATTCCCACTTTCCTCCTGGCGAGGATATGGCTCCGTCTCTGTTATGGTTACCACATATCCCCACTTTCCACCTGGCGAGGATATTGCTCCGTCTCTGTAAAGGTAACCACACATCCCCACTTTCCACATGGCGAGGGTGTGGCTCGGTCTGTGTTATGGTTACCACACATCCCCAATTTCCACCTGGCGGGGGTGTGGCTCCGTTTATGTTATGGTTACCACACACCCTTACTTTCCATCCGGCGAGGGAGTGGCTCCGTCTCTGTTATGGTTACAACACATCCACACTTTCCACCTGGCGAGGATATGGCCCCGTCCCTGTTATGGTTACCACACATCCTCACTTTCCACCTGGCGGAAGATGAGGCTCCGTCTGTGTTATGGTTACCACACATCCCCACTTTCCACCTGGCGAGGTTATGGCTCCGTCTCTGTTATGGTTACCACACATCCCCACTTTCCACCTGGCGAGGATATGGCTCCGTCTCTGTTATGGTTACCACACATCCCCACTTTCCACCTGGCGAAGATATGGCTCCGTCTCTGTTATGGTTACCACACATCCCCACTTTCACCTGGCGAGGATATGGCTCCGTTACTGTTATGGTTACCACACATCCCCACCTACCACCTGGCGAAGATATGGCTCCGTCTCAGTTATGGTTACCACACATCCCCACTTTCCACCTGGCGAGGATATGGCTCCGTCTCTGTTATGGTTACCACACATCCCCACTTTCCACCTGGCGAGGGTGTGGCTCAGTCTCTGTTATGGTTACCACACATCCCCAATTTCCACCTGGCGAGGGTGTGGCTCAGTCCCTGTTATGGTTACCACACAACCCCTTCTTCCACCTGGCGAGGATATGGCTCCGTCTCTGTTATGGTTACCACACATCCCCACTTTCCACCTGGCGAGGTTATGGCTCCGTCTCTGTTATGGTTACCACACATCCCCACTTTCCACCTGGCGAGGATATGGCTCCGTCTCTGTTATGGTTACCACACATCCCCACTTTCCACCTGGCGAAGATATGGCTCCGTCTCTGTTATGGTTACCACACATCCCCACTTTCACCTGGCGAGGATATGGCTCCGTTACTGTTATGGTTACCACACATCCCCACCTACCACCTGGCGAAGATATGGCTCCGTCTCAGTTATGGTTACCACACATCCCCACTTTCCACCTGGCGAGGATATGGCTCCGTCTCTGTTATGGTTACCACACATCCCCACTTTCCACCTGGCGAGGGTGTGGCTCAGTCTCTGTTATGGTTACCACACATCCCCAATTTCCACCTGGCGAGGGTGTGGCTCAGTCCCTGTTATGGTTACCACACAACCCCTTCTTCCACCTGGCGAGGATATGGCTCCGTCTCTGTTATGGTTACCACACATCCCCACTTTCCACCTGGCGAGGATATGGCTCCGTCTCTGTAATGATTACCACACCTCCCCACTTCCCACCTGGTGAGGATTTGGCTCCGTCTCTGTTAAGGTTTCCACACATCCTTACTTTCCACCTGGCGAGGGTGTGGCTCCGTTTCTGTTATGGTTACCACACATCCTCACTTTCCATCTGAAGATGGTGTGGCTCCTTCTCTGTTATGGTTACCACACATTCCCACTATCCACTTGGCGAGGGTGTGGCTCCATCTTTGTTATGTGTACCACACATCCCCACTTCCCATCTGGCGAGGGTTTGGCTCCGTCTCTGTTATGGTTACCACACATTCCCACTATCCACTTGGCGAGGGTGTGGCTCCATCTTTGTTATGTGTACCACACATCCCCACTTCCCATCTGGCGAGGGTTTGGCTCCGTCTCTGTTATGGTTTCCACACATTCCCACTTTCCTCCTGGCGAGGGTGTGGCTCCGTCCGTGTTATTGTTACCCCATATCCCCACTTTCCACCTGGCGAGGGTGTGGCTCCGTTAATGTTATGGTTACCACACATCCTAACATTCCACCTGGCGAGGATGTGGCTCTGTGTCTGTTATGGTTACCCCACATCCTTACTTCCCAACTGGTGAGGATGTGGCTCCGTCTCTGTTTTAGTTACCACACATCCCCACTTTCCTCCTGGCGAGGTTTTGGCTCCGTCTCTGTTATGGTTACCACACATCCCCACTTTCCACCTAGCGAGGATGTGGCTCCGTCTCTTTTATGTTTACCACACATCCAAATTTTCCACCTGGCGAGGATACGGCTCCGTCTCTGTTATGGTTACCACACATCCCCACTTTCCACTTGGCGAGGGTATGGCTCCGTTTCTGTTATGGTTACCACACATCCCCACTTTCAATCTGGCGAGGGTGTGGCTCCGTCTCTGTTATGGTTACCACACATCCCCACTTTCCACCTGGCGAGGATATGGCTCCGTCTCTGTTATGGTTACCACACTTCCCCACTTCCCACCTGGTGAGGATTTGGCTCCGTCTCTGTTAAGGTTTCCACACATCCTTACTTTCCACCTGGCGAGGGTGTGGCTCCGTTTCTGTTATGGTTACCACACATCCCCAGTTTCCATCGGGCGAGGGTGTGGCTCCGTCTTTGTTATGGTTACCACACAACCCCACTTTCAACATTGCGAGGGTGTGGCTCCATCTTTGTTATGGTTACCACACATCCCACTTTCCATCTGGCGAGGGTTTGGCTCCGTCTCTGTTATGGTTACCACACATTCCCACTTTCCTTCTGGCGAGGGTTTGGCTCCGTCTCTGTTATGGCTACCACACATTCCCACTTTCCTCCTGGCGAGGATGTGGCTCCGTCTCTGTTATGGTTACCACACCTTCCCCACTTTCCACCTGGCGAGGGTGTGGCTCCGTTACTGTTATGGTTACCACACATCCTTACATTCCACCTGGCGATGATGTGGCTCCGTCTCTCTTATGGTTACCACACATCCTTACTTCCCACATGGTGAGGATGTGGCTCCGTCTCTGTTATGGTTACCACACCTTCCCCACTTTCCACCTAGCGAGGGTGTGGCTCCGTTACTGTTATGGTTACCACGCATCCTTACTTTCCACCTGGCGAGGGTGTGGCTCCGTCTCTGTTATGGTTACCACACATCCTCACTTTCCACCTGGCGAGGATGTGTCTCAGTCTCTGTTATGGTTACCACACATCCCCACCTTCCACCTGGCGAGGATATGGCTCCGTCTCTGTTATGGTTACCACACATCCCCACTTTCCACCTGGCGAGGGTGTGGCTCCGTCTCTGTTATGGTTACCACACATCCCCACCTTCCACCTGGCGAGGGTATGGCTCCGTTTCTGTTATGGTTACCACACATCCCCACTTTCCACCTGGCGAGGATATGGCTCCGTCTCTGTTATGGTTACCACACTTCCCCACCTCCCACCTGGTGAGGATTTGGCTCCGTCTCTGTTATGGTTACCACACATCCCCACTTTCCACCTGGCGAGGATATGGCTCCGTCTCTGTTATGGTTACCACATTTCCCCACTTCCCACCTGGTGAGGATTTGGCTCCGTCTCAGTTAAGGTTTCCACACATCCTTACTTTCCACCTGGCGAGGGTGTGGCTCCGTCTCTGTTATGGTTACCACACATCCCCACCTTCCACCTGGCGAGGGTATGGCTCCGTTTCTGTTATGGTTACCACACATCCCCACTTTCTACCTGGCGAGGATATGGCTCCGTCTCTGTTATGGTTACCACACTTCCCCACCTCCCACCTGGTGAGGATTTGGCTCCGTCTCTGTTATGGTTACCACACATCCCCACTTTCCACCTGGCGAGGATTTGGCTCCGTCTCCGTTATGGTTACCACACATCCCCACTTTCCACCTGGCGAGGATATGGCTCCGTCTCTGTTATGGTTACCACACATCCCCACCTCCCACCTGGTGAGGATTTGGCTCCGCCTCTGTTATGGTTACCACACATCCCCACTTTCCACCTGGTGAGGATTTGGCTCCGTTTCTGTTATGGTTACCACACATCCCCACTTTCCACCTGGCGAGGATATGGCTCCGTCTCTGTTATGGTTACCACACTTCCCCACCTCCCACCTGGTGAGGATTTGGCTCCGTCTCTGTTATGGTTACCACACATCCCCACTTTCCACCTGGCGAGGTTGTGGCTCCGTTTCTGTTATGGTTACCGCACATCCCCACTTTCCATCTGAAGAGGGTGTGGCTCCGTCTCTGTTGTGGTTACCACACATCCCCAGATTCCACATGGCGAGGGTGTGGCTCCATCTTTGTTATGGTTACCACACATACCCACTTTCCATCTGGCGAGGGTTTGGTTCCGTCTCTGTTATGGTTACCACACATTCCCACTTTCCTCCTGGCGAGGGTGTGGCTCCGTCTGTGTTATGGTTACCTCATATCCCCACTTTCCATCTGGCGAGGGTGTGGCTCCGTTACTGTTATGGTTACCACACATCCCCACTTTCCTCCTGGCGAGGTTGTGGCTCCGTCTCTGTTATGGTTACCACACATCCCAATTTCCACCTGGCGAGGATGTGGCTCCGTCTCTGTTATGGTTACCACACATCCCCACTTTCCACCTGGCGAGGATATGGCTCAGTCTCTGCTATGGTTACCACACATCCCCACTTTCCACATGGCGAGGGTGTGGCTCAGTCTCTGTTATGGTTACCACACATCCCCACTTTCCACCTGGCGAGGATATGGCTCAGTCTGTGTTATGGTTACCACACATCCCCACCTTCCACCTGGCGAGGATATGGCTCCGTCTCTGTTATGGTTACCACACATCCCCATTTCCACCTGGCGAGGATATGGCTCAGTCTCTGTTATGGTTACCACACATCCCCACTTTCCACCTGGCGAGGGTGTGGCTCAGTCCCTGTTATGGTTACCACACATCCCCAATTTCCATCTGGCGAGGGTGTGGCTCCGTCTCTGTTATGGTTACCACACATCCCCACTTTCCATCTGTCGAGGGTGTGACTCCGTCTCTGTTATGGTTACCACACATCCCCACTTTCCACCTGGCGAGGGTGTGGCTCCGTCTCTGTTACGGTTACCACACATCCCCACTTTCCATGTGTCGAGGGTGTGACTCCGTCTCTGTTATGGTTTCCACACATCCCCACTTTGCACCTGGCGAGGATATGGCTCCGTCTCAGTTATGGTTACCACACATCCCCAATTTCCACCTGGCGATGATGTGGCTCCGTCTCTGTTATGGTTACCACACATCCCCACTTTCCACCTGGCGAGGGTGTGGCTCCGTCTCTGTTATGGTTACCACACATCCCCACTTTCCACCTGGCGAGGGTGTGGCTCAGTCTCTGTTATGGTTACCACACATCCCCACCTACCACCTGTCAAGGATATGGCTCTGTCTCTGTCATGGTTACCACACATCCCCACTTTCCACCTGGCGAGGATATGGCTCCATCTCGGTTATGGTTACCACACATCCCCACTTTCCACCTGGCGAGGGTGTGGCTCAGTCTCTGTTATGGTTACCACACATGCCCACTTTCCACCTGGCGAGGATGTGGCTCAGGTTCTGTGATGGTTACCACACATCCCCACCTTCCACATGGCGAGGATATGGCTCCATCTCGGTTATGGTTACCACACATCCCCACTTTCCACCTGGCGAGGGTGTGGCTCAGTCTCTGTTATGGTTACCACACATCCCCACCTACCACCTGTCAAGGATATGGCTCTGTCTCTGTCATGGTTACCACACATCCCCACTTTCCACCTGGCGAGGATATGGCTCCATCTCGGTTATGGTTACCACACATCCCCACTTTCCACCTGGCGAGGGTGTGGCTCAGTCTCTGTTATGGTTACCACACATCCCCACTTTCCACCTGGCGAGGGTGTGGCTCCGTCTCTGTTATGGTTACCACACATCCCCACTTTCCACCTGGCGAGGGTGTGGCTCAGTCTCTGTTATGGTTACCACACATCCCCACCTACCACCTGTCAAGGATATGGCTCTGTCTCTGTCATGGTTACCACACATCCCCACTTTCCACCTGGCGAGGATATGGCTCCATCTCGGTTATGGTTACCACACATCCCCACTTTCCACCTGGCGAGGGTGTGGCTCCGTCTCTGTTATCGTTACCACACATCCCCACTTTCCACATGGCGAGGATATGGCTCCGTCTCTGTTATGGTTACCACACATCCCCACTTTCCACATGGCAGGGTGTGGCTAAGTCTCTGTTATGGTTACCAAACATCCCCACCTTCCACCTGGCGAGGATATGGCTCCGTCTCTGTTATGGTTACCACACATCCCCACTTTCCACCTGGCGAGGATATGGCTCCGTCTCTGTTATGGTTACCACACATCCCTAATTTCCACCTGGCGAGGATATGGATCCGTCTCTGTTATGGTTACCACACATCCCCACCTTCCACATGGAGAGGATATGGCTCCGTCTCTGTTATGGTTACCACACATCCCCTCTATCCACCTGGCGAGGATATGGCTCAGTCTGTGTTATGGTTACCCCACATCCCAACTTCCTCCTGGCGAGGATATGGCTCAGTCTCGGTTATGGTTACCACACATCCCCACTTTCCATCTGGCGAGGGTGTGGCTCCGTCTCTGGTATGGTTACCACACATCCCCACTTTCCATCTGTCGAGGGTGTGACTCCGTCTCTGTTATGGTTACCACACATCCCCACTTTCCACCTGGCGAGTCTCTGTTACGGTTACCACACATCCCCACCTTCCACCCGGCGAGGATATGGCTCCGTCTCTTTTATGATTACCACACGTCCCCACCTTCCACCTGGCGGGGATATGGCTCCGTCTCTGTTATGGTAACCACACATCCCCGCCTTCCACATGGCGAGGGTGTGGCTTCGTCTCTGTTGTGGTTAGCACATATCCCCACTTTCCACCTGGCGAGGGTGTGGCTCCGTCTCTATTATGGTTACCACACATCCCCACTTTACACCTGGCGAGGGTGTGGCTACGTCTCTGTAAAGGTTACCACACACCCCAACTTTCCACCTGGCGAGGATATGGCTCACTCTGTTATGGTTACCATACATCCCCACTTTCCACCTGGCAAGGATATGGCTCCGTCTCTGTTATGGTTACCACATATCCCCACTTTCCACCTGGCGAGGATATGGCTCCGTCTCTGTTAAGGTTACCACACATCCCCACTTTCCACATGGCGAGGGTGTGGCTCGGTCTCTGTTATGGTTACCACACATCCCCACTTTCCACCTGGCGAGGGTGTGGCTCCGTTTCTGTTATGGTTACCACACACCCCCACTTTCCATCTGGCGACGGAGTGGCTCCGTCTCTGTTATGGTTACCACACATCCCCACTTTCCACCTGGCGAGGATATGGCTCCGTCCCTTTTATGGTTACCACACATCCCCACTTTCACCTGGCGAGGGTGTGGCTCCGTCTCTGTTATGCTTACCACACATCCCCACTTTCCACCTGGCGAGGGTGTGGCTCCGTCTCTGTAATGATTACCACACATCCCCACTTTCACCTGGCGAGGGTGTGGCTCCGTCTCTGTTATGGTTACCACACATCCCCACTTTCCACCTGGCGAGGATATGGCTCCGTCCCTGTTATGGTTACCACACATCCCCACTTTCACCTGGCGAGGGTGTGGCTCCGTCTCTGTTATGGTTACCACACATCCCCACTTTCCACCTGGCGAGGGTGTGGCTCAGTCTCTGTTATGGTTACCACACATCCCCACCTACCACCTGTCAAGGATATGGCTCTGTCTCTGTCATGGTTACCACACATCCCCACTTTCCACCTGGCGAGGATATGGCTCCATCTCGGTTATGGTTACCACACATCCCCACTTTCCACCTGGCGAGGGTGTGGCTCCGTCTCTGTTATCGTTACCACACATCCCCACTTTCCACATGGCGAGGATATGGCTCCGTCTCTGTTATGGTTACCACACATCCCCACTTTCCACATGGCAGGGTGTGGCTAAGTCTCTGTTATGGTTACCAAACATCCCCACCTTCCACCTGGCGAGGATATGGCTCCGTCTCTGTTATGGTTACCACACATCCCCACTTTCCACCTGGCGAGGATATGGCTCCGTCTCTGTTATGGTTACCACACATCCCTAATTTCCACCTGGCGAGGATATGGATCCGTCTCTGTTATGGTTACCACACATCCCCACCTTCCACATGGAGA
Source organism: Meconema thalassinum (assembly GCA_946902985.2). Lineage (NCBI taxonomy): Eukaryota > Metazoa > Arthropoda > Insecta > Orthoptera > Tettigoniidae > Meconema > Meconema thalassinum. The sequence goes on along the minus strand of OX336394.1, from coordinate 438,078,905 downwards.
GGATATGGCTCCGTCTCTGTTATGGTTACCACACATCCCCTCTATCCACCTGGCGAGGATATGGCTCAGTCTGTGTTATGGTTACCCCACATCCCAACTTCCTCCTGGCGAGGATATGGCTCAGTCTCGGTTATGGTTACCACACATCCCCACTTTCCATCTGGCGAGGGTGTGGCTCCGTCTCTGGTATGGTTACCACACATCCCCACTTTCCATCTGTCGAGGGTGTGACTCCGTCTCTGTTATGGTTACCACACATCCCCACTTTCCACCTGGCGAGTCTCTGTTACGGTTACCACACATCCCCACCTTCCACCCGGCGAGGATATGGCTCCGTCTCTTTTATGATTACCACACGTCCCCACCTTCCACCTGGCGGGGATATGGCTCCGTCTCTGTTATGGTAACCACACATCCCCGCCTTCCACATGGCGAGGGTGTGGCTTCGTCTCTGTTGTGGTTAGCACATATCCCCACTTTCCACCTGGCGAGGGTGTGGCTCCGTCTCTATTATGGTTACCACACATCCCCACTTTACACCTGGCGAGGGTGTGGCTACGTCTCTGTAAAGGTTACCACACACCCCAACTTTCCACCTGGCGAGGATATGGCTCACTCTGTTATGGTTACCATACATCCCCACTTTCCACCTGGCAAGGATATGGCTCCGTCTCTGTTATGGTTACCACATATCCCCACTTTCCACCTGGCGAGGATATGGCTCCGTCTCTGTTAAGGTTACCACACATCCCCACTTTCCACATGGCGAGGGTGTGGCTCGGTCTCTGTTATGGTTACCACACATCCCCACTTTCCACCTGGCGAGGGTGTGGCTCCGTTTCTGTTATGGTTACCACACACCCCCACTTTCCATCTGGCGACGGAGTGGCTCCGTCTCTGTTATGGTTACCACACATCCCCACTTTCCACCTGGCGAGGATATGGCTCCGTCCCTTTTATGGTTACCACACATCCCCACTTTCACCTGGCGAGGGTGTGGCTCCGTCTCTGTTATGCTTACCACACATCCCCACTTTCCACCTGGCGAGGGTGTGGCTCCGTCTCTGTAATGATTACCACACATCCCCACTTTCACCTGGCGAGGGTGTGGCTCCGTCTCTGTTATGGTTACCACACATCCCCACTTTCCACCTGGCGAGGATATGGCTCCGTCCCTGTTATGGTTACCACACATCCCCACTTTCACCTGGCGAGGGTGTGGCTCCGTCTCTGTTATGGTTACCACACATCCCCACTTTCCACCTGGCGAGGGTGTGGCTCAGTCTCTGTTATGGTTACCACACATCCCCACATTCCACCTGGCGAGGATATGGCTCCGTTACTGTTATGGTTACCACACATCCCCACTTTCAACCTGGCGAGGATATGGCTCCGTTACTGTTATGGTTACCACACATCCCCACTTTCCACCTGGCGAGGATATGGCTCCGTCTCTGTTATGGTTACCACACATCCCCACTTTCCACCTGGCGAGGATATGGCTCCGTCTCTGTTGTGGTTACCACACATCCCCACTTTCCACCTGGCGAGGATATGGCTCCGTTACTGTTATGGTTACCACACATCCCCACCTACCACCTGGCGAGGATATGCCTCCGTCTCTGTTATGGTTACCACACATCCCCACTTTCCACCTGGAGAGGATATGGCTCCGTCTCTGTTATGGTTACCACACATTCCCACTTTCCACCTGGCGAGGGTGTGGCTCAGTCTCTGTTATGGTAACCACACATCCCCACTTTCCACCTGGCGAGGGTGTGGCTCCGTCTCTGTTATGGTTACCACACATCCCCACTTTCCATCTGGCGAGGATATGGCTCCGTCCAGTTATGGTTACCACACATCCCCACTTTCCACCTGGCGAGGATATGGCTCCGTCTCTGTTATGGTTACCACACATCCCCACTTTCAAACTGGAGAGGATGTGGCTCCGTCCCTGTTATGGTTACCACACATCCCCACGTTCCACCTGGCGAGGATATGGCTCCGTCTCTGTTATGGTTACCACACATCCCCACTTTCCACCTGGCGAGGATATGGCTCAGTCTGTGTTATGGTTACCACACATCCCCACCTTCCACCTGGCGAGGATATGGCTCCGTCTCTGTTATGGTTACCACACATCCCCATTTCCACCTGGCGAGGATATGGCTCAGTCTCTGTTATGGTTACCACACATCCCCACTTTCCACCTGGCGAGGGTGTGGCTCAGTCCCTGTTATGGTTACCACACATCCTCAATTTCCATCTGGCGAGGGTGTGGCTCCGTCTCTGTTATGGTTACCACACATCCCCACTTTCCATCTGTCGAGGGTGTGACTTGAACCACTTTTCAGAATTTATTGTAATTATTATTATTATCATCATGATTATTATTATTATTGTCATGTGTTGTGACATCTCTATATTACGCCTCGAGAGTTTAAAAGTGCGCAGTTTGTGTGTATGTATCTCTCTGTCTAACGTTGTGCAACCCCTGGCTACATACTGCCTTGTTCTCTCGTATTGGCTAGTGTTGTTGCTACCTTGCATTTTGTTGTGCAATTCGTTCTGCCATTGGCTCTGACAATATTTGACGCGAGTTTGGGGGCACTCCCAAACTACGCATTTGATATTTCTGAGAGGCTTCTCCCCTCTCTGGGGGACAGAAGCTTGGTCAGTCTTAGACGCGCCGAGATGTAAGGCGAACGTGTGTATTCGGGCAGAGGCCCACCCTCATGGCGCAGCGGAATGTGAGTACGGCTCAATGTATTTCTATCTAACGCAATGTAATTGTTTTTGTTAAACGTTCCTTCTTTTGCTTAATTCTCTTTCCTTTTCAAGATGTTACTGTTAGTATTTTAATCCTTGAACCAGATCTCCGGGACCTTGCGTAATGTCATACGGCGGAGTTCTTTTTGTTGCTTTTGTTATGTGCCCTCCTCACAGTTTTATTATTTTGGTTAATACCTGTAAGATTCGAAAGTATTGCGTTTCTGCGTCTTGGCTTATGTATATTTTCCTGTCGGGCCTTGGTGCTCGTCTTTTGCGTCGGTGTCTCTTTTGTACCACAAATGTTTCATTTGATTGGTAGCAATTGGACCTTTGTTTGCGGACAGTATGTGTGAGGTAACGGGACTTATGTCCAACGTCCCACTAATACGTGTCCCCTTTGTTTATAGAATATATGTGACGGTGGTTAACTGGGATTTTCTCCAGCTCCGATGTCATATTATTCTTTTTTTTATATGTCGTGTTGTTGCGGCATTATGTTGGAGTATAAGCCTGTTTTTTTTATAGCGTGCTTTCGATTTTTACCGGTCTCTTTCGTCCCAAGTCAATTGTAATGTAATGTATCTCCGTATATCTCATTTTCCTTTTGTTTTGTTTTTATCTTTCGATTTTCGCCGTATTACATAACTTAATGATATTCCCCCTTTTCTTCCCCTTCTTCCTACCTCCGTGAAATCTCTCTTCCCTTTGTTTTACTCCCCTCACTCCTCCCCCATCCCTCAGGTATGTTTACAATAACATCATGAAAAGCTTCGCGTCTTAGCAGTTCGAATTTTGACTTTTTGCAAGTTTGTCGTTTCTCTCTAACTTTTGTAAGTTTCGTTTTATTTTCTTTCAAGTTTGTATCTTTTCGTTAGATTCATGTTGTTGAGCGGTACTCAGGTTCTGTCGTGCTTTTTAGTTTTTTTTTAGTTTTTGAATTCTTTATTCTTGGTATTGGGTTTCTTTTGTATTATTGATCTTGTCTTAGCTTGCCTTTTTTCTTTGTTTTAAATAATTTGTTTATTTCGTGTACACGCTCTTTCTTTTATCCTCAATACATTTTTATATTTTAAGTAATATAGCTCCCTTGTCTTTTCATTTCTTATATTTAAGTTCCCCTTCCTTATCCTTATCCTTATCTCGATTTCGTCAATCTTGTCTTTGTGACGTAACAAAGGCACGATTAACACGCCTCTGGGATTTGTTTAATTAATTTTATGGGAATCTCATTTTTGCACTTTTGATTGTTGCATTAAGCAATTATTTGTTTGCATTTGGTTTTTTGGAAATCATCTTTTGCTCGCTCCGAAAACCTTGGGCCCAGCACCGGGTCGAGCAAGACGTCTTTTCCCCCATCCATTTGCGACCTTGTTGATTTTATCTTCCTCTGCTACTCTGACGCGTATTATTATTATTATTACCCATAGACCTTGAACGGCGCAATGGTAGCAGATCGCGTGGTTGCGTGCGAAATCGTTCCCTCCTCTCCTCTCTCAAGTTATTAACCTTTTATTATTTTTCTCTTCATTTACATTGTATTAAAATTTGTTTTTCTTTGAGTTTAAGGAATTCAGTGAATTGTTTTTTCCCCACCCCTGAAGAAAGGGTGAAGTTACTTTCTGTGTGAACTACGGGCATCCAGGAAACCCATCTCCAAGGAAAGGTGGTTTTGTCCCTCAAGTAAACAAGACATCCAAAAGACCCAGCTTCGAGGTGAACAGTGGCAACATATCAGTGAGTACATCGCATCGCTGGAACACGACACGTCACGGTATTGTAACCTACTTTTATGTATTTGCTTCCTCTAGTAGACATTTGTTTAGTTAACGGTGATTTTAAGGCGACAGGAAATTTTGTTTGCTTTCTCTTCTTTTTCATTTCGTCAGTGTTGTGGACGTTTTTATTTTACTTTCTGTGAAGTAGAAAACGCATTTCTCTCAAGGGTTTGAGTCCTTACCTTTGTTGTTAATAGTCGCTTTGTTAACTGTGATATTTCTCAGAACTCACCTCACCCCTTCACACGTCTCAGTCTGGAACAGCTGCTGACAGGTTTCTTGTCATTACCGTACAGCCTAAAACCCCCGCCCCTCTTTCTCCGAAGTTTTCCCCGGCCCACTTATGGGAACCGTCTCTTTAAATCCTACGGTCACCCCGACCCACCTTGAGCCTCGCGTAATTATACTAACGTTTGATGTTAGTAAAGTGTTTGTTGTCTCAGTTATGAATGGTCTGTTGAGCTATTATGTGTGTTATGATTGGGAGTTAAGTTTGTTTCATAATTAGGGAGGGTGATTGTTTTATTTTTGTCAGGGGATTTCAATGTAGGTTTTCATTTAAAATTGTTTATATACGGTAAGCTTGATGTTACTATATGTTCAGTATGGCAGTGTGTATTTCGTTGGGAAACCTGCTAGGTGAGGTCTCCGTCGGAATTAGGGTTTGGGACCTGTCCCACGGCTTCGACGCCCACTTAGGATGTACATAGATTCCACACGATTCGTCAATCTTTAGTATGGGATGAAGTTTGTCACGATGACCTGTAGTCCGTTATTTGAGTTTCCATGGTGTTCCAACGACTCATATTAGCATTCTGATGTAATGGGGAAATTTCGATTTGTTTATGGGAAGGAGTATGTATGTAGTGTTGTTGTTGTTGGTTGTATTTTGAGATGAATGTGTGTGTCAATGAGTTTAATGAATTTTTATCAACAGTTATTTGTGGGTGGTTTCAAATTTAGTTCAATTTTGATTTTATACCCTATTCAATTTAAACTATATATATATTACGTACGAACTATTTATTCGTTTTTATTGGCAAACCAAATATACGATAAGTATTACTCAGAGATACCAACCATTTTAGGTCTACGGCATCCTTGGTATGGGACATTGATGTTCGTGTGAACTACTCTGGCGTGCATTACCCAATTTTCTTATATTTGTATGGGATAGGCCATACCCTCTCTGTCTTTAATTTTTTTTATGCGGTACCTCTGAGGTCTACGGCCCGTATATTGACGCTGTAACCATTTTATTTTTGTGGGTTGGTAATATTTATTATTGGGTTTCGAGTTTGATTGATTGTATGTCTGGTCTTGATTGGTTTTATGCGAGGTTCCAGTCTGTTCCTTTTATTTGGAAGGTATTTTGTAACGTAATTATTTGGATTTTCGTTCTCTGTCCGGAATGGTATTTTTTGTTTCGACAGCTACTTTGAGTTATTATTCCTTTTCATTTGTTAGTATCTAATGTCTTTTGATGAATGTTATTAGTACATTTTTCCCCTTTACTCCTACTATGTATCTAGTTAGGCAGGAGACACCCGTGGCCGCCTGAGTTACACGGAGGATTTCGAAAGATGTGTTGAACTATACTTCTGCCTAAGGCAATTTCCGGTACCTGCCTGCTTTTGTTGTAGGGAGCCGGCCGGCCCATTGTCCGAGCTGCAGACACGACTTGCTATTGTTCGACAACGCCTGAGATGGTCTGTTGACTTACATTCTTTTCTTGTAGTGACAGTGATTTGTTTATTGATATAGTTGTTTACTATTTATCGTAACTTCTGTTTTACGTTTTTGTGATATCATGTTTTTATAAATCATTTCAATCTAATGTTTTCTCTAAGATAATGTGTATTATTTTCCTGTATCTGTCATATATTTGGAGAGTGTTTCCGGTAGCGATAGCTAGTCTCCAAGTACCTGAGAAGTGGCCGGTGTATCCTTTAGACCCCGTTCACGGCTCGTTTTCTCTTCTTTCATTTGGTCTGACGACCCTGCCTATTCATACTTTTACTTTCCAGCTGGCAGAATGAATCTACTTTCCCTCTTACGCAGCTTATGTAACCCCAAATATTTCCCCTGACGCAAGCCTTATTTTGTATACAGGGTGCTCCCCTTTATATTTTTTTTGTGATCATGATTTAACCTTTTTCTTTCTTTTATTATTAGAAAATTGGCTGATTTCCAGAAGGTCGCCATTAAGAAGACTTCGCTTTCTCCACGTCATCTGGCAGAGTCTAGCTCAAGATTGACCGTTTTATTATCATTATTTTCTTTTTGGTACATCCATTTTTAATATGTGTGACGTATTGACGTGCAGTAGAGGTAGGATCCGCCTTTATTTCACGCCTGTACTGATCCTTATATAATTTGAATTTTTGTTGTTTTAATTTCATCTTAAAGTTTTTTTTTTTCTTTCGTACCAAAAAGGAAAAATTTTCCTCACCAGTGAACATCTTCGTGAATACGTGTGTATGAAAATATATGTGTGTTTGAGAAAAGAGACTTGCGTTTCGTCAAGCCTTTTATGGAAGTTATGACGTTTAAAGAACTTTTAATTAAGCTGCGTCATATGAATAAGAGAAATGTGAGAACATTTTATTATGTCTTTATTTTCATGTATGTATCTAGTGTACATGATGTAATTTTCTTTCCTTCACCCTGTTCAAATGTATCTAATCGAAGAATGTTATTTTATATAATTTTGTTATGAAAAAGAAAAAAATTCTTTTATGCCTTTGTTATGTAAAAGAATTTTTTTTGGAGAAAGCGGTGGAATTTGAACCACTTTTCAGAATTTATTGTAATTATTATTATTATCATCATGATTATTATTATTATTGTCATGTGTTGTGACATCTCTATATTACGCCTCGAGAGTTTAAAAGTGCGCAGTTTGTGTGTATGTATCTCTCTGTCTAACGTTGTGCAACCCCTGGCTACATACTGCCTTGTTCTCTCGTATTGGCTAGTGTTGTTGCTACCTTGCATTTTGTTGTGCAATTCGTTCTGCCATTGGCTCTGACAATATTTGACGCGAGTTTGGGGGCACTCCCAAACTACGCATTTGATATTTCTGAGAGGCTTCTCCCCTCTCTGGGGGACAGAAGCTTGGTCAGTCTTAGACGCGCCGAGATGTAAGGCGAACGTGTGTATTCGGGCAGAGGCCCACCCTCATGG